>OV884004.1:35472681-36685181 GCA_930367185.1 Myathropa florea | reverse complement strand
AAGAGCTGGGCTATCAACCCTAGGATACTGCTACTACCACTCCCAAAAGTACGAGGAAGCAGCAACGTGCTATGAACAACTGTGCGTTCTGGTTCCCAAGGAGCCTAAGTACAAGTTAGTCGAATCCGTTACCAGCAAGAGGCGTGACTTCCTAACACCTTTCCTAACTTTCTCTGACCAGGTTCTACTGCGCTCAGTCCTTGTACCAAGCCGGTATATTTCCCGACGCCCTGAAGGTGCTCAAACAGATTATCGACAACGAAGACTTGAAGGAGCAGATTCTACAGCTTCAGAGTGCAATTTTGTACTCCAGTGAGGACTTCGCTGGAGCTCAGGGCGTCCTCAATCAACGCTTGAGCGGCAACGCTGAGACGCTCAATGACGAGGGTTGCCTGCTCTACCAAGCGGATCAGTACGAGAATGGAGTACAAAGGTTCAACTCAGCCCTTCAGGTCGGCGGATTCAATCCACTGGTTGCCTACAACTTGGCTCTGTGCCACTTCCGCAAGAAGGAGAAGGCACAGGCCATGGATTACACAGGTAACGGTGGCAAATTTATCTGAACTTGAACCTCACAGCACCTCTCTTTTAGCTGAGATCATAGAGCGTGGGATTCGCAACCACCCAGAGCTGGGAATCGGTGCTCAGATGGACACGGAGGGAAACGCTCGCAGCGTCGGGAATCCCGTCACCATGGCTCTGTCCGGCATAACACAAGCTCTCAACCTAAAGGCTGCGATTGAGTACCAAGATGGGAATGTGGAAGCAGCTCGTGAAGCTCTCCTTGATCTCCCTCCGAGGGCTGAGAGTGAACTGGACCCCGTGACGTTGCACAACATGGCGTTGACAGATCCCAGTGGTCCGGTCGCTGGATTGCGAAAGTTGGCATTCCTCTTGGAACTCGGACCTCCGGCGTGTCCCAAGGAAACTTTCGCCAACATCCTTCTCTTGTGTTGCAAGCACGAGATGTATGACACCGCAGCGGACATCTTAGCTGAGCACACACATCTCACGTACAAGTATCTCTCTCAGGTTCATTCTAACCTCCAAATTCAGAGCATGTGACTAACTTGAAATCTTTCAGTATCTCTATGAGCTCCTGGACGCCCTGATAACTGCTCAAACGTCGTCGGAGTTAGCTGAAAAGAAACTTGGCACACTGGCCTCGAGTCTGGCTGGGAAACTTCGTGGCCTCGCAGCGAAGGTTCAAGAAGTCCGAACGACGACCGATCCGAACGCCCTTCGTCAGGCGCTGAAGGACTACGAAAGTGCCTTGGAATAGTAAGAGAATCCTCGTCTGTTCAGTGGACCCCTTTCTGAATCACATTTGAAATCCCCGCAGCTATCTCCCCGTGGTGATGTCCAGAGCTTGGTTGTCGTGGCGTGACGATGACTTTGTTGGGGCTGAACGCGAGTTTCGCTCGAGTGCAGAGTTTTGTTCCGAGAATCCGGTATGGAGACTGAATGCCGGACATGTGCTGTTCATGCAAGGCGACAAGTACAAGGAAGCAGCTGCCTTCTACGAGCCCATCGTGCGACAACACTCAGACGACGTGAGGATTCACAAACAGATCAGCTATTCAGCATTTTCACCCCTTCCATTCCTGCCTTCCAGATTATGTCAGTCTCAGCTGCTGTCCTTGCCAACTTGTGCGCATCCTACATCATGACATTTCAGAATGACGAGGCTGAGGAGCTGATGAGGAAGGTCGAGAAGGCTGAAGAGCTGAAAGAGAACATGGGAAAGCAATACCATCATCTCTGCATTGTCAACTTGGTCGTTGGGTAAGCTTACAACAAACGAATCCTTGGCAAGCTTTTATAAATATCCTCTCATTGTCAGCACCCTGTACTGTGCCAAGTCAAACTACGAGTTCGGACTCTCCCGGATCGCACATGCACTTGAGGGTGGTTCCGGATCACGATTGTATGCAGACACGTGGTTGCATGTAAAACGCTGCGTTCTAGGGCTGCTGACAGGCATGGCGAAGCAGAATATCATCTTGAAGTACCCAGCTGTGCAGGAAGTACTCAATTTCTTGAAGTCCTGTGAAGGTGAGTTGAATTTCGTTCGAATTTCAAGGCTAATCAATTGTCTGCTTTCAGTATATGGACTCTTGATACCAGCTAACATTTATGGAGCAGGAGAAGAAGTGCCGGAGAAACCCCTAACCATCGGCCTGGAGGCACGAAAGCTGAGAGTTCTTTTGATTAAGTTAAGTGAATATGAAAACTAGAAACAAGTTATTTTAAATACAAATGCTTTGCCTAACAATTATTGTGACTGTTTCTTAAAACCCTAACACATTTCATGAAAGATTTCAGATTGTTGATGATCGTGGGCAAACACGTTTTGTAGCTTTTAAAGTGGATTATTTTTTTGCTCTTGAGGCACTCACACATACGAATCCTGGCATCACCTTACTTATCAAATTATATACTGAAAGCTCTGGTCTGATCATCGATGTCTTATCGATCCAGGTACCTAAAAACATGTTTAAGGGTAAACTGATGAGCATTTCCTGTGAGGCGGATAGACATTCTACGGTGTTCTAGAGAGTCAAAAGATTTCGTAATGTTTCTATCTCTAATAAGTTTTGTTGCGCAATTTTGAATTCTGAACACCAGACCAGACGTGAGCGTTGTACTTTTGTTTAGGATGCATGAACGTTTTGTGTATTGAGGCCAGATCAGATGGGGAAAAATATTTCTTGCATCTCTTGAGTGTTTTTAGCGATTTTCAACATATGATCGTTCCAACAAAAGTTTTTGATGCATATGCGGAGAATGGAAAGTTTTTCGGTTTCAACAGTAGAGTTACGCTTTAATTTTAGTAGACAGCATTGAGTTTTGGAAGCAATAAATTCTACTCTATTATTGAGACCCTATTTAATTATGCATTCAATATCGGAATTTAACGAGTTTGTCATACGTTGCCGTTCGCGATTGACGTCAGAAGAGCAAGGTCGTGAATTAGGAAACGAATATGAGAATCTGAGGGTACTATCATCAGCGAAGGAGTGAACTGGATTAGTTGTTACAGACTAGATATAATTTATGAAAATTCTCTTTACAAGAATTGAGGCTACAGATATTGTTGAAAGCGTACTATCAATCAAATCTAACGCAGTTGGGATTGATGGCATACATCCGAAGTTCTTCAAGGTCATGCTACCCACTTTGTTACCTTATCTCACCCATATGTACAATGCTATTCTTACCACATATACATTTCCCGACCAATGGAAACTAGCTAAGATTATACCAGTCCAGAAAAAACCTCGTAGCAATGATTTCAGACCAATTTCAATACTAACTTTCTTATCGAAAGTATTTGAAAAAATCATTCAAAACCAAATAAATGGTTACTTTGGTTTAATATTAGGTACAGTGCGTATAATAGTTATATGCTACAAGCAAAAAACTTAAAAATAAACGTATTTTTTATTTTTTTTTCAAAAACTTTTTTTTATTCAAGTTAAAGGCATAAAAAGGAAGAAATCAATACAAAAAATTAAAGTTTTCTATTAAAAAGATAAACGGAAATTAAAAGTTGTATTACTTCAAACGAAATAAGTATAGCAGACAAGAACTTTAAAATCCATTCTAGATATAAAATGGATTTTTTCTTTAAATATTTTGATGTTTTAATGCTTTGTTCTTCTCCTTTTTCCTTTATAACTGCTGCCGAAACATTGAATCAATTAAATTTTGTAGAGTGAATATGTCAATTTTAAGCCATTCTTCCTGAATAGCGGATTTTTGCTGTAAAAGTAATTCGAATTGTTGTCCACCTGAGAAAACCCTCTTCGACCGTATCCCCCATAGGTTTTCTATAGGGTTTAAGTCGGGACTTACTGCAGGCCAACGAAGAGTGGGGATGTTATGCGACTTAAGGAAGTCGTTTGTGTGTGCCGTGGCATGTATGACAGCGTTATCATGCTGGAACGTCCAGTTTTTTCCTCACAAACTTTCACCAAAATCAATAAGAACGCTGTCCAGTAATTCCACATACTACTCCGAATTCATTTTATGGGAAACAAAGCAAATTGGATTTTGTTCTCGATCACCGAAACCAGCCCATACCATTACAGAGCCTCCTTGAAAGTTTCTCGAGTGCTGAATTTCACACTCCTGGCGTATATCTTTCCAATATTTTTGTCCTCCATCAGGGCCATCCATGTTAAATTTTCTTCTATCACTGAAAATAATGGATTGCCATTCCGTGGTCCAAAATTGATGTTTTTCAGTAAAACTTAATCTTGCCTCCCTATGCCGTGGAAGCAGCTTAAGTGCCGGTAAGCGCTTTTGATGTTAAACAAATGTATCCTCCCTTAAAAGTTGTTGCACTCTTCTTGCTGTTATTGGAAGAGATAACTGGAACCTAATCTGGGAAGGACTAATTTGTTTGTTTACCGCTAGGCGCTTAATTTGCCTTTTGGCTCTGTCGTCAACTTTTGGTGGACGACCAGATCTCTTTTGTTTCCCATAATTTCCAGGATCTTTTAAGAAATTTTGGACAGTGTTTTTATTCCTGCGTACTTTCTCCGCAATTTGACTAATGGTGAAACCATTTTTTCTAAAATTAAGGATTCCTATCCTCTCGTCCACAGTAAGTGCTTTTGCCCTAGGCATTTTCCATTGATTGCAAAATAAGTTAAATAAGGCTTATTTGAATAAAACTTAACTAAGCACATTTAATGTTATCAATAATATATCAATTTAATATAATTTGTCCCTTTAAAATACATTTTTCCACTTAAATACTGCTATATTTATTTCGCTCAGCAAAACTGATGGCATACGAAAGAATAACCCGAAACAAAAACATAAGGACATCGAAAATGTTAAAAGTACCGTTATGTTTCACTATCACACATCCTCACTCAATACACTAAAAAAATTATCCGTTAATTTTGATTTTTTGTTTTTTTTTTAGAAAATGTAAATGAATATGCTTGTCCCATATAATTATTTCGCGCACTGTAGTTGTAGTCTGGCTTTAGACAAAATCACAGCTGTTCGACTGCATTTATCAGTGTCATTGAAGATATTAGAAAGGCTTTAGACGATGGTAGAGTTACTGTCCTCGTACTGCTAGATTTTTCAAAAGCATTTGACACAGTCGACTATTCACTCCTCTGTAAGAAACTATCTAGGTTATATAACTTTTCTGCAACCGCCGTCCAACTGATTACGTCATACCTCTCTGGGAGAATGCAAGCCGTTACAGTAAAAGATAATAATAACAATAATGGCGGCGCTACAGTCCTAGGTGGACCTGGGCCTAGCTTTTCAGCAACCACTCATGTTGTGCGTGCTTTTGTTCTCTCACAAGTGGAGTAAAAGATATATTGTCTAATTTCCTTCCAAATCCTAGAGCTGGGCCAAGAATGGACCTTTGAGGGCCATTGAGGGCCATTCTTGGCACACTCTTTTTCTCTCTGTACAAAAATGAACTCCCTAGAATTGTCACGGATTTTTCTATCCATATGTACGCTGACGACGTCCAAATGTACAGAAGCTCGAATGTTAATCGAAGGCTGTGTCTACTCCATTAATGAGGATCTTAAAAAAATCTCCACCTTCGCCGTAACTAATGGTCTTGTCCTAAATCCTTGTAAGTCTAAGTGTCTCATAATTTCTAAAAATGCATTAGACCTGTCAAATTTCCCTCATGTTAACCTTAATGGTGCCACTATAGAATACGTCGAGAGTATAAAAAAACTTAGGAATGACATTTAACCGTAATCTAACCTGAGACTAACTAACCAAGTGGGCGCCGTGGAGTAGTGGGTAGGTGCGTCGACTCCTACGCTCGAGGTCGTCGGTTCAAATCTCGAAAAAAACATCAAACATTTTTTCACGGCTCCACCTCTTTCGAGTCACTGACAATGCTCAAAGAGTATAACTGTCTAGAAAAAGCTTCTCAATCTCGCCGTTCGGAGTCGGCATTAAACTGTAGGTCCCCTCCACTCGTGAGAGAACAATAGCACGCACAACACGAGTGGTTGCTGAGAAGCTAGGCCCAGGTCCATCTCGGACTGTAGCGCCGCCATTATTATATTATTACTACTACCCTGAGACACGCACATAAATTCCATAGTTGGAAAAACGTATGGTGTGTTACGCACCCTATGGGCATCGCAATATTTTACACCACCACGAATACGAGTTGGAGAGAGAATTGAGCCTTGGGGAACACCAGGAATTTGTGTGTGAAAATAATTTGTCCCATTGAGTATTCGACGCTCTTTAGTACAGGTTGAGATAAGATTGCGCTAGGGAGTAACGAATTGGATTCAAAGTGTGGAACGAGGAAATTGATTGTAAATAAGCATGGGTATTGATGACGACGTTGAATTTTTCACGTTGTTTACGAATGATGCTTACACTACTCTTGGGACATTTTTTTTCCTTTTTTTTTGTGGCGCCTCAACCAAAAAGCTAGCACGATCTTTTCCCAGCTGAAATTGGTTGAAGTCCATCTCCAATTGGGTGTGGCCCTTACACGTGGACGTTCTCTGTTGTGCTGTCGCACTGGTTCAGAGTCATTCCTCATACAATGTTGTGTCTATGGGAAATTTTAGGGTTGACGTGAGCAACGTTCGTGGGCTTAAAACGAACCTCTTTTCTATGTGCATTCACCTCTCCCGTTATAAACCAGCTGTCTTAGCACTAAGTTAAACGCAGGTAGGTGAGAATTCCGATTTATCGGATTTAAACCTGCCTGGATATAACTTGTACCCCTTTTCTTCTTTTACCACGGTCTCGCCCTTATATACGAGGGGCGTTTAATATATTCTCGGTATCGGGGTGAAGCTGTGGTTGTATATATAAATTGACTTATTTATCAAGTAATACTATTATTTTAGTGCAGTCATGTAAAATTTCATATAAATGTGATTATTAATTCGCGTTTTACCTCTAGTTAAACAGAATCATAATGGCAACTGAGACGATGATGGTGAAAATTGAGCATCGCGCTGTAATTAAATTTCTCACTAAGCAAGGAAAAAGTCAAAAAACTATTCATGAAGAGATGGTGGCTGTTTACCAGGGTTCCGCACCTTCATTATCAACTGTGCAAAAGTGGTCAAGTGAGTTCAAGAGAGGCAGAGAGAGCATTGAAGACGACACCCGCTCCGGCGCCCCGGCTACTGCTTGTACGGGAGAAAGCATCAAAGAAGTCGAAAAACTTGTTCTTGAGGATGCCCCAATAAAGGTGAAAATGATGGCAGAGATCACCAAGCTTTCAATTGGTACCATTCACACCATTCTTCATGACCATCTTAACCTTTCAAAGGTCAGTGCAAGGTGGGTGCCACGAATGCTCACAGCGCCTCAGAAAAAAGTGAGAATCGCATGCTGTAGTGAGCTTTTGGAGATGTGTAGTGAGAACGCGGACGGTGTTATGGATCGAATTGTTACTGGTGACGAAACATGGGTCCACCACTATGACCCTGAAAGCAAACAAGAGTCCATGCAGTGGCATAAAAAAGGAACAGACCCCCCGAAGAAGTTCAAAGTCACTCCGTCTGCCGGGAAGCTCATGGCCACAGTTTTTTGGGACTCAAAGGGAATCTTGCTCATTGAGTAAAAAACGCCACATCCTACGCTTCCACTTTGCATAATTTGCGGGAGCAAATTAAAAAGAAAAGACGGGGTAAACTCGCAGCGGGTGTGTTGCTTCTTCATGACAACGCTCCTGTTCACACGGCGCGAGTTTCCAAGGCTGCTGCGCGAGATTGTGGTGTCGAAGAAATCCAACACCCACCCTATAGTCCAGACCTTGCCCCTAGTGATTATTTCCTGTTTCCGGATTTAAAAAAATGTCTTCGTGGAAAAAGATTTTCGGATGATGAAGAACTCAAGTCGGCAATAAATGGGTATTTTGCAGAGAAAGAGGAAATTTATTTTTTTGAGGGTTTAAAAAAGCTTATCTCAAGATGTAACAAATGCATTGATGTTAGGGGAGATTATATTGAAAAATAAAAACAATTTAAATTGAATTCGCATTTTCCTTCATATCGATACCGAGAATATATTGAACGCCCCTCGTACGTAGTGATGTAGCTTACCAACTTCGACCACAATACGGCATCTGTTCCAACCCGGAATTTAATTTTCTGTGGTTGTCCATGTCCGTAAGCATTTAATCCCCTACTGTTACATTTATAGAAGTCCAAACCTGGATAGCAATTCAACTTTCAATGAGCATGGTATGCTATCCGATTCCATCACAAGCATTGTATCCGTGTATCCTCACACTGAAATTGCCATTGCGGGCGATTTCAATGTACACAATTCTACTTGGCTTCGACATTCAGGTCAGACAATACCAGAAGGACTGTATGTTGGGAACTTCGATGAGATAAATAATATGACCTAGCTTGTAAATGAGCCTACACGAATACCGAATACCATTGCAGATCATTCCGCCTACACCCTGGACCTATTTTTCACCTCTCATCCGGATAAATATTCTATTGACATATTGTCGCCTCTAAACTCGTCTGACCACTGTATCAGCTTATTTCCCGTTTTCACTCCACACAGTTAGAGAACAAATTCCTAAAAGAACCGTATGGCTATACGAGAAAGCCAATTTTTTTTTTTTCTACTTAAGTTTTCCTTTATTTCAGCATAAATTACATATTCCATAATATTGGACGATGAACAGACATTTGGTTATCTTAACCTTACTACTGACAATGTATATGTTTTAATAAGAAAGAAAGCCAATTGGAGCGGCCTTAACGACTTCCTTAGGAATTTTAACTTGTCACTATGTTTCCTCGATAGTGACGTGGATGCCGCTGCTGATACGATCACGAACATCATTCTGCTGGGTATGAGATCCTTCATTCCTCACAGAGTGAAGAGTATCAAACCCAAAGCAAATGCGTGTTATGACTCGAGCTGTAAAAAGGCTATCAGGGTGAGGAAGTTGAATTTCCGGACTTACGAAGCCAACGCTACTCTGGGTCAGAATGACTACAATGTATTAATTTGACATTGTGAAATTCTCCTACGACCAAAAGTTGAGGCAAAAAGTGCTACAATGTCCCAAGAGTAGCAAAAGCTTTTGGTCATTCGTTAAAAACACAAAGAATTCAGCCTCGTCTTCAATTCCCATGTTCATTTGCAATGACATTCCAGCTGTCAGCTCTTTGGAAAAGGAAGATCTCCTTGCTGCGTATTTCGCGGCCACTTAACGCTGCCAGATTCCACTTTGTCTCCTCCCGTATGCCATGGGACAGATCCATTTCCGCACTGGAACAGTTGCTGTTTCCGCAGTATCAGGTCCACTGGTGAGACATGCCATCATCTCACCGAAAAGTGGAACCAATCCTTTTACAATGCAAGAGAAAGCAAGATCGTTGCGCTTGATATTTCAAAGGCATTTGACAGAGTTTGGCATCAAGCTCTTTTGTCGAAAATGTGTGCCTATGGCATCGGTGAGTCTCTTCTTCTATGGATTAGAAATTAACTTTCGAACCGTTCAATTCAAGTTGTTTTGGATGGGTTCAAGTCTGATTCTCACCAAATTAATGATTTTGTTCCTAAAAGCTCCGTTTTGTCTCCGACTCTCTTTCTCATTTTTTTGAATGATCTCCGGTCTGCTACTTCTAATCCAATCCATTCCTTCGCTGATGACAGTACTCTCAGCTTTTCATATTCGTTCCAAAACCTCACGTCCCTGTCCTTCGGCCGTAGAATTGGAGCGGCAGCGTATGTTAAGCACATTAAATTGCGATCTTGACAGCATATTTAATTGGGGTAAGAACAATAGAGTGGAATTTAATGCTTCCAAAACTCAATGCTGTCTACGGTCACTTAAGCGATCCCAAAATAATCAGCCATTATCCCTGAATGGCACTTGCATCGAAGAAACCGAAAAACTTTCCATCCTCGGTATGTGTATCAACTCAACACTTAGTTGGAATGATCACATGTTCGAGATCGCCTCTCTGCACCTCTCTGCACCTGCTAGATAGAATACAACAGCGAGCGATAAAACTTATAGGAGATAGTTATATCGCGAAGTCGATAGACTCGCTCGGACATCGCCGTAATATCTCATCCTTATCACTGTTTTATAGCTATTTCAACAAAACGATGCTCAAGTGAGCTAGCCAATTGCATTCCTCCCCTCCATGAATTCACCCGCAATATTCGTCTCGCCAAGAATGCTCATCAGTTCACCCTCAAGCCTGTTTTCGGACGTACAGTTAAGTTTAGAGAGTCTTTTTTTAGCCGCACCACACGAATATGGAATGCTCTTCCCAGCCGAATATTTACCACTCACTACAATCCGCAAACATTTAAAACCAATGTGCACAGGTACATCCTCTCCCTTTCTCCATCTATACCTTCGGCCCGTGCTGTGTCTTGATATCGGACACTTAAGGGTTTTCCTAACCCCTTTTGCACGCACAAATAAAAAAACCCGAATTTTACCTTTTTGTGAATCTAAATGCGTCCCAAAATTGAAATATGCACTGATATTTTTGCAAGCAATGTAACATCATTTAGATCATGGATATGCGATATTTAGGAGACTGATCGGTCTGTTGTTGGCACAGTTTTCTTTATCTGCTACCTTCGAGTTATCGGTTACGACAGCCTATCACTTATAACGACCAAATTCCTATGTCCCTTGTAGGTCGTTTTTGACTGTATTCCATTAGGATTAGTAATAAAAACATGCATTGGACATTGGACTACTTCGTTAGCATGTTAGAGGCTGTAAAACAGCCCGCTGGACTATCGGAACACGTCTTAACTTCAGAAGCTTGATGTCTTCAAAGTTCACGCAATCTTCGAAATACATATCCTCAAATCTGTAGTAGAAAAAGAAAATGTAATTTTGGATGAGTCTGTCCTTTTTCAGCTGTGTGGTGTTGTCGACGAGAACCACAGCCATCTTCGCAAGGGATCGCCCATCATTAAAAAAAGAAGTAAGATTTTAATGGCAATCAGCACATCTGAACACATTTTGTACACTTGTTTTTTTCAATAAAACTAAGAATGAGGAGAACACCAACTATTTTAAATTTTTCCGTGCCATCCTACAAATCAAAGTGGAGAGAAAATAAAATATACATAAACTTGTATTTTGAATTAGCGTACAACGGTAATCAGTTTTATTTAAATAAATACATCTCAAAATGACTTATAAATTCTCCTATATGCCTAAACGGTATATTTAAGTTTAAATGACGATTTCATGTGAAACAATCCGTTACATTTCAAACTGTATACATGAATAGATAAATATGTACTCGTACTTGCACTTTGATTTTCTCGCGAGAATACAATGCCTTTGCGCGCAGGTAGGAGGCGTGTCCTGGGGGATTTCGATTTTGGTATATTTCCTTTGTATTGTATTTCAATTTATAAATATGAAAAAATGTTCCTCTTAATCTGTTCATCTAGATACATATCGTTAATTTAATTAATTTGTCAAGTATTAGGTAATATTTGATTTAATGGTTACGAATCAGAAGCTTCTAGTTTGCTATTTGTTTGTTGTGCGATGGGCCATGGTCTGGTGCTTACCAGAAGCCCGATGATTTGCCACCTGGTGGATTTCGGACTTTAATGCATGCTCGATTGCCACTCTTGTCTAGTTCCTCTGCAAAGGGGGAAAGTGTTCTTAAGTCATGTTTGGGTGCTAGGGGAAGTGTGAACTCACCACTGATTGAGAATGTGGACTCCTGTAAGTTGCGTTGACCTTCCAGGCGATGTGCCTTGCCCGACGGAGTGCTGGCGATGGAGCCCTCACCAGGCATTGCGACATTACCCGAAATCATTGCCCGGGTAATCGGCTCCTGATATGGAATCTCAATCTCCAGAGCATCACAGAGATTCAACTTCTTGGTACCGTTGACCATTTCTTCTTCGTGCTCCTGCTCTTCGGGCTTCACTTTGCCCTCGAGGATGTCGTAAACGAACGCGGGACGTACTTCTGTTGGCAGGAACTTGCCATACCCTTCTGCCACACGAACAGTGTTGTTCTCAACACAAACTCGCCCACGGACAATGACCACCTCGGGTACACCGTGACAGACCATTCCCTCGAAGATGTTGAAATCGCATGCGTGGTGATGGGTATCTTTGGAAATCTTTCGCTGCATGTTTGGATCCCAGATGACTATGTCAGCATCAGAACCGGCTGCAATGCGTCCTTTTTGAGGATATAAGTTGAAGATCTTCGCGGCGTTGGTGCTGGTGACAGCCACGAAGCGGCATGGATCAAGGAGACCAGCATGGACACCCTTCTCCCAGACAATGGACATACGATCTTCGACTCCGTTGACACCGTTGGGAATTTTCGAGAAGTCACCCTTGCCGATCTCTTTTTGACTCTTGTTGAAGGTACAATTGTCACTACCTGTGGTCTGGAGATCATCACTGTGAGAGAGGGGAAGGTAAGTGGCATTAATAAATTGTAAACTTTTGAGGACGGGTGCATGTTAATACGTAAACATATGAACAAACAGATCTGCGGACTGCACAAACAACAAATGATTAGGACTGACTGTGAAAATATTTGCCCTGTGTTGTGATGGGATGGATGCTTTGTTTGCGTTTAGTTGCTGGCATTGGGTTACTAAAATAAACTGGACTTTGTGTTTAGTGAACAACAGTGGAAACAGATTAGTGAAGCGTAAGGTTGCATTGTATTTACGTTCAGAGGAAAACAATCAGAGACCACGAGCCTATTGTACTCTGAGGAAACAATCATCACATCACAGCAAATGAAGTTATCGGAAGTCACGTCGCAGCAAGTGATGGCAAGCAAACTGGGCACATTCAAGTACTTAGTGAAAAGAAAGTGGGCCTTCAATAAATAAACTTTATTAAATAAGAGAGTGCCACTGAGCTTTTACAGGAACCCTGCGCTTGAGAAGTATTCTATGCACAGCTGTTTTCGCGTTACCCAGTGTATATGCAAACATTGATTCAGGTAGTCCTAGGATGCGTGTGTTAGGATAAAAGATCGAAGCGATACAATACAAAAAGATGGCAACTCTTCTTGGTTTTTGAATTGTCACACGACAAAATCAATGTGGCTAGAGCTTAACTTCGGTAAGACAAAGAAGCTTCTGGCGTTCGCGGGACAACCATGGCATGGCTTTCGGAAGGCTCTATCGACAATAGACGCAATTAAATTGGCGACAGAAAAAGCTCCTGAAGCCGTAGATGGCAGGATGCAAGACGATGACAAGGAGCCAAGAAATACTGTGCCGTAGTAAGAACTCGAGCCTACCGCGGCTCATCCCTGTTTTAAGATGGCTGCAGAGCTAATGAACTGATTGACCAACGGCGGCATCTGCAACACTAGTCAGCAGGAGCTACATGGTTTCTCGGCGGGGCGCTTTTTCTTAGAGCCAACGGCGGCACTCACAGCTTGAAAGAGGTTACCGAAACCGAATACATTCGGGCCCCCATGTCCAGGGGGTAAAAAAATGGGCCTACCTCCGAGTTACTGATTGCGCATGGGTTTAGGTTAGGTTAGGGGGCTGCTAGTGAATTCACCAGCCCACTTAGATCATGTTGGTCCATTGTGACACCCACAGTCAGACTACTACACTGATCGACCGCACCCGTGATCGGAGTCGGCTGGGCGCTTTTTCTTAGGGCCAACGGCCTCACCTCACCTCAGTGGAACGCTGCTGAAACGTAACGAAATGGAACAATTTTTGAAGCGATTCATTACGGGCGATGAAAAATGGATTAAATACGAGAATATCCAATGCAAGCGATCATGGTCAAAGTCACAAATGACTTACAAGCCTGAATTGACGGCAAACAAGGTTATGTTGAGTGTTTGGGATTGGGATTGGAAGGGCATTGTCTATAATGAGCTGCTAGAACGTGGCGAAACAGTCAATTCGATCTTCTACTGTACACAACTCGATCGCTTGAATGAAGCAGTCAAGAAAGAATGACCAGAATTGACCAACAGAAAGGGAGTTGTCTTCCATCATGACAATGCCAGACCACACACATCTTTGATGACCCGAAACAAATTGACGGAGCTTGGTTAGGAAGTTTTGATGCATGCACCGTATAGCCTGGACCTTGCACCCTCTGAAAAACACTTCTAGGCTAATACGGTCGAAGCTAGACGTGAATTGGATAAAAAAATTCTTCTTAGTAAGTAAGAAAAAAAAATTAAACCAAAAAAGTGTGAACTTTTTTAAACGACATCTACAGATACTTTTGAGATGAGGAGCAGCATTCGCGTGTATGAGGAACGGAACACATCAAATTGTTCTTCGACAAAAATAACGAATTGGTTATTACCAGTATCCGCAGCATTAACAAATAGATTACAAGTCAACTGTTATAACAAAGCTCAGGTTTGTTTTCGTTCTCCTGCATGATCTTGACTCTGCCTGAGATTGCGAAATCTCGTGATTGATTTCGGCGCTTATCACCAGACTTTGTTTGGCATCAGAATGGACCTCAACTTGAGTTACGAGTATGTGGGTCAAGAATCCATTTCCCAAAATCTTATTTTTTTATTTTTTGACTGAATGAAGCAAGAAAAGCTTTCAACACATATGTTTTCATTGCCTACAACCGCTAAGCTGTTGATAAGAATTTTCTTTGTCGGCGAATAGGTTTAAAGATCAATTGATTAAGCATGTTTCCAAATCACTTATTGAGTTGAGTTTTACACAAAAAATAACAAAAAATGGTCCATCACACTCATTACCATCTAGAGTTCAAATTCGTAATTTTGAAGGCCTTCACTTCAATTCCCTCGGTATATTGTGCCCTTGGAAATGTAGCTCGACAATTTTGGTTCTTCATTGGTCAGCAACATGATTAGCACAATAGGACCATATTCCGTCTAGGGCTTAAATGAGAAGTGACCATTAAAAAAATGTACGGTAATCTGTAGTATTTGCCTCGTTGCTGCATACGAAAAGTCTAAACCTAAAATTCGTGTCTTCTTTCAGACTTAGAGAGTAAAATCAATTTTGTTAAACGAAATAAATCATCATTGTTAAATTAATCAAGCCAGTAGAGGATTCCTCGACTCGAACCATTTCCTGGCAAGGTAAGAACACGGATATCGAGAGAACAACGGAGTCGAGGAAGACAACCACAGTTTGACGTCGAAAATTTACAATCGCAACAGACTGCCAGGAACTTTGCCGATCGAGTCTCCCTGAAACTCTCCGAAAGTTCGACGTCGCCCGCACTAACAATAGACGAAGAATGGAAACGTTGTCAAAGAGCCATCAGAGAAGCCGCTACTGATGTGCTGGGTTTCAAAACACCACCTAGGAAAAACCCATGGTTTGACAACGAGTGCAGGCAGGCACATGCAGCAAAACAAGAAGCCTACCGGGCAACGCTGCATCGAACCACGAGAGCTGTTCGTGAGCTCTACGAACAGAAAAGAAGGGAAGAGAACTGGCTTCTCAGGAAGGAAAAAAAAGAGCACGAGAAGCGCGCGATCGAGGAGATAACGAGGTGTTATGGCAGGAATGATGTCCGAAAGTTTCATCGAATAGGTATAAAGTTCGGACAGATGCTTGCCGGGACGAAAATGGACAGCTAGTAGTAGATTCGCAGTCGATACTGAGAATTTGGAAAAATAATTTCTGCAGACTGTTAAACGGCGATGAGGACACAAATACCGCTGTCAGGCAGAATGTTCCACTCAACTCAACGGACGATGATAGAAGAGAATACCATCCCCCCGACCTAGACGAAGTCAAGATAGCGATATCGAGACTGAAGTCTAATAATGCTGCTGGTGCAGATAGTCCCGCTGAAATGTTTAAACAGCTGGAGATGATCTGGTAGGGCATGCACCAGCTCTTCTGTAAGATTTGGTCGGAGGAAAGCATGCCCGATGAATGGAATCTCAGTATCGTTTTCCCGATCTACAAGAAAGGAGACCCCTTTGACTGCGCTAACTTTCGTGGGATAAATCTCCATAAAATCGCCTATAAGATCTTTTCTGCCATTCTGTGTGAACGCCTGAAACCTTTCGTCACCAAACTGATAGGGACCAAACTAATAGGGTCCTGTAGGACTTTATCTACCTTTGCTCGGCGGTAAATAGTACAAACAACATCAGTACCGAGATCAAACGCAGAAAAACTCTTGCCAACCGCTGTTTTTATGGGCTCAAAAGGCAATTGAGTAGTAGAGCCCTCTCTCGGAAGACCAAGCTGACTTTATACAAGACCTTGATCATCCCAGTCCTGCTTTACGGCGCAGAGGCATGGACAATATCCCAAGCGGATGAACAGTCTCTTGGTCTTTTCGAGAGAAAAGTTCTGCGCGCGATCTTTGGTCCTGTTTCCGTTGATGGCATTTGGAGGAGAAGGTTCAACCACGAATTGTATGGGCTGTACAGCAACATGAGTCTAGCCAGGCGTCTACAGATCTATCGCCTAAGATGGCTAGGCCATGTAGAGCGTATGGACAACTTAGCTCCGGCCCGAAGAGTCTTCTACTCTGAGCGTGTGGGACAACGCAACAGAGGACGTCCACGAACAAGGTGACGCACACAAGTCGAGGGCGACCTCGGCCGGCTTGGTGTGCGAAACTGGAGACAGGTGGCGAAAGATTGTGCTGGCAAGAGAGGCGCGTTGAGTGAGGCCCAGGTTCACCTCGGACTGTAGCGCCCTAAGAAGAAGAAGAAGAAGTAAAGGATTTCAGGTTCCAAGCGGGTGTTTACAAACGACTGGGAAATCCCGCCTGGGTAGGCCAGGTTGATCAGGATCTCCATGGTCCGTTGGCCTGATAAGTTAGGTTTAATTCCGTTTATTCAAAAATTCGTATTCCTTATCTTAAAGCATAACTATTTAAAGCCCACTAAACCGCATTTTGAACTTGGCCTAATATTATATCTTACATGGTCATAAACCAGTAGACACGCTTATAGTCAATATGATGCATTTATTCAGGTCCACTCCATTTATGCAAGTCGCATCCGATAGTCCAATTCGACTACAGTCGCTTTTTGTTATCACCAAGTCAAATGTTTGGAGTCCACTCAATACAAGTCCTGCGTATAGCACAGCGTCTCGCTTTTATCTGCTATAACGGCAACTCCACTGTAATGTTATGGTCACATTTACTCTGTTTTACTCGCATAAAAATTTAGTAGTATAAATATGGATGGAAAGGAAACAAACGTAAATATTGGGCCATAATTTATATATAAAGTCTCCGCGGTTTTCTGTCACTAGAGGGTGTTTGTGTCTATATATCTGGAAACACTAAAGGTGTTTGAAAGACAACATGTCATGAAGACAGCTGTGTAGTTCGTTGCTCGTTTTAAAGTTATACTGATTTGAATATTAGTGAAATATCTGAAGAAATGCGCTATGTGATGCTTTTTTACTATAAAAAAGAGAAAAAACGCCGAAAAATTTGTGCAGTTTACGGTGAGAATGCTGTGAGTGAACGCCGGACCCCGGAGTGGTTTCTTCTATTCCGTTCCGGAAATTTCGATATAAAAGATGAACCTCGCACAGGTCGGCCTGTCACTGAAAAAATCGATGAAATTTTGACCGGCACGGGCTGTCAGGATATAGCGGAGGCACTAAACATCAACCGAAGCGACTGGATGGCGCAGTTGGTTAAGTGCCTTCCCCAAGTTAGAGTGGTCCCAGGTTCGAATCCGAGTGAAATCGAATCTGGTCCAGTCACCATTTGTCGTTGGGATCAAATTAACGGTACTGGAGTAGGTTGCACCTGGCAGTACAATGGACCAGTTTTGAGTCTGAGTGCTTCAGTGTAAAGTATCAAAATTCTCCGAAAAAAATGATGACTTGTATGATCTTCTGGAAAGAACATACGATCAATGCTTCAGCTACGACACCAAGATCGTTTTTGGAAAGCTATAATCGCAACAGACTGCCAGGAACTTTGCCCATCGAGTCTTCATAAAAGTTTCCGAAAGTTCGACGCCGCCTGCACAAACAATAGAAAAAGAATCGAAACGATGCCAAAAAGCCATCAGAGAAGCCTTTACTGATGTGCTGGGTTTTAAAACACCACCAAGAAAAAACCCCTGGTTTGACAACGAGTGCAGGCAGGCACATGCAGCAAAGCAAGAAGCCTACAAGGCAACGCTGAGTCGAACTACGAGAGCTGTTCGTGAGCTAGAGAAACGAAGGGAAGAGGCCCAGCTTCTCAGGAAGAAAAAGTTAGAGTTAGAAATGCGCGATCAAGGAAATAGAGAGGTGCTATGGCAGAAATCATGTTCGGAAATTTTACTAGATGGTGATGAGGCGATGAGGACATAAATACCGCTGTCAGACTGGATGTTCCATACAACTTGGATGATAATAAACGAGGATTCCGTCCCCCCGACAGAGACGAAGTCAAAATACCAAGACCGCATTAAGAAGCTCTTAATCTCTTCGAGAGGAAAGTTTTGCGTGCGTTCATTTGGTCCTGTTTTGGGTTATCGAATATTGGTCAAGAAGAGACAGCCTGTAGAAAGGGTTCTCAAACAACTTGGTTTAACTAACAAAAGATTATGCTACAAAGGTATTTTATTTGCTTTTTCGGTTCACACTTTTTTGATGTTGATCCATTTTTCAATATTTGCGTCAGGCAGATAGATTTTGTAAGTTTTACTGGACCCGTAGTAGAGCTCAGTATTTTTGGCACCCCAACAAATTCAATGCAATTGCTGAGTATATACTGTTGTCAGTTGAGACTGTTTTCGAGTGCATCGACATTTGTTTTCAATTCCGTATTTTCTGACCGTAGCTCGTTGATTGATGGTAGAAGACTATTGTTCGTATATTTTTATTTAGTGTGTAAGTTCCAAACAATTCATTTGAAACACGCATTTGTTGTCATCATTGTTAGTATTGTTTGTGGTGATAGTTATCAAAAATTGTTGCCAGTTTTGATTTAAGTTTCATTTTTATAACAAACGTTTAATTTTACATTGTGAGTTGTTGTGAAGCAATTGTTCAGGCTTTACGAAAACGAGAGAGTCAAACTGAAACCGCTCATGCATAGAAACTTCTTATTGTAAATCTCCACTAAGACCTTTGTGGAAAAAACAATTTTTTTTTCGGGTCTGGCAATGCCGCGTCTTCAGCAAACAATCTTGATAAATGTGTTATGACTCAAAGTACAAATAGAAAACTACTGTTGTGATACAAATTAGCCGGCTCTCCACCGAAAGCAGTTAGCACTCTTTAAAGATGCAAAACAAATCATCACAATTACCACGCTTTTCCCCAAAAAACAACCCGCACAAAAATGACATAACACAAAAACAACCCAAAAGAAGATGACATAACAGAAGACAGTGATTGGCGAAAGGATGAACAAATGATTAACAAAGTATACTTACTACGCCAACGACTTCATCAGTTGCCTTGGCGTTTCGGCCGGCTCTCGAATTGGAGGACTTGTCACGTAGTACGTCTGCTCGGCCGACTTCACACCATTCATGGAGCGTCCTATCGAACTGGCCAATGTCTCGCCGAAAACGCAATATCCACTGCGTCGTGCCCGACCTATTATTTCAGCCGAAGGTTTGCATGTCACGCAGGTAACATACAGTGGAGCCTTCATCTAGTTTGAGGTTAGAAATGTAAAACGAGAAAGAAATGGAATATATGCATGATATAAGCTGACACATATCTAACGATTAGTTGCAATGAAGATAAGAAAATGATTCACATACAAATATCTACAGGGTGACACAAGCTTGTTAATTGATTTAGTCCACACAAAAAACACACACACACAATCCATTGGCTGACGCACAGATGCTCGTTTCATACTTACTTCGCGAGGAGTTTCATCATATACTCTGGAGTCGAGGGATCAGACCGGAGTGGAGGGCTTAGGACATGAGCTGCCGCATGATGCCAACACTGGTGTTGGCATTGTCTGCCATCTGTGCCCAAGGTTGCCGCCAAGGTTTCACCGAAAATGCCACGATTCTTATAGCGGTATCTGGCACGGGCTAGCTCAATGCCAGCGGCCTTACTCATCACATGCACTACGTAAAGTGGGCAATCGACCTTAATTTATATTTACACAGTGTGCCAAAAACAGAATAGTAAATAAAAACATAAAAAAGTAAGTAAATAATATAAAATAAAGGAAAATAAAAAAATGGTGAATTTTGTGAGTTAAAATTAACGGGACCAAGATAAAAAATGCTACATAAATGGATAGTTTACAAGTGCTTTTCAATCGAAACTAATTAGTTTTACTTTTCTAATTTCTAAACATAACCAACAAATTTCCCAATAACTGATTACATAGCTGTTTTGTCAATGGCGAGAGATTAGAGTGATTTTTATCAAGTCGCATTACCAACAGGGACTATAGGTTTATCTGTGGCTTTCGTCTTTTCCCTGAAACCACTGATGAAACACAGCAAAATAAAAAATCTGATATGAAAAGCAGGTCAGTGAACAGTGCATTGTACAGGGTTGACCCCACAGCCGAACAACCTTTGCATCAAAAGGAATATACGGTAAATATACCTCGAAGAAGATTTCAAAAATGTTACTATTCACGTCGAGTCTGCATCTGCATAGGAGGTGTATTGAGTACTACGCCGTCTGATGTCTTGGAAGTTGTCCTGAACATAACCTCACTCGATATTTTTGGACGACAACTAGCAAAAAACACCGCTATTCGTCTTATGGCCCTCCCCAGTGGACCAACACTCCATATGGTCACTCCTCAATACTAAGTTCTCTAAACTACCCGACTAGACATTTTGATAACTCCACATCCCAATAGTTTCCTGATAGGAACTTTGACACCCTAATTTCAAATAGAGACAGATGGACAATCCTGAACCATTTGCAGTACCCCTGCACTTCTTTACGTATGAGTCCATAGCCCAGCATTGGGTTAGCAGTGGTGTTTTCTCCAATGAATTAAACTCTCCTTCCTTTTTCTCTTCTCCTTTTGCTTACCCGAACACTGCAGCGTGTTTCAGGCGGAGATAAGTGAAGTTCTGTCCTGGCTCAAATGGAATGTAATATCCGCACGAGATATTTGCATTTTCACGGACAGCTAGACAGCCATCAAGGCTCTGGAATTGGTCTCATTAAACTCCAGGGTATAATAGGTGCATCAACTCCTACGCTCGAGGTCTAAGGTTCGAATCTCGAAAAAAGCATCTAAAATTTCTTCACGGCTCCACCTCTGTCTAGTCACTGACAATGCTCAAAGAGTATAATTTTCTAGAAAAAGCTTCTCAACCTCGCCGTTCGGAGTCGGCATTAAACTGTAGGTCCCCTCCACTCGTGAGAGAACAATAGCACACACAACACGAGTGGTTGCTGAGAAGCTCGGCTCAGGTCTACTTCGGACTGTAGCGCCGCAATTACTATAATTATTATATTATAAACTCCAGAATAGTCATTAACTGTCACTCATCTTTAGATCAATTCAATATTCGGTTATGTTGCGGACCACGCCACAGAGACATTCCGGGCAACTGCAAAGCGGATGAGCGTGCCAAGTTCGCTACCACACAGCCATTACTATTGAAACACAGCCGCATGGGTATGACCCTTACAACTTGTAAATTGTTGCTATTAGCAGATGCAACTCATGATATGATACATGATACAACAAATAACAGATGGGCGAGAGGCACTACTTGCCACACCTCCAGAATGATCTGGCACAAGCTTAACCTCAAAAGATCTAAAGAAATAATCTCTCGATAGATCCCACATAAGTAAAATTGTTGGTGTCATTATAGGACACTGCCTCATAGGAGATAACGCCAGAAGACTAGGAACTCCGGCTAATGATGAAGCTGCCTAGACGAAAAGGAAGTAGAGAGCGTTGCATCTCCTCTGCTTCTGCTCGGACCTGGCGTCTCTTCGGCGCCAACATCTGGGAGCCTTCTTCTTTGAGAGGTTATACGAACTTAGTGAGGTTTTGATAAGCAATCTATTGCGCTACATCCTAAGCTCTAAATGGTTTCCAAATGAACAACTGGATTGACCTCAGTCAATCTGCGTGTGATCAACACTGGTCTAAGTGCACACTTCACCCACTTCAACCTAACCTAACCTACTATTCACACAAGTGTCCACAAAGAGCAGGAGAATGTTCGACTCTGGGAGTGTATAGAGCTAATGCCAGTTCTTATCAAATCAACCCTAGGCAATCCATGTTGCATTGGACGTGTACGTGTTAACAGAGGGACAGAAGGCGGAGTCCCTTCACCACTCTAGAGGTTGAGGTCGGAAACATTGAAACTGCATAGACTTAAAGTAGCCGCATGCGTGAACAAAGGAGTCTAGTAGCCTGGTAGAGAACCAAGAAGTTGAAAGGTAATTCATGCCCCCAGCTAACCTGCCTTCATATGCTTACCTCAATAGTGAATCACCTCTTCCCACGTCGACATTCTCTAGGTGCTGTGGCTACTCGGGACACCAATGTGTATCAGATTCCTCCACTTACAATCGAAGACCTACACATAGCTTCCTCGAGAGTAAAGGGTAACAAAGCCCCCGGCCCGGATGGAATTCCGAACAAGACGATCAAGGCGGCTGTCAACACTGAACCCGATGCCTTCAAGTTAACGATGAAAAGATTTCTACAGGAAGGAGTTTTTTTCACACAGGAGAAACTTCAAAACTTGGTGCTTCTACCAAAGGGGAACAAACCACCCGAAGAACCGTCCTCATATCGCCCTATATGCCTATTGGACACACTGGGGAAAATACTTGAACGTTTTATCTTTCGTTGACTGCTGACGGTGGCAGATGTGCATTGTCGAATCACCAGTACGGGTTCAGAAAAGTACGATCGACCGTTGACGCCATAAAGAAAGTAGTAGACTTGGCAACAGAGGCCATCCAAGAAAAAAGATGAAGGTGGGGAACAAAGAAGTACTGTGCAGTAGTAACGCTGGACGTCAAGAATGCTTTTAATTCAGTGAATTGGTTGCACATACACTACCTATCTTTTGAAGATAGTGATGGACTATTTTAACAATAGGAAACTACACCGCTGGTTTGGATCGATCACAAACGGAGGCAAGAAGTTGGAATATGCAACTTTCCAGGTAAGCAACCAGATAATCAAATCGAAGGAATCAGTGAAGTACATATCTCGGTGTTATGTTAGACAACAGGCTGTCTTTCAAAACACACATCAAGTACGCAAGCAAGAAGACATCGCTGACGCAAGGAGCGCTGTCCAGAATGCTTCCGAACGTCGGTGGACCTGGTTGTAGGTGCAGAATACTACTTTCACGTGTAGTCAGTTCAGTTCTTTTATACGCTGCTCCGATTTGTGCACAAGCTTTGAAAATCGGGAAAAACAAAAGGATGCTGATATCAGTGCATAGGATCTGTGCAATAAGAGTAATAAGCGGCTTCAGGACAATCTCGGACGATGCATTTTCATCTCAGCGGCTACGTTAACAAACAAAATTGCCGTTATTGTCGATGTTAATTACGTTATTGTCGAGAAGCCAATGCATCCACAGAGAGTGGCAGTTTGGTGCCGATTATGAAGTGGTGGTATTATTAAACCATTTTTCTTCGAAAATGAGGCTGGGAACAACGTTTCGATCAACGGTGGGCGGTACAGAGCCATGTTAACCGATTTTTTTTACTGAAATTGAGGACATGGATTTGGACGATCTCTGGTCCGTGCAGGATGGCGCGCCATGCTACATAATCCATGCCACAATCGATCTTTTGCGCACCAAATTCCAAGTCGTGTTATCAGCCGTCTTGGCGATGTCAATTGGCCGCATTGAAGCAGCGACCTTATGTTATGCCGACAATTCAGAAACGATTGAAGCACTTAAGGCTAATGTCATCCAAGCAATCCGTGAGCTACAACCCGAAACCATCAACAAGGTCTTGGAAAATTGGAGTGTCCGAATGCAGTAGCGCATTCCGAAGCCAGCCGAAGCAGCCACTTAAACGACGTTGTATTTCATAATTAATGGGAATGTTTGTTCTTACTAGTAAAGCCATAATACAATGATCAATGAGATCTTAGAAAATACCCGGGCAACAAACTGTGACCTAGATATCAACCATGCCAACACAAAATTATGCTTTTCACCAGGAAGACCAAAAAACCTAACTTTGATCTATCCTGTCTAAAAATGCAACCACTATATATTTCAGAAATTGGCAAAAGTGGTGATCCTCCGAAAAAATACTTGGTAACAACACTAAAGAATGAGATGCGAAGGCACCACAAGTGCTCTAAGAATGAATTTCTTTAGACGACCACGCTATATTCTACACATCGATCTTGATATTCTAAACATCCCAGCGTAATCAGACTCAGAGGGTTTCAGCTGTGGAGCACAAGACTGTATGGTTACAGTTGTATTCTGGATTCGCTACCGAGAGAGCTTGTATAAAACTCGAAAGACTACATCCCTTCCAAACTAGATTTCACAAAATTGTTTGCCCGATCCAATCGACGCAATCTTTTCAACAAGAGCAGAATGGAAAATCGGGGGCATAAGGTTCGTATCAGACGTGAGCGTATATACAGAGGGCTCAAAGGTTAACTGCGTAGTCGGCGTGGGTGTATACTCAGAAGCCCTAAGCATCTCTGAAGCCTTCAGACTTCAGGGAGAAATCCTCGCTATAAGAGAAGCTTGCCGTCAAATTAGATCACACCCGACCTATTTTTCTTGAGAGCCAAACTACCATTAAATCTATCGCCTAGGTTTCCACGGCCTATAAAGTAGTCAAGGAATGTAACAGCGAGCTAGCCGCATTAGCGGAGAAGTTCTAAGCAACCACACTTTGAGTTCCCGGACACAGCAATATGGTCGGTAACAAGAGAATCCTAAGAACTGGCCAGACAGAGGTCCTCTCTTTATAGCTTGGCTGCGATGAAGATGCATTTTCCGCTTCGGAAAGTCAAGGCAAAGATCACATCATATCCCTTAAAATTGGCCAGCCTTAGACGGACTCAGATAACTAATTACCGAACATCTAGGAAGAAATAAAGGACTTTTAAAGAGGGCTCGACTTCTTCTTCAAGTGTGAATTAAAGGGACAACGCAACGTCCACGATTGAAGTGGCAACCCAAGTTGAGAGGGACCTCAACCAACGTGCGCAATTGGCTAGTAAAAGATCGTGCCATCTGGAGAAGCTTGTTAATTAAGGCCCAGGTCAACTGCGGAAAGTAGACTACCAGAAGAAGAAGAAAGTGGGCTCATTCCGATATCGCAAGAATAACAGCGATTAGCACAAGACACTGGCCAATAGGGGATCACGCAACCAAGTTTGAAATCTCCCATAACGCTTGCTGCCGCAGCTGTAGTGACACAGCAGAAAGTGAGACGTTGAAACGATTAATTTGTGCCTGAGCGGGCACTTATTAGATCTAAACATAGGACACTAGGCAAACCTAAGACTAGACAAGGTTAGCTTAGGTTAGGAGGGCTTTATGCGGTTGCCAGCAATTACACCCAGAGGCCGTGGAGGCCCATTGTGTATGCCACGTAAGGATTGCATGTTTTCCGAGAATTAACGCAGGTTCAGTATGCAATCACCAAAACCATCCCGTTCTAATTAGAAATGTCCTTAGGTCAGGGATCTGTACCTTCGCCACATCGCTGAGCTCGTGAAAGAACCTTGCTCTCAAGTGAGTGAGCCGTCGTTCTTGTAGAGCAGGGCAGTGGCAAATTAGATGCTCCACTGATTCAATTTCTTCTTCATCCCTACAGCTCCTACAGAAATCGTTCGCCGGGAGGTTTAGTCTCTTTTAGTTTAGTTTAGTCTCTCCATTGCAACTATCGTGCAGTGGCCAGTGAGAACCCCTATTGAGATGCGTATGATTTTCTTATTGTTGGATATGAGGGATTTAGGTTAGATTTTGGTCCATAGTGTTACCGCTTACAGAGTTAACCTAAGTGTAAGCCTTTATTGAGACAGAAGGATTTTGAAGTTATTGCAAATTTGAAGCGATTCGAAGAAAAGTTGTTCTAATATTTTTTGGCAAGTTTTGGCCAGAGCAGGGCAGAAACAGAGGAAGTGTTCACTGACTGGTTATATTGTATTTGGGCCATAAGCAGTTGGATATGACGCAGCCTGGGTGGCTTTGCTTTTTTTGTTCGTTTGCTGACGGCATAGATACTTGTTCAATGAGTCTTTTGGCTGAGTTAATAGGAGGATGGATAGTATTGTCAGCCGATTCTGTGCCTGAACTTGAACCTGTCCGTGCCAGTTAATCTGCCTTTTCGTTTCCATCAAACCTGGAATGTCCAGGAACGCGGCACAGAAGGATTTTGTAGCGGTTCAGGCTTTTAAGCTCTTTAATGCAGTCTTTGACGGAATTGGAGTTTACGAGATGGGAATTCAATGCCTTCAAGGCTGTTTGACTGTTTAAGCAGTAGTGTCTCTTAGTGTCTCACAGAAGATTCCCGCTCCCGTACCGTCTTCTGTTTTTGATCCATCAGTGAAAATGGGTCTGCCTTTCATGAAGTCACGCTTTTCCCAATCCTACCTATCTGGGATAAGGATCGTGAAGTTCTTGTCAAAGTCATACCCGGGTTTTTCGTAGTTTGTGGTAGTCCAGAGACTCCTGCGACTGAAAGATTCGAGCAGACTTGAATGTTCGTAGCTGTTCGGATGCCAGTTATGGCATTCTCGTAGTCTGAGAGCTGATTTGGCGGCAGAGCTCTTGATGAAGAGTTGTAAAGGTTGAAGGTGAAGCATCGTTTAGAGCCCCGTCGGAGGGGTGGATTTGAGTGCACCAGTAATGCCAATACAAGCTAGCCTTGCTAATAATACTGCTGAACTCTTCGCAACACCTCTAGTAGTCTCGATAACAAGCCCCCACAGCCACTTATCAGATCTGTGGTATCAAAAAAGTTCTTATGGAATCGCCACTAATCACTCCCAACCCTCAACATGCAAAATAACTTAGACTAACAAAACAAAGGAAAATAAACAGTCGAACCAAAAAGGAATATCAAGCAACAGCTACATTAAGTCTAGGTCTATACGTGCTTCCACCCCCTCCTACACCATATCCTTCCACTTCCAGTGGATCATTTTACTTCGATATTTACCTGATGAGCTAAGATACAGGCACGGTTAACAGCCTCGGCTTCGACTTCCTCCTGCCGTGAGAGTTCGTGTCCCTCGGGTCCTGTAATTCCAACTGAAAGAAGTTTCTTAACATTCTTCGCGATTATATCCCCATTCTCCGCATGGACCTAAAACCGA
Source organism: Myathropa florea (assembly GCA_930367185.1). NCBI lineage: Eukaryota > Metazoa > Arthropoda > Insecta > Diptera > Syrphidae > Myathropa > Myathropa florea. The sequence goes on along the minus strand of OV884004.1, from coordinate 36,657,959 downwards.
AAAAAAGGTGAACCAATAAATCTCACATAATTCTCCACAACAAACTTGTGCAATGGCGCCTAGAGACCGTATCCTCTCGAAAGCCTCCAGCAGTTCGGTGTCGTTCAACTGATACAAGCCCTTGTAGGCCATGAACATTTTAAACGAATTCACCCCAAGCTCATCGCACATAATCTTCATCTCGTCCGACACCGATTTCGACCACCAAGTGATGCCCATATGGAGGCCATAATCACAGCAGACTTTTGGATCGGCCCAGGCACGCCACGTATCGTAGGCCTCCACCAGGGACTCCCCCTTATTCGGCAGCACAAAATCAACTGAAATGGAAACCATAAATAGATTCGAATCGACCACCTGAACGTATGGTACTCACTTATGGTGGTGGTGCCACCAGCAACAGCTGCCTTGGTCCCGTGATAGAAGTCATCCACAGACACAGCGCCGCCGAATTTCAACTGGAAGTGAGTGTGTGGATCGATGCCACCGGGGATGACTAACTTGCCGGCGGCGTCAATTGTACGAACCCCACCGGGGACGCCGATCTCAGAGGCGGGTCCAACGAATCTAAAATAAAATCAAAATCATCAGCAAGCGAGCTTCTCCGGTGGTGCGAGAGTTTAATGAACTCACTTGATGATTCCGTCTTCGATGTAGACGTCGGCTTTGAAGGTCTTGTCGTGGTTGACAACTTGACCATTTTTTATGTAGACTCGGTTCTGAGCGCTCTGAAAGGGAACGGGGGGGATTACTGGGTGCCTTATGGGCGGACAATGAGATTGTAACTTACCTGCAAGTGGATGGGAACTTTCTTGACTGGTTTTGGACTGGTTGCCATGTCTAATTCGTTGGGCTTAATAAAATCTGAAACGAGAGAAAAGACGGCTTTTAGAGAGTGTGCAAGCAATGGGATTTGTGTCACCTGCTTGGGTACTTGCCATAAATTCCCTAGTGTTCAACAAGAGAGATAATTGAATTGGCGATGGAATATCAATCTTATCGAGGTACACATGTCAATAGGAGATTAAGGAGATAAAAGGGATTTGTGCTGACAGTTTTGCAAGAGTCAACACCAGAAAATGTAAACATGGAGGGATGTTTGTTCCTTATCAGTGGAGAGATTCAACAAGAAGCTTAATCACAGCTGCAGAATATTGGTGCGAAAGTTGTCAACAAATTGATGGTCAAATAAACGATAAAAATAAATGCATTTCAACTTGAAGCACTCATAAAAACATAAAAAAGTAATTTTATTTTAATTAAGTGTGCACTTGATTACGGTTAGTACTTCAATACATCGGGGGAGCTGTTACACTGGTGGGCAAAAGTTTTCACAGTCATTTTCAAAAAATGACAAGTTTAAACCTATAGGACGTTTAAAGTTAAACAAATATGAAGCAATTTAATATCACAAAATAAAACAAAAAATAATAAAAAATAATGTTTTTATCCAAAAACAGTAGACGTTTTCTTTGAAAATTAATTTGTGTGAACATTTTTGTTCACCACTTTAAGTGACAGGTATGAGTGGTGGACTGCAGGATGTGCTGTCAAACTTTGGCCAACTTGGGCCCGTTATAATATCTTAATGTGGCACAGTTTGTCAGTCTGGCCCATTTGAGGTTAGCTATTTCAAGGAAGTGTATAGAGATATCCAAGATCTTTGCGCAGAATTCTCCTCAGGCTAGTGCGTGTAATGTTGAGCTGTTGGGATCAATGGCGTGCTGATGTTCATGAATTGAGTCTCACACTCTCGGCCACAACATCCATATTCTCATCTGTGCACACCGCACGACAACGGGGAACGGTTTGTCTCAGCTGGGCTCTCCTCTTGATGCACTGCTGAATCTCCCCCATTTAATACCCACGTCATGGGGTGTACTCTCAAGGCCATCTTTCGTTTAAAAAAAAAAGTGGTCTTTGATACAACTCGCACTGGAGCTTCGATGACCTTGCGCACCGCATTTCCTTTGACCTCAGTTTTATGGATATGTTGTCTGACGCACGGACACCAGTACTCCAGCTGCGACGAGCATACAAAGTCGACTTTCCCTGCACTCAGAACTGGGTCTGAACAGAATCTGAGCCAGGAAAGGAATGTAGTCGAATCTTCACAGACGGCTCCAAGACGTATCTGTGTCTGTAGCGACAGCCAAGCTGTGCTTAAGATCTTGCTCAACCTTTTAACCACTTCCAGGATAGTTCAGGAATGCAAGTCTTCTCTGAATTTGATCGGTAGCTTAAATTCGCTAAGACATGTCTGGGTCCCGGGGCACCACGGGATCAGAGGAAATGAGATGGCCGATGAACTTGCTAGGCGAGGATCACATGAGGTATTCTCAGGACCTGAACCTGCGCTAGGACTACCTGCGACCTTGATTAGGGCTTCCATCGGTCTCATGACTTCAGGATTTAGACAGACCAAGCGCATGCTCCCCAACGTCTGTAAGAAATCCGCGGCTTTCTTGTTATCTCTTAATAGAAAAGACTGCAGACAACTTACCGGCGTACTAACGCCTTCGCCAAACACTTAAGTGTGCTTGGCCTAAGCGATGAAACCCTCCCTCGGATCAGGTGAAAGTTATTCGGTGCTAATGAGGTGAGAGCTGATGATGTAGGACCCTCATCACAGAAGCGCCTGGTGGTCTGAAAGACCATGAAATTTCAGCAAGAGTAGGTTGCTGCCTGGTAGTACAATGGACCAGTTTTTGAGTCTGAGTGCTCCAGTGTAGTGCTACAAAAAACTACGACAAAAAAAAGCATAATCTTATACCGATGCACGTAGGCCCAAATCGAATCGCAAAATTAGCTGGGTTGACTCTGGCTATGGCCCATTTAGCAGAACGGCGTCGAATCGACATTTCTGGGTTTTCTTCAATACTGACTACACTGGCCATGGCGGCCTTATTTCGGTCTGGTTGGTGACTTAAGGTCACACTCAAACTTTTCCACGTTGCTAAACTGAAGCCATGCTATCATTGTTATCTGGTCACCATTTATAAGGGTTCAGTTAGTACTGCTCTGTTGCGGAACTCAAAAAGACTAATACTGGGGATGCTTTAAAAGCAGAACAATTAAAAGTGATTTTCGGTTTGTTACACTTCAACACAATGCATTTTCCGTCCCTTATGCAACGCCTTTCGCCACGGCAACTTTGAGAATTGTTGACAAATCAACAGACAAAAGCAACAGCTGTTTGTTAATTTTGTGCTAATCGTGACGGAGCGAATTTAAAAACTTGTCATAGTTGAAGGAAATATAGTTAATTTTTAAATATAAACCAGTTGCAGTGAAACGTTTCAAAATTAACCACCCGCGGTGCAAATATTTCTGACCAAATTAGGATCTTATTTAAGTGAATTTAGAAATATAATATTTTTTTTTTGTTGAATCCATCACATGGCACACACAAAACACTGCGTTCTCTAAGTGTATGCCCTCAGTAGCGCTTTACACAACAGATGTTTGTTGCGTGACTAAGGATCATCTACCGATTTTGCATCTCACAGATTACTTCAATAAACAATAATATTATTAATCTAAAATCAATGAAAAAACACAATTTTTAAATTCCAATCGAGATAGGCTAAAATCAATTTCGCTGCAAAGTTCATTAAATGTTTTTATACACCTAGTTATAGGCTCATTGCAACCATAAGTTGTTCTATGCCTTCTATCGAAAAGTATATTTCTAACCCGAAGTGATCTTTGGGGAGCTTATATATTTATAAGTAAAACCAATTCTGGTGAATTTATATGAAAATTAATTATGTCGCGAATAAACATGACCGAAGAAGCTTTCCGCCTGAAACTTAAGGTTTGCAAGCCAATGATCTTGCATCTTTCGTCATAAGGAGGAAGTTCGTCAAACATGTTCAATTTCCGGATAGCATAGCAACTCTTTCGAATCTAAGTCTTTGAACACTATAAGGGGAATCCCAAATAACGGAAGAGTATTCTAAATACGGCCTGACCAACGAGCAGTATATAGTTTTAAGGCTATAAACTTCTTGGAAGTCTTTACTATTCCGCTTTAGAAATCCTAACAAAGAGTTAGATTTAGATATGGCATAATCATAATGTTGTGAAAAATTTAGTTTCGAGTCAAATATGACCCCTAGATCCTTAACTTCTTCAAGACGAGGAAGCAGAAGATCGTTAATAAAATAATCATTTATGAACGGCGCTGCCATACGGTACGCTGTAAATATCTTACACTTAAAAATATTAAGCTCCAATCCATTATGTTTACACCATTCTAGTAATTTATATATATCCAGTTGAAAACGAATACAATCATTCAAGTTTTTGATGCTTGCAAATATTTTTAAATCGTCCGCGAATGATAAAACTTCGCAAAAATTAAATATTCCATGAACATCATTCATAAACAAAATGAACAGCAGCGGGCCCAGATGACTACCTTGGGGAACGCCAGATGTTACTTCTATTACACGCGATATAAAACTATTGACCTTTAACAATTGTTTTCTATTACTTAAATAATTCGAAAACCACGTCAGCATAGAGGAGTGGAATCCTAATGATTTAAGCTTAGCCAAAAGTAAAGTGTGATGTACTCTATCAAACGCTTTCGTAAAATCGGTGTAGAGTATATCAACTTGTAAGCTTTTTTCAAAACTGTCTATAATATAGTTTGTTAATAAAGTTAAATTAGTAGTACATGACCTACCGCGAACAAACCATGCTGATTACTGGAAATAATTTCTTTAACCGCGAAAAGAAGCTTATCTTTAACAATGCTTTCAAACAATTTTGGGATTGCAGAAAGCTTTGATATAGGCCGATAGTTTTCAACTTTTTGTCTTAAACCACTCTTAAATATTGGCGTAATAAAAGAATATTTCCATTCACTGAGAAATTCACCAGTGGCTAGCGATTGATTAAAAATAATTTTAAGTGGATGAAAGATGAAAGATAAACACTTTTTTAATATTACCGCAGGGATACCATCGGGCCCCGGGCTGCAGTTTGATTCTAGTTTATTTAAAGCATTTTTTACGTCTTCAACTGAAAGTTGCAGCATACCAATATCAAATGACTCCGTTATATTGGAATAATGATTTATCATTGATTGGACCGGAGAATCATTATAAACCGACTCGAAAAAGTTGGCAAACAACTCACAAGTTCCTTTCAAATCTGTTGAAATTACATTACCAAATTCCATCACCTTAGGTAGACCTGAGGTATTTCTTTTTGCATTAATGTATTTCCAAAATGATTTACCATTACTCTTTTCCGAAGACTCAATGGACAGGATGTACTGCCTGTATAAAAATCTATTCAAGAACTCATATTCTTTTCTGAATCTCAAAAAAAGTTGACGGTTAGAGTTCATTTTATTTAAAACATAAGCCGAATATGCTTTTCTTTTTACATTTCGTAAATTTACTAATCTCTTATTTGACCAAGGGATTCTAAAACGGTTTATTTCACGCGTTTTAGGTACAAATAACTCAAAACCAGAATATTAGTAACGTTTATCTTTCTATCATCTATCAATTGCGAAAGACAGCTATACTGTTTCCACCAGTGACTTTATATATGACTGTAGTTATAGGGTTCGTGGCCTCAGGATTTTGCCAGATGTTGCATTCTCTGAAAGGACGCAAAATCAATTTTCTAAACCCTTTTTCATGTGGATCGTTAGACAACACAAGACTGTCAGATCTACTAAAAATATCTCTTTTCTTCAATCACTACTGTTTTTCTGGATATTTCATAGAAATAATTCACACAAAACCTGCTTTTCAAGGGTTACCCACCAAACATCCACACGAACCATCCAAACCTCTTCAATAAAACATAAAAATCTTTACCTAAGTGGCGTTGAGTCGAAAATCGTCTAGGAAAAAACACACACACATCGTCCGCCATAATCACGCAGACTGCAGACTTCCTGGGACCTTCCGGAGCTTAACAACTTAGACAGGCACTCCACGTGCCAGTTGCATTCGACTCACGATCTACAACAGACAGATAACTACCACTAGACGTTTGGAAGACTGCAACACGAGAAGCGCAGACCAGACCAACCTGGTTCTCCACTCTGGCGCCAAAAGTCGTCTCCACATGAATTTTTCGTCTCTCGTAGACTTTTCCCCCAATTCGTTGTGCTTCCACGAAATATTCCCCCATTTCCAACGTCCACGCCACGTTCATGTAATTAAACTAAAACGCTCACGTCCCGTAAAACCAACTCCTCGTCCATAAAAAGCCGGCGTGACTCATCAGCCAACGTGGTGACATGCCCAAACGTTGCTTTGAATAATACTTCACAGCTAAGTGGGAGTTCCAGTGGAGAGAGGATGGTTTGTTATGTTCCTTCACGCGTTCAGAGGGGATGAACAGAAAAGAATTCTTTTTGCCGCGGCAGAGGGTGAATTCAATTGATTTTTTACATAACGACCGAGCGCTGAGGGTGACTGTTGTCGTAAGCAAAACAAGCGAATCGCTGGGGTGTCTCGCCATCACTTGACTCATTCTCTGTGCACCCCAATTTGCATGAGCTTCCACCGCCACCCCTTGCATCTTCTTTGACCAATAAAGAAATTATCTATGCGGTTTGTTAGTCACACACAAGAGAGGAGGAGACCGGAAATCTTTAAAAAAAAAAAAGAAAAACAAGACGGACCCGTATCTGGTCGTGGGGATCTGCGCTGTGCCACCGGCTCGGAACATGTGTGAGGTAAAAATGAAAGCAAAACATCTGCAGGCACTATGAGGTCACTTGGAGAGGATCTTGACGAGCTCTTCAAGCGCACTTCTTGTCACGGCGCGGCGTGGGGAACCCATTCAGCAGACATGGCTGACAGGCCGTCGTTAAGCAATTGATGACACCGCATCTGGTGGAGGAATCGTTTTGTGTGACGAAGAAGTGCCTAAGGGAACGATGTGTGCACATGTGTATGCAGGTATCGAATTGCGTTTAGAGGTTACAGGCTGCGATTAGTGCTTCTTGCTCGGTCTGGACGGAAGCAGCTTAGTGCTGCCATGACAAAAACGAGTGAGAACGACTCTTTCTTTTACGAAACCACATTTAAGAAGCGTTAAAAGAAGCATGGGCCTCACTTCGACCGTGTAGTTCTTGCCGAAGTTGACGACGTGATGTAAGATTTCTGTTCTCTTTGTTATAATGCAACCCGATCTGTCATGATCGTGATCGACTTTTGACCGAACTGTACTTTTAAAATGCAATTTTAATCATTTCGCCGCCGTTCCGTCTGAATCGGTTTTCTTCCTCTGTTCCCCTTCTTTCCGACTGCTGCTCTTTAATTCCGCCCCACTTGCAAAAGATCCCATGAAACATTAATTTACGCTTTCGGCAATGATACGCCAGTTCAAAGGTCGCAGCGAATGGGCATGAGATCGGCGCTGCGATGGAGTGTCAAATGTACAACTGCGTGACTGAAACCATCCGTGTACTTGGCGTCGTTCATTACTGCTGATTGTCGAGTCTAATAAGGCGTGTATATTTACAGCCGAAACAAAAAACCAACCGACACGAATTTAAATTAATTTTTTGTTTGATGGATATGGGTTTTCGAGAGGGTCTTTAGGTGGACTCTGGTTAAAATCGTAAAGTTTTTACTATGTACTTATAAGTGGCTTTATCTTTTTATGCTCAGATTGCAGTAGGGATTGCTTTATACATAAATATGAATAGTGACGTCTCAGTTCGGGGTAGACTTAGGCCTAGCTTCTTTAGTAACCACGCGTATTGTGCATGCTATAGTTCTCTTACGAATAAAGGCGATCTACAATTTTATACAGACTCCAAAAGGCGACTTTGAAAAGCTTATTCTTGACAGTTACACTCTCTGAGCATTGTCATCGGCTCGATGAAAGGTGGAGACGTGAGATATGAAAAATGTTGTGTCAGGAATCGAACCTAGACCTTCAGCGTAGGAATCGACGCACTTAGCCTCTACGCCACACCGGCCACACATTCAACCATTCGAGTACAACTATGTCAGTGTTGTATTGACGAAATCTAAGGGCCAACTACAATAGCCTAACGAAAACTTAATCTTATGCCAAAACTAAGCAAAAAGTGTGTTGCTTAGGGAAACTGAAGAAGAATTTAGCTGTCATTTCAATACCAACTAACTAACTATTTGCATACGTAGAGAGCGATCCATTTCGCTCCTATTAAAGTAGGCAAAACTGAACGAACTTAACGAAACTGAGCGAAGCGGTAACTATAGTCAGTGTAATTTTTTTTTGTGTTTCCTCGGTTTTTTTTTTGTTGGAGGTTTTGGTAACACTACACTGGAGCACTCAGGCTCAAAAACTGGTCCATTGTACTACTAGGCAGCAATTTACTTTTGCTGAAATTTCATGGTCTCCCGAAGGAAGAACAGAAGGCGCTTCTGTGATGAGGAGCCTACATCATCAGCTCTCACCTCATCAGCACCGAATAACTGCCACCTGATCCGAGCAAAGGCGGGACAATGGCAGAGGAAGTGCTCTGCAGTGTCATCGTCTTCTCCACAGGCGTCGCAGAGAGTTTCATCGCTTAGATCAAGGACGCCTACGTGCTTGGCGAAGGTGTAGTGCCTCGTTAGTACGCCGGTAAGTTGTCTGCAATCTTTTCTGTTAAGAGATAACAAGAAAGCCGCGGATTTCTTACAGACGTTGAAGAGCATGCTCTTGGTCTGGTCGCCCCTTCCACCTATTCTTCACAATATAGCTCGTAGCCATTACGATCGCATAGGTTTCCGCTTGGAAAACCGACGCAAATTTACCTAACGAGGTGAAGGGCAGTCTAAAGTTGTCCCCTCCACGAAGACGCCAGATCCTTCATTAGTCTTGGAGCCATCCGTAAAGATGCGACTGTAGTCCTGGATCAGATTCCGGCAAGAGCCAGTCCTGAGAGCAGGAAAAGTCGGCTTTGTATGTTCGTCGCAGCTGGAGTACAGGTGTCCGTGTGTCAGACGCCATATCCATAAAACTGGGGTCAAAGGAAATGCAAGATTATCGAAACTGCAGTGCGAGATGTACCAAAAACCAATTCTTTTTAAATGGAAGATTGGATTGAGAGTACACCTCTTGATGTGGATATCTAGGGGGAGGGAGATTCAGCAGTGCATTAAGAGCAGAGCCAGGCGTACCAAGGAAAGCCCATATGCAGCCGAGACAGACCATTTTTTGATGCTTGGTGAAAGCAGCAGTTACGTATTTACGCGAAAGCTTATTCCACCAAACGATCGATGCATAGGAGAGAAGGGGCCTAATCATAGCCGTGTAGATTCAAACGGATCTTTTTGGTGATAGATTTGCCGGGATTTGCCGAAAATTCCCTTACACTGCCAGAAAATTGACAGTGCCTTCGCAATTTTCGTTTCGATGTGTTTCTTCCACAGAAGCTTCCTATCTAGAATGACACCCAGATATTTAGCTTTATCGGAAAAGAGGATAGCGGCACCTTTTAGTACTAGTTGAGTCAAACCAGTCAATTTCCTCCTCCTCGTGAAAAGAACAAGCTCCGGTTTTAAGAGGGTTGACTGAAAGCTCATCTCTGGTACAATCGTCGATCACGTCCAGAACTGCTTGTGCTTTTGAACACAGCCGCTAGGCACGACCCCATTGACAGCACAGTTACATCATCTGCATAGGCCTGGGCGTAAATGTTAGCGCTATTGACAGCATCGAGCAGAGAGTCAACCAGTATGCACCACAGCAGAGGAGACAAGACTCCACCCTGCGGGCAGCCCCTATTTACCCCCGCCATAGCATACTGGCCGTAATCCGCATCCGCAATTATAATTCTATTTATTAGCATTGCTTTGATCCACAGCACTAATGATTCATTTTCACCGTGCTCTCTAGCCGAGTTACACATGCCATCAAAAGTCGACTCTAGGCATTAACCATTTAAAAAAAAATATATTTTCAAGAGGAATTCAAGATACCGATAACATTTTGACTTTAAAAGTTCATTTTCTGGAACTATCCGTGAAGGGTCTCTGCCTGAGACACGGCTGCATTCCATGCCCTACCGGGCACGCTGCTTTCAGTTATACAGACCAAGCGCTCTGGCATACGCGATAGCTTGGTACTTGAAACGGAGGTTCGGTCTTCCTTTTCTTCTCGAACCTGTGGGCTGTGATTCGAAGATCCTCTTTGCTGGAGCGTTGTTGTCCATTCGCTCGATGTGGCCGAGCCAGTGTAGTCGTCCTTTTTTGGCTTTTTGGACTACATCAACATCTTTGTACAGCTCGTAGAGTTCGCGGTTGTATTTTCTCCTCCATTCGCACTCCTTGCATACGGGACCGAAAATTCGACGAAGAATTTTTCTCTCAAAAGTACCCAAAATGCACTCTGCTTTCCTGCTTATCGTCCAACACTCCGCTCCATACAATAGAACTGGCAGGATTAGCGTTTTGTAGAGCATGCTTTTTGTCTTTCGAGTTAGAAATTTTGAACCCATTTGTTTCGCTAAACCGAAGTAGCAGCGGTTTCCCAGGGTAAGTCTTCGTCGAATCCCCACAGTCATTCGTGGGGTTGATATTTACTCCGAGGTATGTAAACTCCTCAACCACCACGAAGTTATTGCTGCCAACAGTGACGTTTTGTCCTAGGCGGTGGACCGATGATTTTTTGTTTGTTGACACCAAATACTTCGTTTTGTCCTCATTTACTTCAAGACCAACTTGTTTCGCATCTTCTTCAATGGTCGTGAAAGCTTCTATGACAGCTCGCTGGAAGCGACCTATGATGTCAATGTCGTCTGCGTAGCCCAGCAACTGTACGGATTTGTTGAAGATAGTGCCTTTTGTATTGACGCCTGCCTTGCGCACTATCTGTTCCAGTACAAGCTTGAAGAAGTCACACGACAGCGCATCTCCTTGCCGAAATCCGGTGCATGTTTGGAATAGTTCGGAGCAACTGTTCCCAAATTGCAAATTGTTTTCCAGCGTGACACGATACAGTTGGATCAGTTTTCCCGGGATCCCGAATTTGGCCATCGCCTTGAAGAGCTCAAGACGATGGTTGCTGTCGTATGCGGCTTTGAAGTCGATAAATAGGTGATAAGTCTCGACTTGAAACTCGTTGGTCTTTTCTAGGATTTGTCTCAGTGTGAAAATTTGGTCGATTGTCGATCTGCCGGACCGGAACCCACACTGGTACGTGCCGATTAGTATGGTGCAGAAAGGTTTCAGACGTTCACACTATGCGCTATGCCTCGCGCAAGACATAGGATCGCCTTTCTTGAATATGGGGCATATACGATAGTCAATACTTATATTTAAACAAATGATTTTTTTTGCAAAAAGTCGACATTTTTAATTGATACAGCAAAATTATTTCAAAAAATATTATTTGAAATAATTTTGTTCCTTGAGCAACTTATGTATCTGTATCCATATTTAATACTGTTAACTGAGAATAGTGAATAAATAATGAACGAATGAATTATCCCCGAGTCCATTAGCATATGTACATATGTCAGCGGTGGCAACGATCCTTTTACATCATTCCAGTGTTACTTCTATTGTAGATATGAAAGATTTGTGCCCTTATTATACCTACGCTTAAATATACATATTTATAATGAAAAAATTATTTTAGATAGCAATCTAGAATAATAATTATTCAACTAAATTCTTTTTCTTCCCTTTCAGGTCATGGTATACTTCGAGGCATACTCTCACCCCTCTGTTGCTTACTGTCACAAGAATAAATTTTCAAATGCGAGTTATACTCGCACTCCAATGGTTCCGTACGAGTACCATTAATAGCTGCTGAAAGGAACAGCAACGTAATCCAATTATTTTGGTTGAAATTAGTACAACTGCAAACCCAAATTATATATGTATATATATGTACATAACGTGTCTGTATCCATATTTAACTAACTCAAGAAAAACTTACTAACAATACTAGGGCGAAAGGCAGTCACTAAATATCATATAGCAACTGTATGTCACTTATTGTCATGCACTTCGGGTTTGGTTGATGGAAATTTGGAACTCATCGAAATTGTAACTTGAATAATTTTTGAAGTGAATTTCAAGAATAAGGGAAGTCTTCTTAATTTAAGGTGATTATCTCGATTAAGCGGCAACGTTCTTAGACCAACAGAGATTTGTTATGCAGCCACGTGGGTCCTCACTCATATGCTCTAAAGGGTGACGCGATAGCAATAATAGTTTTTCCATTTATTGTGTTTCAGCAGCTGTCAAAGTTACCAGTGACATCCAGCTGTCAAAATATTCAGTATGGTTTGCAATATCATTATGCATCGTTTCATGCTTGAGAGGGTCAACTCGGCATATTTTGCAGTCGCATTTACGCAGTGGGCGCCGTGGCGTAGTGGGTAGGTGCGTCGACTCCTACGCTCGAGGTCGTCAGTTCGAATCTCGAAAAAAAACATCAAAACATTTTTTCACGGCTACACCTCTTTCGAGTCACTGACAATGCTCAAAGAGTATAACTGTCTAGAAAAAAGCTTCTCAATCTCGCCGTTCGGAGTCGGCATTAAACTGTAGGTCCCCTCCGCTCGTGAGAGAACAATAGCACGCACAACACGAGTGGTTGCTGAGAAGCTAGGCCCAGGTCCACCTCGGACTGTAGCGCCGCCATTATTATTATTATTATTATTATTATTTACGCAAAAAATGAAGACGAAAGACCATAGACAACGCCGTGAGTTAGCTAACTGAGTGCTGGAGAAGTTGGCAGGGGATCCGGATTTTTGCCAAAAAAAATCATCTCCTCGGACGAGGCCCGTTTTTGGCTCAGCGAGGAAGAGCGAACACAATATCAACCATCAATTAATCCAAAACGGAATGGATGGTTTGGTGTAATTTATGGAAAGGCGGCATCATCGGATATTATTTCTTTTAAAATTATGAAGCAGAACCCGTTACCGTCAAACCTGGCACCTCATGTGACAGGTATAGAGCGGAAAATTACCAGAATAACGCCGCACATATTGGGCCCGATTCATCTAAGATTAAACCGGCAACGTGAAGCACTGCCACGTCGAAAAACGAAGTTTTTTCTCAATAGTCTCAATAAATTTCCGTCCTTATTGTGACAACGATGACATAATAGGAACAAATACTGTATTTAGAAGCCATTCAAAGCGATTAACTTGACACTTGTCAAAACAAACATCTTAATATGGATTTATTTAAATCCACCGCTCGAGAGGCTTTGAATTTCTAAAAATTTCACTTTCAACTTTTCTGTGAGAGCAAGAAATTGAAAGAAAAAAGAAAATATTTGATCTCCCCTCATAAATGCAATTAATTACGACAGCGCATCACCCTTTAGCAGCAATTAACAAATCAAAGGCCACACGCTGACAGTAAGCTGCATCCCAATGTAGACCACTATAATCCGATCAATTACCTAATTATCATCTCTTCTCCAGATGTCGGACACATTGCGGCCAACACACACATAATCACATTAGCATCCGATCATAAATCACGTATAATCACATAATCAGACGAGTTTTTGTTTCATTTTTAACAGACGAGCACTCACTGCCATCGTCCCCCGAAACGTCAGGCGTTTTGAAAATGAATTCAATCATGAGGTAAGTAGCGTGGAACCGTGTACTTATTTTCCTCGGCCAGAACCAAAACTGATTGACTCGAGAATCGATGTGGGGACTTTGTTTATTCAATTACTGCCCGCCGTCCGCAGCGAGAGCGAAGTGTCATCATTTCCTGTCGTTCTGCGAGAGAACATTTCTTCCGGCGGTGCGGTGCCATTAACGCTTTGGCGGTTGCGAACTGCGGAAAAAATAATTACGCAATAGGTGCTAACATACTCTCACACCCATTCATGACTGACATAAGCAATGAAGTCCAGTGTGGGAGACCATTTACGGCGTATTTGTTGTGTACGCTGTTGTGTGTGCGTTCGTTTTAGGTAAGTAGGTGAAGTTCTATTTTGGGTCACCCTGAATGGGGTACCTTCTTTGACATGGTGTGTGCATGCGTTGACATATTGGGAGATTGTTGGATATGCAATTTTGGTAAATGGGTGTGTTCAGAGTTCTGTACAAATGTTTTCTTGGGAAATTTGCAACGGAAACTCTTGCACTGAAGTTGGTTGTCAGTTCCATAAAGGCAGAAATTACAGGAAGGTTGGAAGGTTGCTGTTTTTTAACGTTCCCTTCCCACCAATTTGGGATTATCTATTTTTCTACACAGTTTCCTTTTAAGTCGATACACTTTTTCCAGCGACGTTCAATAGCTTTAACACCCTGTTGGTGAGAATCGTTGAACTCTTCAAAAGAACTACCAGCCGTAAGCTTCACCTCTTCATTGTTGGCGAATCTTTTACTATAATTGTCATTATTCCCACTTTGGATACAAAAAAAAACCCAAGAGGGTCAGATTTGACCAATATTTCAATGTCGTGACTTAAGCAAAAGATTTTGCCAGAGTAAAATCTAGCTCCGCTCTGAAATTGGTTGGACTTTTTCGTCTTTTTCGGTTTGCGCTACAGTCCGGGGTGGACATGGGGTTCAGTCAATATGCCCCTCCACTCAACAGGATCTTGTGGTAGGTGATTCCAGTTACGTACGTTCTGGTAATTGAGGTCCCTTTCTAGCTGTGTACGCAACTGGAAATATGGTCTTCGTTTACCACATTGTCCCTCGGGGTTGGAGTCGAAGACTTCCGGGCCAGATTATTGGCGTCCACTTGTTCTACATGACCTAGTTATCTGTGACGAATGTAAGAGCTGGTCTACAGTCCGTAGATGAGTTAGGAAGCGATTAGGAAGATTAATAACTTCAGATCCAAGTTAAATACGAGAACAGCAATGTTGTAATGGAGTTAATCGACGATATAAGAAACGACGCTCTGAAATATATTGCTGAATACCCTCTAAATGAAACAAAATTTGATGGAAATCACAGTAAAGATGAACAAGGAAGCTACTGGTCTAAAGTTGGAATTGGTAAAGGAAGTCTTCGAAAACCAAATCAATTACATATTTATGACAGAATTGAAGAAGCTAATCTTCACACTACAAGAGGCGAACACAGCGAGCCGTCAATGATGCGTTTACTGGCATTGAAACGGAAGCGGCTAAAATGGGTCTGGCGGTAAACGAGGGCAAAACCAAGTATATGCTGTCATCGAGGAAGGACGCACAACATCGACGACTTGGCCAGAACGTCACCATAGGCAGCTATAACTTTGAGATAGTTAAGGACTTCGTCTACCTCAGCTCCGCAGTAAATAGTACAAACAACATCAAAACCGAAATCAAGCGCAGAATAACTCTTGCCAAACGCTGTTTATTTTGGACTCAAAAGGCAATTAAGTAATAGAGTCCTCTCTCGGAAGACCAAGTTGAATTTGTATAAGACCTTGATCATCCCAGTCCTGCTTTACGGCGCAGAAAAATTGACAATATCCCAAGTGGATGAACAGTCTCTTGGTCTTTTCGAGAGAAAAGTTCTGCGCGCGATCTTTGGTCCTGTTTGCGTTGATGGCATTTGGAGGAGAAGGTTTTGGGTTGTATGGGCTGTATGGGCTGTACAGCGATATGAGTCTAGCCAGGCGTCTACGGATCCAACGCCTAAGATGGCTAGGCCATGTAGAGCGTATAGATAACTAAGCTCCGGCCCGAAGTCTTCGACTTTGAGCCTGTGGGACCACGCAACCGAGAACGTCCACGTACAAGGTAGCGCACACAAGTAGAAGAGGACCTCTGTCGGCTTGGTGTGCGAAACTGGAGACAGCTGGCGAAAGATCATGCTGGCTGGAGAGGCATGTTAAGTGAGGCCCAAGTCCACCTCGGACTGTAGCGCCCCAAGAAGAAGAAGAATCTTCACGCTTCACACACGGCAAAATCTGAAAAACTCAAAAAAGGCAGATCGTCGATTTCAAGGTCGCATTTGCAAGTGTGGATAGGGACAAGCTATTTTAATTTTGACATTCCTGCCAAACTTGTCAGAAGAATAACGGTGGAATTCTCGCTGCTTCATCAAGAGCGATAATGAACTCACCAACACCTTCAGTGTCAGAAAAAGTTTGAAACATGGTGACACGGTGTCGTGTGACTTTTTCAACACCTTTCTTGAAAGAGATCGAGCAGAACAAGAGGCATGATCTTCCAAAAGTCCGTACAACTGCTGGTATACGTTGATGACGTGACTGATCGAATATAGCAATTCGTCAATAAAGCGTTTACTGGCATTTAATCGGAGGCGCCAAAAATGGGTTTAGTAGCTTCTTGTTCTGTCTTCAAGAAAGGAGGCACACCATCAACGATTTGGCCGTAACATCACCATTGGCAGATAGGCAGGGTGGTCCAAATACAAGTTTCTTTTTAAAAATGCCTATTGCGATGAATAAGATTACATTTTTTCCATGTATTATGTCTTTATTTGCAAGAATAAGCATTCCCATTAATTATGAAATACAAAGCCATTCAAGTGGCTGCCACGGCTGGCTTCGAAGTAGCGCATTCTGACACCCCAATTTTCAAAGACCGTGTTGATAGTTTTGGGGTGTAGCTCACGGATTGCTAGGATGATACTGGCCTTAAGTGCTTGAATCGTTTCCGGATTGTTGGTATAACATCGGTCCTTCGCGGTTCCCCACAAAAAAAGTCCAAAGGGGTAAAATCGCAGCTCCGAGGCGGCCAATTGACATCGCCAAGACGGCTAATAACACGATTTGGGAATTTGGTGCACAAAAGATCGATTGTGCCATGGGCTGTGTGCCATAGTGCGCCATTCTGCATGAACCAGAGGTCGTCCAAGTCCATGTCTTCAATTTCAATAAAAATAAACTGGGCAAGGGCGAGTTGAACTCGCACGGGGAAGGTTCCGTCGCATAATACTGATGGATGATTTCTGAATATCAAAGGACGTTTCCAAACTATTTCAGTTGAATTTTCTTTTAACTTCAACCCAAATCAACTATTTATTACTATATTCATACACCCAAACAAACAAGCATCCACCCCACATCTCTATCCAAGTTTATCCAACACAGAAAATCCCTTCCACCCATACCCAATCAGTGTTCATGCCTGCGGTGTGTGTGTACACTCCTGTTGGGCATTTAGGGGTTGAGATCTGTCTAAGAGATAACACTCATCAACGCATGGAGTGGTCGAACACAGCATGAAATTTATGTGTGAAAATGAAAATAGTTATCATTTTAATTCTTAGATATCTCAAAATTTCAACATAAATCGATATTTTGAAATTTATCATTTCTTAATGCTTACATTGATGTCTTCAAAACTGCGTTTTCAGATCTTCGAAATTCGCATGTCGATGGTTAACCGTTTTTCGCCAATATGTGGAAAACTATTAGGGCCAGAATGCTTGAAATTTTAAATGAAAGTACTCAATGAAGCCAAGTTTTTGTGATTTTTTCAGTTTTTTAAACACTTTTAGAAATGCGAAGGGGGTCGCATTAAAAAAAAAACTTTGGATCTCCATATTTTCCATATGCAGCTTTGGATGAAAAAGTGTTGAGGCAAACCTCTACCTCATTTCAAAAGACCTGTCAATTGATATATAACTCGATGGGGTGCGACAATTTTTCAAAATCAATGGCAACTTCACCTATACTAGAGCCACGCCCCAATTTTTATATTTAGGTGCATGGGCAATGACATCTAGGCTTGAAGTACCTAATTCCAAAATTTCATGCCGATATCTTTATAAACTTCGGAGATAAAAAAGTGTGACAGACATGACGGACGGACGGACGGACACACCGAAATTATAAAGGTTCCATTTTTGTAGACGGAACCTTAAAAACTCACTGCGTAGGCTACACACCACTCATTTTGGAAAAAAGTTTTCAATATTTCCCAACGTTGTTCAAGCGTAAAGCGACTCCTTGATGATACTGACTTTCTGTCAAGATTTCGAGCGGGAAACAGCTGTCAATGTCAAAATAACCTGTGATTTAAAAAAAAAAACACTAGATGGCCCACCCTGTATACTGGTTACACGATCGTGTAAATCAAATAATTAGGCCAAAGGAGATACATATGTACTATTTGGATTCTCGTCTTTTTGACGAACGTCAGCTTTCTAGGTTTAAAATGGATGATCTATCACTAAGAGCCATTTTATCAATCTCTATTTCGTCATCGGGAAATATCAAATTTGTTAGTTTTGAAATTTAAAAGTCATTGGCTGCATATGTTCGATATGAATTTGCATTCATTCATCCAATCCCCCACAATCCGCATGTAATTCCCAACCTAGTCATCAACCAGCTTACAATCTATTCAACTTTGTCACTTGATATACCATCAACAATGTAATTGAAGACTGATCGATGTTCTAAGCTGAACAACTCGTATATAACCGCAATTATCGCGTTTACCTAACCTCACATTATAAATCGAGCGACAATCAAATATGGACTATATCGATACGTGCAGTATATTCAAAGACTAACAGAATGTTCGCACAGCAGGGCCCTTAGAACACGAATCATCCCCACGCGACGACAATAACTGTCAGTGCATCAACTTGTTGGTATAAATCAAGTTCGAGGTCAAACAACGACACAAATCGCGGTGTTAACAATTGAACAACTGCTGACTGTCGAACTAGGTCACCTATCATTTCTAGTCAACATCTCGAGCGTGTTTTGCCTGCATTACATGATCTCATATTTATTCAGGGGATTGCGTGTGTTCGGTGCTGAATAGGTTCTAAATTTAAGCAGTGTTCACTTGCGACTGGGGCGGGGTTTAATAGAGGCAATTTGTTTGCTACTCAGTTTTGTTGTCTGATTTTTATTTTTTCTGTGATCTCGTCACCATACGGAATGAAATTGGGATAAAGTGACATGTAACAAAAGGGTGTGGCAAATCTAAAGTGGTGAAGTGTTGTGGGAAATACAATTTTTTTTTTGCTGCCTTTAACAGTTGTGGATGATGTTAGAGATTAATTGCATTTGTGGAAGCTAATTTAACAACCTTATTTATGCTACAAATGAACCAGCCTAAACTGCCATAGAAAATAGTACACACTGATTTGGAAGTAAGAGTTTTAGTTTTAGTTCTGTTTGTTTAAACAAAATATAAATGGTATCCCAAAATGTACGTAGGACTCAAAATTTGCGCAGCGAACAAAAACACAGCTGAAAGTTCAGAGTGATTAAAAAAAAAACACCAAGGAAGGCGTTTCAATTGGTGGGCAATAGCTTAAAATAACGAATGTTTGACAGATAATAATAATAACATTGTGGCACTACAGTTCTGGGAGCCGACCATAGACAACGCCATGAGTTCGCTAATTGGGAGCTGAAAATATTATTCGGAGATCCGAATTTTGGGCAAAAAATCAATTTTCGACCTACCATCAATGCATCCACAAAGACTGACTGTTTGGTGCGATTCATGGCATGGCGGCAACATCAGACCTTATTTCTTTCTAAATAAATAAGCAGACACCATTACCGTCAATGGCCTCAGGTATATAGCGATGTTAACCGATTTTCTGTGGCCAGAGTGCGACAACATCGATATATCCAAGCTGTGGTTCCAACAATACGACGCTGCGCTAAATGCCCTAAAATCGACGCAACACTCCAAGTTGTGAAGGGGAAATTTGGTGATTATGTCATCTCACAGCAACCGTTCGTTAATTGACCACTGCGATCGTGGGACTTGACACCACTAAATTATTTTCCCTACGTCAAGTTCTTAGTTTATGCTTACAAACCAACATTGATCAATGCTGTATACAAAGTCCTGGTCTTTCAAGAGAGGACTCTATTACACAATTGCCTTTTGAGCCCGAAAAACTGCAGTTGGCAGGAGTCATTCTGAGTTTAATCTTTGCTACTCTTGCTGTCTGTGTGTTGCGGACCCGGGGTAGACGAAGTCCTTCACTTCTTCGAAGTTATAGCTGCTTATTATGACGTTGCCTGCAATGCTTTAAATGTTTGCTCTCTCCCTCCTGCGATCAAACAATTGCCCTATGATGGGCGTCATTGCAGAATGCTGCCGCATAGAATCATTACCAGACGACAAGATCTGTTCTGCAGATGTTGCACCAACTATAAGGAGTAAGATACTATTCTTCAACTTCTTTTCATGCATTTGGCTCTCGTGTCTCTAAGGCAACTGCACTTTGGAGCATTCCTTTTCACCAACCTCTGCTACATGAATAGGGTACAGTAATGCCCGGTTAGTTGCGTTTACTAAAACGCACGTTTTTCGACGCATTTAACCGAGGAACGCAATAATAAGAACCCCGCTTAATTGCTTTGCAGACGCAATAAAGGAAAACTCCGCTTTATTGCCTTGAAAACGCAATAAAGCGTTTTTCAATATATTGTACATACATAGCTACAATCTACATACATTATGTGGATTAAAAAACATAGCCAATGAAACACCATAATTGTAAATAAACACGTTTAATTAACGAAAAAGTAAAAAGAAGGTACGTTCATATGTAAATATATTCAGTCTTTTGAAAAGGAACAAGGAATTCATCATACTGTCACTTTGACAATTGGCAACTCTTCTTGATTTTATTTAAGCTGAAATATAATAAATTTAAATAAAATGTTTGTTTAGAGGACAACTTTTGACGCTGACTGTATATAAAAATGCGAACAAGATCTATTTTCGACACAAAACTAAAAATAAACAGTTGATTTGTTGCTGTAAAGTGCGCCTTAATACAACCCTGCAAGCTCAGGGATGACTGTAAGTAGACAGATTTTATAAGAAAAACACTTGTTGTTGATTCGACAATTAACTATAAAATAGCTATAAAATAGAGTTCGGGATCTAGATTTCTGCCAAGCTTGAAGAAACATCACTAAAACTTGCGATTTACCAATTGACCACCTGCTCACATTTGACAGATCCTGGATTAAAAGAGAATTAATATTTTATATTAAATTTGACTATAAAATGTATGCAATGCACATAATAAAGTTTATAACAATTATTTAAAAAAAATATTTTAAGAAATAATGGATGTTTCATCCGTTCATATTTATATATACATATTTTAGGTATTAAAACAGTAATAAATTCAGTTTCAATGGACTTCATTATTAATAAATTAACCGACCCTTAGAAAAATAAAACTTGCATTTATAAAAAATGTAAAATATAGTAGGCGTTAGGAAATTAAAATTGATCCCAAGCTAACATAATCAAAGTCTTAAAGCCAATGCTCGATACTATTTACAAACTTTCCAGAAACCTTTAATGCTCTGAAATACTGTGAGAACTTATGAAACAGGCACGACGAGGAAAACAAATAAAGCTTCCCGAAGGGAAGTGGTTTGGCTTAATTAAGATGAGTGCCACCCCCGCACAAAATACCGTACCGTAGCTTTTTTTTCGCACGATTTTTGAAGCACTGCTGGAGCACTCAGACTCAAAACTGGTACATTGTACTCTCAGGTAGCAACCTACTCCAGTGCCGTTAATTTGATTCCAACGGCAAATGGTGACTGGACCAGATTCGATTTCACTGGGATTCGAACCTGGCACCCCTCTAACTTGGAGCAGGCACTTAACCAACTGTGCCATCCAGTCGTGTCGTGTACCGTAGCTTGGAGTGAATGATTTTAGAACATAAGAAAGTTATTAAAATAGAATAAGAGCCTCATAAAAAAAAATCAAAGAGTACAACGAGAATATTTCCTCAACGACTCTAAGGGACTATCATTTAATATCAACTTAAACTTATGTCAAAACAAGCGAAAAATAACCAGAAGCATTGACAAATCTCTTATAGAAAATTAAAAAAAAATAAGCTGTCAACTAACATTTGCATACGTAGGGAGCGATTCATTTCGCTCCCGCTTAGGTAAGCAAAAATTACCGAACTTATTAAAACTGAGCAAAGTGGTTAATTCGTATTGGATTAAGTGGTTAGTGGTAGTGTATCATTATTGTGTATTCGCTTAGTTACTTCAGGTCCCTTAAGGTTCCTTATGGTCATTATTGTTGGCCCTTAAGTTATTACCGAGGCTGATCCTAGAATATAGAATAAAGCTTAAGCGCAGCCTTCCCTGAATAAAGCAGTGAGTTTCCTATTATTTTTAAGAGGAAATTCATAGAAACAAGTAACGAATAGTTGAATTTTAACTCCGGCGGCATTCAATAAAAACAAAGGACTAACAAAGTCAGGCAACCAAGAGTTCTGGGATCAAGACGATATGGTGGAGACAAATAACAATATACATTAGTACCTCGCTACATTGCCTGCTGTGTAGATTAGCAGAAACGGAGACCACTATTGGGTTTAACTCAATGTCTCAGCCGATCTTTGCGGAAGGCTAGTTTTGACTGTCTTGGAAGACTGCTTCTTAAAAGCCTCTGAAGAAAGTACCTGTCAAGCGTTGGATGATATGCTTCAGGATACCGATGGGCTTACTTCTAATGAGAGATGCCAATAGGACTGGATCTGGTTTGGAGTGTCCGACTTCGACTTAGGCGAAACTCAAGATTCAAATCAGGGATTTTTTTATGCACGCGGTACTAGATGCGAATGCCACTATTCCAGATGTCAGCACTTAGGGAGCTGGTTTGCCATTATTAGCGCTTGAATGGAATCTTCCAGGTCAGGGAGTAGCGGTCTCGTTTTTCAAGTTTTCTTGATTTTTCATACTCATATTGGACCCATGGGTAGGGAAGAAATGTTACACGGAAATCCGTATTCAGTAGTTAAGTGTAGTTAGTTTGGAAGATTGCCATGTAATCCGCATAATTCAGTTGTGACCATTTCCATTTTCATCTATTTTTCATTTTTTTGTATTTTTTAAAGTGGGCCCTTAAAGAAGCTAAACCTCGGCATGGTTCGGCGTAGCGTAGTGGAAACGGGCCATTTATAAGGAGTTACTATAGAAGGAAAGAAGGATAGATACATGTATCTTAGTCTCGGGTCCATGAGGAATAAATTCTTGAGATCTTTACTAAGCCTTCGCACCTCGACAAGGTGTATTTTCGCGGAAAAACTGAAAAGCGAGAGTAATGTAATTAATTTCCAAAATTTACTTTTCTGTCATTTATTTATCTGAAATAAAGCAATCTAATTTTTCCACAGAAATAATACGTTTCTAATTAGTTTTTCATCACTGTATAGGTATATCTGGTATTCATTGCATATACTTCAGAGACAATGGGCCTAAGTGTGGCTGCATTAATTCTGAATGTAGTCAAATTACCCCATCTTTAAATGAATAAAATTATCATTTACTTTCTTCCACATTTATCACATTTTTGAAAGCATTTGTTGTTCATAACTCATTTCAGGTAATTATTCAAATCTCAAAAAAAAGTCTACCCATCAATGACCTGTCATCCATCCATCAAATACAAAAATTCAATTGCCTCATACGTGCGATACACTTGCTCGACAAACAGCACCGTTATCGGGTCTCACCTCGTAATTGAAAACATCATAAACTCCTTAGCACAATCTACAATCTCTTAGATAAGATTCGAAATTAGATTTCGCCACACGACCGCTCGTTGAAAGTAAAACTGTCCGCATGCCGTCTGACGTAACCTCGATATCCAAACGAATCCCCCAACATCCGCCATCACAGCCTCAATTTTAAATCAACCATCACATGCGCGCATCCGAATTTTTATGTGCCACCGTACAGCATCTAAGAGAACATCCACACATTCTATTTGTTCGCAGCGTGTCGTGCGGATGTTCTCATTTGAGCCATCTCACTCGCATGCTGGCAGTTCGAGTTCACATCCAATTAAATGCAATTCGCCGGCTAACAGAAGTTTGCTAGATCCGATTTCCACAATAGACACAGAGAGAGGGAAAGATATGAACAGATCTTCAAAGCATCTCCGGCATTCGCGAGTAAACAAAAACAATTCAGCGGAATAGAATCGTGGATACTCGACTCACAGTGGCATGGCATGCGTCCAAAACAATGCAAGCGCCAAGCGACTCCATGTGTGAACAGGCGAGAGTAGGTCACTGGCTCTTTCCAGATACTGTCGGGTTTATTTGCATTTTTATGTGAACTGCTTGTGGCGTAACCAAGCCCGCGAAGCGACGCCAAGAACAGTATCCCGTAATGAATTTCAAAGCTTCAAAGTCAGCGAGGAGGAACCCAGACGCTAATGGATGACTTTTTGTTGTTTTTCGAGAACTCCCGTGGGCTAGCGCAGCACATCAGACTTCGGTCCTGTCCTAATGTAGGCGAGCAAAGAAGCAGTGTCTTCTGCTGAATGGATGGGGGGATTGATTGAGGCCGTATGATTCCGTTGGGGGGTTCGCCACGGAACGGCACAAGCGTTGCGTGACCCGTACCCGTCTTGGAGTTCGGTTGCTTTGTGGAAGCAGCCGGTGTGGCGCTGTGGAAGGCAAACAGAGATTTCTTTCTTTTTACTTTCCACGGGATGATAGACACAAAAATCGGTGACTTCCATAAACCGTGTGTATTACTGCTGATTAACGTGGGCAGCACACAAACGCATGTATGGCCCAAACGAGCTTCACTGAGGACGGTGGATGGGAGAGAAAGAGTGCATTCACCCTGACACGGTTATTTATGGGCTTACCGTGAGCTTGACAAGCGATAATGAACTTGTGCGGGCTGCGGTTCTTGGCGGGTTTTCATTCGAGTTCACAATTTACGGTGGCGTCGCATAACGTCCGCTTTGGCAGAGAGTGTTACTGCCAGACACGGCGGTATCAACCAGCTAACAGCGTCAAAGCAAGCGAAAGCGTCAACTGAGGTGAATGCAAAGCAGAATGGGAATACTTACTCATTGTGGTGAGGCAGGCTTTCCAATCGCAGGAGATGGGTTGCTGGATCTGTTCGAACATCAGGCTGTCGGAGAAAATGGTTAGTGATGAAGTTTCACTCTGATGCTATGGTTAATTTTTGTGGTGCAAGCATTGGGGGAGCATGGACGAAATTGGAGAGGTTTTTTGATAAGCGGCCAACAACTGAAATATTTCATTCTTTTTTAAATAAAAAAAAATAGATAAGATTAACCATTCTCAAGGAAATAATTGAGTATATACACGTATGTTTAACTGAAACCATATTTTTGATCTAGATTGGGAATAATGTGAAGCAACAAACGTAACTGCTGCCTCTGATGCATTGGATTTCATTCGAATTCAAAACTAAACCCGCACCCAAAACTGAACCGAAGCAAGTTTGAGCACAAGTATAGTAACATACGCCCGCGTTGTGTCTTCACTGGGTACACAAAAGCCTCTTCAGCGCACAAATTATAGATAAAACACTTTTTTAAACTAACGATGACTGTGTAACCATGAAGAAACCAACGATTTTAATCTAACTGGTGGGAGAGGACCCGTATTAACATGGATTGCGTAATGGAGGGTTAATGTTGGTTGGAGTGGTTTGTTGGTTAAGACCCACGTCACTCTCGAAATGTAGGGCCATCTAAAGAGGAGTATTTATTGGTAATGTTTATGGTGTTTTTTTTTATCATTTCATATATTTCTTTGTTCTCGCCGAGGGAATTTACGCAATTAATTAGATCGCGCAGTATCCCTTGAGATATTTTATGCCATCAAACGAGATATTTCTTCTAAAATCATTGGAATGGTTTTCGGTGCTCAGTATTTTTTTATCAGGTTATTATTATTTATTTATTTTAAGTAGTTCAAAGCATTCTATTCTTACATTATACATTCATATCTTACATTATTTTAGAGAATTAGGTAACTTTATCCTTTACAGCTACGATACAATTTATTTATTTTTTAAATTGGTGCAAGTTGTTTTATAAGTTCATATCGAGATACAGAGCAATTATTGTAGAAATTTATTTTAGATTTGGAAATAAGAGAGTTAATCAAGTTGACATTGGCTTTTAGGTGAAGTCTGGTGGTTGAGAAGTGCCAAGGCAGATTTAAAAACATTTTTAAAAGTTTATTTTGCCATCTTTGGAGCTTTAACTTGTGAGTTTTAGCGCAATCACCCCATACTGGTGCCCCGTACATTATAATGGCTTGGAAAACTAATTTGTGGATAAGTAATTTATTATCAGAACTTAGTTTAGAATTTCTGCAAATCAATGGATACAATAATCTTGTTAGTTTATTAACTTTATCTATTGTTTCAGAAATGTGAGCCTGAAAGGTTAGTTTTGGATCTAGGATTAGTCCAAGATATTTGCACTTGTCATCCCAATCTATTTCCACAGAGCATAACCGTAGTTTGATGTTAGGTAGGTAGCACTCTTTTCTACACCTACTGAACCATATAGCTTGCGTCTTTTGGTGGTTTATCTTTATCTTCCATTGGAAGCAATATTGTTCAAATTGCGAGAGAGCAGTTTGTAGTACATTAAAGACGTCTATAAATAATCTACCAGATGCAAATAATGCAGTATCGCAAACATTGCAACGTTGACACCGTTATTGAAAGTAGGCAGATCTGCGACATAAATATTAAACAGAATTGGCCCCAGAACAGATCCCTGAGGAACGCCGTGCTCGATATGTTTGGTGTTAGATATGTTGTTTCTGATTTTGACTGCAAACCTTCTGTCTTTGAGGAAGCTTTGGATCAATTTGATGATTTGCATTGGGAAGTTAAACTTCAGGAGCTTGTGAATCAGGGCGTCGTGCCAAACCGTGTCGAACGCTTTTTTAATGTCTAATAATACTAGTCCTGTTGATTCTTTAGAATTTAATTTATCACTCACGTGCTTTTTGATTTTTGCTAATTGATGGCATGTGTTATGACCTATTCTAAAACCAAACTGAAAATTTGGTATAATGTTTCTATCTATTAAATGATTATTAATTTTTTCTTTAACAACTTTTTCAAAAAGTTTGCTAATGGAGTTAAGTAAACTTATTGGCCTATAACTGTTCGGGCTCTCTCTGGGTTTGCCAGGTTTTGCAATAGGCACAACAAGAGCTGTTTTCCATTGAACGGGAAAGTAACACAATTTTAGACATGAATTGAAGATAGTAGTTATATAATTAATGCCACTACATGTTAAAGCTTTAAGCAACCTATTATTAATTTTACCTAAACCTGGAGATTTGCTCGGTTTTAATGTTTTAATTAGTTCCTTGACTAAAGATGAAGTAATTAAATAGGATTCGTCTATCAGAACCTGAGAACTAGAAACGATTGTACAACTTTGCATTACTTCTCTATCAGTGACATCGTCACTTTGTTGTGCAGTTAATGCATGATTATTACAAAAAATGTCAGCTAATAGATTTGTCTTTTCATTTGGGCTGATATAAAGGCGATCGAGGTTTTTCAGAGGCGGAATGTTGGAGGACCTATTCTTAAGTATTTTCGAAACCTTCCAGAACGGTTTACTAGATTTATCAAAGGAAGACAGTACATTACTCCAACGAGTGTTTTTGTATGCTGCAACCGCTTCCTTAATAGCTTTGTTGAGGAAATTCATGCTGCGAAGAAAAGAGTCTATTCGCTTTCGAATAGACTCTTTTATCAGGTTAGTAACTAAATAATTGCCGATTTTTTTTGGATAAATCAAACACATTTTTTTTAAATACAGCGAATAAACTTTAATCAATGGTATATGTGACGAAGGATTATGACTGAAACATAACAGTGTGCCAGCGTCAGCGTTGTCTTTCAACGCACACAAGTCAATGGACAGGCACACAATATTGCGTCGACCTACGTAAGTGAAAAATGAGAGAGATGAGAGGATCGTAATAAAACGTAAAACGTAATCCCATCGCACGTCATTAATCAATATGTTGGATATTTTTTTGACAGAAGGATGCGCTGTGAGGGTCAAATTGAGAAATGATTCCCAAATTGAGAAATGTTTGTGGCAACTGACATTTGAGACTTGAAAACAGCTGACTACAATTTTTTTAACGACAAAAATAATTTGAATTTGTACGCCAAATTAGCAACAAGAAGCACTTTTTTAGTTTTTTTAACTTTCTTAGCATTCATTCTCAGCAATTAATTTCTTTAACGTTCAATTGATTGACCAGAATATTTTTTGATTTGACATTTCAGAAATTAAAACAGCTGACGGAATATTTTTTATTTGCTATTTAAGAGAGAGAGAGGGAACAGCTTATTAACGCAGTGCGTCAACGCACACCTCCTCCGTAACCTGAAGTCGGCTAGCGCAACGCACTGTTGTGTTTCAGCCATTAAGGATTCGTGCATCGACATATTGGCAACATCATACATCACACAACCAGGACAGCAAGAAGGCTAACGGGACTGACAAAAAAGCCGCTGTTTTTGATAAACGGAATATTAAGTTAAATTAATAAAGTTTTATAAAGATTTAATTCGTTTTTTTACTCAGCGTCTGAGTATATTTTCCATTTTGTTCGATGACCTTTTGCCATCTTTCTGGGAACTTTATAATTCCACATTCGTAGATCTTCTGATCTTTCTCGGCAAAAACTGTATCGAGTGCAATTTCACAGCGTCATCATTAAAAGTTTTACCCTCTAAAGAGTTTTGCAAAGATCGGAGTAAATGGTAAAAAATGGAGCAAGGTCCGGACTATAAAGGGTGGGCCAAGTACATGTTTCTTTTTTAAAAATGCAATAAATTTATTAGCAACGTCGTTCAAATGGCTGCGTCGACTGACTTCGCAGTAGCGCATTCTCTCACCCCAATTTTTCAAGACCTTGTTGATGGTTTCGGGCTATAACTCACGGATTGCTTGGATGATATTTATTGGCTTAAGTGCTTAAATCGTTTCCGGTTTGTTGGCATAATATCGCTCCTTCATGTTTCACCACAAAAAAAGTCCAAAAAGGGCCAAATCACAGCTCCGAGGCGGCCAATTGACATCGCCAAGACGGCTGATAACACGATTTGGGAATTTGGTGCGCAAAAGACCGATTGTGGAATGGGTTGTGTGGCATGGCGCGCCATCCTGCATGAACGAGAGGTCGTCCAAAACCATGTCTTCAATTTCAGTAAAAAGTAAAAAAAAGTCGGTTAACATGGCTCTGTAACGCCCACCGTTGACTGAAACGTTGTTCTCAGCCTCATTTTCGAAACAAAATGGTCCAATGATGCTATCACTCCACAATCCTCACCAAACTGTCACTCTCTGTTTATGCATTGGCTTCTGGCCAATAACGTGCGATTTTTCCGAGCTTAAGAAAAACGCGGTAATTTTGTTCGTTAATGTAGCCGCCAAACAAAATTGCCTCGCCGTAGCGTAGTGGATAGGTGCGTCGACTCCTACGCACGATGTTGTCGGTTCGGTGGGCCAAATACAAGTTTCTTTTTAAAAATGCAATAAAATGAACAAACTTAAATTTTTTCCACGTATTATGGCTTTATTTGTAAAAACAAACATTCCCATTAATTATGAAATACAGCGTTGTTCAAGTGGCTGCCTCGGCTGACTTCACAGTAGCACATTCTGTCACCCCAATTTGCCAAGACCTTGTTGATGGTTTCGGACTGTAGCTGACGGATTGCTTGGATGATATTAGCCTCAAGTGCTTGAATCGTTTCCGGTTTGTTGGCATAACATCGGTCCTTCACGGTTTCCCACAAAAAAAAGTCCAAAGGAGTCAAATCGCAGCTCCGAGGCGGCCAATTGACAACGCTAAGACGGCTGATAACACGATTTGGGAATTTGGTGTGCAAAAGATCGATTGTGGCATGGGTTGTGTGGCATGACGCGCCATCCTGCATGAACGAGAGGTCGTCCAAAACCATGTCTTCAATTTCAGTAAAAAGTAAAAAAAAAAAGTCGGTTAACATGGCTCTGTAACGCCCACCGTTGACTGAAACGTTGTTCTCAGCCTCATTTTCGAAACAAAATGGTCCAATGATGCTATCACTCCACAATCCTCACCAAACTGTCACTCTCTGTTTATGCATTGGCTTCTGGCCAATAACGTGCGATTTTTCCGAGCTTAAGAAAAACGCGGTAATTTTGTTCGTTAATGTAGCCGCCAAACAAAATTGCCTCGCCGTAGCGTAGTGGATAGGTGCGTCGACTCCTATGCACGATGTTGTCGGTTCGGTTCCCGAAAAATCACCTAAAAATTTGTTCACGGCTCCACCTTTTTCGAGTTACTGACAATGCTCAAAGAGTATAACTGTCTAGAAAAAAGCTTCTCAATCGCGCCGTTCGGAGTCGGCATTAATCTGTAGGTCCCCTCCACTCGTGAGAGAACAATTGCACGCACAACACGAGTGGCTGTTGAGAAGCCACGCCCAGGTCCACCTTGGACTGTAGCGCTGCCATTATTATTATTTTTAACGTAGGCGCCGAGATGACGGCTTTTCTGACAGAAAATATGATTTTTTCACCTAAAATCGTTGTCCAATTCAAGGTGCTCTAAGGCCCAAGCTGCTAAGCGATAACGAAGCGTATGGTCGCGCGTCTTCAATAATTGAGGCAATTGGACCTTGTAAGCGAATAATCCGAGACTTTTGTGAAGAATTCTCCTCAGGCTAGTGCGTGAAATGTTGAGCTGTTGAGGTCGATGACGAGTTGATGTTCGTGAATTGAGTCTCGCTCTCGGCCACAGCAGCCACATTCTCATCTGTGCGCACCTTACGGCGACGGGGACCATGAATGTTGTCCACTACCATACCAGTCACACGAACTTTTTGCACAAAATTGCGTACAGCAGTCGCGGTGAGTGACTCATTTCGGTCAAAACTTCTTTTCAAAAAACGCACTGTTTGGACTACACAGCACTCACTTTGGAAATAAGTTCTCAATATTTCCCAACGTTGTTCAAGCGTAAAGCGAATCATTTCGTTCCGCGGAGGTATGATACTGACTTTCTGTCAAGATTTCGAGCGGGATACACAGCTGTCAGTTTCAAAATAACCTATGATTTAAAAAATTGCACTAAATGTCCACCTTGTATACTTTCAGAGTGGAAGGTTTTCTGACTAAATCTTTTGCCCCACCTTCTCTGCCTGGGATCAGTCTTTTGTAGTCATATTCGAAGTTCTCGATTGCTCCAGGATACCCTTAACATGCAAAAAGAAAATATCCTTTCATCGAATGTAAAACTCAAAAATTGGACAAGCGTCTTTAGCAAAGAAAAACTGGGCACATATCAAATGACTTTCACTGGAAATATTGGGGATTGTTCGAAAAATCCTAAAAAAAAGAAGTACACCATCTACAAGAGGTACACGCCATGCCAAAGTTGTCTTCAAACACTAGATGTCAACACATTCAACACATTCTGGTCACTTCTGCAGTTCTTGCGAAACAAGTGTAGAGACAAGTCCATGTCCTCCAAATTCAAGGCTAGTGCAAAAGACTTTCGTGAACTGTTCGATCGATCCACAAGTTTTGCTTGTGACAACTTCAATCCTTCCAACCCTCCCTTGGTCGCTATGTGTTATGTCACTTCAGCATTCACCACCACCACCAGTCAAACTCCTCACAACGCGCAAATTACATGTAGCACGGCAAAAAGATAAGAAAACTTGAAAAAAAGCCGTTCCTCTTATCCGCTCCTTGGTTGCATCATCACTTAACCAACAAGTTCTGCACACAAGCAGCAGACAAGTTCCACTATTGGCTGCAATATATTTGGCAACAACTTGTAGCAACGTTCCGTGGAAGTCCGTGAAAACACACGCTTAAGCCGCTTCAGGCCAGTAATGGAAACAATCTGTCCGTCTGGCGAAGGAAAAGCCACCACCAAAGATGGGGAGAGAGCGAGAGTGAGTTAAGTTGTTTTCATATTTCCGCTGGAATTCAAGGATGGAGTAGGGGAGGAGGAGGAGGGCAAGGCGCATTGCCCTCGGCATTGATTTTCATGGTTACACAAACCAATCCACGATTACATAGACGGGCAAGTGTGTGGATACATTTATGGAATTAAAAAGACATTGAACCCGAGCCCATGCAAACCCTTTTTGTAATGGCAAACGGGAACCGATACTGAAGGGAAAAGTGGGAAGGGTCTAATATCTTGGCATCGGTCTGTGGTGGCACACTCTATCGTATCGCATCGGTTAGAGATTAGATATAGTAAATCATTGAGGCAAGTGGAGCTATAAAGATTGAATCAGCGATAGAAAGCAGATAAGATTTCTTAATCAACGTTGTCAGTGACTGACAGTGTACACAAATTTACGGGTGAAAACTAGTTCTTGAGCAGTGAAAAGTGGAAGAGAATCTTCTCAGAGGCGAGAATTACGTGGTTTGTGGGATAAAAGCGACACGAATATGAATCTACTCGAAACTGTTCAAATCGAAATACTTCAGTCTCTTCTCCTATAAAGTAGTCGTTTTAAGTTAGGTTCTAGTGGAAGGCTGTGAATGTAAACAGCCACACTTAAGCCAAGTAAAGCCCATTTTGCTACCATTCGGGTCAAAGTTTCTGCTAATGCTGTTTAAACCACTAAGAGCTATGGATCTGATATTCACTTCACTATTATTATCAAAGGAATATGCCGCCTGGTTTGCCCGATCCACAGACCCTCTGAAGTGCCCCAACTTTAGAGGCATCAGTCTTCTGAACGTTGCTTATAAGATTTTATCTGCCGTTTTGTGTGAACGCCTAAAGCCATTCGTCAACAACCTAGTCGGTCCATACCAGTGTGGCTTTAGGCCAGGAAAATCCACCATCGACCAAATATTTACATTGCGGCAAATTTTGAAAAAAATCCAGGAACAACAAATTGATACCCACCACCTTTGCATCGATTTTAAGGCCGCGTATGACAGCATCTATAGAAACGAGCTATACAGAGCAATGTCTAGATTTGACATCCCTACCCAACTCGTTCGTTTGTGTAGGATGACGATGGAGACTGCACGCTGCTTCATCAAGGTCAGTAAAGACCTAACCGACACCTTTGATGTCAAAAAAGGATTCAGACAGGGCGACGCGCTGTCATGAGACTTCTTCAACATCATTCTTGAAAAAAATGTGAAAAACTCGCACGTCAGCACCAGAGGTACAATCTTTCAGAAGTCCGTCCAACTACTTGCATATGCCGACGATATTAACACAAACGGAAGAAGACAGCGTGATGTCAATGGCACTTTTGTGAGTATTGCGAGATGGGTTTTACGGTAAATGAGACCAAGTATATGCGTCCGAAACTAGAGGTAGCTAGCTAAAGATCGGGCTGGCTGGAGACGCTTATTGGTTGAGGCCCAAATCCACCCCGGACTATAGCGCAAGTAAGTAATATGCCTCCTGGTGGACATTTATACGGAGATACTACTACACGAGCAGAGAAGTTTGAGGACTGTTTCCTCACATTTGTCATCTCTACAGCTGAGGCATAAGTCATTGGCAGGAAGACCCAAATCTGGTAGCTTGTTTTCCAGTAATGGAGTATCCCCTGATGACCCTTATTCTGTTCAAGAAGAGCGAGAATTTATGGTGCAGGAGTTGCCAAATTTACTTTGCAATAAGGCACGTAGTACCTTCTGACCAGCTGCGATTGGTGGGATATGTAGCGATGAGCTTTCATTAAGAGTTTTACTCTAGCTCTCTCTAGTTTATCGCTCATCAGGTTTTTCTCGGTCATGGTACAGTGGAGAGTTTTTCACACACCGGGTGAGTTAGTCAGTTTCGCAATTTCTCCAAATGTCACTGTCCACATGCACAGATAATAGATGAGGTGCAGTGCAAAGGTTTTTGAATCTGGACATTTTATTGCTACCAGATAGTCAATACAAATTATGATATCCTGTTAGATACGACATTATGTTTTAGCTAAGACAGTGTCAAAACATCTGCGTAGAGTACAGTGGAAGATATTGCTCTGTATTCGCCAGTGTTAATGAAGACAGTCATTTGATCACCCGTCGCAGTTCCCAGCAATGAAGGTTGTGTTAGGTTAGGTTAAATGAGTGCCCTTGCTGACATAAAAAAAAAATTTCAGCGGCTCACTTAGACCACTGTGCCCAAAAAGTTTGAACCGTGGAAAACCTAGACTTCTATGTATCAGCAGCTAAGTTAAACCACCCAGATATAGATATGTATCTCAGGAGTTTGTTAAGCTCTATTTTCCCTAGATCATTCCAGCTCCGAAAAAATGAATCTTCCCAGAGTTTCCTTCCTCTTAACGGCTAGTGCAGGACCATTACACAGTTGGTGCCGACTAGATTATATTTCTTCTTCGTCTCTACAGCTTCTACAAAAGTCGTCATATGGTATTCTCAGATTTCCTATCACGCAGTGCCCTGTCAACGGCTGTGTTCAATATAATAGGAGCGATATCTCAAAATGTGAAAAAGGTATCTCACAAAATGTAAAAAGGAGACTTTTATGAATTTTTTGTTTGTTTTTTTTTAATCGTAATAACTATATGTAATTTAACAAAATTTAATACATAAAACTTAAACGTAACTTAAAAACCAGGTAAATAAAAATAAAAGTCAACTTCAAATTATTATTATTGTTCAAAATAAAAATAAAAAAAACATAAATATTTTACAAAACTTACTTAGTTATTTCAAAATTAATTAATGTTTAGTACTTCGTAGGAAAGCCTCTATTTTTCAGGACTGCTTGACACCGGCGTGGCATAGAGTCTACAAGACAAGAGTTATTTTACGCCAGGCTTCTTCAACAAACTTCCAAAGTTATCGGTTATTTGTTGGTTTGTCATCAGCAACATATTATTCTCCCATCACACCACAAGTTTTCAATAGGATTCAAGTCGAGGGATTGTGGGGCCACCATGATATCAATACCTTTGACCCGAAACCACTTTTTTGCCTTTTTACTAGTGTGCTTTGGGTCGCTATCCAGCTGAAACACCCATTTTAGTGGCATATCATACTCGGCATAGGGGAACATAACCTCTTCAAGGATTTTTAGATAAACATGTTAACCCTTTCCGGGCCACTATAAGAAAATAAATAAAATTGCACGATTTTTTTGCATAAAGAGAGTCATCTCAAATTACCCAATTTTTTTCCATATATACGTCTCACTCTTACATTGGATGTATTTTTTTTTCAAATTATGAGCTTCAATTTGTATAGAAATGTGGTATAGAAAACATTCCATTGCAAGTATAGACAAATTTTTAGATATGTGGTACGTTTTCAAACCACCGGCCCTGAAAAAGTTAATCCGTGATACCATTTATCAAATGTATCGGCTCCACACCGTAATACGAAAAACATGCCCAAAGGAATACCTTCGCACCACCAGGTTTAACGGTTTTCATCGTATACTGGGGTAAATTTTCAATGTTGGGCGGACGACGGACGTATTGTCCAGTTCGGCAACCAGTTCCTCCAAATAGGATAAGTTTGCTTTCGTCAGCCCAAAGAATATTACGCCATTTCGTCGCAAGCCAATCGGCATGATTTTTGGCAAATTTGATCCGAGCTTATTTGTCAAAAATGGGACATTGCTTAGGCTTCGAGCGAAAAGTTAATTTTCTAACAGCCTTCTGCGAATCGTTACATCACTAATAGGGAGCTGAATGTTGTCTGCTATGACCTTGGTAAATGCCGCTGGGTTGTTTTTTGATAGACTTACTATTAAACTGTCGTCAGCTTTGAACGTTTTGCGTTTCCATCTCCGAGTTTCTGGCTTACGCTATGTAAGGCATTGGCTATTGCCGAGACACCACACCCAAGTGTTTCCTAAACCTCCTTATATGATTTTCCCGTGTGACACAACTTGCAGATGAGCTCTGGCTTTTCCGGATTTGTATGCTTTTCACGCCCCACGCCCCTATCAATGTTTAAACAAAAAAATTTACAAAAAACCTAAAATAATGCTTCAATGACAAAAGCTGTTTGTTTTCTTACTTTTTGACCCAGTAAACTTAAATTAAACTCTTTTCTGCAAAATACTCCTATTATTTTGAACAGCACTTTTCCGTTCGCAGCCACTTTCTTGAGTAAAATCCGCGAACACACAATGTACCGTAAGAATATTTACCGAAATGTGTTTACAGTCTACGCGCCAAAGTTTTTGCCAGGGAAGCAGTTAAATTGATTTCAACGTCGCGCTTCTATTATGTTGAACACCACCGTATATGTCGATAAGGCGGAGTTAGTTTTGGAAGGACGAATGGCGACTGTTTTCAACAGCTGTCATTGCTTCTGCACGTGATGTTTGTGGGATGAAGCGGCTTGGTGTGGCGGCTGGTGGTGAGAAAAGAACTGTGTGGTTTAAGACACCCGGAGTTCAGGAAGCCATCAGAGAGAAGAAGAAGACCTACAGAGACTGGATTCTCTTGGGGAACTCTGATTCTCATGACCGGTACACTGAGGCGCGAAGAACTTGCAAATTGGCTGTGCGAGCAACTAAAGAGCACACTTGGAAGGAGTTTGGCGAGAAGTTGGAAAGCGACCGTAGATCTGTGAAAAAGGTGTTCTGGCAAACCATTCGCTGGCTCAGAGGAAGGAAATTCAACACCATCGAAGAAGTCAAATCCAAAGATGGCGTGTTGCTTTCCAATGAGGTGGACATCTTGCGCAGATGGAGCGAGCACTTTTCGGAGCTGCTCAATCCCGAACAGGGCACTGAGGGTGACAGACCTGTAGACTTGAGTAGGGCGGAGAATAGTCCAACGGTGGAGGAAGTCATTTCGGCGATTGAATCGCTAAAATTTGGCAAATCCTCCGGTGTGGATGAAATCCGGCCAGAAATGCTTAAGGCTATGGGTAAAGAGGGAGTTTTATGGCTCTCTCTTGTCATTAAGGTGGCTTGGGAACGCGGTGAAACACCCGGTGATTGGCAGACTGGGGTGATTGTCCCTCTCTTCAAAAAGGGGGACAAAAAAGAGTGCCCCAACTACAGTGGCATATCTCTTTTAAGTCTACCAGGTAAAGTCTACGCTAAGGTGTTGGAGGCGCGTTCTAGAGCTATGGTCGAATCCAGGATGGGGGATGAACAGTGCGGTTTTCGTCCCGGCAGAAGTACAACCGACCAGCTTTTCACTCTAAGAATGGTACTTGAGAAGGCTTGTGAGTACGCCAAACCGATCTACTGTTGTTTTGTAGATTTGGAAAAGTCATACGACCGAGTTCCTCGAGGTAAACTCTGGAGTGTTCTGCAGGAGTATAGGATTGATGGTTCTTTGTTGAGGGCCATTAAGTCTCTATACACAAACTGTAGTAGCTGTGTTCGGGTTAACGGTAGTAAATCAACACCTTTCACCGTGGGCGTTGGACTTCGCCAAGGTTGCGTTTTGTCACCTCTCCTTTTCATTGTATATATGGACTGGATGTTACAGCGCAGTCGAGGCGAGGAATGTTTCACATTGGGAGAGTTGAGGGTAAGTCATCTTCTTTTTGCAGATGACTTAGTCATCCTCACATCCTCCCAGATCTGACTCCAACGCGCGCTAGATAGGTTTGTGGCCCGTGCTGATGCTGGGATGAAGGTTAACGTGGACAAATCCGAGGTTATGGTTATTTCCAGAACCCCTGTTCAATGCAAATGTTAGTGGAGTCCCATTGAAACAGGTGGAGAACTTTCCTGTAGGATTGGTCAAGCTGAGTCAATTTTGAAACAGCTTGGTCGATCTGTAATCAGAAAGGCCGAGCTTGGTGTCAAAGCCAAGTTAGCGGTTTTTAACGCAGTATTTGTTCCAACTCTCACCTATGGTCATGAAATTTGGGTAATGACCGAAAGAATAAGATTGCGAATACAAGCTGCCGAGATGAGATTTCTTCGTGCTGTTGTGGGAATTACTCGCCGGGATAGGGTGAGAAACACGACAGTGCGCGAGGAACTCAAAGTTGGGCAGCTGCTTCTTCGAACGGAAAGGGCTGTACTTCATTGGTTTGGTCACGTGGCACGAATGTCGCCATCATCACGACTTCCGAGGCGTGCCTTGAATGCGATTCCATCAGGTAGGCGACCGCTTGGCAGACCTAGAATGAGATGGTTGGACCAAGTCCAAGCACTCGCCTGGTTGCGCTTGGGCATAGCTCCTGATGAGTTAGAGTCGATGGCGGAGGATCGAGTGGCCTGGAGATCTCTCGTGCATGCATTGCCCCCGCGACCCCTTTAGTGGAACATGCGGGTCATTGAAAATGAGATGAGATGAGATATTTTACGTGTCATTAGCGACATACCGGCTAATATGTTAGAAAAAGTGATCCGAAATTGGAATCTCCGTATGGATCACTTAAAAGGTACTCGTCAACATTTAAACGAAATAATCTTTAAAAAGTAAATGGCAAGCATTAATTTACCAACTCAAATAAAAACTGTATACACTTTTGCAATTTTCCTGTGATTTTTTTTTTTACTACCAAAACCAAACGCTTAGAAACCCAAACTTTAGAAAACAAACTGTAGGCAATGGACCATTAGTTGTCACGGCAGACCAACTACAAATAACGAAATGGATAAGAAAAACAATTTAATTTATTTGCAAATTATCCGTAAGCAGGATTCGATATTGAATCATGATTTAGAGAAAAAAGGGCATTTTCATTAATCGATTTCCTCCAATTAAAGGATTGGTTCTCCCGCGATAGTCCGCAAATAAAACTCAAACAAATGATTTACGACAGGGAGTAGCATTTTTGAAGCCCATCCTATTGTTTGAATAAATAACTTCAACCCTCTTGAGAACAATCCAATTCCCTGAAGCATGAAAAGAACTCGCCTCTCCTTCCCAACTACTCCCATAGATTTATGGACCATCCTCGTATAATTTACGGAACACGTCATTCTCCGTTGACAGATCAAAAACAGAACAAAAGCAGAAATCGATATCCACTCGGAGAGCAACAATTACGTCTCCCGGAACAGAACAAAAACCCATTTCGGTAGTTGTCGCATATCGAGTCAAGGTCAAACAAGTGCCCCGTCACACAAACAGGTTTGGTTTCTTTTCAACTCAAATGTGCACTAATTTGTACTTAAGTTGACTTTGAACTGAACCCAGTTCCCATCGCCGTAACTCACGACGAACGAAACCTCGAAAAAAGTGATTTCTAGTTTGCGATTAAATCGCTAGCACACTCGTATCCACTTCACAATTGAATCTGTACACAGGCTGCGTTACACAAGCGAATTGTGAGCAGTCGAGATACAAGATACATTTCAGGGTTCAATTAACCTGACTGAAAAAAAAAAAAAACGTTACGTGTGTAAATTATGCAACCGGCAGGCGGGGCGTGAGTTTTCTGTTTTTCTTTTTCCCCTATTTCAGGTGTACTAGGGTCAATTAACCTAGAAATGGCCAGAACAACACAAATGACTTGGTAATTAACGCTGAGACATGTGGATACGCGGCGTCTTTGCTGTGCTCCGACTTTGCCCGCGGTCGGTCGGGTGGTATTCGAATGCTTAAGATAGAGATCTGCAATCATTTGGGAGTGCG
Source organism: Myathropa florea (assembly GCA_930367185.1). Taxonomy (NCBI): domain Eukaryota; kingdom Metazoa; phylum Arthropoda; class Insecta; order Diptera; family Syrphidae; genus Myathropa; species Myathropa florea. The sequence continues at coordinate 36,618,690 of OV884004.1, read as the reverse complement.
CAGAACGGAAGTTCATCTCCGTATTGAGAATTGATAGCCGAAATGGGGACCCTAGGAGTAGTTTTCTTGAATTATTCATGAGGCAAGAGATATCTTTTGGTTGGGAAGTTACTTTTGATGGGAGAGTGATGTTTTTGCTCTGCGCAGAGACACTGCGAAGATGGAATTCGATTCCGTATTCAGTGTTTGGTAGCAGTATTGGGGATTGCTTGGAATACATATGCGTACTGACGTTGAATGGAACAGAGACGACGTCATGAATAACGCAGAACAACAATTGAAACCCAAAATGGGTTAGAAAATATGTGGAAGCACATATGGGGGATTGACATGGGATGGACACCTTAAAGTTCCGATAGACATATTTGACATAGAATAAAAAAAAAAAATTGGCAATAACAGAGATATGGCCTGGTGAACGAATGATGTCTTTGTAACTTGTTTCAAAAATGTGGGTGTAGGAACGGCGTGTTTAGGAACTCCTAGCACTGAAAATTCTCCAGACAAAATTCAGACTCACTTAAGGAATCCCATTGCTAACAAAGAATTTTGAAAACTGCAAGATTTTTGAATAACTTCATTCAGACAAATCGTCTTTACCACGGACTAATGTCGAAGGATTTCGAAACATCATGGTCAAAAAAGAGTGAAAACAGTGATGGATGGAAGACCAGTCCTTCCAGAAACTTCAAGTGTCTTGCAAGTGCAAACTGTTAAAGAGTTCTGCGGAGTCTTTCGCAGAATTCAACGACTAAGATCAAGATTGCAATCCATATCGTCAAGCAAGATTTGATTTAGTCAGCCTCGAAATAAATAATTTAGTAACGCAAGGCTTGTGCAACCAGGCAACTCTGCATCGAACTACGAGAGCTGTTCGTGAGCTCTACGAACAGAGAAGAAGGGGAAAGAACCGGCTTCTCAGGAAGAAAAAGAAAGAGCACGAGAAGCGAGCGATCGAGGAGATGGAGAGTGTTATGGCAGGAATGATGTCCGAAATTTTATGATTTGATTATGATATGATTTTATCGAACGGGTATAAAGTTAGGACAGAAGCCTGCCGGGACGAAAATGAACAAATAGTAGTAGATTCGCAGTTGATACTGAGAATTTGGAAGAATCATTTCTGCAGACTGTTGAACGGTGATGAGGACGCAAATACCGCTGTCAGGCAGAATGTTCCATTCAACACAACGGAAGATGATACAAAATAATACCGTCCCCCCGATCTAGACGAAGTCAAGATAGCGATATTGAGACTTAAATCTAACTAAGCTGCTGGTGCAGATAGTCTCCCCGCTGAAATGTTTGAAGCAGCTGGAGATGATCTGGTGGGGCGCATGCATCAGCTCATCTGTAAGATATGGTCGAAGGAAAGCATGCCCGATGAGTGGAATCTCTGTATCGTTTGCCCGATCCACAAGAAAGGAGACCCCTTTGACTGCCCCAACTATCGGGGGATAAGTCTTCTTAACATCCCCTATAAGATCTTCTCTGCCGTTTTGTGTTAACGCCTGAAACCATTTGTGAACAAACTGATATGTCCCTATCAGTGTGGTTTCAGGTCAGGGAAGTCCACCATCGATCAAATCTTCACACTGCGGCAGATCCTGGAGAAGACCCAAGAAATGCAGATCGACACACACCATCTATTTGTCGATTTCAAAGCCGCATATGACAGCGTGCATAGAGACGAGCTATACAGCGCCATGTCTAGTTTTGACATTCCTGCCAAACTCGTCAGACTGAGCAGGATGACGATGAAGAACTCTCACTGCTCCATCAAGGTCGGTGACGAACTCACCGAGACCTTCAATGTCAAAACTGGTTTTAGACAAGGCGACGCGCTGTCATGTGATTTCTTTAACATCGTTCTTGAGAAGATCGTGCAAAGCTCACTGGCCAACACAAGAGGCACGATCTTCCAAAAGTCCGTTCAACTGCTAGCTTACGCGGATGATATTGACGTGATTGGGCGAACACAGCGAGCCGTCAATGACGCGTTTGCTGGCATTGAAACGGAAGCGGCTAAAATGGGTCTGGCGGTAAACGAGGGCAAAACAAAGTATATGCTGTCATCGAGAAAGGACGCACAACATCGACGACTTGGCCAGAACGTCACCACAGGCAGCTATAACTTTGAGGTAGCTAAGGACTTCGAGTACATCGGCTCAACTGTAAATAATACAAACAACATCAGTACCGAGATCAAACGCAGAATAACTCTTGCCAACCGCAGTTTTTTTGGGCTTAAAAGTCAATTGAGTAGTAGAGCCCTCTCTGTATTGTGTAGTGTTACAAAACCTCCGACAAAAAAATAAAACAAAGAGCCCCCTCTCGGAAGACCAAGTTTACTCTGTACAAGACCTTGATCATCCCAGTCCTGCTTTACGGCACAGAGGCATGGACAATATCCCAAGCGGATGAACAGTCTCTTGGCCTTTTCGAGAGAAAAGTTCTGCACGCGGTCTTTGGTCCTGTTTGCGTTGATGGCATTTGGAGGAGAAGGTTCAACCATGAACTATATAGGCTGTACAGCGACATGAGTCTAGCCAGGCGTCTTCAGATCCAACGCCTAAGATGGCTAGGCCATGTAGAGCGTATGGGCAACTTCGCTCCGGCCCGAAGGGTCTTCGACTCTAAGCCTGTGGAACAACGCAACAGAGGACGAAGTTGGCGCACACAAGCAGAAGGGGACCTCGGCCGGCTTGGTGTGCGAAACTGGAGACAGGTGGCGAAAGATCGTGCGGGCTGGAGAGGCATGTTGAGTGAGGCCCAAGTCTACATCGGACTGTAGCGCCCTAAGAAGAAGAAGAAATAATGGGGACTAAGGAGACACACTGTCGAAGTGCAAAAATGATATCTTATTTAACAGGGATATCATCATACGGAAAGACAGACTACAATAACATCCCTGGAATCTGTCAGTTTCTGTTCGAAAACTGGTCTAAATTGCAGAATTCAATGCAATTGTGTACCAGGGCACAGTGACTTTCTAGGGAATTGTGAAGCCTCGAACTGAACTCGGCATATATATGTATTTCCCTAACACACCGATGAACAGAACAATAACACGCACAACACGAGTGGTTGCTGAGAAGCTAGGCCCAGGTCCACCTCGGATTTTAGCGCCGCCATTATTATTATATTAACACACCGATGGAGAGGAGCTATAACTAAAGATTCAATAATGCTCAGACTTCAAGAAGTTGTGCGAAACGCACCACCTACCTCATCAACAAAAAAATGGTGCTTCCTGCTTGGTAAACGTGTCAAAATATTGAACCTCGTCGCTAATGATGTGCCATAAATTGCAGGGATGACGAGGAGGAGGAGATATTTCCTCACCTACTTTGTCCCCGTAATACTTTCTAAACAGCAGAAGAACATGAATAGGACCATAGTTCTATAATTTAAGCGGGCCTAATTATTTCACCACAAATCAGGTTAATCGCTTAATTCCGAGCTCCAATTGATTTAATTTAAATCACTAACCGCATGGTACACAGTTGGCCTAACTTGGCCTAAATGTGGCTCCATGTATGCCGTCAAACATCTGTCATAACCTATTCTATAACATTTTGTCATTCAAACTTCTACTCCAGTGGCCAACAATGCGAAGGGAATCAACGGTAGCATGAAGTAAAATACCTTTCTGTCGCCCAAAGTCAACATTTTACTCGACAATGCTGTGAAATTTTACCTTTTTTAAGTAAACGTGAAAAAGTAAAACCTTGTCAACAGTAATTGAAAAACTCTCTCTCTCTCTCGAAAGACCAATAAAGCTCTTAACGGAGATTTTTATCTGTGGATTTGAATAATTCAGTTCATTGGAGGCAAATGAAAAATGTTGTGGTTGCGGCGCCATATGAAACGAAAGTTTTAACGATGTACATATTATACATGCTTTTTCATGATATGGTGGGTGGTTAGAAGTGCTTAACCACAGCAGCTCAGATTTACACAAAGGGCAATAATTTGATGTCGCTTTAAAATTATGCGGGTTGAAGAATGACACTGTAGGGTGACCAGATAAGAACGATAGGAGAAGACATTTAAATAGAACAACAACGGTGTGAGATATCAGATTGATTCTGGCTTTATTTTCAAGCTACATTCACGCCATTATGTGTGGAATAGCTCATCATTCAAATGACCACATCTGCTTCGCTGGCTGTATTTCAAGTGATCGATCCATTTTTTGATAAAGTCCGAGGTGGCCTTTTGCATATTTTCTACAGCAACCAATGGGTCCAATTTGGTGCGGCGCTACACCGGCAAAAGCGTCTCAAATGTTGGCCTCGACCTCGTCCAAAGTGGTTACCTTGTTCGTGCAGACTAAGAACTTCACGTAGTTCCAGAGTGGTTTAACTTAACTGTTGATACAACGAATTTTTAGGCTTTCCACGGTTTTTAATTTTTTTTGGGCACAATGTAGTTTACTAAGTGAGCCGTTGACATGTTCTTCATGTCAGCAAGGACACCCATCTACTTAACCTAACCTAGTTCCAGAGAAAATAATCGAGTGGTGTCAAGACGCATGATCGCGGCGGGTAATTGATGAACATTTATCGTGAGATGACGCAGTCGCCAAATATCTCCTTTACAACTTCGAGCATTGCGTCGCTTGTACGGCAGGTAGTGCGGTATTGTTGGAACCACAGCTTAAGTGTTTTCGAGCTCGGGCTACAGAAAGTCGATTAATATCGCCCTATACCTGAGACGATTGACGGTAACGGTGTCTTCTTGCTCATTTCGGAATAAATAAGGTCCGATGAAGCCGCCATGCCACAAACGGCATCAAACATTCAATCATTATGGATGGATTGATTCCTCGAACTTGTGGATTGTGTTCGCTCCAATAGAGACAATTTTGCTTGTTGACATAGCCGCTGAGCTAAAAATGGGCCTTGTCCGAGAAGATGATTCGGATCTTCGGCGAACATTTTCAGCTCCAACGTCCAATTAACGAACTCACGGCGTTATCTATGGTCGCCCGCCTTCAATGTAGTAGGCTGTAGTAGGATGTAGGAACTAATCCAACCGCAAAATTAGCCGGTTAACTCTCTGGCAAAGCCCAATTAATCTGGTCGGTGCCGAATCAGCATTTCTAGATCTTCTTAGATACTGTCTGCTACGGCGGCTATGATTTCTTCACCTCGCACCAATCTCCGTCTGGTTGGTAGCTTAAGGTCTAAAAGAGTGTACCCACGCTCAAACTTGTGCCATGAATTGTCTGCACTCAAGCCATGACAACCGACCTCACGAAATTCAATTTCCGTTGCCTACAGGGTGCGCTATGTTTCATGTCACCCTATATTTATAACTGACCCGAAATTTCGTTAGTACAGGGTGGGCCATATAGTGTTTTTTTTTTAAATCAGGTTATTTTGACACTGACAGCTGTTTCCCGCTCGAAATCTTGACAGAAAGTCAGTATCATACATCCGCGGAACGAAATGAGTCGCTTTACGCTTGAACAACGGAAATATTGAAAACTTATTGCCAAAGTGGGTGCTGTGTAGCCCAAACAGTGCGTTTTTTTAAAAGAAATTTTGACCGAAATGAAGCACCCACCGCGACTGATGTAAGCAAGTTTGTGCAAAAAGCCCACAGATGAGAATGTGGCTGCTGTGGCCGAGAGTGTGAGACTCAATTCACGAACATCATCTCGCCATTGATCTCAACAGCTCAACATTTCACGCACTAGCCTGAGGAGAATTCTGCACAAAGGTCTCGGATAAATCGCTTACAAAGTCCAACTGACAATTGAAGCAATTGAAGGCGCGCAACCATCCGTTTCGTTTTCGTTATCGCTTCGCAGTTTGGGCCTTAGAGCAGCTTGAATTGGACAACGATTTTAGGAGAAAAGAACATTTTTTCTGACGAGGCGCATTTTCATTTCTGCGACTACGTTAACGAACAAAATTGCCGCTTCTGGGGTTCAGAAAACCCGGACGTTATTGTCGAGAAACCAATGCATCCACAGAGAGTGACAGTTTTGTGCGGATTGTGAAGTGGTTGCGTCATTGGAGAATTTTTCTTCGAACATGAGACTGGGAACACTGTTTCGATCAACAGTGGGCGTTACAGAGCCATGTTAACCGACTTTAATTTTTACTGAAATTGAAGACATGGATTTGGGGGAAGTCGGGTTCATGCAGGATGGCGCGCCATGCCACACAGCCCATGACACAATCGATCTTTTGCGCACCAAATTCCCAAATCGTGTTATCAGCCGTCTTGGTGATGTCAATTGGCCGCCTCGGAGGTGCGATTTGACCCCTTTGGACTTTTTTTTGTGGGAAACCGTGAAGGACCGATGTTATGCTAACAATCCGGAAACGATTCAAGCACTTAAGGCCAATATCATCCAAGCAATCCGTAAGCTACACCCCAAAACTATCAACACGGTCGTGGATAATTGGGGTGACAGAATGCGCTACTGCGAAGCCATCCGAGCCAGCCACTTGAACGGCGTTGTATTTCATAATTAATGGGAATGTTTCTTCTTACTAATAAAGCCATAATACATGAAAAAAATTTACATTTGTTCATTTTATTTCATTTTTAAAAAGAAACTTGTATTTGGCCCGCCCTTTATTGTTTAACCATTTCCCCACTTTCGGCAAGCGTGAATGGTGCATGATGAAATGGCAAACCTTAATGAATATTTTGAGAGCTAGCTGTCATTGGTAACTTTCACAGCTGCCGAAATACGACAATTGGAAAAGCTATCATTGCTTTCTGGTCACCCTTTATAATATTTAGCCTTGAATGCACAGGTGAAGTCCCAAGCCAACATCCCCGAAATTATTTGACACATCGATTCACAAAAGAGGAGAGAAATAGAAAATAACTTATTTCTCTCAGGGCAAACATTCTCCTCCGAAGATTCAGATTCTCTGCGACATGATTCACTGCGATGAGTGGCACAATTATTGATTTATTATTGAGTTGATGGCTTAAGCTCAACGGCGTCCGACAGTCTACGTTAATGTAGACACAGTTGTTGTCCTAAAGATCAACAACAACAACAAGACAAATGATCAGTTTATTTACAGTTCAGATAATCCTCTCGGTAATCATTTTTCAAATATGACATCCATTTGCAAATTGAGTTAAACAATTTTCACCCACAATGACAACCGCCAGCAGCCCACATGAACCACAAATTAATCCCTAAACATGTTCCTGTAAGCGATAGTCATTAACTGCACTTCAAATGGAGTTATATCAATTCACAACTTAGAAAATATTGGCAAAACGCGAGGAAAATCGTTGAAACACACCCCTCAAACGGTCACTAAGGGAACACACACACGTCATCACACCATGTCACGTTCCAATAATCGCCAGACAACTGCACCACTGCATGACCTTATCTAACCCCTTGCATAAGTCCCACCCAACCGCGTACACACAAAATCAACCCCCGGCTCGAGGGGTATGCATGATATCAATTTCTCCACCCCTAAGGATGCTCACACTCTGCCTTAAGGCCGCAGAAATCATTCTTTATTCATTTGTAGCTGCAGTTCGACTTAGCTGAAGTGTCAGTATAATCTCCGCAATAAATCAATAAAAAAAGAAAAACACTACCACCTTCATCTCACTACCCTTAGTTACAACAACAGCAACATCAGCAGAGGCAGAGAGAATCGCCAGTCTTTTCTGATGAGTGCAAATGTGCAGCGCGCACAATGTGAATACGTATACAAGTTGCTCCAATTTCAGAGCTCTCTCGTCTGCCTCTTCGCCTATCCCAGTGGTCATCCGACCTTAAATGGATCAATTACGAGTATAAAGCCTGTGATCCAAGTGGACACGAGGAGCGTTTTTTTTTCAAGAGTTTTCTCCACAAAGGGAATTGATTATTTTCAAAATTCCCTGCACACATGAAGTGGCGTGGTGGTTACTTATCAGCACCACCTTCAGTTTTATCAACCGCCTGATATGCCCAATCTTTATCTGCCAAAATTATTGATTTCTCTTGCAAGTGGGTGAAACTTGAATTCGCTGCGCCCATCCACCAACCCCCTCGTCAGACATTTCGTCGTATAGTACTTGCGCTGAGAACATTCTAATTTTAGCTGAGACTTTCAGAAATTGTGTTACGACTTTTTTCTTTATGGCTTTTCTTGTTTTCCTCTTTCCCGAGACTATATATAAATTTGGCAAATCCTATCGACGGAGGCCTGGTCTGTACGAAAAAATTAAAATTAATAAAGCAAAAAACCGAGAGCAGGTGTGAATTCAATAGTTTAACCATCGTTTTTCTCCGGACGTCTGGTTGGAAAGTCACAGAAAAAACAGGACTCCACGAATAACCATTTTCGGAAGAGGACTCTGTACTGCATACTTGGTACTCAATATGGCACGACATCCGTTTTTTTTCTTTTCAAAAGGGTGTGCTCATCGGGTTTACTTACCTAACTAATTAAAAAAAACAATGAAGTTGCTTCTGGAATCCTTTTTCACACAAAATATTGCACTTGTTTTTGATTTGAGAGATTTGTATTTGATCTCTTAAGACACAAGTTTGATTTGATTTATTTTCTTCTTTTCCTTCGACTTTTTCTTCTTTTTCTCACGCACACACAATTTTTGTATTTGATTTTATTTTGTTTTCTTGAACTTCTTGTTGGCCGGCCGTATTCGATTGGAAAACTCCACTGAACGGTGAAGAGAAATCTAAAGAAAATGCAACCCCGTCTCAACGACTACACAAACTTTACGACTCTGCCACCCAAATCGGATTTCCTTTCTTGCGTTGCGCACTGTCTGTCTTTCACTGAGAAACTCAAAGCAGTGAATTTTCCGTTTCACTCTCATGAAAGCCCGATGAAATTGACAAAAGCGCGCGGGCATTTCGTTTCTCTCAACTTGTGGCTGGAGAGAGAGCAGATAGAGGGTGATGTCAATATGTCTGTGGTTGTGCGGAACTGGTTGGAGTGAATGTGATGGCATTAAAATGCGGAAGAAATTGAGTGAGCTGTGGTATTTTTGTTTATTTCGAATTGGAGACCGGTGTGAAACTGTTATATGAGAGAATTCTTTGAACGAGACTCGTTTATTTGATACACCAACTTAATGCACTCAGTTGAGGTTGTAATTTTAGCTAAGCATTGGGAGATATACAATTCGTTGGATAAGCATTTTTAGATGATCAACACATTTGTTTGTTTGTACTTTTTCGTTCGTTTATTTTTTGATTTTAGACAGTACTTGTTTTTTATCTTTACTGCTCTAAGTGGAATTACAACTATTGGAAGTAGCTTCTCCGTAGACACTCGTTAGCGTGAACCCCGGTTTTTTTTCGGGTGTTTTTTTGAAACACTACACTGGAGAACTCAGACTCAAAACTGGTCCATTGTACTGCCAGGTAGCAACCTACCCCAGTGCCGTTAATTTGATCCCAACGGCAAATTGTGACTGGACTTCGATTCGATTTCACTGGGATTCGAACCTGGGACCCCTTTAACTTGGGGGGAGGCACCTTACCCACTGCGCCATCCAGAGAACGCCGGTTAATGTGAACACTGGATAACATGAACAGATTGTTTTTAAAATTCGCATCATTTTAGGCATTAGGAACTTTGAAACCCTAATTTCAGACAGAGACTTTTGGAATGATTATCCTAAAACCTTTGCAGGATCCCTGCAGTTCTTTACGGACGAGTCCATAGCCCAAAATGGGGTTGGCGGTGGTGTTTTCTCCAACGAATTAAACACCAGTCTCCCCTTTTACTTACTCAATCATTGCAGCGTGTTTTTACGGACAATCAGGCAGCAATCAGGACTCTGGAACGAGACTCGCTAAACTCCAAGGTAGTCATTAACTGTCCAGGCCACATAGAAATTCCGGGCAACTGCAAAGCGGATGAATTTGCCAGGTTCGCTACCACCTAGCCAATATTACCGAAACACAGCTGCATGGGTATAGGTTAAGTTAGGTTAGCCTCACATAGACTGCACAGGCCCATAGTGAATAACCACAACACTGAATAAATCTAAGAATTAGCGTTTAAGTTATTATTGAGGAAAAATGATTTGGAGGCGTGTGCAAATTAGGAGTAGACGAGGATGCCACGTCTTTTAGTGAGTTCAATAAACATTTACCTAACGTTGCGTATGTAGTCCTAGCAAGAGCTTGGCACTTGGTGTTCTATAATTTCACTGACCCCTGCCTCACTGCAATTCCTACAGATGTTTGAGCTCATGTTCTGAACATGGTATCCCACAAGACAGTGCCCCTTGATAATACCGACTAAAATACTGCATTGATCTCTGCGTAGTGAGAAAATTTGTTCCGTTTAGTGGGAATCGAAGTCTAGCCAGAATATCTTTGTTAAACGACTAGATCTTTTAGTGTGCCTAAAGGCACTGGCTTTTTTTAAAAGCGAAGCATCAAATTTGGTAAAGAAGACTGTTTTGTTCCCTATGATTCCGTGACCTGGAACCCAGATTAGGGAGACCGTATAATGTCTATAGATTTCTCCTGTAGGGCGTTATAACACTGGTGCTTCAGTTTTCGATTTTATGGTGTTACTTTAAAGAGCTTTAAGAGTGTGCTTGGCTGTCCACATGTATGTTAACATGGTTTCTATTTGATACTGCACTTGTCATGCAGCTTGTATTAAATTTTATGGTTGTGAGTGGCGTTATAGCGGCCTATGGTGACGTTCTGGCGTCCTTTCTCAATGACAGCATATACTTTGTTTTGCTGTCATCGAGAAAGGACGCACAACATCGACGACTTGGCCAGAACGTCCCCATAGGCAGCTATAACTTTGAGGTAGTAAAGGACTTCGTCTACCTTGGCTCCGTGGTTAACAGTACAAACAACATCAGTACCGAGATCAAACGCAGAATAACTCTTGCCAACCGCTGTGTTTTTGGGCTTAAAAGTCAATTGAGTAGTAGAGCCCTCTCTCGGAAGACCAAGTTGACTTTGTATAAGACCTTGATCATCCCAGTCCTGCTGTACGGCGCAGAAGCATGGACAATATCCCAAGTGGATGAACAGTCTCTTGGTCTTTTCGAGAGAAAAGTTCTGCGCGCGATCTTTGGTCCTGTTTGCGTTGATGGCATTTGGAGGAGAAGATTCAACCACGAACTGTATGGGCTGTACAGCGACATGAGTCTAGCCAGGTGTCTACAGATCCAACGCCTAAGATGGCTAGCCCATGTAGAGCGTATGGACAACTTAGCTCCGGCCCGAAGAGTGTTCGACTCTGAGCCTGTGGGACAAGGCAACAGAGGACGTCCACGTACAAGGTGGCGCACACAAATAGAGGGGACCTCGGCCGGCTTGGTGTGCGAAACTGGAGACAGCTGGCTAAAGATTGTGCTGGCTGGAGAGGCATGTTGAGTGAGGCCCAGGTCCACCTCGGACTGTAGCGCCCTAAGAAGAAGAAGAAGAGTGGCGTAAAAATACCAGCCCCAACCGCTTCTGACTGTGTAGCGCCGTCTGTATAGATATTTATGCAGTTTACAGGAGCGGCAATTCTGTCTGTCCAGTAACTTCTTGTTGGAATATACATATATTGCGAATTTGCGATCAAAGACGGTGACGGGCTGGAGATAATCTGTATTAATATTCGAAATATTATTATTATTATTATAACTTTATTAATCAGTAATAAATTACATGATTAATCTGAAATTACGGCACCAGCTACCAGGGCTTTGGCCTGTTATAGTTATCATAAAATAAGAGTTATTAAATATACTTATACGTAATATAAATACACAAATTAGATCTTATATTCCAGTTTTAATAAAGCTAATATCCTGAAAACGTCTTTAATGTTTTGTTCTGAGGGAACAGTTAAAAGGTCTACCAGGCTGCTTGATCGATTGACTTTTTTGGACACTTGTTTAATGTTTTCACAGTCATTAGTAAGGTGATTAATATTTAGATTAACACTATTATTGCACAGGTGACAGAGCGTTTCTTGTTGTTTTGTTAGAATGTAGCTGTGGGTGATGTTGGTATGGCCTAGACGGAGTCTGGTATAGCATCTTAGCATACTAGGAGGTATATTATTCGGATAGGTAGATTTCTTTGCTTGGGGGTTGATTCTAGCGGAGTGATGAAGGTATCCATCCCAATAGCTCCTCTTGGATTCCCAATATACCCGCATTAGATTTTTTTTTGCATCTTTTTTATTGTATATGTGGAATTGAATAAGTGGTTCATTTAGGGCTGCTTTTGCTTCTTTGTCTGCCATCTCGTTGCCAATTATTCCAACATGACCTGGTACCCAAATTATTTTTAAATTTTTGTTACCGATAATTTTGTCGCGTAGGCACTCGATAATACCGGTTTTGTTATTTAAGTTATTTAGAGCGGTAATAGTTGATAGGCTATCGGAGAAAATTGCAGTTTTTTTGCTTTTTGTAGCCGCTGTGGCATTAAGAATGGCGAAAGCTTCGGCAGTAAAGATGGAGGTCGAGTAACGTAGAAGGCCCTTTGAAACTATGTTTCCGTTTTCTTCAACCACTGCAAAGGAAGTGCCAAGTTCGTTCTTAGAAGCGTCGGTGTAAAGAACTTTCCAACCAGTGTTTTTCAGATCGTTTATCGTTTCCATAAATAGTTGTTTGTACATGAGATCGCAAGTATTGGCTTTTGGAAGCTTATGCAAGTCGGTGTTTATAGAGTCTTTCGGCATTTCCCATGGTGGGAATAATGGGTATTTTATCGACTTTAGGCAGATCGGTGTATCCCATTTGTTGGATAAATTTATAGAGTTGATAAGTGACGATGGGTATTTCTGGTGCTTGGATCTTCGCAGAAGTTTTCTCGTGACCGTTCGAATAGGCGAGTTGTTACAGGAGTTGATTTTGAGAAGAATAGAGGCGGTGAGGTATTCTATCCGTTCTGTTATTGAAGGAAGCCCGGATTCTGTTAGAATGTTTTTGATTGGTGTTGTTCGGAATGCTCTCAAGGCTGTTCTTACTGCACTGTGATAGGAAGGAGTTATTAACTTCAATGACGAATTGGAGCACTTGCTGTAAATTGCGAGTCCGTAATCAATTTTAGAAAGCAACACTAATTTGATAACATTAATAAGCGAATTAACATTGCAGAAACTGTGCTTAGAGGCTAGGTACCTTATCATATTTACCCTGGTAGCGAGGCTTTTCTTAATATGTAAACAATGGGACTTAAAATTATACTTATTATCGAATATAATGCCCAACATTTTTAGGTTATCTACGTTTTCAATATATGTATTATTTAAATTGAGTGAAATATTTTTAGAACAGCTGTGCTTTTTGCAGATATGCAATGTTTGACTTTTTTCTGCAGATATTTTTGTTCCAGAGTATTCTCCCCATTTTTCTATGTCCCTAAGAAGATTTGAAAAGTCAGCTTCAACATGATTCAAGTCTTTGCATTTAGATAGAATTACAAGGTCATCAGCGTATAAAGAATAGTTAATTCTACTGTAATTTGCTAATATGCTGCTTATTCTATTAAAGGCTATACAAAAGAGGATAACGGAAAGTGGAGATCCTTGGGGAATACCGTTTTCGAGCTTATGGACTGAGGAGAAGTTGTTCTTTACTTTTATTCGGAACTTCCTGTTTGATAAGAATGCTTTTATGAAAGCGATTATTTTAGGGCCGATTTTCCATTCTATCAATTGATTTAGAACAACATGGATCCCAATTCGATCAAAAGCTCTTTGAAAATCGATCGAAAGGATCGATATGTGATTTTTTGATGAAAGACCTGAACCAATATATTCATCAATATACAATAATGCATCCATCGTACCTCTATCTTTTCTGAAAGCTACCTGGTTATTGTCCAGAAGGTTATACCTATCCAAGAACCAAGATAGCCTACGGGAAATAATTTTTTCGACTACTTTACTTGGACATGGTAGTAGTGATATTGGCCGGTAGCTGGATATGTCGGTGATGATTTTATTTGGTTTGGGTATAGGGACCACTGTGGCAGTTTTCCATGTTTGTGGTAGAACCCCATGGGTTAAAATTTGGTTGTACAGGTTTAATATGCGCTGTTTCAGAAGGGTGGGACTGTTTTTTAACATATCATATGATATTCTATCATATCCAGGTGTATGCCCTTTGCATGAATTAATGCAGCTTTCAAACTCAATTAGACTAATGTTTTGTTCCATTTGTTTTGCTAAATCGCTAACGGCATCTAATCTAACTTGAAAATTGCTAATAGAGTTTTTTTGATTCACAAAATCGGAATGGAAGTTAGTGTCATTTGAAGCGGTCGACCATGTCGAAGCAAAACATTCAGCTATTTCTATGGGATCTGATATAATTTGTTGGGAGTGATCTTTTATAGTTTTAATGGAACATGGTTTGTAGTTGCCTGTAAGGGAATTAATTTCAGACCAAAGTTTCTTAGGGGGGGAATTGGGATTGATATTGGAAGTGAATTTTTCAAAGCTGCATATTTTTGCTTCTTTTGCTGCCTTCCTGAAAATAGCATTGGCTTTTTTAAAAACAATTAGGTTGGTCGTAGTGGGGTACTTTTTGAATGTTTTGAATGCTACCTGTTTTGCTTGGCGTAGTTTGCCCAACTCAATACTCCACCAAGGCACAATTCGTTTGTATGGTATGTTCTTTGTTTGTGGAATAGCTAGATTAGCAGCATATCGAATGGATTTTTTAATAAGGGCAGCCTCTTTGTTGATATAAGCGGAGATGTCTTTGTTGGTCAAAAAGTCCAATATTTTGGATTGAAATAAGGGCCAATTTGCTTTATCCAATTGAAACTTATGTACGACGTTGTCATGACTTTTGTGGTTATCGAATGCTATTTCAGTGATAATAGGAAAATGGTCGCTTCCATGAAGGTCGGATAGAATGTTCCACGTTGTGTTTGGAACGAGGGAAGGGGAGGAAAATGTTAAATCTAAGTGGGTGAAGCTGTTATGAGTGGAAAAATGTGTAGGGGAGCCATTATTCAAAATTGCAAGGTTGGAGTTAATATAAAATTGTTCAACAGTTTTTCCACGGCTGTTAAGACTAGGGGAGCCCCATATAGGGTTCCAGGCATTGAAGTCGCCCGTTATCAATATTGGTGTGTTAAATCTGTTAATAATATTTTCTAAATCATGACTGGTAAAGACTTGTTTTGGATGGATGTATATAGAGATTATAGTTAATTTGATGTTTAGTTCTATTTCTACACCAACTGCGGAAATATTTGATGGGATGTTAATAAACTTGTGTGGAATGGATTTGTGAACAAGTAGCCCAATCCCTTGCTTGGCGGCGGAGTTGTTGTTATAAAAATGAGATGCATATTGTTTCGGATGATGAGGACTAGAATCGATAGGAACGTGTGTTTCTTGAAGAGAAATCACGGAAGGTTGGAATTCTTTTAACAAGATTTGGAGTTCATGGTAGTTATTTAAATAACCATCCATGTTCCATTGAAGGACTTTTAATGATAATATTTTTGATAGGGGCTTTGTGAGATGTGTTGTTGTGTTTATTTTGAGGCTCTGCTGCCCTGATGTTGAATTCACCAAGCTCCCAAGTGAGCTTGGAGGATTCAATCCCCTGGCAGCAGAGCTGTTGTTATCGGAATTAATAGTGACATTATTGGTCATCATCGGTATCCATTATATTTACGTAGTATTTGTTTTCTTTAAGAAGTGCGTTTGTAACTTTTGATAGTGGGGAAGGAGGTGGTAAGATGCTGTTGTTTGTGGGTGAAGAGGTGGTTTGGAGGTTGTTTTGTGTTTTGGTAGTAGTTGCCGGAGCGCTGGTTGTTTGAGTTGTTGTTGTCGGTTTGTTGGGGTTATTTTTTGTTGATTGTTGATTGGGATGGTGTGGAGCGAGTGTAGGAGATGTAATTGAGGTTGAAGAGGAGGTTGGCTTATCGGTGGCGATAGCTTCGTGTTGTGCTGGAATGGGTGTTTTTGTTATTCTATTTTTGATTATTTCAGCCATAGATGGTTTGGTCGCAAGATGTTTCTTTGGAGCTGGTAGCTGGTGTAATATGGGGTCATCTCTATAGATCTGCCAGGCTTCCCGAAGTGTGCACCGCCGGTCAGATTTTATTTTGTTGACTGACTTATGCCGGAGGAAAGTTGGACATGAAGAATCGTAAGAGGTATGGTTTTCTTCATTACAATTAATGCAGTATATGCGAGAGCATCGCTCGTGTGGTGGTGGCAGACAGCATTCTTTGCACGTTTTAGCGTTGTTGCAGTGGTTCTTCGTGTGCCCTAATTTTTGACAATTAATGCATCTCATTGGGTTTTGGATATATTCTTCCACTTTGCAGTTTAGCCAACCTAATTTTATTTGATTGGGACGTCGTATCAGATCGAAGGTTAGGATGGCAGCTCCTGTTGGAACCAATTCGTTATTAATATTTTTAAACAGCTTTTTAACTTGTATTATTTTTTGTGTTTTGAGTTCGCTTAAGAGTTCATTTTCTGGAATGTCCCGTATATGGGGGGAATAGATTCTTCCTTGGACTGAGTTGAGGGTGGTGTGGGACGAAATTTTCACTGGGATAGAGTCAATATATTTTTCTTTTAGGAATTTGTTTGCAGTTTGAAGATTGGTCACTTTCACTAGAAGATCCCCGGAGCGCATGGCTTTGACCTCTAAGATGTCCTTAGAGATGAATTCTAAGCCGCGATTAATTTGAAAGAGGTTAAATGATGATAGTGGACGTAATTTATCTTGTTTATCAAATTTTTCTAAACTTGAAATCACTAAGTAGCGCGGTATATTGTCATCATTGGTAGAGATGGTTGGAAGTGGTGGATAGTGAGGGTCGGTGGATTTGCGTTTGACTTTGGTGCGCTGGTTTAGAGGAGTATCGGGATCGAGTCCGCTAAACCAGCCATTTTTGGGGGGGTCGGTAGCCCCCGGCATTGTTTTTTTTTTTTTAATACACCAGAGGAGTTTTTTATTCAATAAAAACAAAAGAAAAAGAAATAAATAATTATAAGCGCCACGTGGCGGGAAAATTTGACAGTTAAGACTAATCGATCGGTATCAGTTGCACTCTTCACACGTCTATACGCGGCGTTTGCCAGATAACGACTGAAACATTATATTTTATGAATTGGAGACAACATTTTGCAAAGTAATGTTTAACTTATTTGAAGGAAAACTATGATCAAAAACCTTAATTTAATGTTGATCTTAAATTTACTTCCTATTAACCTGTTCGCAAAAATTGTAGTAACCAAGACTTTCTGCTAAAAGAGGCTAAAAGTTCAAATCGTTCAGGCATGGTATTAAATATTTCGAATATTAATACAGATTATCTCCAGCCCGTCACCGTCTTTGATCGCAAATTCGCAATATATGTATATTCCAACAAGAAGTTACTGGACAGACAGAATTGCCGCTCCTGTAAACTGCATAAATATCTATACAGACGGCGCTACACAGTCAGAAGCGGTTGGGGCTGGTATTTTTACGCCACTCTTCTTCTTCTTCTTAGGGCGCTACAGTCCGAGGTGGACCTGGGCCTCACTCAACATGCCTCTCCAGCCAGCACAATCTTTAGCCAGCTGTCTCCAGTTTCGCACACCAAGCCGGCCGAGGTCCCCTCTATTTGTGTGCGCCACCTTGTACGTGGACGTCCTCTGTTGCCTTGTCCCACAGGCTCAGAGTCGAAGACTCTTCGGGCCGGAGCTAAGTTGTCCATACGCTCTACATGGGCTAGCCATCTTAGGCGTTGGATCTGTAGACACCTGGCTAGACTCATGTCGCTGTACAGCCCATACAGTTCGTGGTTGAATCTTCTCCTCCAAATGCCATCAACGCAATCAGGACCAAAGATCGCAAGCAGAACTTTTCTCTCGAAAAGACCAAGAGACTGTTCATCCACTTATACAAAGTCAACTTGGTCTTCCGAGAGAGGGCTCTACTACTCAATTGCCTTTTGAGCCCATAAAAACAGCGGTTGGCAAGAGTTATTCTGCGTTTAATCTCGGTACTAATGTTGTTTGTACTGTTTACCGGTGAGCCAAGGTAGACGAAGTCCTTAACTACCTCAAAGTGTTCGCTGCCAAGTGTGACTTTCTGACCAAGTCGTCGATATTGTGCGTCCTTTCTCGATGACAGCATATACTGGGTTTTGTCCTCGTTTATAGGCAAGACCCATTTTAGTCGCTTCCGTTCCAATGCCAGCAAACGCATCATTGACGGCTCGCTGTGTTCGCCCAATCACGTCAATGTCATCCGCGTAAGCTAGCAGTTGAACGGACTTTTTGAAGATCGTCTCTCCTGTGTTGGCCAGTGAGTTTTGCACGATCTTCTCAAGAACGATGTTAAAGAAATCACATGACAGCGCGTCGCCTTGTCTAAAACCAGTTTTGACATTGAAGGTCTCGGTGAGTTCGTCACCGACCTTGATGGAGCAGTGAGAGTTCTTCATCGTCATCCTGCTCAGTCTGACGAGTTTGGCAGGAATGTCAAAACTAGACATGGCGCTGTATAGCTCGTCTCTAAGCGCCCTCTCATATGCGGCCTTGAAATCGACAAATAGATGGTGTGTGTCGATCTGCATTTCCTGGGTCTTCTCCAGGATCTGCCGCAGTGTGAAGATTTGATCGATAATTTGAATCCTTACCAGATGGAAAAGATGAGGGTGTTCGAGAGGCAGTGCTATAACTTCCACCAACAGTCTGATCTTTGAGGCTTACTACCCTAACATAATGTACCATGAGAAGGTGCGCCTTAATGGCTTTATTTCGCCCGAAGCTTTCTTTTATTTGGACGATAAAGGGCTGATACAAGATACGGAAGGATGTCCTATCATCTTCCATGTCGCACGCCGAACAGTGGATAGGCGAGTCCAATACGAGCCGGACTTCGCTCGCAGCCACGAGGGTCTTCTTCGATTCAGCGTGGCGATCTCTGCCCGGGACAGGACAGGACATATGTTAACCATATAAATACCATATATGCCCTGGATAAATTAAAAACAAAAGTCCAAAAAGATTTTGAAATTTTCTTGAACAAGAAAAGAAAAAATAAATACAATATGAATTATAAAATAATAATAGCATATTTTTATATTTTTGTCTAGATAGTAAGGATAATGAATTGAACAATAAAAATACATGAAAAACCAAACAACGCCTTGCCGGCTAATGTCAAGAAGTAGTCTCTAAACTCAACTTTAATTCGGGATATGATTCGCCATAAGTGATAAGGCGATGGGAATTCGAGAATCAGCTTTTAAAGTGGAAACACGGAACATGTTTGTTTTCATCTTCATCCCACTAAGCCACATTTCCACCAACAAACAAAAGGTGAAATAGTTTATAAACGATATCAACACGATTTAATGGTCCAACTTTCAATAGAAGTTGATTGGAGGAGTGAAACAATTCTTCGATTAGATTTCCTTTTAAAAGCCATCATAGCTTAGAACGGTTTATATACCCAGCAATGAAAATGAGCAAATAAGAAACTAGACTGTTGCAAGTAATTTGGATCAAAGAGGTAAATTTAACTATTTGCCCTAACAACTGCCTAAAACCAAATTTTAGAGTCTAGGTTGAACGGCAGTGTCAATACTTTGATTGTCTGAAACCATTTTTTTCTCTCGTTGAAATTCTTAATTCTTTTTTTGACTGATTCGAAAATTTCGCGGAAATAGTTTTATGTCTAAAATTGTATTATCAATTTCCTTAATCTTGCCATAAATGCTTATGCTAACAGATCCACGTAAGATCCATAAATCCAATTGGATTATTTTTTTCTTCTAATTTGTGTATAACACTTTCTTATGAGATACACGTGTAACATCCCTGTTTTTTCAACTTGTCACCAATTTGACACTTGTATTGAATTTGTTGTGTGGACAAGTGGTTATCTACATATTGGCTGAAAACAAATTTACCATTAAATCTAAAGCGAAACTTTAAAATGGGTAAGACTGAGTCAAATATAATAATGCAATAAATATTTGTTTGCATCCTCAAAAAGATCAATCAAATATGTATATCCCTCCATTCAAATTTTAGAAAAAGAATGGACAATACATTATTGTGAAGAAACCAACCGGCATTCAAGTAAATCGTAGCCAATAAACAGTATTGCGAGGTTTAAAGAGTCAAACAATTTACAGTCTTATTCGAGCAATTCTTATTCAATCGAACTTTAGTTACTTACTAAAGTCTACAGCCAGTTTAAGATGTGAACACTGATAAAGTTCCGGTTAGTCTGCCCATTTTAGTGACTTAGATGTGCATCCGTACAGTCGCGTGCGAAAATAAACTTGCATTTAATTAGACACAATTTTACAACACTTCAAATATAAAAAGTTCGACTATTAATATTTAAGTGAATGATTCTTAGGCGGTAATAGGGCTACCCAAGTGCTATAATCGATTCAATCTTTCTCTGCAAACATACATTTCTTAATTTCATTTTGATATCGTCAGTTGGTTTAAAAGATTCAGGATGATGAGAGTTTTAGGCGGCTCAGTCGCTAGAGCAAGCGGTTATTTGCCGAATAGCCTGTTAAGCATCAAGAAGCGTTTGGTTTTAGCGTTATCCTTTCGTTTCTCTTCTTTTTTCATGAATCCAACATCTGTTTAGAATAACCGAACATTACCACACTACAATCCGCAACAATAGCAGTAAAGCACGTCTTATTCCTTTTTAGAACACTCTTCTCAAACTGATATATTAAGCAGTCAAACCAAGTTTTACATACAATTTTTCTTTTCTCTTGTCAAACAGCTCAAGGATCATTTGTTTCATTTGTTGTTTCATCAATATTGGTTGTTGTCCTTCTTGCCACATTGCGCTTTTATAGCTCATGGTTTAGCGCAGCTCCACAAAACACTCTTGTCGGTGGCTTCCTTGGATCATGGCTATTCATGTTCACCCTGACATCCGTGTCCAATGTCGAAATGGTTGTGTTTGGCAGCGACTTCCAAGCAAAATTCCTTCCTGAAATCGCTTTTTGTTTAATTACATCTGTGATAGCTTGTGGAGTTGTTCATCGTGTGTGTGCAACAACTTGGTAAGTATTTAGACAATACCATTTGAATCCGTTGAATTAAAAATTATTTTGTTTTTTCAGCATTTTCTTCTCAATCTTTGGACTGTATTTCCTAAACAGAATCTCTCAAAAATTCCATAATGTCGGTGCTGCTCCTGTAGAACCTGTGTCAACCCGCAAAGCTGGTGGACGTAAGAACAAGTAAAGCAAGAAGAAGAATCGCTGCAACCGAGGAGTCTCTCTTAATAGTGAAGAATGTATTTTAATAATAAATGTTTTTATAGGGTAAATATTTGTTTTTTTACGTTTGGAGGATATCCGCATGGTTGTGGGGGGTTCTTAACGGACAAAGTACAAAGGGCACCCACGCAACGCGTCTAAGCCTCACTTAATGCGCTTACAGCAGAAGCGACAAGGGAGGAATATGATCTGTTTGGCAACTGCTCAGCGATTGTCCAGCTCAGGGGCCTTATTTTGTATCACTTTCGGATTCGGAAATCAAATCAATTCGTATTTTGTATCACTTTCGGATTGGGTTTGAATGCTGCCAACTCTTTGTCAATAATTTCCGAAAGTTAAACTGTCAAATCAAAAAAATAATCATTCAAACAGTAGTCAGTCGCAAATAAATTTAATTCAATTTAATTCTTTCACAGTGTAACATATCGTTTAGTTGTTGTTTTTTGTTTGAAGATGGTTCAGAGCAGGATGATTCTTCATTGTCTCACAATGCTAAGTTGAAATTCTCGATTCGCCAGTATATTTCAATGATTTATGTGGTTGGGCGGGTGATAATCAAAACGATGGTTCTTTTGGAGTGCCACTTATTGCAAAAGTGAGATGTAATATCTCTAATATCACTTATCTTCCAGTGGCATGAGCTGCACGTATTTACTTGAACCTCCCTCGGCGTTTATATTCCGCATCGCTGGGCCGATGCCAAAGTTGAATGGATTTCTGGCTTGCAATTGCAGATTGAAGAAATCCTTTGGCAAGACCTGCATATTTGGACAATAACTGCTCAAATTTAATATTAATGTCTTAATATGTTTCTATTTTGCGTGAAAAAATAAAATAAATTAATTAAAACAACTTTAGCACACACAATCCGATAGCAAAATTGTTATCGAATGAAAATCCGTAAGTGAGGACAGTTTTGACATCCGTTTTCGGAATACAAAATACCAAATTTCCGTAAATCAGTTGGCATGACTTTTAATTTTCGAATGCGGATTGTGTGTATTTGCTATAGAGGTACAAAATACCAATTTCCGATTTTCGAATAGATTTCCGATACTATAGCAATACAAAATAAGGCCCCAGGTTTTCAGCTTTTGATTAACTTCTTTGACTTGAAGATCTGAATGTCTTGAAAATCATCCTGAGATTTATACTTCATTCTGGGTAGCTTGTAAATAAATGTGTCTAAACGTTTTGTAGCAGTTTCCACCCAAACGTGTTCAAGCCGAAAGTTAACTATGGTCAATGTTGGAAATCGAATTTCTGTCATGATGTTCTGCATATGAGTGCTGTGGAATGCGTTAATGCTCCTTCTGGCTGCTTCTTTCTCCCTTGTAGTAGCCAGTGCTGGGCAGTTGCATAGATACAAGATACTCTAGTGCCATTTCTGTATGTGTTAGGTGAGACCAGCTGTAGTCTGTGGACATTGTACCCAACAAAGCAGTGGGTAATTTTTATGCAGAGTAATAAATTTCACCCCTCTGTAGATAACGAAATAGTTGTGATGTGATAGTTGGTATATTTTCCAGGAAGTAGTCGTGTACCATCTATTGTTAGCTGTTATATGAGGCTTTGCACCGATTTCAGAAAAATGTTGCTTAATCGTTAGTTCTTAGGCTGTCATTAATTGTTCTCCTTACTTAGCAAGCCCGTCGGCTCATTCATTCCCTTGAATACTTTGGTGTCCAGAGACCTACTACAGTCGATTCTCAATAATTCGTATCTAAACGGACCAAGCTTTTCATACGAATTATCGAGAGTAAAATTTGTCAAGTTTGGTTTTTTTGATTTTTAGATACCAAAACGCTCAGCCATAGTCTTCTGCTTTTCTCCATTGGCTTCAATAATTTCTTGCTTCTCGGCGACAGACAGACTTTTATTTCTTTAATCTCATCTTGCAAACTGAAAGCGATGACTTAAGTGACTATAACAAAAGGACGCGAAGGAAGAAATACGAATTATAGAGATGCGTGACACAAGACATACGAATTACAGAGTTATACTGTTGTTCACCGAGCAAAAATATACGAATTATCAAGGGCACCGAAACGTATGGGTCTTATACGAATTACAGCGATTTTTTCAAGGGACCGAGTCTTTGATACGAATTATCGCGATTCCACTGTATAAGCAAACTATTTTGTTACGGCTGAGATCCTGGAGGGAAGTATAATTGTTTAAAATCGTTCAAGATTTGATAATATGGGTTCGCAGAGGTTTTAGCGCAGCTTGGATATGAACAAAGATTTTTATCTTGAGCAATCAGTGTTACCCATAAGCTGTTTTTTGATGGCGATGAATTTGGCGTAAGTGCTGTATCGATCCGGCAGCCTAAGGCACTGCATGGTTGGAAGTACTATTGAAAGTCCAGCATCAACGCCGTCGTTTTGTTTTGAGCCCTCTGTATAAGTTCTGTGATTCTTCTTCTTGGGGCGGTAGTCCTTGATGGACCTGGCCCTCATCCAACAAACCTCTTCAGTTAGCACGATCTTTTGCTAATTGTACACGTCAAGTTCGTTAAGATCTCTCTCCATTTAGGTGCGCCACCTTCATTAAAGTATTAATCGAACCCCCATATGTGATACTACTATGCTATTATTACATGGTGCCGTATAGCACTTCTATGCACACTGTCATATGGGCCCTGAAATCGACAAACAGGAAGTGGGTGTTTTGTATTTGTTGAATCTTTTTCGGGATCTGCCGTGTTGTGAATATTTGATATAAAGTTTGAAAACTGATAAGGACCTACAAAAATGGCAGGCCAAATGCGATGTTGAATGTGGTATTAGCCGCGATTAAAGAGGCCTCTTTTCATAATTACCTTTGACCTTATCTTACAGATGAGCTGGTACACCCTCCCAATCTCGTCATCTTAAAGAGCTCCACAAACAGGACATCTGCTTCAGAAACTTTCCTGAACTTGAATGGGACATCTCCGCCTTTTAGTGGAGTCGTGTTCGTTCGAAACAATCACAGTCCACAATTGCTAATCAGGACCCAAGAGAACAACAACAACAAAGCACAAACTTCTTTATATATATTTTTTGTAATTTTTATTTTTATATTTATTCTTAAATATGGTTTTTCATTCCTTTTTTTACATAATTTATTTATATGTATAATATATATATTACTACAATCATTCATTTTGTTTTCTTTATAAGTGTTTTTTTTTTGTTTTAATTTTTGTTGCATGGTTTTTTTTTGTTGGTTTTCATTTATCTGTTTTTTTTTTATTTATTTCCTCTCGTGCATTTCATTCATTTTTTTTTTTGTTTATTAAATATTATTCTTCTTAATTATATATAATTTTTTGTTTGTTTATATATAATAATAATAATAATAGTATCCACCATTTATTTGCTAGAATATTCTTTTTTGTTTCATAATTAATTTTCTTTATGGGTTTGTTTCTCTTTTATTATTATTATTCTCTCGTTTTAATTAATTTATGTTTCTTTTATGCTTAAGTTTTTTCATTTCTTTTGTTTTGTTCTTGTTCTTAAATAATATTGTATGTTCTTACCAAGGGCTTGATCTTTCTGTGTGTTTTTCTTTCTCTTATGAATAACTCTCAATATTAAGTTTTATCTCCTTACTTGTTAAATAAATTACACATCATGGTTTTACACATCATCATTTTTTTTCTTTTCTTTTATATATTAATTTCCCATTCATCATCATCAATCAACACCATCATTGTTTGTGTGCCTCTGTTGGGACAACAATAGACATTCAATCTCTTCTGGTTTTGAATATTTGCAACAGGGCCTCCTCTCGCTCCCATTTTCATCAAGCCACTGGAACCTAAGGCGAGGACGCGAATGGATCCCCGCTCCAGCTTCGATGCAATTCATATTCTATCTGTCATCCATTGGATTCTCTGTTTCTGTTTTCCTTTTTTTGGGAAAGAAGAAAGTAACTTCTTTCTTTCTTTAACTTTAATTTATCTTATCTCTCGTATATGTTGTTTTGTCGTTTTTAATGAATACTTTTCTTGCATGTTTCTTACGGAGTTAAATCAATACAAAAAAACAAATTATGGACGTAAAAAAAAAACGTAGCAAATACTTAGTCATTAGAAAAACATAACAAATAATAAATGTGAGGAAACAAGGATAAGACTGTAGGGTCTTACTCAAAAGTACGCATGCAGGATGGAGGATCGCCTCCATCGAATCAGAGAGAGATCGAGTGGGGGACGCACGCATCACTTTGTATTTTTCTTCTTTTTTTTTACATAAATCAACTACAAACTACTCTCTAAAAATGTGTACGACTGTATATGTGTTTTGTCTGGTTGTGAATTTGTTTTTGTTTTTTTTTGTAATATCTTCGCGCAAAAAGGGTCTCTCAATTATTTCACCACCTCCGTCTTGGGTTTTTCTTTGCAAATTAAAAAAATATCTATACATATACAATTACATATACAATACATATAAATATTTTTAAATATATTTATATTTATAGTGAATTATATTTTTTTTTTGTTTTTGTTTTGTGTTTTTTTTTATAAAAATGTAAAACGAAATATGCATCATCTCAGCATCCTTTATTCATTTTGTCATCATTTTTGACTTTTGTGTTCTGTATTGTGTTGTGTTGTCAGAAAAAAACAAAACGAACAGAACTTTCTTATACTTAAGTGTGTTTTGTTTCATTTAAATGTTTTTGTTTTTGTTTTTGTGGTGTAGCTTAAAAATTAAAGAAAAATTTTCCTGTCTCTCCCATCCTCTCCTCTCTACAGTTTTCTTCTGTTTCCTTTTTCTTCTTAGAATGCAGTGTGTGTGTATATATCAGTATTCATTTTGTTTTCTTTTTTTTTCAATAAATTTTTATTTTTATTTAAACAAATCATCGTTTTACAGAGCAGAAGAAAGTTTTACATTTATGTTGTTGTTTTTTTTTTTGTTAGATAAAGTTGTATTCTAAAATCCTAAGAGAACAATTTATATACTACTTCTATGTATATATATATATATATTTATATAAAAAAGAACTATAATTACATTACAAAAAATTAAAAAGAGACGACAAAAAATTAAAACGGAAATATTTTTTTTTCCTCTTTTTTGTTGGTTTTTTTTTTTTTCAACAGACACTCTCTGACAAGCATTCGCAACCACCATCAGCTTGCTTGATTTCATTTTGTGTACATATACATACATATATTAATTAATATTAACATTTTAAGTTTCTTATTAAATAGGGTGTCTCATTTTTTTTCTTCATTTATTTATTTTTTCTCATCTTCTTTATTTAAATTGTATGATCTTTGTTTAAGGAAATATTATGTATAGTTGTATCGTTTCTTTTCTTTTAAATATTAATAAGTGTTTTATTTTGTTGTTTAATAAATTCCTTATAAATCTAATTAAGTTACATTTTCATCGCACTGCTTATAAAAACAAAACTAAGAAACAAAAAAAAAAGAAAAAAAAAAAGACTGTTTAATGTAGTTTTTTTATCATCTCTCTCTACACATATACATATTTATATATATGATCGCGTGCATTTCTAACTCCTCCTCGTCACTTTATCATTCATCACTTTCCATCCTCTCTACAACTGGCTTATTTTTTTCCTATTCAAACATCCTCATCATCTTCATGAACGCATCCCACCCACCTCTTGTGTGTTTATTTTCTTTTTACATTGTTTATGTTTTAATGTTTGTAATCAGTCATAACGTGTGTGTTGTGTGTGTTGCGGTTTTTTTATTTTATTTTCTTTTTTTTGGCTGATTTTTTTTATTTTTAATTTTTTTGCTTCATCATCGGTTTTCGTTAGTTTTTTAATTTATTAATATTTTTTGTTTTACTTTAAATAACAAATAGAAAAATACTTATTTTTCATTTACATACACTTGTTTTTTTTGTTTTTTATTTATATATACTATATATAGTTTCTATCTCAATTAAATATTCATTTTTTTGTTTTTTTATTTTTAGAGTGCAAATAACTTTTCTTATTGTTGCGTCACGTATACATCGCTGGCGCAGTCTCAAATGTTATAATTTATTTTTCAATGAATTGTATTGTGAAAACAAAACAAAAAAAAGGAAACAGAAAATCAAATAAAACCGAAGAATATCATTATTATGCCCCGCCCCCGCTCTCAAAACTCGATTCGCGCACGCCATCTCTCTCACCATCTCCACCCACTATCAATCAATCCTTCAATCACAGCAACGTTAATTAAAAAAAAATAAACGGGAAAACAGGAAAATCAAAAAAAAAAACCCTCTCCTCTCCCTCTCTCTTAAAACAGCTAGAACCTATTGTGAATTGAATGAAGCTCTCAAAATCAAAGTCAAAAACGAGTGTAACTGAATTTAAATCTGCTCCTGCTGCTGCTGCTGACACACACACACTCTTTCTTCCTCCCTCTCTCTCTCTTTCTTTTCTATCTCCTATCAATTAACTGTACAAACATACCGTATATCTTAAAAAAGAAGTAGAATCAAAAACAAACCAAAAATATTTACTTTTCCTAGCACTTAACTTTATTAATTTTCAATATTCTCTCTTCTCTTTCACGTTTCTTCCTCTTCCTCCTCTTCTCAAAATAAATCTGCAGCCTACACCAATCACCTCAGTATGCGTATGCGTGTGTGTGTGTGTTCATTCATATCCTTTAGGTCTCTCATTCATCTTTTTCAGCGCATGTGATTGAGTCTTTTTTTATTTTTTTGTGTTCTTATCCTGTATCCTTAAGCTTTGTGTTTTGTTTTGTTTAGAATCTTTTTAAGCTACGACCCCGACGATAAGTTCTTGTCTACTACGCAACAGCAGCGGTTGTTGTTGTTGTTGCTGTTATATTACTATTGTTACTATTACTACTATTGTTGCTATTATTATTACTACTATTTCCTGTTATTGTTGCTGTTGTTGTACTAATATTACTATTTTTATTATTATTGCCGACAACAACACCGGCGGCGGCGGCACCGGTACCGGTTGTTAGATTCTCAATGCTATTATTGGGCGCTACTATTGTGGCTGGTGTCGTTGTTGCTGCTGTTACCGCTGCTGCTGCTGCTGGTGGTGGTGGTGGTGTGGCTGCTGCTGCTACAGCCGTTGCCAACGATCCTGTCGACGATGCTGACGACGATGCAGATGTAGATGATCCAGCTACAGTTAGTGTTGATGTTGTTTGCGGTGACTGAGAGGTTGCTCCACCACCAGCTGATGATGATGCCGTCGATGATGATGATGGTGATGCGACTGATGTGGCAGCAGTAACACCAATTGGGGCAGTGATATTGCTACTGTTACTGCTGCCGCAACTGCTGTTGCTACTATTGCTAATATCGTTAAGTGTGGCCGATGGTGGTACTAGTATATCTTCTGATTTGTTACATGTTAGGCTACTATTACTACTGCTACTACTGCTGCTGTTGCTATTACTATTATGAACATTTGATGATGAGAAGTTTGCTGCTGCTGCTGCTGTTGCATTTGTACTTGAATCACCAATTCCACCATTTCCACCGCCTATGCAGGAACCACCACCAGCTTCGTCTACAATTATCGCTGGTGTCTGTTGTAGTTGTTGCTGCTGCTGTTGTTGTTGTAATTTTCTACTCTCTGCAGTCTTATTGTTATCTTGTTGTTGCTGTTGTGCCTGCTGTCGTTGTTGCAGACGATATTCCATCGATGGCATTGGTCCAGGACCACGAGAAACTTGAAACAATACCCTCGATATAATCAAAGCAACTTGCTGATCCAATATATGACTCATGACCAAGCCCAGCAGACGTTGCTCCTGTTGCATGAATAACGATCGATTATCTGGATGACGCGACAGATGCAACAACGTTCCAGCGGCTCGTCGTAACATATCCAAACTGGTACCCATCGAGTCTGGATTCTCACGGAGGTAATTGATGCCATGCTGATTGGCCACACCGAGGGCGGTTTGTTCGGCTTGCTCGATAAATGCCACCAAGTACGATATACACGGTGATTGTAGAGCAACTGTGCGCGCCATAGCACTATCGGCGGCAGCAAGATAATGCAGTAAATTCACTGAGAACTCCCGCAGAACCTGATCCTCGTTGCGGCACAGATGACGCGTGAGCACTGCGCAGAGTTTCTCCAGCCGCGAGTGCGGTGGTGTGGCAATCACTAGATCAACATTCGCATCAGTCACGCACAATTTGCAAAGAGCCTCTAATGCCAAACGCTGGGGTGATAGCGCCGAATTGGGGCCACACGATGGGAACGGATCCTGGCCGTGCGCCGATGGACAGACGGCCCAGTGTAGTAGTCCGTCAAGGACTGGCCTCGTGATAATCTCTTCGTAACGTGACAATTCCAAATGGCCGGCAATATTGGCTACAGCTACGAGCATATTTTCCCGGATCGTGATGAGGTAGTCCCACCACCATTCCTTTTCGCCATGCAACGAACTGCAGGAATCTGAGAAGTCGGTGTCTTCCTCTCGGTCGTAGTTGCGTGTTTTTGGTGTTCTTAGCAGATGCTCGTGATTGAGCAGAAGCAATTTGCCGAGGAGAGCGAGGAATTTCGAAGATTTCGCAAGAATTGTCTCATTGCCAGGAACAAAGGTTAAGTTGCGGAATATATTTGAGAGGCATATGCAACGGCGCGCCAGAGAATCTTGACTTTCATTCACCAGATATAGACTGGCTTCGTCGCGTGTGTAGCACTCGTCCTCGTAGCCGCTCATGCGACGACGTTGCAGCACCATGGCTGGATCGCGGATACTCGATTTCGGATCGAAACTCAATCGTTTCGCTGCCGATGGTGGACCACCGTTCGACAGCATACGTGGATGTTCGATATCCATGTCAACTTCGCGACAGTCGCTGTCCAGCAAAAGGTTATCTTTCGGTTTGGTTACACTATCACTGCTCTGTTCAGAGATCAATTCTTCGGGCTCCTCCTTCTTCACCTCGGTCTTGATGATCAATGTGGAGGGGGTTCCGGCGCCGATCGCTCCTTCTAGGAAATTCAATTTCGACTTCTTAGCCCCGCTCAGTCCACTCAGACCGTTCTTATTGTTATTGCTGCTTGTTGTACTGGACATGCTGATGTGTCTTCGTTTCTTGTTGAACGTCAGCACCTTACTACTGTTCTCCTCGTCGTCTTCGCCGACGTCGTCCTCGTCGTTGTCAAGGTGATCGTTTAGTCTGCTGCCAAGTTTGTCTTTTCTGCTCCCGCAGACACCGCCCCTTCCGCCGCCAATATATCGGGCAAATGGAATGTCAATGATCTCAGACTTAAATACATCGATAACACCGTCGTGCGGATCACGTTCGATGTGTCCGTATGTCCAGGCGTCGCTACCAATTGGCACTGTCAACTGATAGTTCCTGTTCGAGTCGTAGTCCCAGGGCTTCAGATGATCCGACACAAAGATGTCATCCTCGGCGTTTTGTATCCGAACCGGCATATTCTTGCGTGAGATCATCGTGTAGTTGGGCGTGTTCGACAGGAGCAGCACCTTCTCTTCGGGATTTGTGGGTGCCATCAGCTGGCCCAAGTCCACGCTGTAACTGCAATCTTCGTCGGCGTTATTTTCATAGTGCCGCGACTTGCTGTGACTGCTTATGCTTGTGACGCAGGCAGTATTCTCGTTGTCAAACATTTCGGCGAGGTTCTTTTGGAAATGCTCCAACAGCAGGCTGAGCAGACCAGGCAAATGAGCCAGACCAAAGTACTGAACAGTGGAATCGTCATACAGGAGAATGTTGAGAATGTCTAGCGCCCATGTGCTCTCGGACAGGAGGCCAGACCGTAGCGCCATGAATATCCGCCACGGATCGATGGGACATACATCGCTTTTGGCCAAACGCTTTCGCCGATACAACACTGGTGCGGTTGATTCCACGCTATCCGGAGGAAATACAATGTCTTTCTTCTGCATTTGGGCTGCGGGTGGAAAGGGCCCGGGTTGAGGTGGCGGTGGCGTCGCTTTACTGCCACTCGCCATCACATTTGTTCCTGGTAACACAGACGGACCACTTACGGCAGCGCCCGGTGGGGCGCCGATTGCTCCTGGGGGACCTGGTGGTGGTACCCCAACACTGCTCGCGTTAGGCTGTGGTGGTGGCATATTGAAGGGAGGCTTCCCTCCACCACTGCTGGCTACACCTGAGGGACCGACAACTGTGCCACCTGGCATTCGTTGTGGTGGCGGACGTAGTGGTGAACCTGGATTCTGTTGTGGCGAACTCATATTTGTCCATGGCTGCTGCTGATTAGCTGGATACGGAGGCTGAGTTTGTGGAGGGTAACGATGTTGATCCCACTGCGCCGCTGCCTGTTGATTTGGCGGCGGTGGTGGTCCCGATGTTCGAGGAGGATTGCACCATCCTTGTGGTGTTGGTGACGAGGGATATTGACCACGGTATTGACCGGCACCACCTTGCCAACCACCTAGAGAACATCAATGTAACATGTATTCAAAATGCAAGCGTGTATGAAACGTCGCGGGAGATACTTACCATACATTTGCGGTCTCTGATTGTAACCAGCATAACCTTGAGAATCTTTAACAAAATCTGGATGCCTCCTGGGCTGCGGACTCTGAAATGAAACAAAAATTCAGGTGAAAACTGGGGACACATGGGGACAGTGGTTTCACATCTTACCTGTTCCGGTGGCCGATAGTAGTCTGGCTGTTGTGGTGCCGCTGGAGGATATGTACTTGGTGTCGCCCCAGCACCGGTTGGCGGACCAGTAGGCGCTGTCGCACTACCACCGGGAGGCGCCGTCGTTTGCGCAGCTCCAGGCGGTGGTTGAGTATACGGTCGACTGCCATACGGACCATAAGTATTTGCTGCCGGCGGAGGACTACAGGAGAAAACAAAAAACACACTCATCAGTCCCAATCAATCAAATGCAACGGTGCACATGGATGTACATCATACAAAATAAAGACAAATTGATAACAAACAGTTATTTTAAACAGAAGTGGATTTCAAATATTAACACAACGACATGAGAGAAATGAAAATCGAAAAAAGAAGGACTCACGCTTCTCCCTCCGGTCCATAGGGAGGATACATGGTACGATTTTGCGGTGGAAACTGGCCCTGACTTTGAGTAAACTGACCAGGCGGTCCAGATGAATTGTATTGATCGCTGGACCCGTACTGATTGTAGCCCGGTTGGCCTGGATATGGGGAACCTAGAAGCAAATCAAATCAAATATTTATTGAAAAAGAAAACAAAATACAGTTCGAAACAAAAAACGAAAATTGACAATTTCTTTAAGGCAAAGTAAAACAGATGCAAAATCAATAAACATGTATGTAGTTCTGGAATAATGAGAGAGTGGAAATGTTAAAACATGAATTCGCAAAATTAGTATACACACATCCAAAGCAATTAGAAGAAGCAATGTAACATAATGAAAAGATACGAGTTAACGGAAAGAAAACAAAATTGAAAAGTGACGAAAGCAACGGCGGGAATATTGGCAGGAACCTGGTCAAACTAAGATGGGAATGAAAAGCTGTCAGAAGAGACCTTTTGATTTATTTGCAGGAGTTAGTAAAGCGGCAAGGGTGAATTTCAGTTTAATAAAGACTGAGGAGAGTGAATATGTGACGCACTGAAGCATATGAGCCCGGTAACTAGACGGATATCTTCTGTCCTAGGTTGATATTTTTTGCTTTCAGTGAACGCTGTCATGCTGGCGAATCACAATAAGTCGACAACATTTCATGTTTTAGGTTATGATGTTTATATTACACCTTATGATCAAAAAATACCCGGAATTCCCCCTTCAAACAAACGGTACATCAGTAATCTTTTTAAGCGCCGTCTGTCAAAAGTTTGTGTCTGATCTGATCTATGTGACTGAGCTTTGTAAACAAGTGAGTGTTTATTGTGTTCTACGAATTTCGCAACGTCGAATTTAGCTAGGCAAATAGTTGAATAAAATGTTGTGTTTCTAACAACGTGGCGTAGTGGGTAGGTGCGTCGACTCCTACGCTCGAGGTCGTCGGTTCGAATCTCGAAAAAAAACATCAAACATTTTTTCACGGCTTTACTTCCTTCGAGTCACTGACAATGCTCAAAGAGTATAACTGTCTAGAAATAGCTTCTCAATCTCGCCGTTCGGAGTCGGTAATAAACTGTAAGTCCCCTCCGCTCGTGACAGAACAATAGCACGCACAACACGAGTGGTTGCTGAGAAGCTAGGCCCAGGTCCACCTCGGACTGTAGCGCCGCCATTATTATTAACAAAATAAATGACGTACGTAATTGGAGGCAGCAGACTAAACTATGCCAGCTAGTGGCTTGTTAGTTCAAGCCCAGGTACGCCACAGAGTGTAGCGCCATCAAAAGATGAACAAAATGCAATGTACAAAAAATGTTAACGGTAAACATCGGGGATTCGACAATGCCAAACATACAAGCGTACCCAGTTGCGCAGAGTTTAAAGCGGGCCGTACCGTGCTTGATAATTTCCGGTCGTCCATCCTACCGGATGTATCACTGACGAAATCATAGTCGTGTCGTCTGAGCATCAGGGTGTCTTGTTCGGATCAGTGCAGAGCATTATGCCCGATGTTATGAGCATAAGACGAGTTGAAGCGCGGAAACAACTCGTGGTTTCCTCACCACGACAACGTACCGGCTCGCATCTTATGTGACCAAAAACAAAGTTCACAGCGTTTCACAAGTTCCGTATTCACTTGAAATGGGATTGTCACGTTTTCCTATTCCCACGACTCAAGTTACCAATTTGCGGAAAATTACGATTGAGGCGTTAAAGGAGAATTCCCAAAAGGAGCTGAAGGCGATTCTTATATCGGCCTATGAGAGTGTTTTGAAGATTGGATGAAGCGTATGTGCAGTGATGTGCAAAAAAAATAAGAACAGGGAAGTAGGAGACCTTATTTTAAGTTATAAAATCGACTGTCCGCTACAAACGTCGATGAATTACTAAGATTTCTAGTATACCAAGATGTCATGTTGACACTCTTTTTTTTCCTATTGTACAACCCTGCCGTAAAGGCAGCGACACTGCGACCCGAAAAGATCTATTGTATCGACGAGTTGGAGTTAATCCAAAAGATTTACCACTTCCATTATGAAAGATAGTATATCTATTGTAGTGGAGTTTTTCAATTCCACTGAAGTCAGTATATCCCCATGGAGAATACGTTTCCCTAACCAGTGTAGTGCCGGACATTCACATAAAATGTGCTCGGATGTTTCGTCTTCTTCAAGACAAAACCTACATTCCTTGTTTTGACACAAGTTCATTTTGTTAAGGTAGTAATTCAACCCGCAGTGGCCAGTAAGAAAACTCGTTAGCTTTCACCAAGATTATGTCTAGCGCAGATCTCAATTGCATGGATTTTGGCTTGAAACACAGTGAGACTAGATCCCATAGGTACAGAGATCCCAGTTTTGGGTCCATAGCCCCCAGCTCCGACTCCAGAATCGATTTTTGATCCATCTGTGTACCAAACTAGACTCCTGGGGTCTAGTGTTGGAACACCATTAGACCAATGTTCACAGTCCGTTGTTGACACTACCGTTAACATAAAATAAGAAAAAGAATTAAAGCCAATTCGTCGGGTTTAAGAGCTCAAGTTATTTTGCACAGCATTGTGTATGTACTGCTTGCAATGGAGATCACTTTAAAGGGAAAAAAATGAATATTGAATAATAATTGAACCGTTTTGGTGGGCGCCGTGGCGTAGTGGGTAAGTGCGTCGACTCCTACGCTCGAGGTCGTCAGTTCGAATCTCGAAAAAAAAACATCAAACATTTTTTCACGGCTCCACCTCTTTCGAGTCACTGACAATGCTCAAAGAGTATAACTGTCTAGAAAAAAGCTTCTCAATCTCACCGTTCGGAGTCGGCATTAAACTGTAGGTCCCCTCCACTCGTGAGAGAACAATAGCAAGTACAACACGAGTGGTTGCTGAGAAGCTAGGCCCAGGTCCACCTCGGACTGTAGCGCCGCCATTATTATTATTATTATGTACTTTCAGAGACTGCGGACATACTCGTAGAAACGACTGTGACAGATTAAATTTCAGAAAAAAACATGACATTGAATAAATGAATTATTCAAAGAGTATAAGGCCCAATGCACACGGAGCAACTGGAAAAAAAAACTAAACCTGTTGGCAACTCGGGTCACAGACCAGTTACGGACTCAACGGTGACTTGACTCCACACACGAGGAAACTCATCACCAATCAAAATCTCTAGTTCGTTCAGTGTCGTCATGGATACTAGCAACAGGTTGGTCTGTTGTTCGCTCATCTGCGAAAAACTAGAAACTAGAATCAATAGGCAACCCGACAAGCAAATCAACAGCCGACTGGTTACAAACTGATTTTTGTGAATCGCAAGCGAGTTTTCAAACAGTAGCGTCGTGTGTGGCATCTCATTTGATTACACATGGTATGACTCAAAGCAAACTACTAGTTGCCAATTCGCATCGCTGATCAGTTTTTTTCCAGTTACTCTGTGTGTATTGGGCCTAGCTGTCTAGAAAAAAAGCCCCTCAATCTCACCGTTCGGAGTGAGACATTAAATTGTAGGTCCCTTCCACTCGTGAGAGAACAATAGCACGACCAAACACGAGTGGTTGCTGAGAGGTCAGGCCCAGGTCCACCTCGGACCGTAGGGCCGCCATTATTATTATAAATAAATCACGCATTTTTGCATGGTCCGACAAGTCCGACTTGGTCGGATGAATGTTTGACATATCGAGATTTTTTGCGTTTGCAAAGTCAGATTTAATTTGTAAGGGATTTTCAGAGATGGGAATAAAATCATTTCATTCTACACGGGTGAACAGAAGAGGAGCGGGTGACTGATTTAATTTTCCTACCAAATTTTTCTAAAATTAGTTCGCCGATAGAGCAAACAAAGTTGCAATATGTAATGTTATAATATTTTATCGTGTTTTTTTGTTTATAATTAACGACCGCAAAGTGGATTAAGATTACACTTAAGTGTCCGAATTTAAAACACAGCACGAGCCTAATGTGCAGAGGAAGAAAGATTTGTCTTTAATACCTGTGGATTGTAGTGACTATTTTT
This sequence comes from Myathropa florea, assembly GCA_930367185.1. NCBI lineage: Eukaryota > Metazoa > Arthropoda > Insecta > Diptera > Syrphidae > Myathropa > Myathropa florea. Next base: position 36,582,407 of record OV884004.1, on the reverse strand, counting down.
TGACCTTAAATAGGCGCCGTAGCGACAAAAATGAGTCGCCATTTTAATCGAAAAAAATAGAACCCATACATTCTAAAATGAGCGCGTTTTATATGTTTGGAGATAACAGTGGTCATGAAAATTAAATCGCCAAGCCGTGCGATGGTTTGCAAATGGTTCAAAATAGAACGCGGTCTAATAAGCGCTAGAATTTGTACGTGATCTGTATTTATACTATAAATAAAATCTTGTCCGAACGTCTGAAGCCTTTTTGCACCGCCCTAATCGGGTCCTGGTGTAGTCGGCGTGGCGTGGGAACGGCGAGATTGAGAAGCTTTATCTAGACAGTAATACTCTTTGTGCATTGTCAGTGACTCGAAAGAGGTGGAGCCGTGAAATGAATGAATGAATTTTAGGTGATTTTTCGAGATTAGAATCTTAAACCTCGAGCGTAAGAGTCGACGCAGTTACTCATTACGCCACGGCACGGCACTTGAATTGGTGATTATAATTAAAAGAGATTTTATAAAGAATGGTGGTGTTTAATCTTCACGCGTTTCAATAGTGATAACTAATTTTCCTACATCTCATAAGTTTCAAAAGCGTTTAATGTGAGAAACGGAGAAACGTTCTTGCGTTGCAGAGACAGTCCTGTGGGCATATTTTGAAATGACAAGTTCTTAAATGTATTTAAAAAATAATCTTTTGCATATTTACAAAGACATCTGCTGTAATTTCTTCCAGAGAAGAATGAAACCTAACATCTACTGATATACATTGCCTGGAAGTCCTTGAAAATGGGAGTTAAATAAAATTGAATGAATAAGATTTCCCCAAGAATTACGCTAAACGTGATATGAAAATATAAAAATTGCTGAATATTGAATATTCGCGATGCTGATCGGGGAATTTCTAATTGATGTGTAAACGTGCAGAATAGGGAAGAACAGTAATTTCCAGTTCATGCCTATCGCACTTTGTTATTTCACAAGACTGGAAGAAATTAAATTCCTCTAGTAATCATGACTTCAGCAATTTTATGTAAACAGGGGTTTCCAACTGGGACATTTTACTTTCTTTTTGAACGCACCCTTAAACCAATGACCAAACTGTCAATGTCAACATTCAGTAAAAACAACATTTCCTTCACGGTAAAGAGTTCACGAACGAAGAACGTTTACAAATAATTAAAATTTATTACCAACATTCCGAGTTGGTGGCGACAACTTTAAGAGCGTTGACGCCAATTTATGGTGGTAATTCTCGTACCAATAGACAAGCAATTCATACATAGTCCGTCTAGTGAACAAATTTGAGTCAACATTTTCGCTGCTAGATGTACTTCTATACTTCTACTAGTGAAACAACGGGTTGGTCGAGGTGCCGAGAATATTGCTGCCGTTCAAGCGTACGTCGCAAATGAACAAAAGCAGTCGATACCAAGGCGGCATCGCTAAGACCACACTATGGTCAATTTTGCGAAAGGATCTTGGTCTGCACCCTTATAAGATGAAGTTAACTCAAGAACTCAAGTCACTCGATCATATGAAGCGACGTGCGTTATCCGATTGGATTCTAGAAATGTTTGAGGAAGATGACCAATTTAATCGCAAAATCATCTTCAGTAATGAAGCGCATGGGTGCTTTCATAAACGTCAGATTAATAAAGGACTGCTTTATTCACGTTCATTAATGCAGATTTTCGGTCGGACTAACTTTGGTGAACTGCAGTATCTCTCTTCATAAACGCCAATCTGTCATCGATGTCGTGCAGATTGTGCAGTCACTATTTTTTGACTGCAAAAAGGGCGCGATTAAAAAAAATGAAAATTGTACAAAGCATGCCTGCAGAAATTCTGCAGTGTGTGTGTATTCAGAAACGCATGAGAAAAGAAATGCGATTGTACTAGCGCAGATTTCCGACGTTTATGAAAAAATCCTTCGTCAACAAACAAAATATGCGTTATTGGTCAGGTGAAAACTCGAATGTGCTTCAAGAAACACCACTTTATCCACAAAAAATAAACGTATGGTTTAGTTTTCACCCCGGTGGAGTTTTTGGACCGATTTTTTTTCGTTGGTGGAAATGAACGTCACGTGTAGTGAATTAAAATCGCTACAAAAACATGTCATTTGTTTGGAAATTAATGGTATTTGCTTTCAATGAGCCATGAGAACAAGCCAAACAGCGGGTGTAACAATCGACCTAGGAAAAACCCAATTCGATAAACAAGAAATGGTCCTGTCGAATGGAGATCATGTGATTTAACACCTTTTAGATTTTTGGAGGAGAGGGCTACGTTAAATTATTGGTTGCTACCTAAACACAGCAACTTGGGTATGCCCCTCACAATTTGTTAATTGTTACTTTTAGTAGAGGCAACTTATGAAATAAATAACCGAGGGCGAGAGGCACTACGTGCCACACCTCCAGAATAATCTGGCCTAAGCTAGATCTCAAAAGATCTGAAGAATTAGTCTCTTTGGATAGATCGAACATAAGTACAATCGTCGGTGTCATCACAGGACACTGCCTCATAGGAAATCATGCCAGCAGATTAGGCGCCCCGGGCAATGATTTTTGTAGAAGCTGCTTACACGAGGAGGAAGCGTTTCACACCTTCTCTGCTCATATCCGGCCCTGGCGTCTCTCCAACGCCTTCATCTAGCGGTCTACTTCTTTGAAAACTTATTCGAATTCAGTGTGGTTCCCATTAGTAATCTACTACGTATTTACTACACGCTCCAAATGGTTTCCCACAAATACTCTATTGGATTGACCTCAGTCAAACCATGTGGCTGCACAATGGATCAACTCTGGTCTAAGTGCACAACTTAGCCACTTTTACCTACCTAGCAGCCGTCTGGTGTGTCAATATGTGTGACCGAGTCATCGAAAATTGGCTTTATTTATTAAACCGTTGTCTGGACGACGTCTAATTTCATACATGAATATTTTGATTGTACTTCAAACCATCTCATCTCATCTCATTTTCAGGGACCCGCATGTTCCACTAAAGGGGTCGCTGAGGCAATGCATGTACGAGAGATCTTAAGGCCACTCGATCCTCCGCCATCGACTCTAACACATCAGGAGCTATGCCCAAGCGCAACCAGGCGAGTTTTTGGACAACCATCTCGTCCTGGGTCTGCCAAGCGGTCGCCTAATTTAAACCAATAATACAATTTTCGAAATATCTCATATGGTTTCCGTTTTATTTCAAAAAATAAGTTTTCGAATCCTTTTTGGAAAACCCGATAGAACCATGTAAACTGCATTTTTCATAAAATTCTTATGGAACCTAGTCTAGAGTGTTTTAAAGATCATTTGTGAAATGGAAACTTCTAAAAAAAATGCTTTCATTGATTTAAGGAAACAGAACTAACTTATGTCAAGAAAAACTGAACTTTACGCATCTCAAGAGTCAGTCTTGAATTCAACAAATCTTAGAAGACAAAAGGTCTTAATTCTAAAAGCTCTATTCTTCACAACAAACGCTCACACGCATGCACCAGAGAACAAAAAACAAAACAGAAAAACGTAAAACAGAAGGACACATTAAAAAGCGAATGAATGAAATGTAAGACAGTCTTTCAAATGTTAGCCCTTTCTCCAGCTGTATTCAGAAAACAAGCAACAAAAACAATAACCCAGAAGAAAATTCGGAAATTTAAACGAAAAAGGGAAGTAATTATCACATTTAGCATGCAGGAGGATAACAAAGACTGCAAAGCGTATAAGGAAACAAAAAACCTCAACCAAAAAAAGAAAGACTTTGCGCATTACCAATTACAAAAGTAGATGAATTTTTTGACAATAAGCAAATTTATGATATGTAGAAAATAGGAATTTAGAGAGAGAGAGAGAAATAGAGAAAGAGACAGATTTAAAAAACAAACAAACAAAAAAACAAAACAAAAAGAGAATTAAGTTATACCTTGCGATCTAGACACCGGAGGATATGTACTACCCTGTTGATAAGGGGCACGAGGTGGTGCACCTACCGGGTCATCAAAAGGATTGCTGACACTAATATTATCGCCAGCTGTTGCTTGAGTATTTCCTATTTATTACAATATATGTAACATACAAACATACACGATTAACTTAGTCATAATCAAATTATTTTTTTGTTTTTTTTTTTCTTTTTTTTTTGTAAATCAACAACAGAAGTCTAAAACAAAAAACAAAAGAAATTAAAACAAAAACAAAACAAAGGAGTTACAAAAGAATTAGAATCTTTAACACAACTCAACAGGTCGACTCGGTTCCGGAATAAGACAAGAGAGAGAGAGAGAGAGAGAGAAAGATTCAAAAGGAGAAGAAAGAGGCAAAGAAAAGCAAAGAAATTCAAATTGTTTTGTCTTTTTTTGTTTGATTCAAGGATTTTGTTTTTTTTTTACTGGGAATTTTACATTGATCGGAGTGATTCCGCGCGCACGGTGCAAGACGGTGCGAGACAAGAGAAAAAGCTTCAATCTGTGTTTTGTTTTGTTTGTAAAGAACACAAAAGTCGATGAAATGAAAGCCAAAAACAAAGTAAAATTTAAGAAAATCAAAAAACACATTTGAACAGAAGAGTTTTGATTCGGTTTTTCGTTTGTTAACTTAGAGAGGACTTAGATGGACACATTTAGAAACATAAAATGATGGAAGTGGTGGTGGTGGTGGGTGGAAGGAGGCGCAAATGAAAGGCGAAATCGTATGTATGTATGTAGTTAAAGGGATTGAAACTTTACACGTTCAAACTAATGAGAGAGAGTTCTTTTTTTTTTTTTTTACATATATGTATATACAAAAAGTTTGTTACTGCATTTGTTAACAACAAAAAACAAGAACATAACCTCAAAATTAAAAAAGAAACAATAACAAAAAAAATCAACAAAGAATACATAAAACAAAAAACACAATAATAAAAAAAAAAAACGATGATATGAAATGAGTTAAAAAGCGTTTAGTCACCTGCATGCGGGGTTTGTGCGTTAGTTTGTGACGGTGGCCTTTGGATTTGAGCACCTGCATTATAGTCGGGTTGAGCTCCAGCCGGATAACCGCTCGGATAACCCGGATAACCATCGATTGATGTGTTCGCCGCCACTGGTGCCGGGAACGAATCCTGGGAATTCGACGAGCCAGCTGTTGCAGAACCAGTTGTTCGTAATTAAATTTTTATTTTTGGTTTTTAATTTTTTTTTCCGGAAAATTGAATGAATGAGTTTTTTGAAGAGAAAGAGAGAAAGAGGAAAAAATATTTTTAATGTTTCATCATTTATCAGGTTAATGTGATAGGGTATTTATGATTTTTTTTCTGTTTTCTGTTGTCTTAACACTTACCTGGTGAAGGGACCGATGTCGCTTTGGCAGATTTCTTCTTTGAGCCAGCCTCAACTTGTTGAATGATTGGTAACGGATCGATATCACCGCGATCGAAATGACATTCGAACGCTAACAGATTTTTGGTGTAGTGCTTTCGCAGGGTATACGCTGCACTACTACTAGCTCCGATACCCAGTAGACCAGCGATGTCTTTCCATGTTTTACTTTTGGTAACCTATTATTATTTTTTTTTTTGTTTTGCAAATATTCAAATTCGAAGGAGGAAAGAAAGATACGTTTCATTAGAATCGACTGTGAGATGGACTAGGCATAAATTGTAAGGAGAACACTTGCTAAAACGGAAAGCAAACAATGAACTGAGTAAATCATTGATGCAAACTTATTTTCTATACACACACGCATTCAAAAGTAAATCAAATTGAATCGAAACGAAATGTAACACTTAAAAAGAATTTTTTTTGTTAATTTAGTCAAACAAGAATACGTATATATATGTACATTTAAATACAATCTAAGTACGGGCTTAAGGATGGGATCACTACGGGTTGATGATGAATTGCGATGTACTCTACTTCTAAAAGGCGTCTCGTTTGTGATGCAAAATAGAAAGATTTCGAATTGGGATCCAAATTTGAATTAAGAAATTATTCTTTGTTACTGAAATTTAACGTGAATTTTAAGGAATATGCTTTCAAGTCCTTTAACTGAATGTGAACGTTTAGTAGATAAAGATGGTAAAGAAACCGAGCTGTAATATCTTACGGAGACAAACTCAGATTCTGTATGAATTACTAGACAAAGTGGAGTATAATCGAGGGATAAGTCTTCTCCGTCGTTTTGCGTGAACGTCTAAAATCTTTCATCACCAATATGATAGGTCCTTAACAAAGTTGCTTTAGGCCATGAAAGTCCACCATCTACCGAATCTTAGCACAACGCAGAACCTGCAAAAAAGTCCAAGAAATGCATCGAAACACACCACCTAGTCGTCGATTTCAAGGCCGCATATGACAGCGTGTATAGAAACGAGCTATACAGCGCCGCGTCTAATTCCGACATTCCTGTCAAATTCTTCAGACTGTACGATGGAGAATTCTCGCAGCTCCATAGAGGTCGGCAATGAACTCATCAGGACCTTCAATGTCAAAAACGGGACGAGCTGTACAGCGGCATTTTTAATTTAAACATTCCTGCTAAACTCGTCAGACTGTGGGTGACGAATTGCGATGGAATTCTCGCTGCTTCATCAAGAGCGTTAACGAACTCACCAAGATCTCCAGTATCAAAAAAAAGTTTTAGATATGGCGACGCGATTTCATGTCACTTTTTCAACATCATTCTTTTTTTTTCTGAGGATTTTTTGAAACTCTACAGGAGCACTCAGCCTCAAATCTGGTCCATTGTCAGGTAGCAACCTATTCCAGTGCCGTTAATTTGATCCCAACAGCAAATGGTGCCTGGACCAGATTCGATTTCACTGGGATTCGAACCTGGGACACCTCGAACTTGGGGCAGGCACTTAACCAACTGCGCAATCCAATCGATCTTGAGAAAGATCGTGCAGAACTCACTGGCCAACACAAGAAGCATGATCTTCCACAGTGCTGGCATACGCGGAGGGTATTGACGTGATTGGTCGGACACATCGAGTCGTCAATGAGGCTTTTGCAGGCATTGAACTGGAGCCGGCCAGAATGGGTTTAGCAGTGAATGAGGCCAAAAGAAAGTATAGTATATATATATAACAGCCGCCGGAAATACTATAGCCAATATCGGATAGCAAAGACTAGATTGACCAGAGCTACAGAAAATTCAAAACGATCTGGAGAAGACACCTCTAGAACGACAGTTTCTGTGTTATGGGATTTCCTAACCCTATGGAAACCAGAGTCTTGATCTAAGTCTAAAGAAACTAAAAAAGTTAATTTTAAAGTTGAAGGAAAATTATCAAGCTTAGCTAAAGTTCACCCAATCTTGAGGGCCAGGGACTAGCCACACTCGCCAGTTGTGCGACGACGACCTGCTCAATAGGATAAGGAAATTAGTAACAGGGGAACTGATATGTACCATCGAGCAGCACTGCATCATTGGAAAATACCCTAACAGATTGGGTAATAAAGAGAAGAAGATATCACTCACATTCTCCGCTCGTACAAAGCTCTCTCACTTCGAAGAACGATTCAACTGGAAGCGTATTTCTTCAAAAGCCTGAATGAAGCAACACAAGCATCATCAGGTCAATTGTTTCTTTGCAAGCTCCAAATGGCTAAATGAGTATTATGAATACGTTTAATTCTCTTGGTATCACAATGGGTTTAAATTGGTTAAAGGGTGGTCTGCCACTAGAACCTAATCTAACCCAGGGAACTTTGCAAACCCGTGAGAATTCAGTCACAAAAAGGTCTATGATTCTTGAACTTACTTCGCGGTAGACTTTTCGGATTTCTGAAGGTTAAATCGAATGCGATTCCATCAGGTAGGCGATCGCTTGACAGACCCAGGACGAGATGGTTGGACCAAGTCCAAACACTCGCCTGGTTGCGCTTGGGCACAGCTCCTGATGAGGAAGAGTCAATATAGGAGGATCGTGTGACCTGGAGGTCTCTCGTGCATGCATTGACCGTGACCCCTTTAGTGGAACATGCGGGTCACTAAAGATAAGATGAGACGAGATGAAATCGAAAGTTTAAAAAAGGGAAATAAATCCTGAATAAATGACATTCAAGTTCTAAATGTGTTCTAATTTGAAGAAGTGTATTCCTTCGCCAGTTACAGTAGCAGACAACGTTTAATGGTGCATATATGAGTCTCAGAATATAAACATTTCAATTGCATTCAGTCTGTGAGCGCAGATGATGTTCATTGCTATATATTCTACAAGATTCCCAGAGGAATTCATGCAACAGTTGACAAGTAGACACTTGGGTAGCATTAATACCCACCATTAGTTTTCAGAATTTTTAATGGGGACTTTTACTATAATTAAATACAAAGCCAGATAAGCCAACGATGATGACACAGAGAATAAATGCTGACAGTTGAGAAAATTATTTATCTTGCACTGAAACCTAAATGTAGAGTTAAATGGAGGGCTCATTCATCAGCGAGGAGTTTGAAATTTCAAGCAAGTACTTTGGTATAAAAGATAGGCCCAAGTGCCCCATCAGACAGTAGCGCCGTCATTTTTATTATTACAAGTACTTTGGCGTACAAAGCTTATTGTAGTCTTCTTGTGCCAGTAAGTAAAAACACAAATGACGTCATTTAAAAGGGGCCTACTTTAATTAAGTATAACCAATATCAGTACCAATATCAGTACAGTCTTCGACTCTGAGCCTGTGGGACAACGCAACAGAGGACGTGCACGAACAAGGTGACGCACACAAGTCGAGGGGGACCTCGGCCGGCCTGGTGTGTGAAACTGGAGACAGCTGGCTGGAGAGGCATGTTGAGTGAGGCCCAGGTCCACCTCGGACTGTAGCGCCCTAAGAAGAAGAAGAAGAAGAAGAAGAATATCAGTACAGAGATTACGCAGAATAACTTTTGCCAACCGCTGTTTTTTTAGCTCAAAAGGTAATAGAATAAAAAAAACCCTCCCTCGAAAGAACAAACTGACCTTGCATAAGACATTGATCATCCCAGTCCTGCTTTAAGGCCCGGACTGTAGCACCACAAAAAGAAGAAATCATTAGCCCGTATTTAATGAAAGACGACCGTGAGAACAACGTTACCGCCAATGGAGTCCGCTATCGTTCAATGATTTTGAACTTTTTTTTTTGCCAAAAAAGCAGAACTTTGCCACCAGCAAGACGGCGCTACATGACATACAGCATGTGAATCGATGGACCAATTGAGAAATTAATTCGGTAGGCAATTTATCTCTCATTTTGGATTGGAAAATTGCCCGGCAAGATCGTGGGATTTAAATATCAAATTACTCTTCTATGCCGAGAAGGCGGCGTCAATTGCAACGTTACACACGTTATCCGCGAGATATCAGCCAATATGGCCGAAGAAGCGACTAACTCACGGCCTTGACCGATATGAAGTAGAGGGAGAATTCCTAAACGTCAAAAAATACCCATCATCAGAGGCAACACTACCTTTTTACTGCAAAGCATCAATAATGCATCACATCTGTTTGTTGCTTTTACTTGCGCATCACATGAGCTAACACTGCGTTCAAAAACGCTATGAATTGCATCACTGGCATAATGTGTTTTGAAACGCTTTACGTTGGAGTACCGCAGCAGTTCTGCGTTTAGGAATTCACTCAAACATCACTGTAACCCCAGAAGTATGCGCACAACCATACGAAGATGAAGGTGGCAGTGGATTGGTCACACTCTCCGAAAGGGTGACAGGTCCATAGCTAACCAAACAATGCAATGGAACCCGCTTACTCAGGACGGCAGGATGCGCTGCGATGCTAGGAATACGTGGCGCAGAACAGTTAAGAATGAAGCATGGCAACTGGGAAAAAGTTGGGGAGAGCTGAGGCACATTTCCAGAAATTGCACTCGACAATGCGCGTAGGCATTGTAGCGGCCCTAGGACCCACAAAGGGATACAGAACATAAGAAAGAAAGAAGTGCGGTAGAAAGGATTTTTCAAGGAAAAGTGAAAAATTGCGTTCTCGACTACAGCGATTGCTACATAGACCGAAGGCTGCGTTTATTCGGATGTGGAATTGTTGTTCAAAGCAGAGTTAGGCAAAAAGTCTTAAACTTGAAGTATAGGTTATATAGGCAGACTACTATCACTGATCGACCGCTCCAGTGATAGTGCCGTTAATTTTATCCCAAGGGCAAATGGTGACTGGACCAGATTTGAAAAACCGGATAAAAGCGTATTAACTTTGCCTTCACTGGGATTTGAACCTGGGACCCCTCTAACTTAGGGCAGGCACTTAACCAACTGCGCCATCCAGTCGTATAAACTTCAACTTCAACAAAAGGCAAATCTGGATCAAGGCAAGATTTGGGAACATGACTCTTATTTGTACACATACCCCGCAGATGACAGGGATGACGACAGTAAGGATGACTTCTGAGATTTCCTAGAAAGAAGCTATAATACCAAGTTCGCTTCAGAAGATTTCAACGCTAAGCTGGACAAAGAGAATATTTTGCTAGAGTCATCGGTCTAGTAAATTGTCATTTTGTGTGCCAAATGTGCGTGCAGCTATAAAAAGAATGGCCTTCACTATTTTCGCCTCCGAAATTGTATACCGACGACAGACGCATTAATTCATCGATATTATCATGTTCAAATAACAACTACAGCAGAGTCTGTTTTGTCATAAAAACACCTGAATCGAATCCAAAATTCGGCAAAGGAAATAGAAGGGAAATGTAAATTCAACAAAAAGCAAATCAAAACAAGCCAAACATCATTTCGCAAAACAAACCTTGAGAGTAAGCATAAAAGAGCGTGACAATAAAACTCCCCACAAGCTCCAAGATAACGTGTGACGCGCCATCAATTGTAATCAAAGATTAGTCACCGCCGTTAATCACACTGAGAAAAACCCACGCAACTTGTTAGGTATCTACACACAGCTAGTTACTTGCGATCGACCAAAGGCCGCAGCGTAAAGCACCGACGAGAGAGATCGCGTCGCGGACGGAGTGAAATCACTGGCGATCTCTCTAAAGAAGCACGCAGCAACCAACATTTGTGATTCTCTGATTCCTCATGGGAAACGCACTGATTAGTGCGGATTCGGTGTTAATTGCAACGGCAATTGGAAGTTTTTAGTTTCTCACACCAGGGACAAGTGGAAATGTTCAAAGTAGTTCATTGGGGAGGGACTTTGAAAGATCTGTTCAATTTTTTGCATCACAAGCGAGATAAAAGAAAAAATATATATAAACAGAAAAGAATTCAATCTTCGGTTGAGTTTGAGATTCTAGAATGAGAAGCTACAAGTTCTATGAAGAAGTCTACGAATCTTCTTGGCAAAAGAAAAAAAAAAAAGGAAAAAGGAAAAAAAAAATTAGAAACAAACTAAAAGCATATAGAATCGAAAAGTCTAAGACTTCCCATCAAAAGACTGAGAGAGAGATAGAACTTAAGCATGCACTTATTAGAGTTGAAATGAATTTGAAAAATTATCTCGTAGAATTTTTGTTTAATTTTTACTTAAATGCTCTTGGTTATGATTTATATTTTTTTTGATTTTTTCTGAGATTAAGGTTGCAAAATTGTGGTGGTGGTGGTGGTTGTTTATGTTTTTTTTTGGTTGGCTAGTTTGATTCTAAAAAAGTTAGTAAAAGGAATTACTACGGCACCTTGCATACCTCGACGAATCCTCCTCGTTCTTTTACATAAATATATAACCTATATAAATCTAAGGGCTGCTTTGAAATAGTTGGACATGCTGTTATTGGTGTTCGCCGTTCCTCCATGAAGCTAAGCAATTTATCTAGCCAGCCTCGACGATCTGGATTGTCATCCATGTCGTAGAGTTTACATAAACTATCAGATTTCTTCGTTGAGGTCCGGTAGGATTCTTGAGGAACGTGGCTATTAAAAACCTGCTATAAAATTCAAAAGAGAAAACAACATGTGTCAGAAGAAAAAAAACAAGAAAGTTGCTCATGAGACTTACCGGACTAGCTGGTGTTCTTGACCAATTTGGTGGTGAATTCATTTCGAAATCCTCATTGTGAGGATGCCCACCAGGCGATGTGCTTGGTGGTGCTAAATGACTTTGGTTGTATGGATCATTCTTCCGTGATTTCGGCGTTGTACATTGTGGATCTTCACCAGATGCTGTTGCAGAAAGAAAATATTTTTAGATAAATCCTAAATAAATAAAAAAAAAAAAGGGTTTTCCAATTGACAACCTTGAACTTTCATTTGTGAACGCACCCCTAAACCAATGACCAAACTGTCAATGTCAAAACATTCAGTGAAAACAACATTTTCTTCACGGTGAATGTTCACGTTCGATTCCGCGCCCGGGGGAAAACGCTGAGGACGCTCACGAAACCGATGGCGCACACAAGTGGAGAAGGACCTCAGCCAAATGGGCGTGCGTAATTGGAAGCAGCTGGCTACAAATCGTGCTAGCTGGCGAGGGCCACCCCCGGACTGTAGGATTGCAAAGTCATATCATCAAGAGATCGACGGCAAGTCAGGGAGGTCTTAAAATGGAAGATGACCGAATCAGGGATTTAATCGCTGCTTGGCTTTTCGAACATGTAATGATGTCCCTCCTGGATATGACATTGATTTTTAGCCAAGCCTCTTTTATTCCAATAATATCCGCCTGGAAAACATTGCAATATTCCGTCTTAGATCCATCTGTGAAAATACGCAGAGGACCTTCCAGCGTCTGAATTTCAGACTTCCAATCAGATCTGGAGGGGATGATAGAGAAATTCTTCACAAAGATGGATTGGGGTGGTAGGAGGTCGAAATTATCGAGAATGTAAGTTGCTCCAGATGACGTCTTATGACTTTAACCGCTGCTACCAGTCCTTCAAACAAATCGAATGAAGGAAGGTGTAGTCAAAATCGGTTATAACGACCTTCAAGGGACTGAAGAATTTGGTCGTAGGTGGTTTCCTTACAAATGAAGGATAAACTTAGACCTAGAGGATCAATTTTGTTGCCACTGAGCCGGCTTTCATCCGCTACTAACCATCTTGTTTTTGGGATGGATATCCAGATTTTCTTGACATCTATCTCTGATATGTCCGTTAAATTATTTATTGAAAAGGCTCTTAGGGTTTCTTTCCTTGTGAAGGCAATTTGAGGACAGCTGCAAGAAAGGTGCGAGGGTGTTTTCGCTTCTTCTTCATCCATACATCTGCTGCAGTACTGGTTGTACGGCAGGCCTTGTCTTGCTGCGTGTCCTACCAGTGTCCTGTGAGGACTCCTACTCGGTTGCCTGAATTTGTCCGGCTCGATAGACGGTTGAATGAACACAGATAGTCAGTAGGTAACTTCAGATATTGGATAGTCTTTTGGCCAGCGAGGAATCGGTGGATCATTTACCGGACAGTGACTGCAGATCTAAGTGGGTCACAGCTGATTCAACGGTGACAGTCCTGTCGATCAATCGCCTAGGTCGTGGGGCTACATTAAATCATTGATCTATGCCAAAAAGCCGGTGTCACTGTCCTGAACCAGCACTGATATTGACTAATCAGGGTTTTGACGTAGGGTTTCAAGCGCTTACACAAGACGGCAGAGAAGATGCTAAATGCTATACTAAGGAGACTGCTGCTCCTGTAGTTGGCACAATTTAGAAGGTTTCCTTTTTTCATGATCGGGCAAACGATGATGAGATAATGATAAGATTCCTGGATGATTAGATTCCTCGGGCATACTTTCATCCGTATGCGCGTTCGACAGACAGTTCATCGGCTCCAGCAGCTTTGTTGGAATTAAGTTGGCGTTTACTGCCGTAACTTTACTGAGGTTAGGAGGGCTGAATTATTCTAGATTTCTGCACTTGTGTCATGTCATGTCAGCGGGAAAGCACTTTGTGAGAGTTTGAGGGACTCTCGATCGGAAAATTCTATGGCGATCTCCTGTGATTGTAGGCATGCGATAACAAATTTCCTCTCATTTTTTTAATTGCATAGCGTCCAGGAAATCCTTATTCGGAGTTTGCATATGCATAGGAAATTGCTGGCGCCTTGGAACGTCCGGACGTCCAAAATGCTGCTGGAGTGTCTCGCGTCATTCGAAATGTGGTCAATTTGGTTAACGGTGGATTGATCTGAGAGATAGCGGCCTGTTTCCGTCGAAATGTGTAGCCGAGTCATTGAAAATTGTGTTCAACAAATCGCGTGCTCGCTGTGGACACAATGAACGACGTCGAATTCCATACACAAATGTCTTTATCGCACTGCAAACCACTAAGAAGATTTTCGAGACATCTCAAATGGTTTGCGTTTCATTTAGAAAAGAAATTTGTCAAGTCCCTATTGGAAAACCCTTAATAAATTTAAATGTGTAACATACCTGCTGAGGCATTTGAAAGTGTACTCTGTTGACTGGCCTCATCCAGTGGGGTACCATCGGGACCCGTCGTCACAACAGATGTCACAGGATGAGCGCTCGCCGTCGATGAGCCCGACGAAGTGATACCATTGTCTTGTGATATAACACCATGATCCGGCGTCGAGCTACCATCAATGGGAACTTGTGCCGATGGTGGACCACCGACAACTGGTTGTGGCCCAGATGTTGGTGGTCCCATATTTGTTGGACCATGCGGTGGACCCATATGATGTGGAGGACCCATTGGTAAATGCATACCAGCCGGTCCGTTACCATAACCTTGTGGTGGTGTTGGACTAGAACCTCCCACATAGCTGCCCTTATGTTGTAAGTGCTGCTTCAGGTAGTTGAGAGGTCGCGGTGAGCCAACAACGTTCGCCTGTGGAGGTGGTGGTGGTGTACCTTTGTTTTGCACATGATTGCCCATCATTCCGGCGTGACTTTGTGGGGATGGTGGTACCCAATTCTGCTGATATGGCGGAAATTGTGTGTGTGGTGTACCGCTGTGATTGGGCAAAGGTCGTCCTGGATATTGATTTGGACCAGGTGGCATACTGTTGGCAGATGACGGTTGATTTGTGGGTGGTGTTGGTGCATAGCTGCTTGGATATTGTGGACGAGGCGGGTAGTTTCCTACAAAAAAAAAACACAAAAACAACATCATGACACAATTTTTCTTCCAAATCTTCCATCTTCGTCGCCTTCTCTCGTGTTAGTACGAAATGAGAAATGAATTTTAGTCAATTGAATTTTGTTAAATTACCTTGGGAATATTGTTGCGATTGTGGCGGTGGTGGATATGGTGGCATATTTTGTGGACCAGGACCAGGGCTTTGCCCTGAACCGGGTCCCATCTTGTAACCATGCATATGAGAGATTGGTGGCGGTTGTGTTTGATAGCTACCTTGTGTTGGCATATTGTTCACAGATTGATTTGGCGGCGTTGGTTGCTGTTGTTGCTGTGACGCGGGTGATTGTTGTTGTTGCTGTTGTTGTTGCGAACTGCCACCCGGCGTTAATGAAGACTGACCCGGTGGCTGAGATTGCTGTTGTACGACTGCAATTGATGCACTACTACTATGTGACATGTGACTCGCTGTTGTTGGTGGCATTTGCTGGCCCGATTGCGACTGATTGCTTGATGGCCTTGATATCGGGAGATTTTGTGCTAAAAAAAAAAAGACAAGAAATATTATTTTTTTGTTCAAAGTTTTGGGAAACAATCATTTTTTTGACTTACCCACAGCGGGAGACATCGATCTTGAACCAGATGAGCCAGTTGGCGAAGGGGTAGGTCGCATCACTTGTTGAGGATTTGGTGTACCAGGAGGACCTGATCCTAGGCCACTAACTCCGCCACCACTTGAACTATCGTTGCTATTTTGACCAATTAATTCCTGAAAATAGATAAGAATAAAGTCTTTGTTTAGAGATCGTGTACTTTGCCGACGGACGGATTTTGTTTGTAAACAAGTTTTATTTAATGAGGTTTTGAACTCGCAGGAATGTGGCAAAAACAATGTTGTCATGGTAACCGATATACGAACTACTAAAAAACAGAGATAAACAAATTGTGAGTCGAAATGTCCAGTGCTGGGAGTTGATAGTGTCTGAAAGGAGGTTTTTTGACTGTTCCGAGTTATTTTGAATGTTTTAGCGGGAAAGAGTGCGATGATAGATCGGTAGGTAGGTAGGCCGTTGCTAGGAAGTGCACTTAGACCAGAGCTGATCCATTGTGCCGCCACATAGATTGATTGGGATCAATCTTGTCACTTGTCCCGTCACCTTTTGGAACTTTTGATGTACTGAGTAGATTGCTAATTGGTGCCTTACTGAGGTCACACAAGCTTTGAAAGAGTGTCTTTGAAGGGACGCCAGGCCTGGACAGGTGCAGAGAAGATGTGGAATGTTTTTCACTTCTTCCGCCTCCATGCAGCTTCTGCAGAAATTGTTTGCCAGAGCGCTCAGCCTTCTAGTATGTTCGTCTATGGGGCAGTGCCCGAGGGAGACTGAATACTTAGATCGTTGGGATCTAGATTAGGCCAGATCATTTCGGAGATGTGGCACGTTGTGCCTCTCATCCATCCTGTTCTTTGAGTTATGTCTTCTCGAAACAGCAACTTGCATGTAGCAAGACGCATACCTTTATCGCTGAATTGTGTAGTTAGAGGCAGGGTGGTTGCGATCCTGTCTAGTTCGTCCGCTACACTGTCACCTGGAAAGTCTCTGTGACCTTGTACCCAAAACAAGCGAATCTTACGCTGTTCAGCCATCTTATCCAAAGATAAGCGACGGTTTGTTTCTAATTTAGAGTTTAGAGACACTAGTTCCAGAGGTTTGATGTGTGCTTGACTGTCCGTGAAAATGCAAATATTACGCGTGGGTATTACATTCCGAACGTCTTGGTCTTGATGACTGGAAGCAGCGTGCCCAGGACCGTCAACGATGGAAGGCAGCGATATCTCAGGCTCGGACCCACCATGGGTCGTAGGCCTGTTCAGTAAGTAAGTATTACATTCCATTTGAGCCACGACAAGGCAATTCCCGAATTGCCATTATCTCCGCCACGCTGCAATGGTCAGGTAAGCGAACTAGAGACTAATGTTTAGTTTATCGGGGAAAACGTCACTGGCAACCCTGTCCTTAGGTTTGTGTAGAAGTGTAGAAGTGCAGTCCCTGTTCGGAACTAAGGTTTCGAAGCTCCTGTCAGGAAAGTTTTGGATTGCGGTATGGTCTAGATTTCTAGGTAGTTTGCTGAACTTAAAATAACCGAGTGTCCGAATGGAATACTGGATCACTGAAATGAGGCCTAGAGACGTATATCCGCGATGTCTCCTATTTGTTAGCCTGATAGATCAGTGAAATGAATGGTATTACTATTGTTGCTGAGGGTATATTGCACCGCGACCTTCAAGATCTACTGTGAATAGTAACTCCCAGACCGTGCTCCACGGTGCATCGCGTATTTCTTAGCGTGGCGCAACACAACCTGATCAATTTTCCCCAGAATCCGACTTCGACCATCGGGGCGATCGGTTCCCTTGCAATGAATGTTGTCGTCGATGAAAAGGTGTTGCGAATCGATTTGAAACTTGCTAGTATTTTCCAGAATTTGACGGAGTGTGAATATTTGGTTGCGCGAAACATATCCCTTTGTCACAGAAGGTGACCTTCCGTCTTGTCCAGCCCAATACTCTTCTTGCACTGTCCTGTGCTTTTTTTTTGGTATAACTCTTCGGTTACAGTTTCTTTTTCCTCACACTCGCCATCAAACTACGGTTCTCTTGTTCGTGATGGAAGGGGGTCTAAAATTCAGTTAAGCATTCAGTTCGTTTGAGCGATAGCGATGATCATTTGACCGCT
Source organism: Myathropa florea (assembly GCA_930367185.1). Classification (NCBI taxonomy): domain Eukaryota; kingdom Metazoa; phylum Arthropoda; class Insecta; order Diptera; family Syrphidae; genus Myathropa; species Myathropa florea. The sequence goes on along the minus strand of OV884004.1, from coordinate 36,564,706 downwards.
GGATCCCATCTTTGCTTTGCGTATATTGTGGCTAACTGGTAGAGTAAAAGAAAACTTCATCTCTAACCCGAACATCGTTTAAATTCAATCTCGTTCTGTGGCATTGTAAAAGTTAACAAAGCCAGTTTGGAATGAAAGCCACACATCATACAGACAAACGTTGTAACAAGAACTGGTAAAGAAGAATATTTCTCAACATCAACTTTCGACGAGAGCCAGGCAGGGCTTAGCGTCATCTAGTTAATGAGTGGACAACAACGCACCAATTAATTTTGTACCTTAAAAGTTTGTGACGCAAGTAACTTCGAATGAAAACACATTTTTGTTCCCAATTATAGTTGCATCAGATTTGCTCATTTTCTTATAAAAGACTACGTCAATTAATAGTAGGATATTAGTCTGTGTATATAAAGCATTCATAAGACAGTCGATTGCTGTGCTGATTAACACGATCGTTCAAAATATTAAATTCTTAGAACTGAACGAATGGGTGATCTCTGAGGTTTGTGCAATCATCTTTTTATATTAAATCGGAGTGACCTTATCATTCCGTTGAAGTTGAATATAGAATATAGCATTTCAATCAATCATTGCCCCCATGCTCGCGAATCCTAGGTAAACTGATCTAGTCTTATCGAGTTACACAACTGCACGCGGTTAGGTTAGGCTAGATTAGGTTAAGTTCGATTAGGTTAGGTTAGGGGGCTGCTAGTGAATTCACCAGCACACTTAGACCATGTTGCTTCATTGCGATATCCACAGTCAGACTACTACTACTAGTCAGAAGTGCTCTGCAGTGTCGTCGTCTTCTCCACAGAGGTCGCAGAGGGTTTCATCGCTTAGGCCAAGGAAACTTAGATGTTTGGCGAAGGGTTAGTGCCCCGTTAGTACGCCGATGAGCTGTCTGCAGTCTTTTCTGTTAAGAGATAACAAGAAAGCCGCGGATTTCTTACAGACGTTGGGGAGCATGCGCTTGGTCTGTCTACATCCTGCAGTCATGCTACCTGCGGTTGACATTTCTTACAGCTGCATAAAATGTTCTTAGGAGAACAATGGTTTTATAGGAATTATAACAAATTCTGGAAAGAAAAATAAGCTCAAGTGATGCAAACACTTGAGTGTTTGTCGGAAGTCAGAAAGCAGAGAACAGTTTTGATCTAAAGATTTTTGCAGAGTTAAAGAACCCACCAGACATCCGGATATTCATGTAATATGATAATATGAAACGTTAATATAAACGGAACGCATTCACAAACCGCGCTGCATAAACTTGTGCCACAATATTCATAGCAAAAGCCGACTGACAGCTTAGCCATGCTTAGATTGACCAGAACGATGGGCATGAAAAATAGGACACCTTGAACAGTCTCAAATATAAATTGAAGGCTCACTTATTTTTGCATTTGAAAAGCACACAGGAATACGGTAAAAAGACTGTGTATTTACTTTTAAACAGAAAAAATGGGTATAAAATAAGCTGTCATATGAGTGGGTGTGTTCAGACGACTGTTAAAAAAAAAACACAAAAGACGGCGTTGTGTTCAAAAGTGAATGAGTTTAGGTACAAATATATTTTAGGTCGTGTTCGCACCAGAAAGATGCAGACAATTTCTGAAAAATATTAAAAAAAAAAGTTTTGTTGTAGTTTTGCGACGTCGAAAAATTTAGTTAACTGAGAAAACCAAAAGAGGACAAATTGTATGTTTTTTCAAAAAGATATCCAACATTTTTTATGAGACAAAAAGAGGACACGTCCTTTTAAAAAAGGACGTCTGGTCAGCCTAACCATGCTTAGATATACATTTTTAGACAATTTTGTTCTAATCTTTTGAGTGAACTAACGAAGTACCCTAATAATAACATAGTAAAAGTCAATACTTGCTCATGACATTTCTTTTAATTTCACGTGAACGTCATTTCAAGACAGTGCTACCAGATTTCGCTATCATACATCGACCAGTAGAAAAATTCTTTAATCTTAATCAACTAACCAAATCACAAAAATCCATCGTCTTGTTTGCAATTTCCATTATCAATCATAAACATAAAATCACAAGGTGGAAAAAGATGTCAACGACGATAATTAAATCGCTTGCGCACGTTGTTCTCCGACCGCAAAAGAACAAAGCGCGCGACGAGAAAGTGAGAACGAAAAAAAAAAGAGAGCGTGGATAAATAAAAGATAATGATATACCCCTTCACCTGTAGTAATCCCTGAATATCAAAATTAATCAAAACAATACTCGCTGACAAATAAAGTGCCGGCTTTTTGTTTTGTTTCGCGCGTTCTCTTTGCTTGGGTGGCATTGATAGTGCGGTGGAGAGATGTTGTTGGTGACGACTTGGAGTTGAGGTGGTCGGTTTGTAAGCACGATTGTGTTGAAAGAAAAATAAACGTAAGAGAATTCTCCGTCTCCATTTGGGGAGGAAATGTGAGACAGAAAAGGAACACAAACACAACACACAGCTGTCTTGACCTTATTACGAAAAGTTTAAATCCTTAAGCTACAACAGCACCAACATCGGTCGGGAAGAGGTGAACTGAGGAGCGTGAATCGAATACTAAATTGAAGTGCTACCGAGGTAAAACCCTCTCAACACAACATAATCTCTCCCTCTGTGTTGGTCCCTTAGCAGGGATCAAAGGTACCTTTTCGAATACGGTTCCGGAATGGAAGGAAAGGGGAACTTTTCTTGTCCTAGCCACCTACCACTACCGCCTCCGCACAAAGTTACAAAATCAACTCGCTCCAAAGTTAGGGAAGCTCCCCGACTGCTCATCTGAGGTACTGCTTGCTTGCTCTGAGACTCCAACGTTTTAAAAGGCAAAATGACTGAACACTGTTATGGTGCACCTTTCCAACAGCACGAGAGAGAGATAACTTAAATGAATCAATAAAGATGCCGTTGTTTTTTTGGTTCTTTACTTTTAAGATACGGATAGTTACCTTCCTGAAGCATCTATCTTGGGTACTCAACACTAACGCTGATGCAGTGTGTTGAGTGTTCTCGCAGCTGGGCAACGGCACGGCACGGCACACAGTACAGCTCTGGCACAAGGAAGCAGAGAAGTTTAATCCTTATTTAAACTCAACGAACTCAACAAACGAACGACCATGACGACGACAGGATCTCTAAAATGCGAAAACCCGATTCCACTTCATGGAGTATGAAGTGACTAAGGGCGCCCGACCAAGTTAGTTAGTATCCCACCCGATTGTAACCTAATGGTTGTGATTCTGTCACAGTTAACCGGAAAAGCTTAAGTATGAGAGAGAGAGAGAGAGAGTGTGTGTATTCGGAAAGGGGGAACAGTATTGGGAGGAAACGTCAAATGAAAGTACACTACACTCCGCGGGGTACAACACAACACAACACACAACTCTGTACACAGTGGGGCCCGGCAGCAGGTAAGGGTGATGATGGTGGTATCTGCCAAGAACCAGAAAGTGGTACACCTCTGAAAGAGTTCGTTCTTACACTACACTACACAGCACTAATCCACGGCACACACATCACATCATCACCATGACAATGACTGCATACCCGTCCTCTCGTCTCTGCCAAATGATTACACACTCAAAATATAATGGAAGTTGAAATGGAAATGAAAAAAAAGAAGAAAATAAATAAATAAAAGGAACCAAACCAAACGTACGAATAAAAATAAAGTATAAGACGAACGTCGACGACGACGACGACGACAGTGGAAGTCGAAGCGCAGAAGAAAACCGGGTATGCCACCACCACATTCAGTCAGTCACTGGACGAGGATTCCGAGGAGTACGAAGAGAAGTATAATATTTCTACACTTTGGGGGTTTTTCAAACGTTCAAAAATTTCCCCCTTTTATCCATCCATCCAACACTCGTATCTCTGAACTCAGTGAGTGAGTTTAAGTGAAGTGAACCAACTAAATCGTCGGTCGTTCGTCCAACTGAACTGTTGTCTGTTTGCCAAGCCAACTCACCAAACGTTCAACTTATTTTTTTTTTTTCTTCTTCTTTTTTGAATTTGAAAGCACTGGGACACAGCAAGAGCAAACTGTATAGCTCGACTATTCGACGGGGATATGGATTGCCTCAAGTGAATATTATACTGGCACACACGAATCGAACCTCAGAGCTGTGCTATAAACTTTTAAGAAACTCGAACTACGAACGGCGGCGATGGCGACGACAACGACAGCGACAACGGCAACGACGACGACGACGACGACGACGACGACGACGATGATGATGAGGAAGAGGATGAAGTGAAGAAAGAAGCAGAGGAAGAGAGGAAGGAGGTGGATGATGATGATGACGACGACGACCATCAGTTGTTGGCTCAGCTTGCCTCTTGCTTCGTTGCTTGACTAACTACACACAATTTAAGTTGGTTTTGCCGAGTCATACGCTGAGAACCGACGGAGATATAAAATGACAACAGTTGAGGGTAAAAGTTTTGTAATAGCTGTTCATATGTGACATGCACAATGGGGATTATCGTTGATTTCCTAATTTGACAACAGTTGTGGAACGAAAAAAAAACACGTATAATTGAAAATGTTTGTCTGGGTTTTCAGGAAAGAAAAACAAAAAAAAACACTTCACACTGAATTTGTGAACAATCTCAAACGGGAAACTGGTCATGGACGGTAGAAATCTTTCGCTCTTTGATTCCAATCAATTTGAAGATCATTTCTTAAGCCTCTTTTGTGTACAATTCAACTGATTTTATCGAAGGCACGTGATTTTGTGTCCAGCGCTTGTTGTAATAGAAAGCTACGTGAGATTTTTTGGATTATTTTACACTAAGAAAGGTGGACTTATGACTTTTCATGAATTATTCGAATATAAATATTTCGTAAACATAGAAATTTAAGAAAACATGATATTACATTGTGTACAAAAATATTGGCATTCATGATTAAAAATCACATCGTGAGTCATTAAAAAAAAGGTGAATGAACTTAAAAAGTTGACAAAACGAACGATACTATTCTTCAACCAAAGGAAAGATATGCATTAATCGTTTATTTATTACCTTTGCACAACATATAATAATAAAATGAGTTTGATTAGGTATCTTGCCAAATTACGTAACCTGCGTGTGAGTGACATGAGATTTCGACAAAAGATATTTAAGTTTTGGTTGACAATTTAAAGTTTTGAAATCTAGATCAAATATATATGACAGCTGAATTCCTCTATTACGTTTGAAATGTATTAGATGATATCCCTAGTCATTTCATAAAAAATAGTAAAATGTCATTCTTGGGCTTTATGATAAAGTAGTTCCAGCGACAAAAATAATAATGAAAGCAATATATTTTTGCTTAATTTGTAAATATTTACTTGCGTGCTAATTTTTGATGATTTCTATTTGTTTAAACTCTAAAGCACAAGAGCTCTTACATGTTGTACTCTTATAATTTTCCTTAAGTGTCAAAGTATCGTCCGAAGTTGGCGACTCTTCGCTTGTCGTTCAGCCGACGAGCAGGCAGCAGTTTGCAGTGCATCCAGCAACAGTTCAGGTAATAAAATATTATAGTTTTGTGATCATATAGTTTCATGATTTATTTATTCATTTCAATTATTTCATTTGAAAGCATATATTTATATTACTTTCGAATAGATAAAATATTTATTGAAGATGGAAAAAAAAGATGGAAATTCTTACATAATCGAAAAATTTTGGTCGAATAATAATTGGTTGAATCTTCTTTGCTCTAAATTGCCCTACGCGGTTTAACCTAATTTTACTTCGAATGCTTTTCAAACTCATGACTGCACAGCATCTTTTGATAGCATTTTTAAGAACAGTGCTGGATGAATATTTATAACTTTCACCACGAATTTTCCTCACTGGAATTTCCCAAATGTATTAAAGGCCATTTTATTAGACGTACAAAAAACTCTAACTTATGTCAAAAACAAATGAAAAGTCGACAGAAGCATTGTCAAAAGTACATATCTATAATTGCTTATAAAAGCTTAAGGAGAATTTACCAGTGAACTGACATTTGCATAGGTAGAGAGCGATTTATTTTGCTCCCGTGTAAGATTGCAAAAGTAAACGAACTTAAACTGAGCAAAGCGCTCTATCATTTGTATTCGCTCGGTTGCTATAGTTCTTAAAAGTTTCCGTACGGCCATTACATCATAGTTGGCCCTTTAGGTCAGGAATTTGAAAGTCAGAGCAAAACAGCGATGCCTTACCAGGGTTTTACTAGATAGAAAGTGCAAGTAGGAGCGTTTACTTGCTGAAAAATTAAGTTAAGACTTTAGCAACGACTGGATGGCGCAGTTGGTTATGTGCCTGCCGCAAGTTAGAGGGTTCCAATCACAGTGAAAGCAAAGTTAATACGCTTTTATCCGGTTTTGCAAATCTGGTCTAGTAACCATTTGCCGTTGGGATCAAATCAACGGCACTATCACTGGAGCGGTCGATCAGTGGTAGTAGTCTGACTGTGGATATCACAATGGACCAACATGGTCTAAGGGTGCTGGTGAATTTTACTAACAGCCCTCTGACCTAACCTAACCTAACGACCTTTAGCACCGTTCTCATATAGAGCAGATTTTAGCTAACAGCAGTTAACATTTAATTTGGGAGATTTTGACATTTTATGAGTTTTATCGTGGAGAAATCTAATATCATCAAAGTTCCTGCTCATGTGCATATTGTAGTAGTTTCATAAATCACGCAAAAATATTAGCATCCCGTAAAAAGAAAAGTACAGACTCGCTATGTTATGCCATGCCTGAGTCTGGATTTTGTTTTCGCGATTCATTATTAGCTTTGTTGGACCTCATTTTGCTCTCTTCGTTTTATAATTTACGAAGTTATCAATTATTGTGACAGAACAACTATTTTTCACTAAAAAATTAATTTAGACCAGAAGAGGATACAAGATTTTTTTGCCACAATTCGTCAGTGAGTTCCCCCATCTAGTGGAAAGTGTAAGTCTTGATCGTATGTAAGTCTGTTTCGTGCACCCTGTGACATCACCCAGAATTTATTCCCTTATACTACCCAATGAGAGACATTGAAACAAGAAATACGAAGGATATCACCTTCTTTTGAGTCTTCAGATGATACTCAAATGTCCATAGCACTCAAGTAACATTTACTTCCGATATAATCTTTAAATAAGGCAAATTTACACATCAAAGAGATACTAGATAGCTTCCCAGCATTTAGGTAAAAACCCTGATATTAGTTACTAAAACATTCTTCTATTACTTTAGTCATGTAACTAAAATGTTTTTCTATTACATTCGATTGCTGTGAAGCTAGGCCCAGACCCATCTCGGACTGTAGCGCCGCCATTATTATTAATATTACATTCGTCATTTAACTAAAGTAATAGAAGAATATTTTACTTCAACAATATTTGCTTTATTTCATTTGCCTTTGAAAACATGAAAAAAAATGTGAACTAAAAATGTAAAACTAAAAAAAATGGAAACTATTTTTTTTTATAATTTCAGCAACATTTCAAGCCAAAGGAAATTTTAAATTCATGACTGTATACAATATACAGAATTCAAAACATGGAAAAATGCTCAAACACAAAAATACATAAAGTCGTGTTTCATTTCGAAATTTTCTTGACAGCCAATTGACGTTTACGCGTTTTTAAAAGTTCTATCATTCACGTTGAACCAAACTTTCTCTATTTCCAAACAGCATAATAAACGCAATTTGTCTTTTAAAAATAATTCTGACAGTCCGGTCAAGGAAATTTAAAAAGTTCTTCTAATGACTAATTGACTTATGGGTAAGTTAACTTACGCCAGCCACTGTAATGTGCCTCACCACACAAAAAGAGAAGCAAGAAACAATTTTTTTTTATAAAACCTTACCCAGTCATTTCGTAAAATTCACAGAGCCGTAGTCATCGTCGAATCGGTTTTTCTATGTCTTCTGTGCACGAGTGTGCTCGTGTTGGGTGTGTGTGCACGGCATAAGCAAAGGCACACCACAGCAGACCCAGAGCCAGGCCAGCTCTATGGCAAGAGAACACGCCAACAGCGCAAATAACACACTGGTGTACGGGAGGCAAGCGTTTTTAGCGACCGACTGACTTCTTTCCAAGCCCTCCCTATCACCTCTCTCATTTAACCGCTCTGACGTTCCATCTTTTGTCGTTTCGTTGCTGTGTACCGATTGTGTGCCGTGCCGTGCCGTGCTGTGCTGTGCAGTGTGTGCTGCTTCTGGTGCGGCGGCAGCAACGACGACGGCGACGGCTGATGTTGATGATGATGATGGCTGTGCGCGCTCTAGCCGACTGAGTGGTGAGCTGGTTGGTGGTGTTTCTGCTGCTGCTGCTGCTGCTGCTGCTGCTGCTAATGCCTTTTGCCTCTGTGGCCTGGCCTGGCCTGGCCCGGCCTGGCCGTAGTCATAGTCGTTGTCGTCGTTGCTGTTCATGCTGCTTCAGCTGATGTTCCACATACATACTTTGCTGCCGGAGTCGGAGGAACATACAGTGTAATTTCTGTTTTAGCAATTTTCTCTGTTCTGAACGACTCTTTGCCAGTGGCACGGCAACTACAGTGACGATGACTACACAGCGACGACCGACGAAACTCAGAGAATGGATGGGGGAATGGACGGATGGCAAAGCAAGCAAGCAAGCAAGCAAGGCAGGCAAGGCACAGCCCCCCAACAACATCACAAAGAGCTTATTCCGAGAGATACAGAATTATTATTACACAGACGAGGGAATTGTGTAGAAGAACGACAGCGACGAGGAGGAGAAGAGGAGGACTTGGATGCGGATAGAACTGCTCGCTGAGGGAGCAACAAGGGATGGACGGATGGACGGACGGACGGATGGAATGGATGGATGGTTGGCTGGTTGGTTGGACGGTCGGATGGCTCGAACGTTCGTTCGAAAATGGAATGAGAGTGAGGTGGTTGGGGTTTTGCTGGTGCTGCTGTTTCTTCTTGTGCTTGGTGGCCGCCTGCCTGGCCTCCACACACCATGTCGATGTGAACGAGCACAACACAGAGGAGCACAGGCAAAACGTACAACTTTGTGTGTTTGTTGTTCCATGCTATGCCGGGGATCGGATCAGGTCGAGATCTTAATGTCATGGCGTGATATAGAAGTGGATGTAGACACACGAGGAGTTGCTTGATTCTATGGAGTGCCTGCCTGGATGACTGGCTGGTTGACTGTCTCACTGGCCCGATAGACGACGAGAGATAGGTGGTGGAGGAACGACGACCAACGAATAAAAAACAGGAAAACGCACAGTGAAAGCAAAAAAGCACCGAATGCCAACCACATTTAATGCGATATAGTATAGTATATTGGATGGTTGCGCTGTTGGGTCATTTGGTATCTTTTTGCTTGAAGCCGCCACTGCCGTTGCTGGTGGTGCTGCTGCTGCTGCTGCTGCCACACCACGCCGCCGGTGGTGGTGGTGTGCTTGGTGCTCTCAGTTTCGTAATGAATTGAAGAATGGCGCGCACAAGCAGGCCGCAAGAGGCCAACAAGATAGAGCGAGACAGAGAATGTATTTACGGACCGAAGGGAGTTAACAACAAAAAAAAAAATAATAAATGGAATGAATTCGTGTCGGTCTTTGAGCGGATTTTAGTGTTGCCAATGATGTGGCAATGGGTAATTTGACTGAACTGACTGACTGGCTGTGGTGTGTTGGTTCACATGTCGGTGCATACATTCTCAGAGCCAGAGAGTAAAGAGCTTGGCCTTATTTATGCACCGTGGAGATAGTCTGCGCCTATACAGCAGGCCAACCCTTTCGGTGGTAACCTATCATCGATTTTATATAAGTTAAGGATTAAGAGTCATTAAGAGTAAAGAAAGAAGACGATAGGAATAGAGGCAACAACAAAAAAACGACTACAAGTCTTCCCTCGTCAGGTACTGAAGTCGATAAACATCCGTGCATACATATGCCGTGTGTGTTCCTACGGATTTGTCAAAGTCGTCAAAAAAATTTTTTTTTCTTTTCAAGACAAACCGTTGGAAGAGAAAAAAGAAACAGAATTGTATGAGCGGGAACTGCTGGAAAAGTCTTCTTTTTTGTTCGTTCGTTTTTTTTAATTCCCGGCATGAGTTCTCATTCGAAAGTCGGATTATCTTTGATTGATTAATCGAATTAAAATATCTACTGCTTTGGAGGCACCCTGTTTGATGACAGTGTGAAATGATAGGTGCAAATGTCAGCATTTAGCAGATTTGACGTTTAAGTGTGTGGTTAGATCATAAAGTTGAAACATTGTGGCAGTTTTGAAGGTAGAAGCCCTTTTTGTATAGTCTTTGGGTGACTAGCGATTTAAGGTAACATGCGCAACAATTTTATTGTACAGAATGCGACGCTTAAACTAATTGTCCACTTTTAGATAAGGTTGTTGTGTGAGGGAACTTTGTGAGACTTAAGAATATCTACGTTTGACAAGGCAAAGGCAGTAACCAAAGCTGGACAGAGATTCATCAGTGGAAGACTTCAGGCGTAAATTTTAGAAAGAATTCGTCTGGAAATCAAAACATTTTTTAAGCACAGAGAAAGACTCTGTGAAAGTTATTTGTTTTCTATTTTCTATTCTAACCTAAAAAAATATATCAACCAATATTTGGTGTAGCCTTATAAATTGAATGTAAGAAGTAGCAAGTTATTATTCTGATTGATTTAAAGAAATGTTAGGTTAAGTCCCACAAAGCTCTGGCCATTAAAAGAAGTCCTATTACGTTTCTACCAGTATCATTCCCATGCAGTCCTTGCAAAATGAATTCTCAACTAGTGGCAATCTGAAGTTAATTTGACGTTGTAAGCCACTCACCGTGCGTATTGAACTATAATTACCCCTATTATCGATTGTGGATCGACTACAAGTTGAACTCTCAGGCGCATGAAACCAGTGCAGTGAAAACGATTGGCGAATCTCTAGATTAGGGGTTGGTGGCTGAACCACACATACACGAGTATTGGTCCATAGCGAAACCACTTCACAGAGTTCACTAGTGTTGTTGCTTTTATTAAGGCAGAATTATTTAGAGGTATGTGATGGCAAATTTTATAAAATGTGGCTTTGCGAAAGCCACAGGATTCAATGATTTGAAGAATAGCTGTCGTAGAGTTTTTTATTCTTTGGTCAAAAGCAGGATGTAAGTGCTTCAAGGTTTCGCTAATCGCTAACTCTTTGCAGTTCCCGCACTTGTCGGTGGAGATTAAGCCAAGTCGGTAGCATATAATACAGTGGCCCGTAACGATATCAACCAGTGTGCCGTTGTGCATTCTGGGAAACGAGGTTAAATGTCTGGTTTGGTGGATCTCGTAGTCAGGCCAGAAGATTTTTGTTATATGGCAGGAATTGCTTCTTTTTCATATATTGCTATCCGTTATACGTGACTCAGCATCAATTTCAATGAAAAACATACGAATTGAAGCTAGGATTTATATTGGGTCTGTGAAGATTACGCCTTCTTTTTTTTTGAGGATTTTTGAAACACTACTGGACTCAAAACTGGTCCATTGTACTGCCAGGTAGCAACCTACTCCAGTGCTGTTAATTTGATCCCAACGGCAAACTGTGACTGGCCCATATTCGATTTCACTGAGATTCGAACCTGGGACCCCTCGAGGGCACTTAACCAACTGCGCAATCCAGTCGTTTACGCCTCCTTATTTAGCAAGCTCGTCAGCTGTTCCATTCCTTGAAATTCCGTCGCGTCTAGGGACCAAGTACAGGGGGACTGTGTTGTAAAACAACAGCAAAGTTTGACGTTACCGCTTTAGTATCTTAATGGTGTTCGCCTAATGACATTTGATTGTTCCAACATATGTACAGTCAAAATCGGTTATACCGACCTTCAAGGGACTGGCGAAGTTAGTGAATTGAATTTCCGCTGTGAGGTCAGTCGTTATCATCCTTCGAACCGTGGAAAAGTTTGAGCTCGAGTACATTCTTTTGGACCTTAAGCCACCGATCAGACAGAGATTGGTGACAAATGAAGAAAACAGCCGCCGTAGCGTCCAGTATCGAAAAAGACCCAGAAATGTCGATTCGGCGACGATCAACTGAATCGTTAGAGTCAACTCGGATTATTTTGTCGTGGAATTTGGATTTGGACCTACATCCGTATAAGATTGTGCTGACGCAAGAATAGAAGCCGGACGATCATAAACAATGGCGTGAGTTCGTCAATTGGGCACTGAAAATGTTGACCGGAGACCCGGATTTTGGCCAAAAAATAATCTTCTCGGACGAAGCCCAGGGACTATGTGAACAATCAAAACTGCCGTGGCATTATTGGAGCGAACACAATCCACAAGTGTTTGATCAAACATTAATTCATCCACAAAGATTGATTGTTTGGTGCGGTATGTGGCACGGCGACATCATCCGAGCTTATTCCCTTCGAAATGACGACTGAGACACCGTAACCGTCAATGGTCTCAGTTATGCAGCGATGTTGACCGACTTTCTGTGAACAGAGCTCGACAACATTGATACATCCGAGAGGTGGTTGCAACAAAACTGTGCTATATGCCATGCAAGCGATGCAACACTCGAGGTTGTCAAGGAGAAATTTGGCGATTGAGTCATCTCACGGTGAGCGTTCATCAATGCTTGGTTTCAAACCGCAAACTCTATCCACTGATTTAGGTATCGTTCAGCAATACAATTTTTCTTATACAGGGTGCGCCATCTAATGTTTTTTTTTTAAATCATAGGTTATTTTGACACTGACAGCTGTTTCTCCCTCGAAATGTTGACAGAAAGTCAGTATCATACCTCCGCGGAATGAAATGAGTTGCTTTACGCATGAATAACGTTGGGAAATATTGAAAACTTATATCCAAAATGAGTGCTGTGGGATGACAACAGCAAGGATGACTTCTATAGTGTGGGCCATCTAGCTTTTTTTTTTTTTTTTTTTTTTTTTACATCATAGATTATTTTGACACTGCATTTCCCGCTTGACCTTGACAGAATGTCAGTATGATGTCAGTATAAATGTCAGACAGAATGTAAGTATCATATCTCCGCGGAACAAATCGCTTTACGCTTAAACAACGTTGGCAAATATTGAAAACTTATTTCCAAAGTGAGTGCTGTGTAGCCCAAAAAGTTGCGTTTTTTGAAAAAAAGTTTTGGCCGAAATGAAGCGCCCACCGCGACAAGTTCTTGAGATTGGTATGCTAGTGGACAACACTCATGGTCCCTGTCGTCGTAGGGTGCGCACAGATGAGAGTGTGAGACTCAATTCGCGAACATCAACTCGCCACCGATCTCAACAGCTCAACATTTCACGCTCACGCACTAGCCTGAGCAGAATTCTGCACAAAGATCTCGGATTTTTCGCTTACAAGGTTCAATTGACTCAGCAATAGAAGGGGCGCGACCATATGCTTCGCAGTTTGGGCCTTAGAGCAGCTTGAAATGGACAACGATCTTGGGTGAAAAACCATTTTTTCTGATGATTACAAATAAAACAAAAAAGGCACGAGAAATTTGGTGCTGTGAAAGTGAATCACGCACCTTTAGTGTAGGATTTTGCGAACGTACCCATTAAGCCATCGACGAGTCTTTCTAGTCATTATAAAGTCATTGCCAAGGGTCTCTCTCACAATTCGTCTAGACTTTCGAAGATGTGATCTTTCATGTTTCGGAGCTTGATTTCTCCGACTTCGTACAACCATGCAGAGAGAACAATGAAAAACTTCTAATAGGCACTTTTAACTATGAGGGCCGATTCGGCAAAGGTTTACATTTTTCAGTGTTAAACTGATTTATTGAAGCACATTATACGTTCAAAAGTAGTCTAATTTTGATTTATTTCTGAGATAAATTATCACGTCCTTTTTGTGTGGCATCTTTGTTTAAATATGAGGATACATTAACAAAGTTTGTTATCCGAAGTCGGGAGGCCTGTCCTTTAATGCCGCACATCTACAGGGTGGGCCAAATAAGATCAGTCAATGTTACACACGAATAATTATCTTTTTCTTTTTGCAGGTTATAATTCTTTGACGTTAGGCAAAAAAGTCTTAAGTCAATTTTTTCTCTTTCGTTTGGTATTAACGACTTAAGTCTAGCACATTCATTTCAGAGCTTATTTGCCATAATTTCTTTTTTTCGAACACATTAATCTATTTTCAATTTGGTTTTACGAAAAACTGCAGTTTCTGACTTGAGACCTTTTTTTTATAATTTGCGCGTGCGAAAGGGATTCGAATACCCTTAAGTGGCTGGGTTCAAAACGGGCCGAAGGTATAGAGGCAGAGAAGGAGAGGAGGTACCTGTGCACCTTTTTGCCTAACGTCAAAGAAATGTTCTTGAAACCACAGCTACCGCAAGAGCACTGACAACGACTACAATACGCTATTCGCTTTATACAATTTGTTACACATTCTGATTTTTAAAATAATGTTTTGATGTCGGATAAAGCGCATTTCTATTTAAGTGACTATGTCAACACGCAAAACTGTAGATTGTGGGACTCCGAAAATCCAAGCGAAACAAACCAGCATCAGTGACACCCAGGGTTGTAGACGTATAATAATTGGCTTATTATACACATTTTTTACGTGTATTGCTGGTGTATAAGTGTATAAAAGCAAGGAATACTGAAAAAAAAGTATAAAAGTCAAGGAAATGCATAGAGAATAGGCACTTGTTATTATAGGTACTTCTAAAATTTACTTTTTTACACTTTTATACAATTGTATACCCTTTTATACACTTAAATACAGTTTTATACATTTTAATACAATTTTATACACTTTTATAAGCTTTTTTACGGTATAATGTACAAAAACCAAAAAGTGTGACATTTAACAACCCTGGTGACACCCAATAAAATGCACTGTTTGATGTGGTGTTATGACTGAAAAAGTTATAGTTCTTCGAGAATGAGGATGAAACGTAAGAAACAATTCTCCGTGCTTCCTACAAAACAATGATCGACAACTTCTTACGGGAGAACAGCTCCTGATTTATGGTTCCAACAAGATGGAGTGACTGCGCGCAAACTACTAGACAAACTATGGACTCGCTACGTAAAATTTGTATTTGACCCACCCTTTAGTAGGACCGAGAGCAACAAGTACAAGATTTATGTACATTACAGTAATTGCTGTACGTAAAATCTTTAAAGTACATCTCAACAGAATAATAATTTCCTTCCAAAAGATCCAACTCATTTTAGTAATCACCCCCCCTAAACAGAAACTAAAGCAGAATCAATTAACTGTCATCTACAAGTGGTACATCATGTCAAAGTAAGACCCCGTCCCCATCTGGCATAGATGGGGGAATAAAAGTAAACCACAAACTAATCAAAAATTCAAAAAAACAAAAAAATTAACCAGAGATTTTCCCTCTATCTACCATCACATGGCAAAAGAAAAATGTACCCAGACAACGCTCTCGTAATTAAACTTGAAAACCTATTATCCCCTAGAAATGGCATCACTAAAACTCCAAACCTAACCTCACATCCTCCACTTTCTGCAAAGAACAACAAGAAGCAAAAGAGTGGAAAACAAAAAGAGGGAAAAACGGATACAACGTTATTAATACGAAAGCGCCCCCTCGACACCGACACCGACACTGCCACCCACAACCTACATATACTTCTTCTTCTAGGTGTCCTTCCGCTCCTTGCTTGTTCGGTGTTGTCTGCCCCTAAACGAGAATTCATTTTGATTTTCTTTGTAATACCTCCAAAAAAGTTGAAGCTACCCTCTCATGCTGCCGTACAATTTTGCCTTTTTTGACAGCAAAGCATGCTGTCGTTGTTTTGGGGGGCGAAATGCCGGGAATGGATGGGTGGCGATGGCAGTAGCGATGACGGTAGCTGTGTACACCTAGAAGATGAGCGAACTTCCGGGTTTTTACGGTTCCGTTCTGAGTTGTTCTTCCTCATTCATTATGTTTTCAACAAAACAAAGCACATTTCATATACAAATCCTTCGGTGCCACTAAAACATTGGTCGCCTGACTCTGTGTCGTCGTGATGTGGACGTTTACCAAAAGCCAAAGTCTCTTCTCCGTCGTCCACTTGAAAACATCAGCAACACTTGCAGACTCTGTGCGCCATTCGATCTCCTCCCCCTCCCCACTTCGTTCGGAAACACACACACAGATATGAAATTGAAGTTTTCTTGGATGAAAAACAATACGAAGGAGAAGAGAGCCCAACACAACTCACATGACAGTTTCAAATAGATTTCCACTCATTCCACCGCCAGATCCTTTTCCATCAGCAGAGACCAGGGCCAAGTCAAGACAAGGCAAGGCACTAGCAATCTCCCTCTATCTATCTTCATCTGCCCATGTGTACAAAGTTAAGAAGGGCACGAAGAACAGAGATATCTTCCTCCTCCTGGCCCACACCACACCACAACACAGTGGATTCCTTGTGTGTTACTTGACAGGCGGCGGCAGAGATAGAGCGAGCGCACATGGATAATGGTTTGGTGGTAGTTCCACTGATGGTGGCTGCTAGATGGTTTCCTATCTCGATGAAGATGGAGGAGGAGGCACAAAAAAAACAAAAAAGAAGAAAATCCAAATAAATTGTCGGCACAAAAACCCAAGAGAGACAGACAAATGGAATATATCTCTGCTCAGGAGCAGTTCATATAACCATCCAACCAACCAACCAACCAACCAACCACCGACCGTAGCAGACTACATTCTCTAGAATTTCTTCTTCTAAAAAGCTTTTTGAAGCAGAAGGAGCAGCAGCAGCAGTAGGAACGACAACCACAAAGGAAAATGACGATGACGACAAACGACGACGACGACGACGACGATGAGGAACGACAACGACAACGACCACGTTTCCAAGAGAAGGGGGACGGAGGACCAGAGATAGTAAAGTAGAATTCCAAAGGGGGTTGTGTGCGGATGATGGCGACGGTGGTGGTGGTGGCACTTTGCTTGTGGGTTGATGATAAAGTACAGAAGAGAAACACAAGAGAGAAGAACCATTGGATGGCATTAATCACATACATATTTCAGCTTAGAAGATACCCTTCAAGCTGCTCACCCACCCCATTGCCTCATCTGCCAATCTGATGTTTTTCTTTGAGGGATTTCTTTTTCTTTGTTTTTTTTTTCTTTCCTCTCCTTTTTTTGTTTCTGTCACTTTTCATTTGTGCTCTGTTTGTGCTGATGACGTTCGACGTGGTCGATGGTCGGTGGTGGTAGCAAACAGAGCTAAAAAAAAAAACAGAGAAGAGACATTTATGATCACAAAGTTTGAACCTTAACTTGGCCTGGACGGAGGACATGTGTCTGTTCAGTGTTTCACCCCTCGGAAGATGAAAATTCAATTCAATTCGACGCAGCAAAACCGAGACTCCCTCGAACGTCATCGACAGAAAGATACAAAAAACAGATTTCAGATTTTAGTGATTAGAGAGGCACAATACTCTGCCTGATGTCACCCAAGAGGGGGATGTACGTACGTACGTACACAAAAAACAATAACAACAACCATGAAGACGATGTACAACACAGTGCACTTGATTTGGCTGACTGCGCGCACTGCGAAACGGCAGAACAACCCGACGACGATGTCGGATGAATTGGGCGAGGGGGAGAGAAAATGGATGGTTTTCCTTTAAGATACACGTACAATTCGTGAGTATGTACGGTTGGATGTGCGCTTTTATGTAAACTCAAGTGTATTTTTCTTGTTCTTCGGTTTAAATAGTAAAAAGTGAAAGTAACGTAAAAAGTTCTCTGCTGTACATACGAGCACTTTCGTTTTTGCGTGCGTTCCTCCATCGTCTCTCTCTCTATCTCGGTGTACACCCCCCGCGAAGGTCGTTGAGTGAAGGATGAGGGTTGAATGGTGGCGACTGCATGCAAACCCCCCCTCACAAAAAAGGGAAACAACACAAAAATGTCTTGTTTATACACATGCACACCCGTTCTTTGACTGGGTGAATGAAACTATCGAGTTTGGGGGCAAGAGTGGTTATCTGACAGTTTCCATGACCCTGATTTTGAGATTGAATATCATCGCCGTTACTGTGGCGATGCTTGGAGACGTCCTTGAAAAAGAGGTGCCACGATGTAGGCGCATTGACTTTCTTTGAAAGTGACATTTAGTGTATTTCAGATCTGACTGATGGCTTTTATTGCTGACGACGATGGACAACGAAATAAGGAAAAAGACCTTCTGTTTTGCACGTGAAATTTGAGCTCCCTTAAGCCTGTAAATTTTCCCTAGTTCCCTAGAAGCCTATAAGCAGATATAGCCGCTATCCAGGAGGTGCGATGGAGTGGGCCGGGCAAAAAGAGGATGAAAAAGTGCTGCATATGCTACGGCGATTGTTGCAGAGAGCCAAGGCAAAGCTTGTTTGTGGTTCGAGGCAAACTTAAGCCAGAAATCTTAAGCTTAAGCGAGTGTTTCATAACAATACGCATCAAGGAAAAATTCGGTTACACCAGCCTTATCTGTGCCCACGCTTCTCTACATCAGAGGAACAAATTGACAACAAGGATGGGCCATCTACAGGGTGGGCCGTCTAGTGTTTTTTTTTTTTAAAACACAGGTTACTTTGACACTGACAGCTGCTTCCCGCTCGAAATTTTGACAGAAAGTCAGTATCATACCTCCGCGGAACGAAATGAGTCGCTTTAAACTTGAACAACCTTTGACATATATTCAAAACTCATTTCCAAAGTGAGTTCTGCGTAGCGAAAACAGTGCGTTTTTTGAAAAGAAGTTATGGCCGAAATGAAGCACCCACCGCGACAGCTGTAACTCAATTTTCTGAAAAAAGTTTGTGAGACTGATATGCTAGTGGACAACACTCATGGTCCCTGTCGTCGTACGGTGCGCACAGATGAGAATGTGGATGTTGTGGCCGAGTGTGCGAGACTCAACATCAACTCGCCATCGATCTCAACAGCTCAACATTTCACACACTAGCTTGAGGCGAATTCCGCACAAAGATCTCGGATTATAACAAGGTCCAATTGACTCAGCAATACAAGGCGCGCGACCATCCGCTTCGCAGTTTGAGCCTTAGAGCAGCTTGAATTGGATCACGATTTTGGGCGAAAAATTAACTTTTCTGACGAGGTGCATTTTCATCTCGGCGGCTATGTTAATAATAATAATGGCGGCGCTACAGTCCGAGGTGGATCTGGGCCCAGCTTCTCAGTAACCACTCGTGTTGTGCGTGCTATTGTTCTCTCACGAATGGAGGGGACCTACATTTTAATTCCGACTCCGAACGAGATTGAGAAGCTTTTTCTAGACAGTTATACTTTTTGAGCATTGTCAGTGACTCGAAAGAGGTGGAGCCGTGAACAAATTTTTAGGTGATTTTTTGGGAATCGTACCGAGAACATCGAGCGTAGGAGTCGACGCACCTACCCACAACGCCACGGCGAGGCAGTTTTGTTTGGCGGCTACGTTAACAAACAAAAGTGCCTCATTTGGGACTCGGAAAAGCCACACGTTATTATCGAGAATGGAGTGGTGGCATCCACTCCATTCTTCGAAAATGAGGCTGTGAACAACGTTTCGGTCAACGGAGGGCTTTACAGAGGCATGTTAACAGATTTTTTTTTTTTTTACTGAAATCGAAGAAATGGATTTGGACGACCTCTGGCCCAAGCAGGATGGCGCACCATGTTGTGCCACAATCGATCTATTGCGCATCAAATTCCCTCATTTCGTGTTATCAGCCGCCTTGGCGATGTCAATTGGCCGATTCAGAGTCCACTTTGGACTTTTTTTTGTGGGGAAGCGTGAAGGAACGATGTTATGCCAACAATCCGAAAACGATTCAAGCACTTAAGGCCAATATCATCCGACCAATCCGTGAGCTACAGCCCGAAACCATCAACAAGGTCTTGGAAAATTGGAGTGACAGAATGCGCTACTACGAAGCCAACCGAGACAGCCACTTGAACGACGTTGCATTGCATAATTAATGGGAATGTTTGTTCTTACTAATAAAGCCATAATACATTGAAAAAATTGAATTTTGTACATTTTATTGCATTTTAAAAAGAAATTTGTATTTGGCCCACCCTGTACATGAAGAATGGTACTCCATTCAAAAATGCTAGACTTTAGTTGACTCTTTGTCTAAATGCCTTGATGTCGTTATAACAAAAAACCCAAGGGTTTCCTAACTAAATATTAATAAATAAATTAAATTTTCAAAAGTAGTCTCCCCGGTAAGGTCTACGCTAAGGTGTTGGAGGCGCGTTCTAGAGATATGGTCGAATCCAGGATGGGATATGAACAGTGCGGTTTTCGTCCCGGCAGAAGTACAACCGACCATCTTTTCACTCTAAGAATGGTACTCGAGAAGGTTTGAGAGTATGCCAAACCGATCTACAGTTGTTTTCTAGATTTGGGAAAGGCATACGACCGAGTTCCTCGAGGTAAACTCTGAAGCGTTCTGCAGGAGTATGGGACTGATGGTTATCTGTTGAGGGCCATTCAGTCTCTGTACACAAACTGTAGCACTTGTGTTCCGGTTAACGGTAGTAAATCAGCACTTTTCACCGTTGGCGTTGGACTTCGCCAAGGGTGCGACTTGTAACCTCTTCTTTTCATTATATAGATGGACTGGATGTTGCAGCGCAGTCGAGGCGAGGAATGTTTCACGTTAAGAGAGTTGAGGGTAAATCATCTACTTTTTGCAGATAACCTAGTAATCCTCACATCCATTCAGATGAAACTCCAGCGCACGCTAGGTAGGTCTGTGGCCGTATGTGCTGATGCACATGGACAAATCTGAGGTTATGGTTATTTCCAGAACGCCTGTCCAATGCACTCTACATGTTAGTGGAGTCCCATTGAAATGGGTGGAGAAGTTTAAGTATCTCGGGGTCTTCACGAGTGATGGGAGGAATAATGCTAAGCTTTTCGGTAGGATTGGTCAAGCTGAGTCAATTTTGAAACAACTTGGTGTCAAAGCCAAGTTAGCAGTTTTGTTCCAACTTTTATCTATGGTCATGAAATTTGGGTAATGACCGAAAGAATAAGATCGCGAAAACAAGCTGCCGAGATGAGATTTCTTCTTGCTGGTGTGGGAATTACTCGCCGGGATATGGTGAGAAACACGACAGTGCGCGAAGAACTCAATGTTGGGCAGCTGCTTCTTCGAACGGAAAGGGCTGTACTTCAATGGCACGTGGCAGGAATGTCCCCACCATCACGACTTCCGAGACGTGCCATGAATGCGATTCCATCAGGTAGGCGACCGCTTGGCAGACCCAGGACGAGATGGTTGGACTAAGTTCAAAAACGCGCCTGGTTGCGCCTGTCGTTGGCGGAGGATCGAGTGGCCTGGAGATCTCTCGTGCGTGCGTTACCCCCGCGACACTTTTAGTGGAACATGCGGGTAACTGAAGATGAGATGAAAGAAGAGCGAAATAACAAGATTTGTTTTCATATTAAACATGTGTTCTGTTTTTTGTCCATACATATATTTAAAGGTAAAGACTTATGAGTTGTCCATTATTTGTTTATTTCAACAACGCGAAATAGTTACTTAAACTTTTATTCTAATAATTAAAATTAATAAGAAACGTGTTTCTATTTTTTTGACCATGGCTGTACTTTTCAAGCCAACGACTCACTTCCAGACGGGAACCCTCACAATGTGTTATTTTCCTATTGTAAGAGCCAAGTTGTCTTGCACCCGGGATCAGTTAATCTTGCTAAAGATCTTCCTCACCTCTTCGAACTCAGAGGCTCAAATTCGAAGACACTTTTAACTGGAACCGTGGTCAAATCAATTTAGTCGCATAAGTCACGTTAAAGTAGATCACATTTCAACGCTGATATTTCTCATAAATAAATAATGAACGGAAATTGAAGACACTTCACTCAAACTAATACTGAGTTCCCGTCTAATACTTTCCAAACGAAAGATCATCCCTCATCGATTGGCATGAAAACGAAGTTCCGCACGTAGAGCGGAAACCGAATAGCTTCAGGCGTAGAATTTCAAAAGAAGTATTCTATTCCACGAGGAAGAAATTCATCCTTGAAGACTCCATTACTTTCCAAGAAAAACAAACAACAAAATAAGGAACGCCACTCGGATAAAGATAAGAATTGTCAAACATTTGCGCACATGCTACACTCAACCCAAGTTCGGAGTCAGTCAGTCAGTCATACCGGTTAGCTTTCAACTTTTCAATTCTGTCTTCCCCCAATGCGTTCATTTCTACAACGCGATTTCCGTGCATGTGTGTTACGAGTAAGTTCAACCATGTTCTTTTTTTTCTCGCTCCAAAAAACCTTCAAAATTGGTCATCTTTTCGCGATAAAATAAACGCCAAAACCAAGTCGTAGGGTAAAACCAAGTCGCAGAGCAAAAAAGAAAAATGTCGACAACACACACCGCCACACTCGACGGAGACCTCGAATTGGATGAACACACATGTGTATGCACGAACGCGGCTCGCTGAGAATGCATTATTCTCGCGCCCCGACAACCCTCAATTGGGGCCGTGTCGGTTTGCCTGTTTGCGTGAAAATGTGTTATCAACAGCACTTCGCTGAAAATAAATGATATCAGGTCTCGCTCGGAACCATAAAAACGAAAACAAACAGTCGTTGGTCGCGGTGACGGCGGCACCAACCAGCCGACCAATAAGTGTTCATCGCTGTCGCTGTCGCCTTTTGTCCGCTCACCATCGATCGTCGTGCGTTTCTCAATGTTCGAGCGAGCGGCTGAGGCGATTGCAAATTGTTGTTTAGCTCATTTCGCTGAATAAATATTTAAGCGAGAAAATAAAAAAAAATATATATATATGTTCAAGAAACCAGGCACTCTTCAGTGGAACTTGAAATTGAGTCATTGATAAGAGGAAAAACAAGCTGTGTGGCGGTGGGGATGTGTTCGTGAATCGGCGATCTAAGTTCTCTGGTTTTTTGCTGGAATAGGCGATGGGTTGTGTGGTGTTGCCTTGTGGGTAATTTATTAGATTGGTGCATGTCACTTTTTTTTTCTTCTTCTTCTCCTCTCTGTTTCTCTCTCATTGCCCAGTTGCTTTTTTTGTTGTTGCTTTTTGTTGGAATGTGAATGTTTATGATGATGACTAAGTGTGGTTAGCGGATGCAGAGTTGATCTAAAAAAAACACAGAATGACTCGATGATGATGTCTGAACTTGGGTTCAATTAGTTCCAGTTGTCTAGCAGTAACTTATATGGTGATGACGTAAAGAAACTATTTTATGACAAGACGGGCATTTTGAAGTCATGGGAAATTCTTCTTAGATTACTTGATGATTATGAAGCTAACGATAAACTAATCGCATGTGACATTTGCAGAGAAGTTTGGCCGAGGGGTAGTGGAAAATTGGAGTGAAATAGTTGGAAGCACTTTAATTGACATTTGAGTTGACAGGCGGCGTATTCGATATCAAATAATGCACACTTTTGTAAATGGTTGTGAATGTGGTCTGGGCATTAAGTGGGAGAGTGTTGGTTTGTTTCTGTTGAGTGTTTCATCAAGGAAAACATGTGTAAATAGATGATAAATATTGAATGTCTTATGAAACATTTAAAAAAGCTGAAAACTCTATGAAAATTTGTCGTGATTTTCGAGACTGGGGGAATTGTGAGAACTATAATTTTGATTATGGCGCAACAGTCCAGAGTGGACTTGGGCCTAGCTTCTCAGCAACCATTTGTGCTGTGCGTGCTATTGTTCTCTCATAAGCAGAGGGGATATACAGTTGAATGTCGACTCAAAACACCTTAAAATGAAGTACAGTAGAAGATGAACGATTTTTTAAGTATTTACAAGAGATGGCGTAGGTTGTAGTACACAGTTCAGAACTATTTTTTTTGCAGAGTATTTTTGAAGCACTTCTGAAGCACTAAGACTCAAAACTGGTCGATTGTACTGCAAGTTTCACAGGGATTCGAACCTGGGACCCCTCTAACTTGGGACAGGCACTTAACCAACTGCGCCATCCAGTCGTGGTTCAGACCTATACTGCAGGTAAATATTTTCATGACACTGCTTCACTGTAAGGCTTTAGTTGTCAGTATGTATCAATTCGTCAATATTCACTAGACATGGATGGATCCTTCTGATTTCCACTCGTTTCGGTCAAAGCAGAAAGCTCTTTCAGAAAAACGGTTCACATTATGAATGATGGTTATCGGGAATCGAACTTTAGGCGTAGGAGTCGCTCCCTTACGAAGTGGAGGACATGCTAAGTGCTAAGTACAAGTCTTCAAATAAGACGCTGACAAAAGGCATGTCAGTAATGGCTGAAACACAATAGTGCGTCAGCGTTGGCGTTGTCTTTCAACGCAGACAATTCAATGGGCATGCACACAATATTGCGTCGACCTACGTAAGTGAAAAATTAGAGAGATGGGAGGATCGTAATAAAACGCAAAACGTAATCCCAACGCACGTCATTATCGAACATGTTGGATATTTTTTGACAGAGGGATGCGCTGTGAGAGCGAAATTGAGAAATGTTTCCCAAATTGAGTTTTTTTTTTTTCCAAATTGAGAAATTTTTATGGCAACTGACGTTTAAGGAATGAAAACAGCTGACGGAATATTTTTCATTTGGTATTTGAGAGAGAGAGGGAACATCTGATTAACGCAGTCCGTCAACGCACTCCCTCCGTAAAATGAAGTCGGCTGGCGCAACGCACTATTGTGTTTCAGCCATAATGCGCAAAATATAATACTGCGTTGGTGCTACCGTCGAGTGACGTTTAAGTTCCAACACAAGCAAGGCAATGGCACAGTCCTAAACATTGCATTGTACTAACGATCTCACATTTGTTTGAAAATGACAGCAATGAGCGCAACGTAATCTTTCTTAACAACGTAGTCACTCACGCATATCTTTAACATGTTAGAACAGTTGCTTCTGTTTTGAAACTTTCCATACAAATTCAGAGTTTTTGGTGTGTTTCATTGTAAAGTTTGAAAAGTTAAAAACAGCTGATAAATTTGAATTGTCATTTCAAAGTACACCTCAATTGCCACTTTTTTCTCCGAATGTCATCAACGCAAACAGGACCAAAGATACATAGCGTGCAAAAAGTTTATCAGCATCGTACAAGCAATAATATTTAACTGAAAACTGTTAGTGGGAAAAGGGGCAAAGTTAAGTTAACAAACCACAATCAAGTCGCACCGAGAGATTTTATGGTGAACTGAACTGCTCCAATTGGCCCAATTATTCTTTCGCTGGTGGATAATTGTTCTGTTCTTGGGACTGTTGAATATTCAGGACGTCAAATCACCAAAATATGGTCGAATTCGTAAATGCAAACATTCTGTAGCCATTTATTGTAAAAAAGCGACATTGTCTTTGCATGAACGTGACATCACTTGCGTTCATAAAGGCAAATTGACAGTCAAAAAATTGCATTGAATTTTGACGTTGCATGAGGATGGCAGAAGAAAATGCTTAATGTGTCTTTTTAGGTCAAAACTCTTCTTGAACATTCCTGCAAGAGCTCCCTCTGAATGTTAACTATAAAGGTGCTTGTTAGCCAAAAATCGACGAGCCACTATGTATTTCCTTTTTTTTCTACTTTTTTGCTTTTTCTTTATACAAGTACCTCGCCACATAAGCACGAGAATTTTCAATAATAAAGTTGAATTTGAATTTATATTTTGTTGATTTTTATTTCATTTCGAATGTGCCGTTCAATATGTAGGTATTTGTCCCGATCAAAAAATTAAGAAGTTTTATATAAGCATTATTTTTCCATTAAACATTATGAGAGAGAGAAATCTATATTTCGCTTAACAGAAATAACCGGACATCACACAGAAAAAATGATTTTAGTTTGTCATTTTTTAAATTTCTAGGATCTAAATAATTTAACATTTATGAACTCTTTTTTGCCAATACATAACTACGATATTCATGCCTACACTTATTCATACATTCATTGAAACATTTTTTTTTCATGGCATGTGTAACAATGTTGCATTTACGAACTCAACCTATGTTAAATTGACCGAAATTGGCATGTGCAACAATGTTGTATTTGTGAACTCAGCCTATGTTGACATTGACCGAAAATATGAACGTTGTCAGACAGAGCACTACAGGAAATGTTCAGAATTTAACGAGAAGATGGTCTGTTACTGTTTAAATTTTCTGTTTGTGCTATTTGTAGCATTTTAAAAGGCGATTCCAAAATTCAAATTATCGGGATTATGCATTTGCGCTAGAAATACGAAAGGACAGTTTTGAATTTCGTTGAGCATGGTGAGCATTTTGATTAAGGTGACCACCAAATCAATTGCCTGATTTGACTTTTCCAGATTTACATATCGGGATTTTTATCTAACTAGCACAATATTTTGCAAGCTATTGTTCTCTCACGAGTGGAAGGGACATTACAGTTTACTGTCGTCTTCGAACGCTGAGATTTTGACAAGCATTTTTCGACAGATGTAAGGTTAAAACCGTGAACAATGAAAGAATAGTTTTTGCTGGAAATTTAAACTACACTGAATGTCTAGAGATTAGGTGTCGTCACGGCGGCAGCCACATTAATCCTCTTACACATTGAAAAATCCCCCCATTTTCTTGGACATCCAACATCCTCAGTCGACCTTGAAGTGTAAAAATTAGATTTCATTTCACGGGCTTGACCCGGTTTGAGGAAATATCAAATTTCAATCACTCTCGTGTTGCAGGAGTAAATGCAGCACCACTACTTAAACAAAAACTACTCACATATCCCACTTGAACTTTAAACCTTTTCGACTTGTTGTAGAATCGCAGAAACGGAAACGAAACGAGTCAGTCAGTGAACGACTACTCATAACCAAAGGTCGACAGCAGAGCGAAGGTGGCTATGGCTTACACTCACACCTGTGTCACTGGGTTTTTTTTAAAAAAAAAAAGAAAAACAAACACTACTTAATTCATCACCAGTAGTAGCGGCAGCCAATTGAAAGCAAATAAACCCATCGTCTCCCAACGACATACCCAAACTCCCTCCGGAATTCGTCCGACCTACTTTCAATAGACACACGACGAGGTTATGTTATGTGGACGGAGGATGAAGGCATGTGCCGTTGTATCCGCCGCAGGGGTTGGTTTCATGAATTAAGGACCATGCATCTAAAAGTGCTTCAAACTTGAAAACAAAACAAAAAAAATAAATAAATGCCGACAACTTACGTTGTTAAGGATATAGCCACCGCCGCCATCCACCACACAGCCAGAGCGCGATGTGCCTATTCACCTTACCTACCCCAATTTTCTTCTTAGCGCCGTCGTCGTTGTTGTTTTCGTGGACTGATGTGGTTTATTTTTTTTTTTCATTTTTTTTTTTGTTTGTGTTTAAACCTTTCGCTTTATTAATGTAAATGTGTGAGCTGCCGGCGTCGCATTCAAGCACAACACGAAACGAGAAATTGATACGTCGAATGTGTATCTGTATCTATAGATAAATTAAAGGGGGACACGCGGGGGGACGAATGTCGGAAGTCTACGTTTCATTCATTATTCTCAGATTTAAATGAACACAAAGAAATGAAAGAGGAAAAAAAACCAACAAATTGGAGCCCAACACACAAGCAGGTGGCGGTGGTGGCTCTATAAATAGACACTTGACATGCCCGTAAATATGTATATGTATCTGTACGACCGACCGGCATCCCAATATTTTCATTGATAAGATATAAGCAGAAAAAAAAAATGAAAATAATAATGCAATGGAAAAGACTGGGAAGACGAGGGGGAGTTTGCTACTACTATCGTGACGGTAGGTACTGCTCCATGCGCCAGAAGGGTTTGGTATGATGGTGAACACACTCCACGCCATTGATATGGGATATCATGTTGGCAACTGGGGCACACGCGAATTGGGACAGTAGACACACAAGGAGAGTGCTATGGGAAAAACCGATTCTTTTTTTTTTTGTCTTATTTTGCATCTCTTCGACGTTCGTCGTCGTCGTTGGCGGCGGTTTATCGCGTGGCCTCCTTTAGGAGAATATGGTTTAGGTCATGAGGGGGAGGAAAACATATAATTGGCGGGAGAATTGCTGGAGTTGAAAATTGGAGTTTGTTTTCTGATGCGTTCGGTTTCTATTTGCAATTCATTCGAATTGGATGTGAATTCTTGGAATTATTTGCAGTCCAATAAAAATAATCTTTGGGTCAGTGACATTTATGTTGGTGATTGTGGGGAATGAAAGATTATGCAATCTAACAGTTAGTAAAATAGGAAAATATGAACTAAGTATTAAGTGCATGAGCACGCGCTTCTTGTCACAACAGGCATAGAGAAGAGCTATACGGCGCAATGTCTAGTTTTGACGGAGGACTCTGCCTTTAATGTCAAAAAATGTGTTTTTTGATACACTGCTACCACAAGACGACGATTACAATAAGCTATTTGATTTACATTAAGCCACACAAACTGATTTGCAAAATAATGTTTTGATATTGGATGAAACACATTACCATTCAAAAGGTTATGTCAACAAGAAAAAATGTAGATTGTGGGACTCCGAAAATCTAAGGGAAACAAACCAGCATCAGTGACACCTAATAAAATGCACTGTTTGATGCGGTGTTATGGCCGAAAAGTTATCGGTGCACATTTCTTCGAGAATGAGGATGAAACGCCAAAAACAATTTCTCAAGCCTTTAACACGACAATAATCAACAACTTTTTGCGACCAATGGGGGAACAGCATCCTAATTTGTGGTTCCAAAAAGATTAAGCGACACCGCAAACTCCCAAGGAAACTAAGGACCTGCTGTGTGAAATTGGTAGTTCTTATTTGGCCCACCCTGTAAATAGT
Organism: Myathropa florea; assembly: GCA_930367185.1. Classification (NCBI taxonomy): domain Eukaryota; kingdom Metazoa; phylum Arthropoda; class Insecta; order Diptera; family Syrphidae; genus Myathropa; species Myathropa florea. Next base: position 36,535,921 of record OV884004.1, on the reverse strand, counting down.
TTCCTTTCTATATTTGTTCTAATGATGCAGGAATTGTTGAAACATGCGGGTTGTAAAATGATACAAATGAACCGAAAGTAATTCATGTACAATTTAATAAAAAATGTACTAGATTATTAGTTCATTGAAATGGAAAATAAAATTGTATTTTTTCTAGACAAGAAGATAAGCTGTCATGTCACTTTTTCAATACTATATTTGAGAAGATCATGCAAAACTAACTGGTCAACATTAGACGCACTATTTTCCAATAAATCCGTGAAACTTCTGGTACATACGAGTTAACGAAATTAATTGTACATAGCGAATCTTCATTGAGGCATTTGCTGGCGTTGAAACAGAAGTGGTTAAAATGGTTCTATCAATAAACAAGGACAAAACGAAGTATGTGTTGTCTTCGAAAAAGATGCAAAACACTGACTTGGCACCGAAAATATGCAGATATAACGACGTTGAGGTGTTTGAAAACTTCGTTTGCGTCGCCTCCGCAGTAAAGAGTACGAATAATATCCGGAAGGATATAAAACGCAGAATAACTCTTGTCAATTAATGTTTTTTTTTTTTTGGATACAAAAGGCAATATAATCCTATCTCGAAAGATCAAGTTGACGTTGTTCCTTAATATCCAAAGCGGATGAAGAAGCTGTCTTTCCGAGAGAAAACTTTTGCGTGCGATCGTTGGTCCTGTAGGCGTTGAAAAGTTTAAACCACGAACTGTGCGGGCTGTACAGAGACATGAGTCAGGTCAAGCGGTAACGGATTCAACGCCTATGGTGGCTAAGGTCTGGTGTGGAGAACATAGCTCTGACCCGACATCCGTCTTTTCTTCCTTGAAGTCGGATGAGTGGAGCGTAGATGATTGCATTTTTTTTTAAAACTCATGCGCTTCTTATTTCTGGAACTTCTTAACGATTTCAAATACCTTTAAACGTTTCCAATAGAAATTTTTAGCGCGGTAGTAGTACTTTATGGTTTGTGCTTTACATGGTTTACTTACATTTCAATTATGCTTTGATTTTCAATTGAAAAATCATCACCATGGAATTAAGCAAACCAGTTCTGGCGTCATTACGGCCAAGCCGGTGATTCTTTGCCTCCCGGACTATGAATCACTTTCTTGTGCAGGCCATACAGTTCGGTGTTATGTCTTCTCCACCATTTGTACAATGGAAAAACGGAAGCAGTAGTGGTTGCTTAGAGGAATTCTACCTTGAATCTTAGGGGATCGATTTCTGGTCGACAGCGTGTCTTTTGTCGTAGACCTATGTATTTATCTGCACATCAGCTTGTGTTGTCCCTAAGCTTTTCTGTAATGGCACTGCGACAACGCGCGATGACGTTAATATCATCTGCCAACTTAAGTTGAACCGACATGTGCTTTTTCGCTGATCCCTAACTGCATCTGTTCCGGTATCAAACTGAATATGTCAGACGACAGCACATCTCTTTGCCAAAATTCGGGGCATGTCTCCAGTCGTTTTTACGTCTGAATACTTCTTTATCTTCGGGTGGCGTTACAGTTCGATCTAGCTTCAAAAACATCCACTTGCTTTTAGCCTACAACCGTTTTCTCACGGCTTCATTTTGAGTGCCTTTACATAACAGTTATACTCTCAGTACATTGTCAGTGACTGGAGACAGATGTTGCGACAAAAATGAAAGATAGTGTGTTGAACCCGATTCAAACCCCGGACCTTCGATGTAGAAACTGACGAACTTTCTATGCCACGAGTGTGTAGACTTTCTCACAGATGACGCCGTAAAAACAAGAGTTGGTGTGTTCATTCGGGTTTAAACCAAAATTCGATTTCAATGGTATTTTTATGGGCCATGACGTCGGCTTCCAACAGGGCGTGCTTCTTTTGCAGGTTCTGCAACGAGGTTAAATCTAGAGTCCGACCGAAGGCCGAATTTTCTGTGGGACTCTATTTGGAACATATTTTGCAAGTTGCAAATAACCCCAAATTGGATTTTTAGCTGCAATTTTTGGTGTTCTTTCTACCTGAAACCAGTACAAATAAATTGTATGCTTTTATACAGACCACTTAATAGTTTACCAACTTGCAAATGTAAAATCTTTTGATTTTAAAGCTGTAAACAAGCGCACTTTCAACAGAAATCGCAACATTCGGCTTCGGCAAAATCTTCCGAATGTTTTGCCGAAGGTGATATTTATAGCCGAAGGTGGCCGAAGCCGATGCCGAATGTTCGGTCGGGCTCTAGTTAAACCCTCACCGTGGTCTTCGGACAGTAATTATTAGAGTTGTACCGAATAGTGATTTGGCCGGATACCGGATACCGAATATTCGGCCTGCAGCTGGGCCGGATAGCCGAATATTCGGCGGCCGGATATCTGCCCAAATTAAAAGTATAGTAGTTTGGTGGTCTGATACTCAAATCAGACCGGTACAAGAAAAACCAACTTAAACATGTTTTTCCTTCTCCTCCACAAGATATTCTTACTTTCTACACAGCAAAGTTTTTTGGGACATTTTTGAAGAGGTTGCTCAAGGCAAGACACCTTGAGATTTTTGCAAAAAAAAAAAATACCGTCAACGATCTTGACTTATATCTCAAAACAGTTTATTTTTAGCGGAATAGCGGCCCTTGTGCTTGGTGGTCAGTAAATGGAAGACCCCAATTTTTCCAAAACTTATTTTCCATCTCCATGTAGCAGTGTATTCAGTGAGACACTCGTTTCTGAAGCATCGCTGAATGCAGAAAAACTAATTTTCATTCACCATAATTTGGCTTTAATAAACTTCCAATATTAAATTGTTTTTTTACTGAAAAAACGACTATCCGGTATTCGGCCGGATATCGAAAGACTATTCGGCTCCGGCCGGATATTATAACAGAAGCCGGATAGGCCGGATACCGAATACTTGCCGGATATCCGTCACACCTAATTATTATTAATTATTCTTTGATTTCTCTCAACCAGAGCTCAATGATAATAATATTGGCGGCGCTACAGTCCGGGTGGACTTGGGCCAGCTTCTCAGCAACCCGTCGTTTTGTGCGTGCTATTGTTCTCTCACGAGCGGAGGGGACCTACAGTTTAATGCCAACTCCGAACGGCGAGATTGAGAAGCTTTTTCTAGACAGTTATACTCTTTGAGCATTGTCAGTGACTCGAAAGAGGTGGAGCCGTGAAAAAATGTCGAGATTCGAACCTTAGACCTCGAGCGTAGGAATCGACGCACCTACCCACTACGCCACGACTCATCAATGGTTCTGTTGAATTGTTACAATTGAATGGCCTCCTGCAGTTTGCATCCTTTCTTGAGTAATGTTTGCACAAGACTCTCCCACAAAACAACGACTTCCTACATGGGGATGTTGATGTGATCAGCTGCAGCGTAATGCTTGTTTTCGATCAATTCTGTCCCTTCAGTTGTCGGGATTCCAGTTAGTTGTCGGGACTCCCATTAATTGTCCGGACTCCCTTCATTATGGAAGTGGACGAATTTTTAATGCCACGAATGCGGATCAGTGCAACCTTTTTCACAGCACTCTGGAAATACTGGATGTACCGGGAGATTTTGCAATAGGAAGGAAAGTCCTTAACACATTCATTTCCAGATAACCACGCTCCTTTGATTTATGATGCAATATTTATATACCCCATGCCTATTAGAGAATTGCGTCTTAAATCAATTGTGTCACCATCAATCCAAAAAAAAAATCCACAAAAAAAAAAATGTAAAACCAAGTCAGGTACCATCTAATTGATTCAATAAAAGACAAAAATCCGACACTCCTTGCAGACACAACGACGACGCTGGCGTCATCTTTCAATTTCACATGTAGGCGCACACGTTTTGATAACAAAAGCAATCTGGGCCAGTAGCGTCAGCAAATCAAACACAGAGACCCCGCGTCACCGTCAGCAGCAACAACAACAACAATAACAACAACAAAGCAAAACATAAACAAGTCATGAACAAAATGAAAAAAAAAAAAAAAAAATCGAGAAAGACGACGGGGAGATACAATAAAAATAAAAAATCAAAGGAAACACGAGAAAAAGATGTAAAATCCAACGGACGAGGGGGTTAATGACCCAAAAAGCAGTGAAAGCACAACACAACACAACACAACGTGATGACGCGCGTTCGAGGAGCGAGGAGGTGGAAAACTGAGAAGCGATTTTAGCGCGCAATCAAATTCAGAAGAACAAGTGATAGCGACGCGCGTGATAGTACGAGTATGTGCTCTATGGATGACTGACTAAAGTCTGCTTTTTTCCCCCTCCCCATCCCCTCCGCAAACCATTACGCGGTCCATTGTGGATCTAGACGTGTGTGTATGTCACTTCAATGTCTCTCTCCCTCCTCGCGACGGCAGCCCCCTCCAAACACAACCGGTCCTTTCATATCAATTGTGCCACCACATCGTCATCGTCGTCGCCGTCGTCTGGCCTGGCGCCTTGCCTTATGAAAACTTATATGGGTTGTTTGGGTACCCCCCGCCTTCCTATGCCCTTTCACAAACACGAACTCATGCCGGATTCCATCCGAGTGAGCACGGTTCGGTTCTAAACACACAAAAATCCCATTCATCAAAATGGGTCAATGTCAAGGCCGTTTTCGGTTTTGAGTTTTCCGCTTCCCGGAGTTTCCCGTTTCCCGTTTCCATCACCATCGCCATCGCCATCACCAACATCATTGTTGTAGTCGTCGTCGCCGTCGTCATCGTCATCGTCGACGACCGGCTTTAGCTGCCGGTTAACACACAACTAGTGGATGGTTCCGCTTTTGTTGTTGTTGCTGATGCCGATGGTGGCGATGGAGGTGGTGGTGGTGGTGGCACGGGAACTGGTGCTGACGTTGCTGCTGCTGTTATCGGTGGTACTTAGTTTATGCGATTTTTTTTTTGTTCGGGGGCTCGACTCGGCTCTTCGAAACGTGCGAGCGGGAGATGTAAAATCGGAAGAATGTGTTACGTAGCACAACATCAAACTCCCTCCGGCCAACCAGACACACGTGGAGAGTTACGAGCACAGTCTGAGGTTGGGGCGTCGGTATATTTTGGGTCTGCTAACCGAGACTCGCCGCACACACGTTTTGATGCCTCTGCTGCGTCGTAAACAAGAGTAAACACACAATAGGCAGACTCCCAATTGGAACGGGTTCACGTTCACACATTCCACAATCCCTCCCACACATTGCAGCCTCACGAGGGGCACAAACTATTGCTCCTCCATGCGTGCCGTCCGTTGGTCAGTCTCCCGACAGACAACGAGAATCTGAAGTTGGGCGCAGTGGGAATGTGTAACACACGTCGCAATGGCTGGAAAGGAATCCACTCTACATGGACAATCCCATGTGTTCAATGTCATCTACGTCTCGTTGATTAACTCTCAATTTCGCTGAGAGGCTGAAGTGGACAGCACACCACCCCAATCCGTCGCTACACGACGAGACCTTATGCACAATCCTTCTCTCTTTCACCAGCTATACGCGTGTATGCATGTGTACACATCATCTCGTCGTCGAGTGTATAGAGCCGTGCTTTGATTAGATGCACACAACAAATTTCAATGACGACACAGCATCCTCTTCCTGCGCGCATTTTCAGTTGACTTTCCTTCCTTTCTGCAACTGCTGCTGCTGAAACGTGGTCTTGTGTTGTTCATGAGTAAAGACCTGTTACCCTCCACTCGAGAGCTTGTTTGAAAAAGTTAACTTGAATGGCAATGTGACCCGGTTACTTGCCCAGAAAACACACAAGCACAACGGTCGAGAGGCGGCGACGGTTTTTCTTTCTCAATGGAGTGGGGGGGGGGGGGGGGTGGTGGTGCCTGTGAATTGTGTTTTTGTTAATGAATGGGAAACAATCTCACGAAAGCAATGGCCAATCGATATACGTTTCACAGCTACGAAGGGACAGGATGCGGAGAGCATGTTACACGCTAAGTGCAAACTGGTGTAATGGATTGGCGTCCCCCTTCCGGCGGCATCCGGCTTGTTGGTGGTAATTTGATTTGTAAGGACTTTACTACGAGTAAAAAGATTGTTGTAGGTCTAAGGAATCCTAAAAGCACACTTAATGGGGTTTTCTTTTCAGTAATTCCTTAGAGAAAGGACATTGCCGTTTCTCAGTTTAAAATGGTCGGGGAGTAACTGAGTTATCAGTCTTCCGTTAATGGCAAATCACTGCTTGTGAGCTTGTAGCTTCCATTTCACTTGGGGTATGATTTCTGCAAGATTTAGAACTCCGGAAGACAGCGCTTTATTGCTGTAAAAAAAACAATCAGTTGTAAGTCGGGCCTACAGAGGCTAGAATAGCATCGTATAGAGCCGTAGTTAGACCAATCCTATTGTATGGAGTCGCAGTAAGGTGGACAGCTCTTGGCACAGCCGTCAACCGCAATCTTCTTAACCGCGTGCAAAGATGTGCAAGCATATGCATCAGAGGGGTGCTAAGGACGACTCCACCTGAAGCACTGAATGTTGTACTACATCTCCCTCCACTCGACTTGTTTGCCAGACAAGTGCACAGCGGTAAGACTCAAAACACTGCACCTGTGGAATAACCACCATACATGTCATTCAACCATTCTAGATAACCTCGAGTTTCTACCGCACGACGCTGACCGCCTACTGACTCATCTCGTCTTTGAGAAAAACTTCTCTACCACCATACCCTCCAGGTCCGACTGGAAGTCTGACATTCAGACACTGGACGGTGCATATTTTCACAGATAGATCCAGGACGGTCGAGGAAATAGGATTAGGTGTCTACGCCGTCTCAATTTTAGCATATCCCTCCACCTTCCAGAACATTGTAGCGCATTCCAGGCTCAGAAGATGACAAAAAAAGAAGCTCTGTCTTGCCTTAAGAACAACGTGATATCCAAGAAGAACATCACCATCTGTTCGGACAGCCAGGCAACAAGCAAATCTCTGAACTCGGTCACTGTCTTCTCTAAGACCTCCCTGAATTGCCGCCTATCTTTTAATGAGATGGCTGAGCATTTTAATATTCATCTCATGTGGGACGGGACACAGTGAAATTCCAGGGAATTGTAAAGCCGATGATCTCGCCAGGCGTGGAACGGTCTCCATAAACCTTCCTAGTGGAGAATCTCCGCCCATGCCATTCGCTACAGCTAAAACTTTCTTAAAGAATTACACTTTTAAAAACACCAACTTCGACTCTAAGGGACAACGCAACAGAGGACGTCCACGTACAAGGTGGCGCACACAAATCGAGGGAAACCTCGGTCGGCTTGGTGTGCGAAAATGGAGACAGATGGCGAAAGATCGTGCTAGCTGGAGAGGCATGTTCAGTGAGGCCCAGGTCCACCTCGGACTGTAGCGCCCTAAGAAGAAGAAGAAGAACTTAAGATGGTCAGATGGCACTACGTGCCTCATCACAAAACAAACTTGGCCTAAACTTGAGCATGAACAGGTCATCTCTAAGGACTCTCATCGGCGTTATCACAGGACACTGTGCCACTTGGCACTCACGTCTTAAGAATGGGACTCTCTCACAACGATTTCTGCAGAAGATGCAGAGACGAGGAAGAGGAAAACACCTGCACCTGTAGCGATCTCTCCTCCCGCAGGAAGAAACCTCTTAGAGCCCACTTCTTCAACGACTTGAGCGAATTGTACAACGTCGGCATCCATCAAATAAAAAGCTTCGTGGCAAGCACCAAATGGTTTGTTGGATAGGTGACATCCTATCTGCGTGGTATCACAATGGGCCTAAGTGTTACTGCTATCAGCCACCTTAACCTAACCTAAGATATTTTGCCAGCTTTTAAGATATTCCAAAATGTGTGTAGGTGACGTACGAGTTGCAGTGTTAGCAAAATGAACAAAGACATAGTTTAAAGAATTGTTTATTTACAGTTATCGGTCGAGTTATGAAGAGCAGGAAGATTAAGAATCAAGCAGACGTGAATTTTTGTTGATCACTTTTTTCTCAGTTTAAAGTTCTTAAATGTATTTGAACCACAAACTGAGTAGGACGTCACTGTGGCTTAGTACAGTAAGACAATCTCTAGAATCTTCGTTAGTTAAAAGACTTTTTAGAGCCCGCCACACGCCGTGACAGAGTGCTGAAGGTCCATGGTTTGATCCATCAACATGCATTTTCACGGCATCACCCCTCTCGAATCACTGACAAAGTTCAGAAATTAGAACTATCAGGAAATGCTTCTCAAAACTCGCCGACTGAAATCAGCACAAAACTGAAGGTTCCCTCCAATCGTGATACTATGCAGAAAACGCACGGTTTAAACAAAAGTTAGGTCTAGAGGGCCAACTATAATAGGTTAGGCTAGGTTAGGGGATGTGGCTGAGCCTCACATAGACCAATTTTGGTACATAGTGTTACTACTTACAGAGTTAACCTAAGTGTTGACCTAATAGCCTTTATTAAGACAGAAGGATGTTGAGGTTATTGCAAATTTGATGAGAAGATGTGGTTTCACGGAGTCTATATCGTTTAGCGATTCGAAGAAAAGCTGTTCTAAAGTTTTTTGTCTAGTTTTGGCCAGAGCAGGGCAAAAACAGAGAAAGTGTTCCAATGTTTCACTGACCTCTGAATCTTTGCAGTTCCTACACATGTCCGTAGAGACTAGGCCCAGTTTGCGAGCATGGTAGCTCAACAGACAGTGACCCGAAACGATACCAACCAGTGTGCTGCAGTGAACTCCCGATAACGAGATTAAGTGTTTGGTTTTGCGGATGTCGTAGTCTGGCCAGAAGATTTTAGTGATACGGCAGGTGTTGCTCCTGTTCCATATACTGCTAGCCGCTTTATATGAGTCAGTATAAAATTTGGTGGAAAACAGCCGAATTGGCACTACAATGGTGATTGATTCTGTACGGATTAGGACTCCTTGCTTAGCAAGTTCGTCAGCAGTTTCGTTCATGTCCAGGAACCCAATATAGAGAGACTATGTTATTTATACAAAGTATTTGTAGCACCGTGGCGTAGTGGGTAGGTGCGTCGACTCCTACGCTCGAGGTCGTCAGTTCGAATCTCGAAAAAAACATCAAACATTTTTCACGGCTCCACCTGCATTTTAACGGCATCACCCCTCTCGAGTCACTGACAATGCTCAAAGAGTATAACTGTCTGGAAAAAAGCTTCTCAATCTCGCCGTTCGGAGTCGGCATTAAACTATAGGTCCCCTCCGCTCGTGAGAGAACAATAGCACGCACAACACGAGTGGTTGCTGAGAAGCTAGGCCAAGGTCCACCTCGGACTGTAGCGCCGCCATTATTATTATTATATTTGTAGCGAGTTGTAGCAGTTGTATACGGTTTTCGATTTTATAGTGTTGCTTTGAAGAGCTTTGAGTGCGGCCTGGCTATCCAGATAAATATTGATATGAGAAGATTCAGGTTTATTAGATAGCCTTTCCGCTGCTTTTTGAATAGCAACGAGCTCGGCTTGAAAAATGCTGCAACTATCATTTGTAAAAAATGTTGTTCTTGAGCGTGGCGTTATAGACTCCAGCACCGACGCCTTCATACTGCTTAGAGCCATCAGTATAAATGTTGATGTTATTTTCTAGATCAGCACTGCATACTTTGCAGTACTCTCTTGTTGGAATGGTGATTCTAAATCTACGATCAAAGAGGGTGACGGGCTTGTGGTAATCTGTATTGATATTGCAAATATTCAATATGTTACTATGCCCAAAAGATCTAAACTTAAAACTATTTGCCCCTCTTTAAGTCTCAGTGCCGTATTGTGGACAGTGCTTTTGGCGAATAGGCCGATAGGGAGTAAGTGTAAGATCATGTTTAGTGACGCAGTTGATGTTGTTTTGAGTGCCCCTGTAGTTCCTATGCACATGAGGCGTTGGAGCCTTTCCAGCTGTGCCAGTATAAGCTTTTTGTCAAGGGCTTTCCACCATGCCGCGACCCCGTACAGTAAGTTTGGTCTTACTATAGAGGTGTAGATCCAGTGGGTCACTTTTGGTTGTAGACCCCACTTTGATCCGAACATTCGTTTACATGTTCTGTGCCTTTTTTATTCGTTTTTTGATATTGGGATTCCAGCTAAGCTTCCTGTCGAAAATTACGCCAAGGAATTAAGCTTGCATGGAGATTGACAAAGACGTATCATTGATTCTGATATTTATGAAGTTAGGAATTTTGTGTCTCCTAGTGATGACTACTATCTCTGTCTTATTTGAGTTTATGTTTAGGCCGCTGAGTGTCGCCCAGCGATTAATGTAAGATAGTGCTCTTTTCATTAACTCAATCATAGTGTTTAGGTATTTGCCTGATATAAGTAGTATAATGTCATCCGCCTATCCAACTATAATAGCTATACGAAAACGTAGGCTTATGTCAAAATCAAACGAAAAGTAACTAGAAACATTATCAAATTTCAGAGTACCTATCCACAATTGCTTATAGAAACTTAAGGAAAATTCAGCAGCAACTGACATTTGCATTTGTTGAGAGCGATTTATTTAGCTCTCGCAGAAATAGGCAAATCTGAACGATCTTAACGAGCTCGAGTGAAGTCAAATTTTCGACAATTTTATCGAGTAATTGGGGCCGTATATCAACAATAATACGGCGAGTGTTGACTTCCAAATCTTCCAAGCAGCGTTGCCGATGTGGGACGATTGTGCCACTATAACACTTTTTTATCGAAATGGCACTTTAAGATTGAATATGGCACTCTGGTAGAAATTTGAAAAATGAATATATTTCTTCCGAAGGAAAACCAGCAGGCGCTTCTGTGATGAGGAGCCACAGATACGAGCAAAGGCTGATACGACAGTGGCAGAGAAAGTGCTCTGCAGTGTCATCGTCTTCTTCACGGGTGTCGCAGAGGGTTCCGTCGCTTAGGCCAAGCACATTTAGGTGTTTGGCACCTAAGTTTTGGTCTGTTAGTACGCCGGTAAGTTGCTGCAGTTTTTTCTGTTAAGAGATAACAAGAAAGCCGCGTATTTCTTACAGACGTTGGAGAGTATACGCTTGGTCAGTCTGCATCCTGGAGAATCATTCCACCTCGCTCTCGAGAAGTCCAGTCTTCGATGAAAGCCCTAACCAAAGACGCAGGCAGTCCTAGAGCAGGTTCAGGTCCTGAGAGTACCCCGTCTAATCCTTGCCTAGCAAGTTCATTGGCGATCTCATTTCCTGTGATCCCGTGGCGACCCAGGACCCAGACAGGTCTTAGCGAATTTAAACGTATCCATACTTAGTTTCTCTCCATGTTGTAAGATTGTAAAGAGAGGGAAGATGTCAGCATTGAACATGACGTTTCATTTTCGAAAGTGAAACTGAAACTATCTCCAACTCTGGAGCCTTCTGGTTAAATAAAACGTTGTATCATAAGATGGTTTTTGAGAAAACGGGAACGGAGTATCCCCGACAAGCGGGAAGGAGGAATAAAAGATGGATTATGCGGTTTGTGAGTCCAAGCGGACCGGTGGCGCACACAAATCGAGGGAAACCTCGGTCGGCTTGGTGTGCGAAACGAAAGATCGTGCTGGCTGGAGAGGCATGTTGAGTAAGGCCCAGGTCCACCTCGGATTGTAGCGCCCTAAGAAGAAGAAGAAGCGGTTTGTGAGAGATGTCCACCCTTTTCATTCCTTTAATTGGAGAATGAACACGTTCTCACTCGAACTTCGGCTTTCTCCAACTTCATGAACATCGTATTCGCGTCACATTTCTCTTCCGAAATTCCCTCTAACCGTCGAAACACTTTAAAAGAAAGTAATTTCATTTTCAAAACTTCAACCCTCTCCAAAGGTGATACCTTTCACTTCACATGCTTGACGTCACTAAATCAGATTTTGATGCCTTATCATCGTTTCATATTTTCCATCAACAATTTCAATGCCACATGAACATCGTCATCGATCTTTCAAAGTCGAGAGTCAAGGAGTACCAGGCCAAGGCGGACGGGGAGGGAATTGTGTGTGTGAATCAACAACTTGCACTATTGTAGGTTATGCACCCTAAACCAAAAGTGTGTCTCTAGGTACGTGCCCCTCTATCTTTGCTCTAGAAACACGAGAGTACACAGCTCACCCGCCACATAGTGTGTCCCGCCATGTGTGTCCGCCTCTCTGCTTGAATGATGCTGGGAAGAATGTAAGCCCACCGACTAAATAGACCAAAGAATGGCAGCACATAACACAATTATAGAGGAGGCTGCTACAACGACGATGACGATGCGCATGATATACATTTAGGCATCCATGTGCACATAGACGGTGGTCGGTATGTCTGCCTAGACGAGACGACGCAGGCGGCACGCAAAACGAGCAAATGTCTGTACTCTAATTTTAGACGCAAAATTTATTATATTCCCTGTCGTGGCACACAGCACACGCACACAGACTGGCTACTGCTCCTCCGATGGAGGGTATATGCCCTGCTTCCGAGTCTGCATCCAGTTAGGGAGGCAATCTGTTTGTTTTTGTATCGACGGTGTCGTTTGCCAGCCCCATCACCATGACGGAGCACTAGCAACAGCAGCAGGGCACGAGGCAAAATTGGTAAATGGAACAAATTTCATGTGGAACTGCTGCATTTGCATCGCAGCAGCGACTCTGGTCGATTATATCTTACTTGTTGGCTGAATCTGACATGCAATCACCAGCCACCACTCCACCACCACACACCGCCGTCGACGTCGACGTCGACATTGCCTTGAATCCTGTTTGCGAATGCGACTCTCTCAAATGAAAGGAAAATCATCAAATACTCTACACAACTGCCGTCGTCATCATCCTCGCCCACCGTCGCCATCGCCATCGCCACCGCACAGCAGCTGGGACCTGGAAGAGCATAGATTATCTATGGAACACGGCCACCAGTAGAAATGTTGCATCAAATCAAAGAAAACCCTCTGCTGCATAGGCCCGCCCGGTCAGCAACGACTGTCTGGATATGGATGACTCTTTCCGCACACACCGGTGTGTGCGGTGGCACTATGGTGCTGTGGAATTTTGATTCCGTTTAGCCATCGAAGTTTGTTTTGCTTTTAGAATTCGTTATTGTGCCTCTGCTGCACGTTCGTCAAGAATGAACGACGACCGATGGTCGCCGCATGCACACGGCCCAATCCCAATCGTAGTCACTCATCTCCAGAGACTGAAGCAGCTGTGGGAGGAGGAGTACGTACATAAATGAATGAATGGATATTGTTTAAAGTTTTACTTTCGTTTTCTTGCGTTGCATTTATCCTCCTCCCTTCCGGGTGTTTCTTTTGGTTTTTCCTCTGTATTGACAACAACAAGGGTAGGGAATCACTTCTTCCGCATTCCGAAATACGAGGAGGAGGAGAAGGATGTATTGCCATCGGAGACCACGTTGACAGGGGCATCGTAGAAATGTGTACACGCTTCACTCACACCAGACTGGCGTCCTACGGGAGGACAGCAGGACAGGGGAGTCCTATGTTTGTAAACAATGCACAGCTGATGGAGTGCATTCCGTTGAGAGAGATGAATAGTTTGATGGTGGTCTTCGATTCGAGGTTATGCATAGTGATCAATCGATTTCACGATACACAAGGGACGAGAGTTGATGTATCAGTACGCACACAGAAGGAAACGTACGAACTCCGTCTAAAACGAGTTGGGCCGAAAAGGTGCCCATATCTCTTTTCAACAGTCAGCAGTAGTCCACAAGGTTCACCTCCAGATGGAAGATATGTAGATTGAATTGGCTTAATGGTGCACTTAGACCTGTGCTGGTCCATTGTGCTCGCAGACGGGTTGTCCATAGGTTAACCCGTTTGTCCACTTGTGGCAAATTATTTGCAGCTTTCTACAGGTTAGGCCATCTAGTGTTCTTTTTTTTAGATCATAGGTTATTTATTTTTTGGTTTTAGACAAGGCGACGCGCTGTCATGTGATTTCTTTAACATCATTCTTAAGAAGATCGTGCAAAACTCACTGCCCAACGCAAGAGCCACGATCTTTCAAAAGTCGGTTCAACTGCTAGCTTACGCGGATGACATTGACGTGATTGGGCGAACACAGCCAGCCGTCAATGATGCGTTTGCTGGCATTGAAACGGAAGCGGCTAAAATGGGTCTGGCGGTAAACAAGGGCAAAACCAAGTATATGCTGTCATCGAGAAAGGACGCACAACATCGACGACTTGGCCAGAACGTCACCATAGGCAGCTATAACTTTGAGGTAGTGAAGGACTTCGTCTACCTCGGCTCCACGGTAAACAGTACAAACAACATCAGTACCGAGATCAAACGCAGAATAACTCTTGCCAACCGCTGTTTTTTTGGGCTAAAGGGGCAATTGAGTAGTAGAGCCCTCTCTCGGAAGACCAAGCTGACTTTATATAAGACCTTGATCATCCCAGTCCTGCTGTACGGCGCAGAGGCATGGACAATATCCCAAGCGGATGAACAGTCCCTTGGTCTTTTCGAGAGAAAAGTTCTGCGCGCGATCTTTGGTCCTGTTTGCGTTGATGGCATTTGGAGGAGAAGATTCAACCACGAACTGTATGATTTTGACTGTATTTCCAAAGTGAGTGCAGTGTAGCCCAAACAGTGCGTTTTTTGAAGAAGAAGTTTTGGCCGAAATGAAGCACTCACCACGACTGCTGTACGCAAGTTTGTGCAAAAAGTTCGTGAGACTGGTATGCTAGTGGACAACACTCATGGTCCCTGTCCTCGTGGGCACAGATGAGAAAGTGGCTGCTGTGGCCGAGAGTGTGAGACTCAATTCACAAACATTACCTCGCCTCGTCATCGATCTCAACAGCTCAACATTTCACGCCAGAGCCTGAGGAGATCTCTGCTCAAAGACCTCGGATTATTCGCTTACAAGGCCCAATTGACTCAACAATTGAAGGCACGCGATCATCTGCTTATCGTTTCGCAATTTGGGCCTTAGGGGCTGTTAGGTTAGGGGCTGATAGCGAATTCACCAGCACACTTAGGCCATGTTGGTCCATTATGATACCCACAGTCAGACTACTACCACTGATCGACCGCTCCAGTGATAGTGTCGTTAATTGGATCCCAACGGCAAATGGTGACTGGGCTAGATTTGCCTTCACTGGGACCACTCTAATTTAGGGCAGGCACTTAACCAATTGCGCCATCCAGTCGTTCAGTTTGGGCAGCTTGAATTGGACAACGATTTTGAGCGAAAAATCATCTTTTCTGACGCGACGCATTTTCATCTCGGCGGCCACCACAACAAACAAAATTGCCGCATCTGGGCTGGGCTCGGAAAACCCGCATGTTATTGTCAAGAAGCCAATGCATCCACAAATACTAACGGTTTGGTGCGGGTTGTTGAGTGATGGCATCATTGGACCATTTTTCTTCGAAAACGAGACTGGGAATAATGTTTTCGTCAACGGTGGGCGTTACAGAGCCATGTTAACCGACTTTTCTTTTACTTAAAGTGAAGACATGGATTTGGACGACCTCTGATTCATGGAGAAAGGCGCGCAGTGCCACACAGCCCATGCCACAATCGATCTTTTGCGCACCAAACTCCCAAATCGTGTTATCAGCCGTCTTTGCGATGGCAATTGGGCGCCTTGAAGCTGCGATTTGACCCCTTCGGACTTTTTTTTTTTGTAGGGAACCGTGAAGGACCGATGTTATGCCAACAATCCGGAAACGATTCAAGCATTTAAGGCCAATATCATCCAAGCAATTGGTGAGCTACAGCCCAAAACCATCAATAAGGTCTTGGAAAATTAGGGTGAAAGAATGCGTTACTGCGAAGCCAACTGAGGCAGCCACTTGAACGACGTTGTATTTCATAATTAATGGGAATGTTTGTTTTTACTAATAAAGCCATAAAACATGGAAAAAAATTATTTTTGTTAATTTTACTACATTTAAAAAAAAAACTTGTTTTTGGTCCATCCTGTATAAGGTGAAGTACCGATGGATACTTCACTAAGGTCGTTAGTGTTGTCGAAGAAGAAGACTCCCCAATGTGTGCGTCCAGGTGACGCTGGAGCCACAGAGGAGGTCCAGAACATTTTCCACTTCCCCCTCGACCATATACTTCTAGGGAGTCTAGAGGAGGTTTAGAACATTTTCCACACCTCTTTCATCCAGACACCTTCTTCAGAAGTCATTAGACAGAATTCCAAGTCTTCTTGCATGCTCACCTTGTCTTTACCGAGAAGCTTTTTATTAGTTGAATGGGTATGTTATTAAAATGATTTATCTCTCGTTTAGAACCGGTGAATTGGTGGGCTAGATCGTGTGATTTGACGTCTTTAAACTATTTTTCATGGGGATATGTCCAATTACTCGTCTTCGTTGATAAGGCAGTGTCAAATGCAGCTTGTTGGTGGATGAGACGAATACGGTTGAAACTAATCAATCGTTCAGTGTGGGTGCTTCGTAGAAACCAAATACAAGAAGTGACCACACATAAGACACACACATGCTCTCGTCTCAAATGCAGACCTGTTGTGACATTACTTTCGATGACTTTTCCTTAGAATCTGTTCTCAACGAGACGTTGAATCATGTGCTAAAATTTGAAGCATAAGTTGTAAAATCGAATACTCAGACTGAAGTCATCACGGCGTCCCTTGATATTATTAAATATGCAAGTAAAATCCTTTTTGTCTGCGAGTAAGTTGAATGGAGGAGAGGATACAACCGTGAACTCTGGGAAGGCAAGAACCCGTAGACTAAACTAACTTGGCCAGATCAAGCATTTGAGCACCAATGGTCCAACCAAGAGTCTTTGAATCCGAACCTCATGGAAAGAAGATCGAACCTCCAGACCGAGTGATCGCGGACTCAAGACAACTTAGTCTTGATGATTTGAAGCAGCGTGTCTGGGATGGTCAACGTTGCTCAGGTTCAGACCCTCCAGATGTTGCGGCCTGAAAAGTAAACTAAAAGCCAACAACCACATTCATTAGATATAGTTATTCCCTGATAATAGAATGAACCAGTTAAGACTCAGTGCTTCCATATTGAGTTCCGTAACCTTCATAAATGAACATTACTACAATAGTCGTACGAAAACTTTAGCTTATGTCAAAACCAAACGAAAGAAAACCCAGAAGTTTTGTCAAATTTCAGAGTGTTCATAATTGCTTGTAGAAACTTTAGCAACTGACATTTGCATTTGTTGAAAGCGATTTATTTCGTTCTCGCAAAGTAGGCAAAACTGAACGAACTTAACGAAATTAAGCAAAGCGGTTACTATGGTCACATTGTATCATTTTTGTGTATTCGCTCCGTTGCTTCAGTTCTTTTAAATTTCTGTACTGCCAATATATTTGACCCTTTCCTTGTCTAATTTGCAGAAGACAGATTTATATCACTAAGGACTGTGAAAAACCCGCAGTACTCGTTAAAAAACAGATTTGCTGCTTCAAAGGCAACCGAAGACCCTGTGTTCATTGAAAATAATCCAAACAGTCTTAATGACCTCCAGTCAAAGCTGCATCCATAGAAACCATAACCCCTCAAGGCACTCTCTAGATCCCTGACTAAAGCATGCTTTCAAATGTTTTCATATGATTTTCATTTTTAAAACCCACCATGGTCGCCCGTTCATCAAAGCACCTGCCCGAATTGAATGAGAAAATTTCTCAAGATTCATCAAACCCCCCCCCCCGAGGCAAGAGATTAAATTCAAATCCCACCCTCTGCGTCGGAAGAAGATTACAGAATGCCAATGGATGCTACTCCGAAATAGGAACAGAAACAAGAAACAGTCCTTCCACACAAAGAAAGTCATCACTTATCTCGCTCCACATGGCAGCATTTTAATCGAAGCCGCCACACTTACACCATCGTCCCGTTTCAAAGGGAACCTCTCAGAAGTTGATGAGAGGGGGGGAATTCACACCTCAAAGCTTTACACTTTCACAACACACGCGGTCACTACACTCGGGTTTCTTAAGCAGCGGCTGAAGTGGAGGCTAAAGTGACAAGGAGCTTTCGAGGAAAGACAAAAACACCTCGCCGAAGTTAATTAGTTATCTTACATTTCGCCGACTTGTAGGTATGCCAACCGAAGATGTAAATCTCTACAGTTTATGACCCTCGACTAACGCTAATGGAAACAAAGTAATTAAAAGCCCATAAAGACGGTTTGAAAAATTCAATGATCTCTGCCGGTTTCAAAGCGGCATCTCAGCAGCTATTCATCATTTGAAACGTTGCGTCGCTCGCTCACCTTTTGTTTGGTGTCGATATGTCGGCATTTCGAGGTGAAAAATTAAATCCCATTGAGAGCTGCCAATAGATTGTTGAAGTAAAAGGTTGTTGCGGTGTGCAGGTGTTTTCTTTGAGTTGTAAATGTGAATATGATGAGACTAATTCAAGGAGTGGAGAGATCGAGGTTAACAAACAATCATTTCTCTTTAGGGGAGAATTAAATCAGGACTGGCGCCCTTTAGGTCGAATGGAAAATCATAACTTTCACTGCAACCTTCCTGTTTAATCTGAATGAAAAACCTGGGAACGAAACAAAATTGGAACTCGCAACGTCAGGGATGCCGAAAGTGAAAAAAACAATTAAATCATTCAGTGCACCACAGAGGCCTCTATGAAATTCTGTGTAGACCTTTTGCTTAGCAGTGATAAATTTGTAAATATGTCAAATAATGTGATCCCAAAAGCTATCCTGCTACTTCATGCTAAAGGGTGACCAGATAACAATGGTAACAGAAATTGTCAACTGCCGACTGTCAAATGACATCCAGCTGTCAAAATATTCACTAAACTTCGCCATTGCATCACGCACCGTTTCACGTTTACCGAATGTGCGAAAATAATTAAAAAAATATAACGAAATTTCGGCTCAGTTGTAACTATAGGGTGACTTAAAAGATGGCGCACTCTGTACGCAACGTGAATTAAATTTCATCGTGATGTGGGTCATTATAATGGCTTTAGTTTGCAGGCAATTCGTCGCATCATGAAAAAGTTTGAGCGTGATTACAATCTTTCGGGCCTTAAGTCGCCAACCAGACAGAGATTGGTGCGAAATGAAGGAAACATACCCGCCGTAGTGACCAGCATCGAAGATGAATACCCGCCGACCAGTATCGGAGATGAATCAATCGGCGCAGATCAACTGAATTGTGCATCGGCAGAGGCAACTCGAGTTAGTTTCCGGTTGGATTTGAGCCTACATCCCGTATAAGATTGTACTGACGCGAGAATTGAAGCCGGACCACCATAGACAACACCGTGAATTCACTAAATGTGCGCTAAAAATGTTGGCCGGAGATCTGATCCGGATTTTGGTCAAAAAATCAAATCAAAAAATGTTCTCAGACGAGGCACATTTTTGTCGAAGATCATGATTTTGACAAAAAAAAAAAACATTTCATTTAAAGCTCAGCGACTATGTCAACAAGTAAAAAAGTGAACACAATCCAAGTTTTCGACCAAGCATCAATGTACAGGGTGGGCCATCTAGTGGTTTTTTAAAAACCATACGTAATTTTAACACTGACAGCTGTTTTCCGTTCGAAATCTTGATACAAAATCACGCACAATGTTGGGAAATATTGGAAACTTATTTCCAAAGTGAGTGCTGTGTAGCCCAAACAGTGCATTTTTTAAAAGAAGTTTTGGCCGAAATGAATTACCCACCGCGACTGCTGCACGCAAATTCGTGCAAAAAGTTGGTGAGACCGGTATGCTAGTGGACGACACTCATGGCCCTCGTCGTCGTACGGTTCGCACAGATGAGAATGTGGCTGCTGCGGCCAAGAGTGCGAGATTCAATTCACGAGCATCAACTCGGCATCGATTTCAACATTCTGTTCATTTATTGAATTTTGAAAAAGCTTATAGCTTGGCCGCGCCCTGTATACACAAAGATTGACTGGTTGATGCAGTTTATGGCATAGCGGCGTCAGTGTACATTATCTCTTTAACTCGCTGTTTTGTTTATTGTACTGTTGAATTATTCGAAGATGCTGGAGGAGAACATGATCGTCAAAGATTCGGCCATCC
This sequence comes from Myathropa florea, assembly GCA_930367185.1. Classification (NCBI taxonomy): domain Eukaryota; kingdom Metazoa; phylum Arthropoda; class Insecta; order Diptera; family Syrphidae; genus Myathropa; species Myathropa florea. Next base: position 36,515,986 of record OV884004.1, on the reverse strand, counting down.
ACGCTCCGTGAGGACTTCGATAGCCATCAAAGTCGTGCAGGGTCAAATAAGATGCAAACCACTTAGAACGCGGAAGATCTTGACGCGGGAAATAAAGATTTCGCAAAAATGCATGTCTCGCATTAGACTTAGACTTATGTTGGACTAATGTAAGTCCTGGTGAAGTAAAAGTCAATAGCTCTTTTAAAGCGCTACACGAAAAATGTGCCGACCTTCCAGAACTTATACCAAGTGTAATAGATTATTGTATTTTGTAATTAAGTAAGTTGTTCGGCCTGAGCAAATCTGGCAGCACCGACAAGGGTGCGTTCCAATTCCATTTTATCGATCCGCGCGCCTTTTCGACCTGTTAGCTTTGCTCTCGTACTGCCATTCTTTTTAAAGAAATCATCATGGACACATGTCCAATCCGTGTGAAACTAAAAATATATATTAAATAAACCTCATTATTAAACATCATTACACAAGATTTGAAAGGGTCCACCACACTGCAAATGTAAAGGTATGGTGGGGTTGAGTTACGAGGCGTACTCAACCTCAATTTGGTGTCTGCATTTGGAGACAAGACTTCGGCAAAAATTTACCAAACAATTATTTTGGATGGCGTTGCCAAGCCTCTTAACTGAACAATATATACAAACAAGAACTGGCCATTCCAACAACATTCTGAGGCGAAAAGTCCTCAATAATGGCTTGAAAAAAAATGTACCTGACTTCATATATTCGACTTTAAACCGGTGGGATAGAGGACGTTCACGTCTAAGGTGACGCAGCCAAATGAAGAGGGACCTCAATGAATTTTATGAGCGCTAGCAAAAGATCGTGCTAGTTGGCGTGGTTTGTTGGTTAAGGCCCTGGTTTAACCCGAACTGTAGCGCTACAGGAAGAAGAAGACTTCATATCATCGGATGATTGGCCAGCTGGTAGTCCCGACCTCAATAATTACTAGATCTAGTCCGTTTTACAGGTAATAACCTGCCCCACTCACCATAAAAATATTGGGACTTTGTCATTGCTGTTGACAACTTTTCGATGAATGAGATCCGTAATGCGATTGATGATTGGCCAGTGCTTCTCAGATTTTGCGGTAAAGGTAGCCCTAAACGACGAACATACTCGTCGCATTTTGGTCGTACATGGGCTGACCCGCTCGCTGTTGGTGAAAATTATCGATTTTTTCGTGTTCGTTGGCTTTGATGTTCGCCGTGTAGGGCCATGTTCGCGAGCAAACCTTATTTTTGCTGTGAACGTCACCGAGTTCATATCGCGGATGAAGCACAATGTCAACAGTCAGCCACGATTTTATCGAGGAATTCATTCCATATCAGACATGTTGACGGTTTGAAGAAACAACACGAAATGAGTGTTCGCCGAGTAGGGGATAACACAAACGAACAAGTTCGGCGAGCATGTTCGACGTTTAGGGCTACCTTAAGGCAAATGCCAACGACTCGAAATTTTGATAAAAAATTCTCATTATTTGTAAACGTTTTTCGTTCGTGAACTTCACCATGGAAATGTTGCTTTTACTGAATGTTTTGTCAGATTGACAGTTTAGTCATTGGATTAAGGGTGCGTTCACAGTGAAAGTTCAAAGTAGTCAAATCAATTGAAAAACCCCGTATATAAGCAATTGCCTTTCAACTACAGGTAAACTCTTAAGTGAAGTCAATGATACTTTCTATATCGTCCTTCGTTCATCTTCAGTTCTGTACAGTTTCTCTCGGGCTTAAAAGTAGCACTTCGCTTGCACTGCTTATTCCTCTGTTGTCCATCGAGACACAGACTAAGTTCGCTCGAGACCAAGATTAGGAAGCAGGTCAGGAGCGAGTCATGAAAATGTATAATTAGTGTAATATCTAGTCTATTCTGACATATTTTAAAAACTGTCTTGAAACTTGTATTCTTCTCTCAAGAAAATCTCACCAACCTTGAAAAGATGAAAAAAGAAAAACAACTCAACCGTCTCAACCAACAGCTTATAAATATCCACATTTTATATCACCAAATGGAAGGAGGAAAGAGGCAAAATAACCCGAAAACAGCTCCATTCAACCATAGCACGTTCTCGCGCCCTTCGATTGTACCTCACCAATTCACCACAAAATGTTTGGCTAATTTTTTCTCCAAATGTTCTATTTATCCCCCAAAAATCAGGTCAATAAATTTGAAGACGGCTAATACCCAGGCTCATCCACACACAAAACTCCATTAAAACAGAATTAAAAAAAAAACGTTAAACAACGACAAGCCCAGCGCTTGAAGGAATGAAGGTGAAGAAGACGCACAGCAACTAAAAAGAAACACTGCAGAGAGACGACCACTTGTAAATGTCACTATAATCTCGGATAGTTTAGGGCATTCCTTATTGAATTTGACATTCGCGCGCGTTAAAATTCCTTCACGGTCGTAACCCAGTACGTGTGTGGGAACTTCAAAGCGCAACTCTTCTCTTAATCACCACCACCACCACCACTCCACACTGCACACAACTACCATCAGAACTATGCCTTCTTCACGCTCTTCACGTTTTATCCTTTTTGTTTTCGTCGTCGTCATCCTCCTCTCTGCAGATAGGATTCTGTTGCCACAACTCACACTCAAACTAAGTTAACCTAACCGCCAGCAACGACTAACGAACGAGAAACCAACTGCCAGTGCAGTTGTTGTTGTTGTTGCTGCTGCTGAAGTTGACGGTGATGCTCACCCCCCTTTTTCTTGAAACACTGCTGCTGCTGCATGCATTTCTTCATTTTGAATAATAAAATTTAAGGATGAAGACATAAACGTGTCGGTAGCAGTGGAGGCAGCAACGTGCTTTGTGACAAGATACTCTCTAGAAGAACATCCTCGTGCTCAACGAACTGCTGCTGCTGACTGCTAGCAGTGGTGGTGCTGGTGGTTTGATGGTGATTTTATCGTTTCAAAACTCCTCTGTGATGCATATACACACAGACACGCAACGTGCGCGCGTACACACGCTCAGTGTAAACAAATAGCCCGGCTAAAAGCTGCAAACCGAAGTAGAAGAAAACGAAAACTCAAACTCAAACCAAGCAGAGCTGAAGGCGAGGAGTGCAGAAAACGAGTCCCCTCTGAGTTCAGTTGAGCTGAATTTATAATGCGCTTACAGGGTTTCCGACGAACGAACCATGTGGCTGCCTCGACTTGGAGTATATAAATTCATTTCTTGAAGTCCACACAGAATTGGCGCCCGAAGGTGGAGAATGGATTTGGAAGATGACGACGTTACCAGCTCTCGACTGACAGGGGGTGTAACAATGACACTATATTGCGCTTTTGCCGCCGTCACCATTGCCCCCCTGCTGCGGTGGGTTAGAGCGACGCATTCGAAAACTGTCGTTGTATGCGCGCAAGAAAGAGAGGACAGAAAAAAGGAACGTTGCCACCAAGGCGACCCGCATACAAAAATACTTCTTCTAGTCGACTATTCATTGGATTTAGCTTCCATCACCCAACCGTGGAACGACTGAGGAGAGGATGAGACGGTGGTGAATAGATAAAGTACAGACGCAACCGGCAATTTATCTGAAGTCGATAGTGATGTCATTGACAGTGAAATATATTGAGACATTTCGCGCGAAGTCCGAGTGCATCTGTCTATAAATGCAGTTGCTGTCTGACAGTATTTAATTGTCAAAAGTTATGAGTGTTTGCCAGCGAACGTGCTTAACATTGCGAGTGAGTTTAATTGCGTAAGAAATCCTTGTTGAACCGTATTAATGGCGAGTTCACACTGCTGAATACAAATTCATTTGTTGCTCTTGGTTTATGAGTCAAGTGAACCTGGCGGCACGTCTCCGTGCTCTACAAAAGAAGATATCTCTTATTTGACCTGGGATATTGCTTTATATATTCTCAGCGTCTTCGAGAATCATGATTATGTCACAGTGGAGTCTTAAAAATGTAAAACTTTAAAGTCGGCTTTAAGTAGGAACATTTTATGAACTGAACTATGATCAAAAGAGATTGAAATTATCGGGAAAATGATGCATAACGAGTAATTCATCACAATGGGAGATGACTAAGTGAATGTAAATGTGTGAATGCTGCCGACATGGTAGCTAGTTAACCGTAAATAGAACTTAAAATGTGTAACAGTGTATGCATGCGATCCGTCACTTAACACCATTTTGGTTTTAAATTAATAAGAGGGGTGATTTCATTTAACAACAAATAAAAACAAAACTCCTTAAATCTTAGTCACCCTGTTATCAATGTTTTACGAATCTGAATGAGAGGACGTGGAAAAGCAGCTTCAATCCAATCAAATTTACAGTGAAATTATCAACGTTCTGTGTCTAAAATGTTTGGAAACACAAACATTTTTTTTATGAACTTTAGCGCTGATATGGAAACGACGTCAATGCACCAAAATTGCAGAAAATGAGTTGCGGTTGAACGAAGATTTCAGTTAACAGAACTTCGGTCATATAAGTTCAGTTCTGTCAAAATGAAACTTTCCTTATCATTCCAAACAAAAAATGCAAGCAACAAATGAGAAGCAAGTATAAGGTGGCGCAAAATGAAAAAGATGTTAAAATTTTTCGTACGTCAACCATATTTAACATTTATGAACTAGACAGCAGCTGGAAATGATCTAGTAGGGCGCATGCACCAGCGAACTGTATGGGTTATGCAGCGACATGAGTCTAACCAGACGTCTACGGATAATAGCTAGGCCACGTAGAGGACAATACTGCTGCAGACCAAGGAGTCTTTGACTCAAAGCCTGTAGGACAACGTAGTAGAGCAGAACCATTAAACCGATGGCACACACAAGTGGAGAAGGACTTCCGCAAACTTGGCGTGCGTGATTGGAGGCGGCGGGCTAAAGTTCATGCAGGCTAGGGTATGTAGAGTCCACGGACAACACTGCTTCAGCCCGAAAAGTCTTAGACTCCGCGCCCGTGGGACAACGCAAGAGAGGACGCCTACGAAATCGTAGGAGGCACGTACGTAGGCAGTCCTTCAGACATACTTGAATTGACAAGTATTTTGACTTCTCACATGTTCCAATTGTAACACCCTTTTTACCGAAGGGACCTTAGGCTACTTGTGGTCTCAGTAGCCTTGAAATTTATACATCAGACGTAGTACGCGATTAATGAGTATAAAAAAGAGCACAGGAAGCAAACTAAAATGAGTTACAAGCAAACTACGACAGAGGACTGACACCTTATCTTTTTGGAAAATAAAGCGAGCAGTGAAGAATATCCCAAAGCCGTTGTTTCTTTTCTTCTATTCGGGTTTTTCGTTTCGGTGTCTTATACAATTAAATATCAAAAAGACAAACACGAGCACAAAAAACTCTCAATTTGTTTGGGAAGTGTCAAAATGGACGCAAATGTTTTAACATGTTGAAAGATTTACGTGAGAGAATGCGTCTCATTTTTTAATAAGCGTAGGATCGGTAGCACAACGCAGTGTACTTCAGGGGGTGCCATTGTGTTGGAAGTTAATCGTCACTCGACGAAGCACCAACGCAATATTGCATTTCAGGCATAGGTAGGTAGATAAGGTGACTTCCCTCACAGGTGAAGAATCCACTTAGATCCAAAGGGTCCATTGCGATACCACTGATTAGGCTTTCAACCGCTACTCTTGAAACCATCTTGATTTCTGAATGAACATCCAGATTCTCTTGACATTTATTTCAGCTATGTCCGTTAGTTCATTTAAGTAGAAAGTTAGGGTTTCCTTCCTTGTGGAGACAGTTGCAGAGAAAGTGCGAGGGTGTTTCGTCCATACATCTGCTGCAGAAATCGTTGTATGACAGGCCTAGTCCCGCAGCGTGTCTTCCCATAGCACAGTGTCCTGTGAGGACTCCTACTAGGATACCCAATTAATTCCTGCTAAGGTTGAGGATGACTGTGATTTTCCGAAGATCCATCTTTGGCCACGTTTGTTTCGCATGTAGGCAAGTGTTAAGATTTCTCCATCTCTTAGAAGCCCTGCTGATTGTTAGCTCTGAGATCTTGATTTTCAAGGTTTCTACCGGCACAGAAACATTGACAATGTTGGGGTTAATAATTATTGTACCCTTTCAGGCATAAAGATTGAGAGGCTGGAGAGGTTTGATAGTTGAGACCCAGGTCCATCCCGGACTGCAAAGTCGTCAGAGGAAGAAGAAGCCACATCTTTCAGCCCAGAGATAGACTCTTCAGACGCAGTGTAAATTAATAGCACACAAAAAAACAAGATGAACATTAACTGGATGACAATAAAAGGTTACACGTCAAAATGTGAATCCAACTTCATTTCACACAAGAACGTGTAAACTATGTAGTTGTTCAATGCAAAGATTTCCAAACGAACAGTGCGTAGAAATACTTCAAAACAATGAATAACGTACTAGAATAATAAACATTTTCGAATAGAAGCACATATCTTCTGTCATTGCAACAAGCTTCCCAGATTCAATCGTAATAAGTTTTGTAAATTGAAAAAAATACAATCTTTCTTATATTCCCCAGTGCCATCTGATTTGAATCACATGCAACTTGCTCCAAAGTGATTGAGCAGATTTGTGTAGATATCACAAGTGTCTTGGCGAAGGGTTCATTATGGAGGCATGACAAAATGTTTTGTCTACACAATGCACATAGGAGATAGCTACTGTCCGGGTTTATTATGATGTGTTGTGTGAATAAATATCTTTCGGTCTTTCATTGGGCATTGGACAAGCCCAGGTCCATCTCTGACTGTAGCGCCAGCAGAGGAAGGAGAAGCTATTTCATTGGTGTGCGAAGGTTATTTGTATTAAAATACGAATTTTGACTTGGTTGTGAGACGTTTGAATGGGACGCATTGTAAACAGAAAAGGATGGGCACTCCAAACAGAAATTGAGAAACACTACCGACCGATGAAATCGGATTAAATATTGTCATTCGAAAATATTGTCTAAGCATGTGCTACACCCATTTCTGAAGACCATCAAGATGAAATGGGAATCTTCAAAATATTTACATTGTTCTTTAAAGTTGAAGGGAGACGAAATGCATGTTATGACTTGCCCACAGGTTTACCGTCGGCAAATTTGTTCGGTCATGCAGAGCGTATGGACACTGTCTTCGAATCCAATCCAGTGATGCAAGAAAGCAGAGGAAGACACCAAAGCTTGCAAACAGCCGTGTCGAGAGATTGAGTTACCTGAAGAGGCAATTTATTCAAACACTTTAATTATTTGTAGGGGAGTCCTAAAGCTTCTGCCAATGTTTTGTTGCAAACTCCTAAAACTGCTGCTTGTAAAAGATTGAATTCCCCCCGTGGAATACGAGATGAAATCGAAATCTGATAAAATTCGGTAGCCCCACACAAGTCACCAATGATTACACATTCGAGAACTTTAAAATCACCCCTGCCCAATTGATAAATGGGAAAACAAAAGCACACACTGTACAATATCAAAGGCTCTGATTACACAAATTACAGAATAAGCCCGCCGGCTTTATAACTCATTCCAAAGCCGACATCATTGGGGTAGGGGATCGCCAGCACATCCCCCAAAACGAATTGTAATGATAATGTATCGTGAAATTTGCAATTCGTCGTTGTATTGATTTTAAATTTTAATTAGCCAATGCGTCGTCGTCGTCCTCTGCAGCTACTCAATCAAAATTAGTGTACAACGACAAAAAAAGAACAGAATTCGTGTGTCCCCTCGTCGCTTGACGTGGGATGGAAAGTGCGTGTGCATCCACATATTTGCATACTAACAGGCCGCCCCGGAATGGATCTCGTGCAGTTCGAAAATAAAATTGTTTCCTTAAAAAAAAAAAAACTTTTTTTAAACCCACACACAGCCTAGGCTGGATGTTGACATACGGACACCGAGGACACTGAGGACCACACAAAGCCTTTGCCGCCTATTTATCTGTGCGTGCGTAACGCATAATATTTGCGATGGATTAATTTAAATTCGCTCATTATTTTAATGCGAAACTTTTTTCTGCCATGACCATGGTTGTATCTCCTCCCTCCCCACCCCCCACTCACGCAGGCACCAACACACGCACGATCATTGTTCGTGACACTACAGTCTTTGGGAGTGTGTGGGAGCGAGGGCAACAAAAAATTAATTAATTTGAACAATAAGTTGTTGTGCACACACACGCAAAAAAGTAGCAGAAAAAAAAAACAGGAAACAGGATCAGAAAAAACAAAATAAATGGAAGTCCAACCCAAACGAAACAAAAAACAAAAAACAAGAGGACACCACACACACAGAGGATGGATGAGGGGACAACCATCACCGCCACGTGTGGGTTGAGAACGGGGAAACACAAAACGTGTGTGGAGAGGAGAGGAGGTGGTGCAATCAGCAATTGGCTCAATGTGAAACTACAAATCATCAGGGGAATTCACCAGAGAATGAAACATGCATGCATTGAGCAGCAGCAGGACGACACATACAGAGTCCTCCAACCAAACGACCGAACGACCGAGAGCCAAGCAGGCATTCAACGGGCAAATGGGACAACGGCAATGGCAACGGTAACCCCTTCTGTAAACCGTTTTCCCGGTGCTCATTTTTATCCCGAGGACGAGAGGACAAAAACAGAAGCTCTATCTTTCTGTGTATCTGCATAATGCACCACCACCACCATCACCACTACGGCAACGAGGCTACGTTCATCGTCACCATCAGCTGGTACCGTACCGCACTACCACGACCGACAACATACAAAACAAGAACAAGGACGAAAGAAGGACTCAAATCACTTGGTTGGAGGAGAGAGAGACAGAGAACAGGGTGTTTGTGTGGAGTAAATTGTTCGACTTTGCCGGACATATGACAAAAATTCTCTTTCTGCTTCTGGAAGGGTGATGGCGCGCGGTGGGGATGGTTTTAAGGTTTTTGCAAGCGACCCGAATGAGAATTCTTTGTTGCAGGGTCGAGGAGGGTGGTAAGGATTTACTGTCTGAATGCCAGAACATCTCGCCTCGCCCTCCCCACCACACCCGTCGAGATTATAATCTATGGGAATGATATTTGCAGTGCAGGCGCTTCAACAGAAGCACACAAACTTTTTACTATACACCACTCGTGACAGACACAAACTCTTCTATCACTATCCACTGCACTGAACGATTTCGAACACAGATCATTTCTACCCCTACACTCCTCCCTCCCCTCCGGAGGGTTGGGGTGGCTGAGGGCCAGCGCGCGCTGTGCACTGTGTGCGCCCGTATAATACGCTCGATAAATTAAAATTCGTTAAAAATTAATTACCTGATGGGGTGATGGGGACGCCTGTGATGGTTGAGGCGATGGACTTGGTGCAGCATGTCCAGGACTATTGGGTGGCGGTCCACTGTGTTGTGGTTGATGTGGAGATGCTGGAGGATGCGGATGACCACCGGGTCCGGGACTAGCAGCGGGCGAAGTTCCACCTGGCCAAGGTCGATTTGGTTCAGGATACTAAAATGAGAGAGCATAAAAGAAAAACAGGATACAAAATCAGTTTTATTCAATACACACACCCATATACAGGGTGAATCTGATGTTTTTATTTATTTTTTTGAAATTTTGATTGATGATGGGTAGTGGATCATGGGTTGGGTATAGGAGGGCGATGTGTGTGTTTTTTTTTTTTGTTAAACATCCTCACCAGCGAATACGACCAGGACATAGATGTGTAATTAAAAATTGCGATTTTATGTATGCACAGGGTGGTGACGATGGTTATGGGGGGTTGAGAGGAGGATGTGTGGATACATTTCTGTGTTATGTATTTGCATTTGGCGGGATGGAGATTGAATTGCAGAAGCCTTGTGGCAGCATGCTATCCTTCTCTCTCGCACTCTGTGTATCTCTCATAGGCATACCATTGCATGCCTCGCAGTTTTGTGCATTTTTACGCAATGCGGATGTAGAAAATAAAATAATATAAATTTCATTAGGCGGCCATTTTAAAAAATAAATTAAATTGTTGGTTGGGAGAGAGCGATTCTATAGGACTTTCAATTTGTTTTGTTTTTAGTCCTTCCCACCGCCTTCTCATCACCATCATGGCTTCGGATGATAGTTGGGAGGCGGCACACGGATGCATGTTTTTTCTTGTATTAAATAATTCAATTTTTATTGAAATTTATTTGAAATAAAATACACATTTCTGGTCAAAATTATTTCCTTTTTTTTTTCGTGTTTATGCGTTTTTTTTGTCTGAATTGCAGACCGCCATGAATAGTTAAAATGATTTCGTAATGAATTTGTGTAGAGGAGCAGAGGCTGTGCACAGCAAAGGCTTTGAGAATCAAGCCGTAGCATAATTGGATTAATTTTATTCAATTAGTTTTTCATTCCCTCAAATGAATGACTCTTTTTTTGAATTCCACAAACGCAGCGAAATTTGCAGACAACGCCCTAATTAAGGAGAGTTGAATAGGTGTGCATGTAGGCCAATCCTTCAAAGCTCAATGTGATAGGTTGACGTATGTACATATGTAGGTCGTCATGACTCCGCATGCTGGTAGAAACACCATACTTAACTCTTTATAGTTGAAATCTTAAATTTCCTTCTATGGGTAATTTGGCATCACTGACGATCAATTGACATGCAGATGTTAGAGTTGGCATCCCTGTCAAAATGTGAAGAATAACCATAAAAAAACAAACAACAAAACAGTCGGATACAAAACTACTAACACACAACAGTATGACGTGGTTTTCATAAACATCGGAAATCTGCGCTAGTAAAATCGGATTTGTTTTCTGCGTTCATGCGTTTCTGAACACACACATACTGCAGAATTCTTGCGGGCCTGCTTTAGTACAATTGTCAAAAAGTATGTTTTCTTCCAATCGCGTCTTGCAGTAAAAAAATAATGACTGCACAATCTGCACGACATCGACGACAAATTGACGTTTATGAACAGAGGTACTGCAGTTCACCCAAGTTAGTTCGACCGAAAATCTGCATTAATGAACATGGATAAACGCAGTCCTTTGTTAGTCTGACGTTTATGACAACACCAGTTGCCTTATAAAACATTGATTCCCACTTGGTTTGCATTCGAGGCTGCCAAAATTCCATTTTTTTGAAAAATACGTTCTTTTTTTTTTTTCTTCTTGGATAACTCTACATGAGATGACTTTTGGTCTCAATCGTTAAACCCCTTTTCAACTGGCAACTTGTGCGCTAACTTCTTCGTGGACGTCATTTGCAGCACTACCTTGCTGGAATCGATCATTCTTCGAGCAAGACCTGTGTTGCCGAGATAAATTTGTCGGCCATTTGAAAATATATTAAACTAGTCAAAAAGTGGGTAAATCCACTGATACAGCTCTGCACGAGGTGGTTGGCACCATTGAGAAAACCATTCACTACAAACAATATACCATGGCCGCCTTTCTAGACATAGAAGGGGCCTTCAATAACGTCCACACAGAAGCTATCTAAGAATCTCTTATCGCCCAGGGCGTAGAAGAGATGCTAGTAAAATGGATAATTTCTATGCTCAAAACTAGAATTATACAATCCACGCTAGGAAATAGCCAACAAACAAAGTATGTAACTAGGGGAGCTCCTCAGGGAGGCGTTATCTCCCCATTGTTATGGAAACTAGTCATTAACAACCTATTAAAAACTAGACCGGGAAGGAATCAAGGTTATTGCGTATGCGGACGACGTTGTGATTTTAGTATCAGGCCGGTTCCTCTCAGTGATTAGTGAAATAATGGATAAGGATAAGGATAAGAAAATAATAAAAAGGTTAATCGGTGGGCTACTAGTTGCGGCCTAAATACGAATCCAAGCAAACCCGAATTGATGCTTTTTACGACGAAAACCAAAATACCAAACTTTCCCCTCACTCTGTCTTCAACTGCCAGGTACTTAGGCACTGTTCTTGACCCAAAACTAGATTGGAAAGCTAACATAGAGCAAAGAGTTAAAAAGGCATACATAGCCTTATACGCTTGCAACAAAACTCTTGGCAAAAGCTGCGGACTTCGACCGAAGATAACACTTTGGATGTATACTACCGTGATACGTCCTATTCTTATCTACGGTTCCTTAGTCTGGTGGCCGGCTTTAGCCAAAGCGTACAACATCACAAAACCAAACAACGTACAAAGAACTGCATGTATAGGAGTCACTGGCGTCCTAAGAACAACTGCGACAGACGCACTAACAGTTATTTTGCACCTTCTACCTCCAGATCATGGCCGCATGCAGTTCGCTTAGACTCAGAGAGCCAAACTGCTGGAACAACAGAACATATGTACATAAGCATGTTACAATCCTTATCTCATTACCACAACAGGCGATACTGAGCCATACTGACTACCTTATCCCAAAGCTAAATTTCAATAAAAACTATAGGGCATACTTTCCAACTAGAACTGAGTGGAAAAGCGATAGTCATCCATCTTCACAGACGGTTCGAAGATGGACTCTGGTGTGGGCGCTGGAACCTTCTCCAAAGCCCTCAAGATATCAAAGTCACTCAAGCTACCAAGCTTTGCAAGCATTTTCCAGGCAGAAGTGCTTGCAATATATGATGCGTGTCTTGAAACTAAGAACAGAACAGAACCAGCACAGCGGATAGCAATTTTTTCAGATAGTCAAGTTGTTATCAAGGCTCTAACATCCATAACCACAACGTCAAAACTAGTTGATTGCTGCTGCAAGGAACTATCCATTATAGGTGAGCAGAGCCCGGTCTCTTTGATTTGGGTTCCCGGGCACACGGGTATAAGAGGAAACGAAGAAGCAAACGAGCTAGCCATAAAAAACAACATCTACAATCACTTCCTCAAAATCGCCAACGAAAGATGGACCAAGCTGAAAACATGTGTCCTATCCAGAAGCTTATGGCCCAACTACAACCAAAAGAAAACAAAAGGCCTGCTCAACAACAGTAGAAGAAATATATCCAGAATCACAGCGGTCTGTACTGGACACTGGGCTGTTGGCAGGCATGCTGAAAGACTAGGCATACCATTTAACTCGCACTGCCGTAGCTGCCGAGTGGAAACTGAGCCAGAAACACCCGAGCACTTTCTGTGCAAATGTCCGGCTCTAGCTAGACAACGCACTCCAGGCAATGCCTTCTTCAACACCCCTAATAACCTCTCGGAAGCAAACATTCATAGTCTGCTAGCCTTCATAAATTCCACAAAGTGGTTTCAAAATTTTTTTTTAGGTAAATCTGAGTGAATACGCTCTCCTTTTCACCCTTTTTTCACAAATTAGGTATCCCATAGGATGTGGTATCAAAACGGCGCTAATTGGGTGCGATAAACAGGATCTGTATGTCCACCGCCACTTTTACCTATCTACCATCAAAAAGTGTCGTAATGGGCTGTTATCTTTGACGAAGGAAACCCTAACATGAGTGTTTTCTGTCTCACAGAGTAATGGACCTTCACCAAATGACAACAAATGTGGAGAGGGAAGCAGACGTCGTTGGGCTGAAAATTAACTTGGCAAAAACAAAAATGATCAGCCTAAGACCAAACTCATTAATTCATATCTGTATTGCTGGACAGACGTTTGAGAGTGTAGAGAGTTTCCAATACATTGGGAGTATTGTCTCAACCGATGGCGGAACCGAACTGGAAATAGCCAACCCCGCATAGACAAAGCAAAATCAGCGTTTGGGATGCTATCTACAGTTTGGCGAAGTAATGCAATTAGCTTAAACACCAACGTTTCCGTTCCAACGTTGAATCCGTGCTACTATATGGATGTGGTACCTGGAGGGTGACCACCAATATCACGAGGAAACTGCAAACGTTTGTCAATAGGTTTCTATCTACGTTACATCTTAAGGATATTCTGGCCAAGCCTTATCTCTAACGAACAGCTTTATCAGAGAACGGACCATGAACTTATAGGCACAACCATCCGACGACGAAAGTGACAGTGGTTTGGCCACACTTTCCGAAAGTGTGACAAGTCCACAGCTAACCAAGCGATGTAATGGAACCCGCTTACTCAGGATGACAGGATACGCGGCGGTCATAGGAGTACGTGGCGCAGTTGAGAAAGAAGCGCGGCAACTAAGAAAAAGTTGGGGAGAGCTGAGGCACATTTCCAGAAACCGCACTCGATGGCGCATAGGCATTGTAGACGTCCTAGGGCCTACAAGGGGATACAGGACATAAATCTTGCTTAGGTTGATGGGGCATGCAGGTATATTAGCATATGTCCGTTGTGCAGCCAAGTTTGTCTGTTGTATAAAAAGAACATAATGACTGAATTTATTGGTCTCAATGATTCGCAGCCGTAAGCTTCCTTCGGCCCTCAAGAAAAGATGCTACAAACCCGTCAAATCAATGTGTGTTGCGTTGCCCATTAATAATAATAATAATAATGGCGGCACTACAGTCCGAGGTGGATCTGGGCCTAGCTTCTCAGCAACCACTCGTGTTGTGCGTGCTATTGTTCTCTCACGAGTGGAGGGGACCTACAGTTTTTTGCCGACTCAGAACGGCGATCTTGAGAAGCTTTTTCTAGACAGTTGTACTCTTTGAGCATTGTCAGTGACTCGAAAGAGGTGGAGCCGTGAACATTTATTTTTTTTTTTTAAATATTGTTTGTCTGATCTTGGTTTTGAACCTAGACTGTGAAAGTCTAATGCGCATGGGTCGACGTACGAACCCACACGGCCACGGCGGCCGTTGCCCATTAGGATCAGTATAATACATCTGGAACTGCAGCAGCCTATACAGCACACAAAAAAACTTAAAACTAAGTCCCCTTACATCCCTCACGAACATCCGTCACTTCCTCTTCCGCAAAGTTACTCGGAGTATCTTCTCAAGAAGTGGCTGAGTTAATTTTCCTTTTTTTTTATCCTGCTATCCTCCCTTTTCTCCTATGATTCTTGACTAATTTAACTATTCGGTAAGCACTTTCCGTACAGAAGACATTTGCTTGCGTTGCACTGACACAGTTGGACAATTTCCAACAGAGGCAATTGTGTCGTAATTTTGGCATACTTTTTGTGATACATTTTCTGTTGCTGTCGGCCGGGGAAACACTTTCCGAAGAAAGCAAAAAAAAAAAGATATGTCTGGAACTTTGTCATAGACAAGTGATTATATGCGAGACATACATACGTATGTGTGTATTGAATTATTAGTATATTCTGATATGAACTTGCGATACTGTTGAAACCGTTTGAAGCATCAAAACGTCGAATGTACGTTTGCAATAAAAAACGCTATTCTTTTAATTTTATGCTACTGCGATTGAATTTGTTCTCGTTTCTAAAGCAAAACTCACTGCATTTAATACTTCTGAAAAAAAAAATTCTCCGCAAATATGTATTTCTCTCAAACCAGTTCCACTGAGTGAGTGGCCAATAATGCGTACAGACCTAAGGTAGACCTCTTCAAGGCAAGAAAGCGTTCGAGACACTTCTGAAACTAATTAGAATATCAAGATGCAGGGTTTACTTATAAATGATTGATCGAATGTCCAAAACATGAATTCAAGAGCATTGAAAAGTGAATGGGCAACAAGGAAGTGGATCAATTCTCCATTTAACATCTAAATAAACAATTCAACATTTCTGAGCCTAAAAATCATGTTTGGGTTGAATGTAAATTGAATAAGGTTAGGTTAGAGTGGCGGGCATTGCTTCACTTCCCAGAGCAGCGTAGGTCTGTATTGTAACCACAAATCTATAAAAAAAAAAAAAAACTTTGTTGGCAATTATTGTCATTCTATAATGATCGTACGGATAATTAAGACCACTGAATACGCAAAAATGATGAACTCTGACTACTATAACCGCTTCACTTTCAGCAGTCAACTAGATTTCTGAGCCCAAAAATTATTTTTCAGTTGGGTATGTTGCGTTAGATTATGTTAGAGTGACATAGTTCAGCGTAGATCCACATTGTCACCACAGCTCTCTGAAAAATGACTAGGTAAGTTGACCACTGCTATCATACTTAAAGAGTCATATGGAAAATTGAGAGAACTGAAGCAATTCACAAAAATGATACATTGTGGCTATAATTGCTTCGCTTAGTTTCGTGAAGTTCGTTCACTTTTGACCACCTATGCGGCAACGCAATGAATCTACGTGCGCAAATTTCAGTTCACAGCTGAAGTCTACTTAAGTTTCTATAAGCAACTATGGAAATCTGACAATGTTTCTGGTTACTATTCCTTTGCTTTTACTTGCTTGCATAAGCTAAAGTTTCCAGTACGGCTATTATAGTTGGCACTGGCATACAGCATGATTCTGAAGGGTAATTTGATTAAGCAGATTTGGCATCCTTGAGGGTGTCGAAGAAGTATCAACAGAATGCCTTTCTTCTGCTTAGACCAATGCATAGAAGTGAACAATGCTCCAGTGTTTGTGCCTGATTACATGAGAAGAAGGCAGGATTGAGAGGGATACAATATACGACTTTCACAAGCCAGAGGGAGATGGGTTGGATGCGCCGAAAATCGTCATTCTTCCACCGAAAATCCACTCTCAATGCAGAAATTTCATCCCTTTTCGTTCCGTTTTCAGCATGTTTTCCCCATTTTCTGGTGATCGATGATCGGGTAACACCTCACGCATGCTACGTGGCATTTTAGTAAAATTGATCACAGACACGATTTAAATGCAATTTTAATGCTTTTTTTTTCACTGCATACATATAGTACTACATACAAACGTTGCTGCTACACCTGAACAAACAATTTTTTTATTCGTCTTTCATGAGAAATTAGAATTTAAAAAAGCGCATTTCTCAATTCGCCGCAGAACGTTACTGGGTGAAAACATGATGCAAGTGAACCGATTCGCGTGTTCCACACGCAGAAAATCTTGCCTGCTCAGTCGGATTTCACAGTTGTTTGTAAACAGCGACTTTCTATATATTGTCCGATGCTCTGCAGTTCCTGCAAGTGTTGGACGAGAGCAGTCTCAGTCTGTGGAGACGATACCAAAGATTATACTACAAATCGACTTGATAGTAAGAGAATATATTTTAATTTTGTGCTGTTGCAGTTCGGCGAGATTGACTTCTTAATTGTCTATACAGTGCGACCTCAATAAAAGCAATCCTCGATACGCGCAACTTCTCGATAAAAGGTGACTCGTTAAAAGAAACTCTTATGTATTTCGTGCGCTATTTGTATATTTTCATAAGAGACCAAATCCAAAAATAATGATTTGTTTCAAGAGGTGTCTCCTATTGACTGTTCCGAGGACATAAATGATTGGATTGCCGAAAATTAAGCCAATCTAGAACTGATTTGCAGCAATCCAGGAGCTGAAAGCAATGGGCTGAAGAAAATTATGCTTCACTGAGTAACATTTTAATAGTACGCTTACACCGCATTCAAATTCAACATTTCGGGAAGAAAATTTCGAAATCCAATTTTGCATTCCCATTGCAACTTCAGCATTTCAAATGACAGCTAGTGTCAGAATTGGTTATTGATATTTTTTCCTGATTGGAAATCAGAAGTGGTTTAACGATTTAGCGTGTTATATTAATTATAAGGAGAATTTAAGAGCTAAACAAAAAATTCCTCGTCTGTGTCTGTCCACTTCCTTCTTCCTTGCTTGTAAATTTTTCGTCTTTCCATTCATATTGCAATGATCACTTGAAATGATTTATTGTAATGTTGACAGTTGTTTCTTTTTTGTTTATCTCCGCGGGCTGAAATGTCATTGTATGACGTGCTGAATTTGTAAAGAGGATTGTTCGATTTGACGAACTTACAATGCAGCGACGAAATTCAGAATTTCGCTGGAATCCAACAAATGGCGAAATGCAAAGTATTTGGGCTGAAATGCAGAAACTAGCCAAAATGTTGAATTTGGGTGCGATATAAACGTACTGTAACTCTGCAAAACTTATGAGAGTTAAACATTTTTCAGTTTTCCAGACCCGTTTTTTACTGTTCTGAAGTGTTTAACTTTTTGTCTAACTTTTGGCACCTATGTACATTTTTTTGACTCGATTACTGCAATAAACTCAATGAAAGCAACTGGTCAAACTTCTATTAGTTGCTTTTACTGAGGTCGCACTGTAGTTATTTTCCACATCCATGTCAAAAATAAATTGTCACTTTTTGCAATGACAGCAAACTAATGCGACGGTGTACGTCTGTTCGTTGTCCATTTCTGCACACATCAATGCAAGCTGTATTGTCCCACATCTGTTCGAGTCTAATGAAGCTGTACGTAAACTGTGACTTTCATATTAATGTTGGTCTTCACCATTAAATACACTTTAATCCCTTACTTTTCCTTGAATTCCTCGCTTGTCCTGCTTGGAAGAAGAGGAAGGTATTTCAAAGATCACCACTTCTTCTTTACCACCCTCCATCTTTCATAAACGAGGAATGAACTTCTCTGTAAGGATCGCTTGATGTTTGGTTTTAAGAGCGAAAGGGAACTGTATTGTATGACAAGATTTTCTTCACTTCATTTTACATTTTTCACTTTCTCCTTGGCACAAAACTCCGTCTCTTCCTTGAATCGTAAATATATTGCATACAGTTCACAGAATTCAAATCACAAACTTTCAGATTCACAGAATTCTACAAAACACAACACGTATTCTTCTTCTAAAATGTGTCTTCTTTCTTCTCTTCTTTCAAATTCATGGAAGTGTATCATTGGAAAGCACTTAAAGGTTGACCCAAAGGTCGACCATCGCACCCTTTTAAATGAAATTGTGGTCGGGCGTAAGCAAAGCTATCGGCAAGACATCAGCACTCTGGAAAATTGCATTGTATCTCAGCTTGATCCCCTTTTTCTTCTTTTCAACGCAATCGACCGTGATGATAAGTCAAAAAAAGACAAACCTCCAAATTACACAAACAGTAGGGTTTTATTTTCTCTCTCAAGAATTCTACAATTCGTTGTTGCTGTGGTTTCGTCTGTAAAGACTGTAATCCACTCCACGACCACCTCTTCTTATCGAGGGAGAGCTTAAGAAAATGCATGCTCCAACAAATGGACATTGACCCCATTCACCGCGGATTTGAAATCAGTGGACGAGGACAGGGTGTCCGCATTGTGTGCGTTTGTGCTTGTGTGTGTGTGTGTGTGTGTGTATCGTGCGCCACAAATTGCAATCCACTTAATCACGGTACCCAAGTATGAAGGGCAGATCAGCGATAATTATTGCTGTATGAATACATTTGTAGGACGGTAGAGATTGCGGTGGACACTCTTCTGCTTGAATGAATCTTCCACATACACAGCTCATTATGTTCACATACACTACACTATCGGGCATTAATTATACATTTTACATAACACAGTGCTGGTTAAGAACATTAAATGCGTGGCGGCATGGGAAGATGGTGAGAAAATGACTTTACATAGGAAATAACACCACCCATTCCATTCTGTAGGTTAATGTGCTGTATATACGGGAAAATGTATCTTATTACCTGATGCGTTGAATAGGCAGTCCTGTGATTTGGTCCTGACGCCGGGCCTGGTGGTGTGGGATATCGTTGCGGGTATGGAGAATATTGAGATGTACCAGAGCCCTGTGCCGATGACTGGGGTGGTGGTGGCGGTGGTCCACCGGGCTGTTGTTGGGGTGAACTTGGATAGGAACCTGAATTTTGCCCATGCGTTGGGGGATAAGGTGATTGACCTCTGGAAGTATTTGACTGAAATAAAAAAAAAAAGATTATTGATTAATATTTATTTTCCTCGATGCTTTACTAATTAAGCTTTCTTCACAAATAAAAATGTGTTATCGGAATTGATAAGCGTTGACACACAAGTAATCGATGGGATTAGAAAGAAAATACGTCACAAGACACGGCCGGGTGGTCACAGACTGCGTGAGATTGTCACATCGTTTGCGTATATGGTGGAAAACAGAAACCACGTCAAGGATATTTGCCTTTGGGAGCAATATCCTTTGGTTTGTATATAATTATGTACAGAGAAGTGTACTAATATGCAAGCTTTACGCGTAAAAAAATCTCTGAGAAGAATGTAAGAGACGAAAAAAAGGAATGAACGATTTGGAATTTAAAAAAAAATGTTTACGCTATCCACACAAATTTAACATTAGAAAAGCAATTTACTTATTGAACACTACCTTGGAAATGTGACAGCAACCTCTGCATATGCCACGAACAAAAATTAACTATCAGTACGAAAATGTTACAGTAAATGTTTTGTCATTGTCAAAGTGCCTACAGTAGAGTCTCGATAATGTAAACTAATTAAAATATGACAAGTTTACATTTAAAAGAGTTTCATATTTTCGGATAGGAAAAAGAAAAATTATATCAAATTAAAAAACATAGTTTTTGGGTTTACATTAGCGAATCTTTCATTTTATTTGATAAACAGGAAAGATCAAATTAATTTAGCAAAAGTATTCTAGTCAGCTGAGAAGCTAGCCCCAGGTCAACCTCGGACTGTAACGCCGCCATTATTATTATTATTATTCTAGTCAGTAGTCAAAAGCTAGAGCAAGAAAGGTTGCTCACTTACAGTCAATTTGTTCGTTTTATTTCTACGTTGTTTAAAAAAAATTTACATTTGCTTAGCATGGGCTTGGGTCATCCTCATTTGAGTGAGGATTTTGGAAAGATCTTCACGCTTCCTCTTGATGCGGATGTGTGTTCCTAGCCGTCGGTTCAAGAACTTCAAGACACACTTATCCTTGGACACCTTCAACAATTCTATGGTTCTCTTCTCGTGTGGAGCATGATAACAACCTCACGGACGAAATACCCTTTGAATTTGGTGTGGCGTTCTTTAGGCGAGAGCCACGCAGCCCTTTGACTTTCTTGTCGCCGGTGTATTTTACATTCTTGACTTTGGTTGTTTTGTGTCCCTTCTTGGGGCCTATGCAAAGTTCGTAACGAACAGCCATCGTGCTGAAGACTTCAATGGGCGGCAAGGAATGAGACCAATAGACGGGAAATTGCAATAATTATAATAATGGCGGCGCTATAGTCCAAGGCGGACCTGGGCCTAGCTTCTCAGCAACCACTCGTGCTGTGTGTGCTATTGCTCTCACGAGTGGAGGTGATGTACAGTTTAATGCCGACTCCAAACGGCGAGATTGAGAAGAAATTCAATGCTGTATACAGTAAAATCAGTCAAGTTGATCACCTGTGAATTTGGGCTGAATATTTCAAAAAGTTGTATACAAAATATTTTTAAAATGCCTGGTGGTACTTTCACTAAAATTTCTCTTTTCTTATAACCTCACGCTTGGGAAAAACTGCGAAAGTTGGTCACAAACATTATTAACCAGCACATTTGGACGCGAAAATTCCAAAGATGAACATGAGTCTCATCATTGACAACAATATGACGTATTATTTTTAGTTTTTGTAGCGTATTAGCTTCAAGGATTGAAGTATTTCAAGTTTTACAAATCAAAAAAAAGGATTACGAGACGAAAAAAATAAAGTACTGTCTTTCCCGATTTCCCAACAAAAACGAAAAATATCTCATCTCATCTTCAGTAACCCGCAAGTTCCATTAAAGGGATCGCGGGGGCAATACACGCACGAGAGATCTCAAGGCAACTCGATCCTCTGCCATAGACACTAACTCATCAGAAGCTATGCCCAAGAGCAACCAGGTGAGTGTTTGGACTTGGTCCAACCATCTTGTCCTGGGTCTGCCAAGCGGTCGCCTACCTGATGGAATCGCATTCAAGGCACGCCTCGAAAATACATTTCTAAATTTGTTCAAAATGCAGTTACGAGTTGGCCACTTATCGAACTTGGTCAGAAACTTTTTCACCACGGCGCGGCGGTCTTACTTAGAAAGGTTTCCCTGTACATAGACAGTTAAGTAAGGCGACCATTAAAGTTCTAAATACATCATCGTTTACAATCGAAATGCCGTTTATCTCTAAATGAGGTCCATACCCTATGCTGGGTCCCTGGTATTTGAAGTAAAGAAAAAGCCGACGAGCTATTTGGAATACGGGCAAGCATACCACTGACAACAAATCATGAGACTGCCTATCTATCACTACAGTTTAAAAAAAAATCACCGCTACTTGCAGATGTCATTAAAATCAGAAATGGGAGATGGATGGAACTAGACACTAATAGGACAACCAGGCCAATTTGTTCAAGAGCATAGCAATAAATAGGCAAGAAATCAGAAATACCAGCCACTTAACTTCTGTAAAAACTGTAGGGACGAGGAACACGAAGATACTGTGACACATGCCCCTCCGGTGGTCGGATCGACGTCGGAATCAGTCAACTCAAACGCTTCATAGCAAGTACCAATTGGTTCAATGTGTTAATGCCAATTCCGAACGACGAAGTTTTCGTAAACAGTTATACTCTGAACATTGTCAATGACTTCAAAAAGATCGGGCACTGAAAATATCTGAAGGTACCTGCGGGAATTGAACCTAGACTTTGAGCGTAGGAGCGCGTACAACAGGAGCGTACCAAAGTTAATTTTTTCAAATAGCAAAAAATGGATGATTTCAAATTTTAGAATAGATAGTAAGCCATTTCTCCTTTACCTTGTTGGAAAGTTCACATTAATTAGATTTTAATGAACCAAAGTGATGCCATTGGTTAGGTTTTTAGATGTCATGAGAACCTACCCTACTTGTCATTTGGACTAAGAGGCAGTTGTACTGATTTTCCAAAGGGATGTCACCCACGAGTGAAATAACAGAAACGCCAATTGGGCAAGCTGTACTTAAGAACTCAAAATGAAACTAGATTAGCGCCTCAAAAACTTAAAAACTCAAAAGGAAACTAGACAGCTGATTCCAAGGTATGTTCGTTTGAAATTACGTAACACTGTATGATTTTTGATCAGTTATTGAGAGCAAGTCGGTCGTACACACAAAAGTACAAGTATGTATTCAGAAAAAAGAAATGCATAACCTGCAACTCTCCACGAGGAAAGAAACGAAGGTATTCTTTTCTCACGAACGTATTCTTAGTGAATAACGAAAAAAAAAACATTGGGATTAGGTATTGCTACTGCTTGGAAATGACTTAGCTGTTTCCAGTCGCTAAGGTGCTAGGTAGGTAGATAAAAGTGGCGGTGGACATACAGATCCTGTTTGTCGCACCCGATTAGCGCCGTTTTGACACCACATTCTATGGGATACCTAAATTGTGGGAAGAGGGTGAAAAAGAGTGTGTTCAGTCAGATTTGCCTGATTTTTAAAACCATTTTGTGGAATTTATGAAGACTAGCAGACTGTGAATGTTTGTCTCCGAGAGGTTTTTAAGGTTGTTAAAGAAGGCTTTGCCCAGACTGCGTTGTCTGAGTCTAGCCAGAGCCGGACATTTGCACAGAAAGTGCTCGGGGTTTTCTGGATCTATTTCCACGCAGCTGCGGCAGTGCGAGTTAAATGCCTAGTCAGCATGCCTGCCAACAATCCAGTGTCGAGTACAGACCGTTATAACTCTGGATATGTTTCTTCTACTATTGTCAAGCAGGTCTTTTGTTCTCTTTTGAGATAAGATACAAGTTTGCACAAAGTCTAATTGAAATGTCTGCGTGAATTCCTTTACAGCAGTGCTAGAACTTCAAAGTGTTTCAAAATGGAACAATTTGGCAATGAACTAACGCATAACATTTCTGAACGCAGCCTTCGCAACACAAACACAAAAAGGCCTTTTACTAAAAAAAAGAAAAAAAAGGCATAATTTACTAAAAATGCGTGTTTTGTTGACGTTAGGGAATCCATCCACTGACTGTTGTTTCATGCGACGAAATAGTTCCAATTCACAAAATACCTAAATGAATGGAACATTTTCTGGAAGTTAAACACCACAGACTCTCCGAACTCACCCTTGGGTAAATTTTTGTTCACAAGACAAATGTCAAATTGAATACAACAAAAAGTTTGGCTAATTGATGCTTAGAAAATATTTTGGGCAAAATATCTTAGTTCCCCTGCTTCGATCCCATCGCCTATCTAATCATTCAATACGGAGAACTAACTTCCACGTCAAACTGCTGTCTTATTATGCATTTCCATTCATCATTTCCATGTGAAAGGGAGCACTTAACACAGTTTAAACATGCCAGCAACCAACCAGCTATTTGCTCCTAGCACGTCTACTCTTACTTTCATTTCACCTCTGAAAGATGTTCCAATAAAAACGTGTTCATCACTTTCCCCCTCCCGTTTGTTTTTTTTTTTCCTTTTATATAATTTTCACTTCCAAGGACTCTTTTGTCATTTCCCATCTATTCCAAAACACGTACAATTCGTCAAGTTCAAAACGCGCCATCCCCTCCATCAATATTCAAATCTATCAACCCGCCAAAGACCTGTTTCGGTGGTGTTCGGCTGATCTATTTGTAATGACCCACCTGTTCGTATCGTTCTACATTCACAAGGAAAACTACAAAACTATCTAAAATTCAAAAGTACCTCAACCTCTACATGCCCCCCAACCATCCTCCCAACGTTCTCATCGACTCGACCCTCGCGCTCCACATCCGCCACGACAACATCCACTACTACTAGATGGGTATAGAGAGAGAATAGAAAGTAAACAAAACGTTCCATTGGCGCGGCATAGCGCAACTAGGAGGCAGCCCATTGCCAGGCAATGAAAACCCCACGATGACTACACAGTCATTCGTCGTCTCGTCATGCGTGAGCACGTTGACGGGGAGTCAATTGAAAAATTGAAATGCGGGAACACACCCAACCGGAACGTTGATATTTTCAAATTATGCCGGCGGATGATTGCCAAGACAAAGAGATAATAATAAACCATGCCGAATAATTGTTCTCCTCTTGCGTGAAGGGATAAGTGAGGTGCTCTATACAGTAGTTGTGGGTCGACAAAGAGAAACAAAAAACGAAAAAGTATAAAAAAGGATGACGAAGTGTGCGGGGGAGGGGGAGGCGAAAGGCGACGAGAAAGAGGGCAGCTGAAGTGCCTTCAAGGTTAATGATGTCTACAGGCAACACATCAGCGTTGAGTCATAAAAAAAAAGAGAGAACGATTGGAGGAAAATGAAAGGACTACGTTCGGTTGAAAGCCACACCAAAGTTGAGCGGTGGGGAACGTGGGTGTTTCCTTCTCTGGTGGACATGACCTGGTCAACTTTAAGGGGAGAAATGCCGAAGGGTTCCGCTTTTTTTTTCCTTTTTATTCTTATGCACCAGGAATTTCGCGGTCGTGCCTTACATACTGATTCACTCGCTCATGCCGGGAGATTTGGGGCAATGGACAATAAAATTTTACGCACGCATTTGTGCATCGTACGAAGTGGGACACATCTCAGGCCAAACGATGAATGAACTCTAGAGCTGGTCGAAAGGTCGTTCAGTTTTCTAAGTTGGAGCATTGGCTGAATCAAGTTTTCAAAATGAACTCATCAATTTGTGATAAAGCTCCGATTACGCTTATCATGGACCAGATTCATTTTTAAGAGACACTTAGAAAGTAGTCTATTTCCAAATTTCCAAATATGACGCTTATGCTTTTTTTTGAACGGACATTACACGCATAACTGGAAGACTAACAGTAAGATTTTGGAAGACAAAAAAACGAGGGACATTACAATGGAAGGAACTTTATTTAAGCTGGATTTACCAACAACTTGAAGGGATTCACAATTGGGCCTATGGCCTCTGGGTGAAAGTGATGTTTAACCATCACACTCCCCTTTCTAAACCTAACCTAACCTACCTACCTAACAGTTAGTACCTGGGCCGATTTGTCGTGAGAAAGCGGCTAAGGTAGAAAGTTATCGACTTCAAGTCGATAAGCCATCGCCTGGCTGTGATCCGTATCCAAGCTAGATTCTACGTCAGCCTCATATGTGCACATGCCCCTACTACCGACGAGGCTGAAAACTCCAGCAAAGAGGATTTCTATGACCTCTTGGACGGTGCCTATGAAGCCGGTCCGGAGTATGATGTTAAGACCGTATTCGGGGACTAATGCCAAAAATCGGTAAGGAGAACATCTTCGGCGGGATGATCGGAAAGTAGTTCATGGCGAGTCCTTTCCAAATGGAAAAGATGAGGCTGTTCAAGAGGCAGTGTCTCCAGGCTTGTCTCAAGATAAACAAAAAATCTGAGTACAAAAAATTCTATTTCAACGAGTTCTTGTATAACGAAGCAAATGTGAACAGGGTGGATAATTTTATTATAAAACTGATTCGAAGACACGTTGCACGAGCCTTGACCTCGGAAAATTAGCTAATATTTGGAGTCTACTACCCCAATGAAGCATATCACAAGAGCGCTCGCCGAAGTATATTCATTCCGCCGGACGCGTTCCTGTACCTTGACCAGATTGGCTTAATCCAGGATGCGGAGGGATCTCCATTGATCTACCACGTGGTGCGAAGGACAGTGGATAGGCGACTCCTCTACGAAGACCATGTCGCAAGAGTTAATCCGGATGATCTCCGGTTCAGTAGATCCATCTCTGCTAGTGACAATGTTCGGGGGTTTTACTGGTGGTTGCAGCCCCATCAAACTCCTCAGCTGTCGTCAACTTAATCAGATAACTGTTGGTCCCCTACGGCCGACTTATATTTAGGTTAGGGAATTAGATTAGAGTAATTTTAAGAAAAAAAAAATATAAAAAATCCAAAAAATATATATACAGAAAATAGTAAGAACAAAAAGAACACGCGTCAAATATCCTGGATTGTGCGAACTTTCAGAGAGATCAACGTTAACTTTGACCATTTTCTGATTGCAACACGATTCTGACCTCGACTATCCAATGTAAGGAAACCAACAAAAACAAGTCTCGACAGTGGACGCCTGAGCACACCGGAGAACAACTTAGCGAAAGACTCCGTGGTATGGCTACGTTAGGCACAAACGCCAACAAAATGTGGTTGCATTGCAGATCAGGCATGCAGGAAGTAGCCGAAAACGCCTTAGGCTACCTCTTACCACCGACACGAAACCCGTGATGTTATGGCGAGTGGGGGCAGAAAAAAGCTGCAGCCAACTAGGTATTCCAAAAAACGCTGTAGCGAAAAACCGGG
Source organism: Myathropa florea (assembly GCA_930367185.1). Lineage (NCBI taxonomy): Eukaryota > Metazoa > Arthropoda > Insecta > Diptera > Syrphidae > Myathropa > Myathropa florea. The sequence continues at coordinate 36,489,033 of OV884004.1, read as the reverse complement.
AAAACGGAAAAGCCTGATGTGACTAGAAGATGGTAGAAAACACTGCTACAAAAGAAAAGGTTACTCGCAACCTCCTCAGGGATATCGAAGAGCCTAAGGATAAAAAGAAGAAAAAAAAGCCAGAAGTCTGGCATCAGGCTACAAGAAAGGCATCCAGACTGTTTGAAATTGTGAGGGTAACCTTTTTACCGACCCGCAAGGAATAGTGAATGTTTTAAAGCAGCAGCTATATGGTCCATCGATGCTTGGTCGAATACTTGTGGATAGTGTTCGCTCCAATTACGACAATTTTGCTTGTTGACATCTCCGCTGAGCCAAAAATGGATCTGGTCTAAGAAGATGATTCTTTGGCCAAAATCTGGGTATCCGGCCAACGTTTCCTGCGCCCAAAATCTGTTCCAGTCACCATTTGCCGTTGGGATCAAATTAACGGCACTATCATTGGAGCGGTGGATCAGTGGTAGTAGTCTGATTGCGGGTATCACAATGGACCAACATGGTCCAAGTTTGCTGGTGAATTCACTAGCAGCCTCCTAGCCTAAACCTTGTTTACCTCGAGGCCAATGTGAATTCCACATACGACAACTTTGTGGAGATCCGACGTAGAATCACCCTTGGCAACCGCTGCTATTTCGGTTAGTCCAAAGGGTCAAAACAAATTACTCGAGGGACCAAAATCATCTCGAAAACCCTAATCTTGGCAGTCTTACTAATGGAGCCGAAAGCTGGACGATAAGCAGGAGTACAGAGATGATTCTTGATGCAATCGAAAGAAAAAATCCATGCTGTGTGTGGTGGGAAGCCAGTTTCCTTCAGGAGTCTAAGAATGAGAGATGGTGCTTGTGATTACATTTCTTGCCTTTTGAGGGCTAGTGGCTCACAAAATCCCAGTACGTGTTCTGCAATTTCATTAAACTAAATCTGCAGAGACCTTCTTCCGATACCCCTAGTTTCCTTAGATGCTCCCTGAGTCTACAGAGCCCCGTTAGGAAGCCTGTTAGGATACGAAGATTGTTCTTGCTCATTCTGATACATGCTTCAAACTTCTTTCGGTTATACTGCCCTAGGAGTTTCTTGGCCTGCTTCATGCCATGAGCATTGTTCCAGTTTTCTGTCCGGTTCCTTCTCTTTAGTTCCCTGAATTCTTCTCTGAGGACATGGTCTCCTACAGCACAGAATCGGTCGGGACCTATAAAGGGTCTCTTTTCTTATCAGAGTGTCGGCCATTTCATTGCCTTCTATCCCTGTATGGCCAGGTATCCAGCAGAGTTTCACTCTGTTTCTCCTACTCAGCTCTTTAAGCTTCCGCAGGAGATGAGTTACATGCGCCGAAAAGTGGCCTTCCTCCACTTTCAAAGTGGGTTCTCGGGTGAAGCATGTCTGTCTTCATCCCTTGTCGTTCCGTTTTTGACACATTTTCCTCATTTTCAGGTGTGCCACAAGCAGAAAATCATGCATGCCCAGGCGGATTGCAATCCTTTGTAAACACCCACAATGAGATTAAGCTGCTGTCTAAAGAAGCCTGTGAAAGCCAACATTCGAGTAAGTTTTTGAACCAGAAACCGATGGCATCATGGCCTTACCAAAAAGATGGCGAAACATTGTCGATGGCACCATGGCCTTATCAAAAACATGGCTAAACATTGTCAATTGATTGACACATCCATTGACCAGTTACATTGTTTCCTTCCAAGATTCTGAAAATCAAAATCAAGATTTAAGGTTAGGGTTCTGATTAAAAAGACACCCGATCCCGGTCGTCTTCCTGATGCCTTATGTATGTCATTACCTAATAAGAGCATTCATAATTTCCTCCATTGTCCTACTTTCGCTGAAACCTCTTGCCATTTGTGAGACAGTTCCATCACTTCAGAGGACCACTCAGTCACGTACTCCTCAGTGAAGCACACAATACAATCCTCCTCAGTCGGATGCGACTGGAGCTTAAAATGAGACACCCATGAGACATACACAAGCAGTGTGAACGACTATAATCAGATTCTATTCAGAAATGATTCTCTATTCGCTTTGATTTTCGAATTTGTTTACTATCGGCCAATGCTCACTCACTCATTCACATCGACGGACACATCCCCCTTAAACTTCTGAATTTGAACGCAACACCTCTCCTGCAGCTTATCCTGCAAGGATTAGAGATTTTATCATCTCGTATCACAATGTCCAGGCGATTAATTACATCTAACGGAAGTGTGTGCATCACCCACATCTTCCCCCGAAGGAGGGGAGGTTTAGCAGACCTGACATTCTTGCGGCAGCCGCCCTATTAACAAATTTACTCGCACACAGCACAACAACATTCTCCATTTAATGAAATTGATGTGCATACATCAAACGACCATCCCAATCCTCATCAACTCTGCCGGCTCACATATAAGTGCGGTTGAAGTTTGAGGGAGGCAAACGGGGTTCCGGCACATTCCCTCCAACAGTCGTTTGTAAAGTAGGCAATTATGTGCATGCACATGCAAGTGGTACGGTTGGTTGTTGTATCCTTCCTGACAACAACATCCAATGGCATTTTGAACACCAACATGAAATGAACCATGTCCACTTTGCTCAGTGTGTGGAGAGAAGGGATGAAAGACGGTCCCCGATCATCATCCTCATCATGACAACGATGATGGAGGACAACACTCAATTCTCATTCACTACCATCCACCCACCCACACACGCATACACGTACAATTGCTGGGATGAAACGAGATTTTCGAACCTAAACTGCGAGGAGAAGACTTTAATTGATGCGAACACCGAATAGATACAATACCCAGGGATAGGACACAACCATCCATCCATTCATCCCCGTCCTATGTGTAGTGTGTGTCCTTTTTTTTGCCAATTGAATTACATAATTGTTGTGAACAATTTCGGGCGGAGATTCTTTCCAGTTTTTTTCTTTTTTTCATTTATTTCCTCCCCCTGTGTGAGATAAAAATTTGGATAAACAGAATACAAGGACGAAGGAGAAAACAATAGAAACTTCTGTAGAGGAACGATAAAACAAAATGGAAAATTCGAGCGCATCACCCATCAGCAGCTCGACTATCGATTGGAACACTCGAAGCCATGAGGAGCAGGGAAATTAAATAAATAAACGAAAGAGACGACGAACACACTAAAAACAGAAAGCGATCTGAATCAGAGAGTGAAACACACAAACGAACAAACCTAAACGAAACGGAAAAAAAAAGAAGAAATAACTGAATTGAAGAGAGAGAGGAAAACAGAGACACAGCAGAATCGAAGAGAACAAGGGAAAAGCAGAAAGAACGAAAAAAAAAAAACTACGACATAATTTATATTCCAGCAAACAATTAAAATCAGATTACCCATGGTGGAATGGAGGGAAATAATAAAAACCAAGTGATGCGGGGTGCGCTGCTGCCAGCTAGGAGAGGAAGGATCAGACCAGGCCGGTGTACTCAACGAACTTTCAACTCACATGCCCGTGCGGTGGTGACGGCAGCAAGCAACGGCAACGGCTATGGCGGAACAGTGAATGGGGGTGGAGAAAAAGTGGTGGAAATTTTATGTTTTTGTTCAGTTCGGTTCGGTTGCCTCTAACTTCCTTCTCATCGTCATCACCATCATCATCTGCGCCTTTGGAGAATTTTATTTGATTTTGCCTGAAAGTCTGTGTGCGCTCCCCCGCTGCTGCTGCTGCTGTCATATTTCCATCTCTATCGGTTTGCTTTTGCCAGAGGAAATCAACTCTATTGGCACTGCTCCACCCTGTGGAAAGTATTTTAATCGATTTTCCACATCCAATCCTGCCGCTGCCCCCCCACTCGCCTGTTCGCCTGCTGTGGCTGTTTCGAAACACATCAACCCCATGGATGTATACCAACATTCTCTCTTTCTCTGTGTGTATCCTCTTCTATATCCCACCATGCTGACGTCCATGGGGAGAGAGAGCGAGGATAAGATGACATACCAGTTATCGTTTGTTGGTGTATGGGTGTACACTTCAACGGGGCCAGGGAGGGGGAGGATGGATACCCATCCTCACTAAGAAGCAAGGAACAGTTTACAGTTCTGCTTCGAAACGACAGCCAGACTTACAGCCAACACCAGCGCGCACCACATTATCTTCGTCGTTGAAAACGACAGAGTAGCGCCAGAGCAGCGGCAAAGTCAACGGCAATAGCATAGCAGCTGGGACGACGATCCGGCATTTAGAGCGAATTCTGGTTCTGGTTTTAGTTCCAGAGATCTCGGGCGCTTTTGACGCACCAAACTTCCCGACCGAGAGAACACCACTCAACGTCGACATTTCATGGGGCGTACAAAAAGAAAAAGAAGCAAAAAAAAAACAACCCCCCTATGTGCTTTTCAAATACACAGTGTAAGCGACTGGATTCACATACACACTCGCATACAATAAATAAGAGAGCGGCATTAATGAAAGGATTTTCATATTCCATCCCCTGTGCGTGTCTTCGTTTCGTGTGGTGGTCTCTGTGTGTATGTGTATGTGTTTGTGCTGCTGCTGCTGCTGCTGATGTTTGTTCCTCTCCTAGCCCCTTGGCTCGTCTCTTCCTGCAGAGCCAGAGCGTTGTCGGCTCTATGCTGCTTCTGGTGGTGTTTTCTTCGTCATGCCAGCGGTGTGGAATATTAAAAGGGGGATCATGAAACAAGAAAACCGAAAAAAAAAAAGGAAAAAAATACAGAAACACAGAAGCAAGGAAAAAAGGACATATGAAACGTAGAAGGGAGTTCAGCAGCAGCACAGAGAGACTTTGGGAAGTCTTGTGTGTGTTCGTCGGAGGGATGAAGGATAAATACAACGAGACGAGGGGTGCGAATGTTTTGTGAAATAAATTTTTCCTTTTTTTCTGCCCCCTCAACCTTAGTCCTTTTTCCTCTTTCTATCCTCTCCCTGAAGATCTTCCATTTTTTTGTTGTGTTTGCAAGTTTACTGCATGCTGCATGAGAACGATTCATTAATGACGACGACAAAGCCAACGACGACGACATCGAAGACGACGACATTTCCAAGAAGTTCCATTTGTGGAAAATTTGTAAGATACCGTCGTCACCCTCTGCATTTCTGTTTGTATGTGTGACTTTGTGTACCGCCGCCGCCGCCACACCTCGTACCTTGAGATGTGTGCACATACATAGAAATTGAGGAGTATTTTGTCGGCCTTAAATTTAAATTGGTCAACAGACACATTTGTGTCCTGGTACCCAAGGGGATCCTTATTCTCCTTTTTGATGCGTAGTTAGGTTTCTGTTATATTAAAAGGATGAAACACCATGGATTCTGTCTATGTGTGACTTGAGTGTATTTGTGTACAGCACAGCAGAGGAGGAAAGGGGAAATGAAGAATTTCATGAATTCCTAACAATGTACGACACAAGATGACGAGATGAAATGAAGGACGATGGGAAACAAATGACAACTCACGTTGACGTTGCTATCTCAAATTAATTATTCACAAGGATATTTAAAATTAATGAAAAAAGTGATTTCTGGTGAAGGCAATACTCGATATTCTACTGACCTAACTGACGGTGGTAAGGGAGTTGTGATTCCCCCAAGGGAACATCGGTTCACACTTTCAAATCCGGACGGAGATGGTTTTGTGTGCATGTCATGGGAAAATGTGTCAAACATTAAAGTTGATTTGTGCACTGCGTGCAATGGGGTATGGTTCATCTAGTACAATCGCATTTCTTTTCTCATACGTTGTTGAACACACGCTGCAGATTGTCTGCAGGCCTGTTTTAGTACAGTTGTCAAAAAAAATGTTTTCTTCCAATCGCGCCAAAATAATGACTGCACACTCTGAACGACATCAATGACATATTGACGTTTGTGAACAGATGGTATTGCAGTTCACTTAGGTTAGTTCGATCGTAAATCGGCATTAATGAACATGAATAACGCAGTCATTTGCTAGTCTGACGTTTATAAAAAAAAAATATGTGTGACACAGCCGTCGGGGAAAAGGATTGTGAAAAGTGCTTTAAGTCATGATTCAGGAGTAGCAGAAATACATTTATTGTGCGTTCATCATGCAGCATCGTGTAGTAAGAGGCTGTACCGAGGTTATGTCCTTACTTGCCTATTTATCAGGCTTGCGAACCATGAAAGGTCTGAGCTTGAGCTATTGCCGCCTTCCATCACCGACGGTTCCGAACACGATACTTGCAGGCATCAAGACCAAGTTGTGCGAGAGGTTAGGGGACTGCTAGTGAATTCACCAGCACACTTAGACCATCAAAAAAAAAACAAAAAATAGTCTAACCATGGGATTTGTCCCATACCCTCAAGAACACAGATAAAATGTGTGGCAATAGACTACATCAAAAGAACAAAATCGAGTCATTGCTCTGCTCTTATTCCCCACTTGCTCTTGTTCACTGATTGAAATCAGACCAAGACCACACTAAGTTGATGGCGCCATTTCGCTTTCATTTGCCTTGCATGAGCGGGTTTTCCGTCGGCAAAATTTACCAACAAGACGGAAGTTAATGCATTGTGCTCGTCCAATGAATGACTTTCAATGGTTTGTTTACAATTCATGAAGATGTTGATAGTGTTGAGTTCATCGAGCAGTCTAGAGGCATTTCGGAATGGATTATGCAACGGTTTGTAATGTCTTGTACTGATTGTCCCTGCAAAAAAAAGTGCGTGAATGATGTTGATTCTTGCTGTGTGCACCTGCATGCGACGACTTCTGAGAGTCAGCAAATTTGATTTTTTCATAAAGTTATCCTCTTCTTTGGGTGATGCTACAACTAAAAAATTTGGACAGGGGTCTAGTTTCTGTGTGTGCTTTCTTCTCCCCAGTGGATCTAAAGTTTAATGCCGCCACGGAGCGGCTACGTTTGACAAATTCCTGAATGACAGATTTGCTCTCTGAGCATTGTCAGTGACTTGAAAGAAATGAGAAATGCGTTGATCGAGATTTAATCCACAGATCTTCGGTGTAGAAGTCGACGCTATTACTGGCAACGTCACAGCAGCCACGTTATAAGCATATACAGTGCTGTACAAAATAATAAGAACACCCTTTACTTTCAAGAGGTAGAGTTGTTGACCTCTAAAAGCAAGAGAATTTGTTGTATTTTTTTTTTTCTTTTAATGTTATCAGTTAAGTGTCAACATGGCAGCTGGTTTAACAGAATTTATCCCAATAATTTAGCTACTTTTGTAGCGGAGTCATTTTTATAACCCGAAGTAAGGTCTCCTACGTCCCTGCTCTTATTTGTTTTCACAGTACTGTACTGCTGATACAGATGGCTTGTGTGCTGAAATCTTTAATGCAGCTGGAGACGAGCTTGTTCGGTACATGCAACTATAATTTCGAGGCAGTGAAGGACTTTGTTTTCCTCGGCTCCGCGGTAAACAGTACAAACAACATCATTACCGAAATCAAACGCAGAATAACTCTCGCTAGCCGCTTTTTTGACCTTAACAAGCAATTGAGTAATAGAGCCCTCTCTCGAAAGACCAAGTACTTGAATGACATTGACTAACCCAGTCCTGCTTTACAGCGCAGAAGCATGGACAGCTTTGAAAGGAAGAAAAAGCTCTTGGTCTTTTTGTCTTTCAACCACGAAATGTATGGTCCAAGAATCTACGGATCCAGAGCATAAGTTGGGAAGGCCATGTAGAACGCAAGGACAACTTAGCTCCGGCCTGAAGAATCTACGACTCTGAGTTCAAGAGACAATGCAATAGAGGACGTCCAAGACCAAATTGATCCCTCTCAACTAGGGAAAACTGGACCTCAACCAATTTGTTCGCGCAATTGGATATAACTAGCAAAAGATTGTGCTAGCTGGAGAGGCTTGTTAGTCGTGCTACAGCCCCATCCTGGACTGTAGCAACACAAGAAGTAAGTACTTGTTATTTCGGAAATCTAGTCGAAATTGAACTTCTTGTATTTACATTTTCACTCCGTCCCTCGAAGAGAGGCCAAGAATCTACGACTCTGAGTTCAAGAGGCAACGCAATAGAGGACGTCCACGACCAAATTGATTCCTCTCAACTTGGGAAAAGTCGACGGCAACCAATTTATTTGCGTAATTGGATATAACTAGGAAAATATCGTGCTAGCTGGAGAGGCTTGTTGGTCGAGTTTCAGCTCCATCTTGGACTGTAGCAACACGAGAATTTCGGAAAACTAGTTGAAATTGAACTTCTTGTATTTGCATTTGCACTCCGTCCCTCGAAGAAAGGGCGCAGGTATGTAGGTCAAAAAAGGTCCTGCCTTAATGAGATTGCAGATTGCACATCAAAAGGGAAGGTGTAGACCATCCTGCCCCTCTTCTTTGCACAAGAGATGAGTCTGAGAAGACTCCATACATTTTGTCCAATGAGGCTGTGTGTTGTGATGGTATGCACCTACTATTTTTGATATATTGAAAGTGGACAGACATTAGCTGCGATGTGATCCTAGTTTTTGACAGACCACCCTGAGGCATGACATACCTTGCTAGCCCACCTGTTGTTTGTCTTTTGATCTTGCGACTTCTCAAAGCAACGCTTTGCAAGTAGCTAAGTGCGCGCTAACACATACGCGATGCACCGTGCAATTCGGTTCTAGGACTTCCGAGCCGTTTGAAACCTGCACCGGATTTCGGCAAGGAGATGCTTTATCGTGTGATTTTTTCAATTTGGTACTGGAGAAGATAGTGCGGCGGGCTGCTGTAAGCAGGGAAGGCACTATCTTCTACAAGTCAGTCCAACTATTGGGATACGCAAATGACATCAACATCGTTGAACATTCCTAACGCGCCGTAGTGGAAGGTTTCACGGCGATTGAAGAACAGGCGAAACGAGCTGGTCTTAAGATCTATGAGGATAAGACAAAGTATATGCTGTCGAGCAAGAAACGCTCCTGCGCACACCACCTAGGGCAAAACATCACAATTGACAGCTACAACTTTCAGGTAGTGAAGGGAGTTTGTCTACCAAGGGGCAAACGTGAACTTCACGAACGACATCACTGTGGAGTTCTGACGTAGAATTGCCCTTGGCAACCGATGCTACTTCGGTTAGTCAAAACAACTGGGCTCAAAACTCTTGACTCGAAGGACCAAAATCACACTCTACAAAACTCTTATTCTGACAGTCCTGCTATATGGATCCGAAAGCTGTACACTAAGCAGAACTGCAGAGCTGATTCTTGGTGCCTTCGAAAGAAAAATTCTACGTCGGGTATATGGTCCTGTCTGCGAAAAAGGCGAATGGAGGAGAAGTCACAACCACGAATTCTATGAGTTGTAGCAGAATGTGTATGTAGTCCGGAAGGCAAAAAATTTGTAGCTACGACACAAAAGCGCATGTACAACTAAGAGGGCCTTCGAATCCGAACCTGGTTCGAGAATGAGAGGAAGACCGAACCTCTGGTATAAAGACCAAGTCATCGCGGAAGTAAGACAGCTTGGTCTTGATGACTGGAAGCTTATCTTAGGCTCTGACCCTCCATGGGTCGTAGGCCTGTTAAGTAAGTAAGTTAGTGCATCCTCCACTCGTGAGAGAACAATAGCACCCTTAACACGAGTGGTTGCTGTAGAAGTTAGCCCCAATTCCACATCGGACAGTGGCGCCGCTATTATTATTATTCAGCCAAAATCGCTTATAACGACAAAATTGTTAGGTCCCGCCTGAGCTCCATTATATGTAATCCATCCAATAGCATAATAAATCGGTCACAACGACCAAATTCATCAGTCCCTTGAAGGTCGTTATAACCGATTTTGACTGTATTATTAAGGCAGTATCCAGCGGCAATATGTACTTACCATTATGCCTATTTTGACCTCTTCAGAGTGAGCAAACATTTGGAGTGGTATAGACCCAGTTTTGGACAAATCATCCTGGAATCATGTGTCTCAGAGTACTAACTACCCATATGCTGTTTGTGTTTTGAGTTGCGAGTTCTCGAAGCAACACATTGCAAGTAGCTAAGTGCCTTCCCACGTTGCCATATGTTGTTGATGGAGGCAGTGTGGTGGCAGGCATGACAGGCAATTTTTCTTCTCGCAGTCAATTCACAAGTTTGGCGTTGTCCGTTGGTTGCTGTCGAGTGTTTACAAGACATGCTTGTGTATACCGGCAATGATTGTTCATTAAGATGGCCAAGGGAAACATTGGTATGAAATGTGGTCACTACAGATCATATCCAATTCAAGATCTGTTGGTTTTGCCTAGGTTCTACAGCAATTTAAGTGAATCCTTCCAATTGCGGACAACTTCATTAGGCGGACGGAGATTTGGTCATTGTCGTCGTCTGCCTAAGAGACTTGTCCACAATGGGAGGTGTCAATATACTCTTGTTGTGTCTGTAGTGTTATATTAAACGTAGAGGGACATACAATTGTCAAGATGCATTTTTCTTTTCTAAAAAAAAAACTTGTAAAATAACCCCGAAAATAATATAATAATAACCGTTCGCTTTCAATTCCACAAAAGTAATAGATTTATTTATTCTTTTGCTTTACATTTCGGTAACAGTTTTTTCTTAGTTTGCTGTCATAGACTTGGGGCGCTGTTCGTATGGTGACACAATTTAATGTCAATTTCGACGAATTTTTCTTTCCTCGAACATTCTCAGTGACTTCCAAGAGATAGATCCTTTGTCGAAACAAATTAGATTCGAACCTGAGACAATGCCTAGGAGTTGACGCACTGACTCATCACTCACTATGGCCCCACAACCGCAGTTACTAAGATATTCCGTCCCTATTATTTCTGTAGAAGATCGAATGCTTTTTATAGGATGTCATATGAAATGCGTAAAAAGAATGTACATTAACAAAACATCAAAAAAATAAATTCACAAGCAGCAAAAATCGCCACCTGTGTTCTAACAAACTCAAATTCGCTTCTCTCTTGGAATTCATGAGCAGGACTCCGCGCAAAAGGAATGAAAACACACACACAGAAGAAAAAAAGAAAAACAAATATTCCGCACTTCATTATCCCATAAATCTCTCAATGTCATCGTGGTCTCGAGTTCCCGATCATAATTGAAATACACGTACATGTTTACATTCCGCAGAAGGAAGGGAACCCACAGGTAGTATTCCTGCCGGCGTACTTTTGAAATTAGGACAAAATAAAGTCAATGACTTTTCCCCGAATGTCCAAAATAAAGGGGCAGGAAGAGCAGATGACGATGGAATGGGGGAAAACCCTTAAAGTAAAGAGCAAAAAAAAAAAAGAAAAATAATGAATAAAGAGAAGGAATACAAAAGGTTTACGCGCTGCTACCGCACCATGAGAGAAGGACGATAACGACGCGCCGCCGAGGACGGGTACAAGAAAAACGACGACAACGATGACGATGTACCCAATAAACATATAACCCCATTCGGTATGGAATCCCTTAACACTTAGTTGGTTGATTGTGGAAGTCCCTCTCCCTACATCCGTCCGTGTACACCAGAGAGACCATACATATTTCTATGAATGGTACGTACTCTGGGACAAGCTTACATATGTACGAATGTACATACGTACAGATTTAGATATGTTTGCGCTTTTCTGCGGATGAATGAATGAAAACATTTGAGGCGAAATGTACACATCTCGTGCTGCTCGTCCTCCGCCACCAACTCAAACTCACTTGGCTCATCGTTCTCGTAGTAGTATGGTCTCGTAAGCACACGTCACTTCACTTCAAAATATCCAAAACAGAATGAGCACGAGAAAAAAAAAATAAATAAAAGGAACAGAAAAGGATAAACCACCACCACCGCTGCCACCGTCGTCGTCGTCGTCGGTTTGGCTGTTGCCTAATAATGCCGGCATATAAAAACAGAAACAAAGCAAAGCGACCGAACGGATAAATATGCAGAAAAAAGGTCAATGGGCAACACAACACAACCGAGGAGCATAACATCTGTCTCGTCATCGTCATCAACGTCGCCAACCTTCTCCGGCTGACTTCGCCGGGGAGGTGATGAAAGGGGGAGTTGTTTGTTTTAAATCATTCTCCGCCAGATCTGTTCACTCAGTCATCTTTTATGCAGACTGCTGAAACTAGGCCCATTACTTTGGACCGATAATGGGTCTCTCCTCGTCCGTCTCACTCAACCGAAGTCTTAACTCAAAATCGATTTTCACTATGCGATGGGGCTGACTATGCGGATACTATCCGCAAACTATTTTACGACATCAATTCCCCCGTATACCTTTACATACATACGCCACTCTTCTTCCATGACGTGTCTATTTTGTCTCTATCGACTGGAACTGCTTCCTACCAACACTCGCACAACGAGAGGGAGGTGACATAATTTCGTTGTGTCTTTGCTGAAGAAACAAAAAGAAAAGGTATAACAAAAGCGGACCCAAAGGATTCTCTACTTCTTTTCATGATCTCGACTGAGTCTCAGAGAGAACGCAAACGAGTGCAACATCCTTGTCGATATACATATAGATTCATAGTTGTATGCCCACTTAACTGAGGAGTGCACTGGCAAGCTATTTCTTGACATTTTGACGGTTTTCACTTTTGTTATGTGACTCGTCCTTTTTTCTGTACAGTAGTTTCCCCATTAGATGCAGGGAGGACTCGTCTTTAATCTTGTTCAAGGAAACCTACTACAGACAAAAATACACACGCACAAAAATATACATTTGAATCTCCTTGAAAAAAATTTGTTTGATGACTAATGGTGTGTCATTGATTCGTTTTGTATCCCTTTCCGATTAGTCGTGCATGATGAACTGACTGAGCCTGAACTAAATTAAAGGGGTGTTCGCATCCGAAATAATGATGACACTTACCGTGATGAACGGGGGATGTAAAAGAAAGATCATTGCTGTTCTTAAAAAAACGAGCTCGACTGTCTGGCCGCCTCCATACTGTCATATACAGTGAATTTTATGTTCCATGTCAATCCATTTTGTGTTGGAGAACATTTGTAAGTTGGCATTTGACAGTCATAAAGTGTGTTCGATTAAAAATTTGTATGAGTACTGAAAAATTAGCATGAAATTAAAATGCTCATGTATTACAGCCTAGCACAGACGAAATTAACTCTCGGAAATTGCTGCTTTTAAAAGTACGTGATGTGAAACAACCAATTGTCAACAGCTGGGAGGTGGTGAGCAGTCGGACATACAGTTTCATCTTTACTAGCTGCGAACAACACTCATCATCGTGAGTGCCGGCGGAATTGGAAAAGTGACGAGATTGCTTCCACATAAAGTTATAAACGCTATTCTATTTTATGAATTGTGACAACAGTTTAAGGTGGGCATACTGCTTGCAAAATGTATGTATGATAATTAATTCAAGAACCAGTGACAAGTATTGGAGTTTTTTTGTAGTTTAAAGTGCATTACAGGCAACATATGTTTTATAACATCTATCCCCTCATCGTCATCAATGTTAACGTTTAACATGTACAATACGCACATAAGGTATCTTAATTTGTTAAAAAAAGGGCTTGTGCAGCTGAGTCTGTCTTACATGCGACAGTAAAACTAAACTTAACCTTAAAATTGTAAAATTCATTCGAATTTTTTGATTGATGGAAAGATCAACTGGAGCCAGTATCCAGGCAAGTCTTGAATGTCAAAATGACATTTACAATCTGTACTAAGCCAAATGACATTTTACTGTACAAGCAGACAAGTAGAGTAGAGAGAATTTACTGGACGATTTGTCAGGTGAAAATATATAATGTCATAGGCTGCTTTTTCACATGACAATTCTCAAGTTAATTTGTTGCAGTAATTATCTGCAGTTTTTTTTGGCGATTAACTCATGCATGAATCTGTTAACACAATTTTGTTTTTGTTTCTATCTCACTCTTTCATAGGATTAGAAGTGAACAAATGCTCAAAATTGCCAACATTTAATCTGCACATGCAACTCGGGATATCCCCTGCACTTTTTTATCTCACTTGCCTACACAACACCGAGTTTCCCCAAGAAATTGCTAAAGATATTCTTTGTAAAGGCGCTCATAGAAATCGAAGGTCTGTTAAAAAAAATATATAAGAAAATGATGCCGGTGCTTATCACTGCCATGCGTGAAAACTTCATGCAGAAGGTTCGATTCCGGAATAAACACCAACTTTCGTTATCACACCACCTTACAAGCCGCAGACAATGTTTCAAATACATGGTGTAATAAAAACAAGGTGTGCCTAAAAGTTTTGACAAGTTGTCAATCAAACTTTGGCTTTCTTGCACCATGGCAAGGATATAACTGTTAAAGTAAAGTTTTTTCTTACATTTAGACGTTCGCAAAGGGTTTTCATATGAAGCGATTTCAAATTATATTTGGTGACAGAAAAATCGGTTAAGCGACCTACTCCAAAAAAAAAGCGATAAAGTTATTGGCGATTTTTATTTTCTCTAAAGAAATCTAAAAAGTTACATTTTTTTCTCATAATAAATGAAACCTAACCATTTTTTTCATTCCTGAATGAATTCGTCGAATTTTCTTGCTATACTGTGAATCTGAAAGCACCCACGCACAATTTTCTTGCTATACTGAATCTGAACGCACCCCAGTTGTCAAACTAAAAAACGATTTTTTAAGCTTCAATAACATTAATGATAAACGTCATACTAAACAATTGCACATGCAAGTCAAAACCTAGAATTCATTTAAGGAAAACGAACGTACGTATACTAAGAAAACTTAATTAAATATTTTCCAACAATTGAAAAACAAAATAAGTAAGATATTTCTTAGTTTGTCGATTTCGCTATTTAAGACCTAGCAAGTCTGCTTCGGAATCGGCATGTACTGTGAATCCTTCTACACGTGGAGAACAACTGTGCATGCTAGAAACGAGAAGAAGCTGTTCATCATAAGTTGCAATGTTCGTTTTTATGATTATGACAGATCATAAAATCTATAACTAAACCAAATCTTTTCAGTCGCTAGGATAGTGAGTTGCTAGTAAAAGGTTTCAGACAACAAAACGTTTTAATATTTCTCTGACATGTGCGTCTAGTCTAATAAACCTTCATTTGCACATCCTTTCTCAAGAGCTATGGTTTTTTTTTATAAGTTTATCACTACAAACTACAGGCGAAAAAGGTGTACTCCGTGTCTCATCATCATACAAACTTGATTATAGATCGATCTTAAGTTCCTAAGGTACCTGATTAAGATAAAATGATCAGGTATGTATTCTTGAATTTTTGAATTAAAGAACTCGGGGTGTGTCATGTTTGTAACATTAGTACTACCACCATAAAGATCTATTGTACCCCCTTCTTTCGATCTAGGATTTAAGTGCTGCCTTCAAAAATTTGACAACTCCTCTAGATGGGATTTCTTGAAAGTCTTTTCCTGTTACGGTTGTTTGGTTTAACATTTTAAATCTTTCTCGGGACCAAGTCTTAGCATATGGTCAGTATATGCTTATATATATATAGTTTCTTTGGCCTGTGCATATCTTCTGCAGATTTCTGTGCTGTTGAGACCCAATTTATGATCCGGTATGTATGTCATGGGTGTTTGAGGTGGATTAAACGTTTGGCAGACGCGTTGTCATTCTAAACAACCTTTGAATTAAAAGATGCAGGTACCATTTATTAGAGTATTAATGCAAGTACTATAAATACTGACAACGTACAACGATTTAACACGTTGAGTGTCCCCACAGGCCACGGATTTTTTTTTTATTGACACTCCGAATACACTCTGGTCTCACGCGGCACAAAAAGCCCAAATTCGTGTGAGACCAAAGTGGTCTTATGTGGCACTCAACGTGTTAATATGAATTTCTTAGAAACCCTTTAGCGGATCTATTCATCAAGAACGATTAAAATAATAAAAATAATGATGGATAGGATTTTGTTAACTTTGCCTCTTTTTTTTGCTTAATCGGAAGATAGTATCGACCTTATACAAACACGTTTCATATCCTCTTGATTCCAAATATATGTATTTTATTTCGCCTTTTTTGCGTTTAAATACCACTATTGCCTTTATCTTTTTTGCTCTCGTCTCAGTTTTTTTGCTAAAAAAGTTGTTAACTCGCTGGGATACTAGAGGCAGCAACATATTATGCGGACAATTTTGCTCGGATCAAAAAAATCGTCAGCGTTTTTGAAGACGATGCGAGCTGTGTTGTGTTTGCAAAAGAATTGATTAAAGATGATGCGGTACAAACGCAACTGGCGTACATCAAAGTAAAAAAAACGAATTTTCGAAGACTTGTAAAAAGCAGGTATTTTTGAGAGTCTGTACTTATAATTTAAACTAGCATTATTCTCATCATGGAACATCAATTAGCGAAGTGTTTCCGATTTTAAAAAACATTCAGCAAAACTTGGAAAAGCAAAAGGACCGATTGCAAAGGAAGTTCTGAAGTCTTGAAAATGGCAGTTTTCAATCCAAATACGGGACTAAAAACGATTGAGCAGATAAATTCTGTAATGAACTGTGACTTGAATTCCAAAAAGCTCCAGGAAATATTGATGTAGAAAACTTTAAATGGGCTCCACTCGCTTCAGCTGAAGTAGAAAGGTCATTTAGCTCCTTAAAGGCGCTTCTAAGAGACAACCGGAGAAGATAATTACCAGATTATTTCCAAAAGTTATTATTACTTTAATGCTACTATAAATAAATGTGCATTCCTTTCCTTATTTTTTGATAAATGCCTTTTTGTGGCTGTTTTGTTTTGCCTTTTTTACTTTTTTATGTCAACAAAATCCTAACCTAACCTTGATAGTAATATTGGTATATATAATATACCATATATACTATATATATAATATAGTCGTTACCGTGAAAGGGGATTTCAAAATGTCGAGTTTTAAGTCCGAGGTGTACATGGCCCTGGAATCTCAATCAACCACTCGTGTTGTGCGTGTTATTATTTATTATATGAAGGGCAATGGCGAGATTGCTAGACGTTACAGGGTGTTTTCATAAACGTAGGAAGCCTGCGCTAGTATAATGTTACAGGGTGTTTTCATAAACGTAGGAAGCCTGCGCTAGTATAATCGCATTTCTTTTCTTATGCGTTACTGAACACACAACACACACTGCAGAATTCTTGCAGGCTTAGTAGTGAGTTTTCTTCCAAATCGCGCCCGTTTTGCAGTCAAAAAATAATGACAGCGCAATCTGCACAACATCGATGACAGATTGATGTTTATGAACAGAGGTACCGCAATTCACCTAAGTTAGTCCGACCAAAAAAATCTGCATTATCGAACATGGATAATGCAGTCCTTTGTAAGTCTGACGTTTATGAAAACACTCATATTCTTTGAGCATTGTCAGTGACCCAAAAGAACCGTGAACTTTTGTCCCTTCTTTGATTTGAACCTAGACTGAAACTCTAGTGCGAAGAGATCGATGCATAGAACCATAACGCCCACATAAAATAAAATACTAAATGTTTATGAACAACATGCGACAAAGACTTGGAAATCTATGACATGAAGAAGTGATTACCTAACCAGACAAAAATATGTGACTTTCTATTATAATCTTTTATAGAAAACAGCTTGTCGTATTTTAACCTCAAAAAGATTGAGCCTATAAGAGGGAACATTGAACCATTCCTGGGGTCAAAGCGATTGTATTTAATAAACGATTCAATGTGAATAGAGTTGATGGCAGTTTCTCTCAGTGCGTCTAGTCTTGTCATGATACGATTAGCAACAGCACGATCATGTAGCAGGGGTATGATTAGTTTAGAAGTTTCACAGTCTGTTACACATTGCATGCCTTCCAAAGTGAACTGTCAGTAGGAGTTTTAATAAAAACATGAGATGTGTCCTCAGGGTCATTGCTTGTGTCACACTTCAAATTAGTCATACGCATGAGTGGTAACGTATTCTGAAAACTTCTTCTTCTTGTGGCACTACAGTCTAGGGTCGACCTGGACACCCACCAACAAGCCTCTCCAGCTATCAGGATCTTTTGTGATCTGTCGCCAATTACGCACGCCAAGTTGGCTGATGTTTCTCCCAAATTTGGTACAACACCTTAGACGTGGATGTCTTCTGTCGCGTTGTCCCTCTGTATCAGAGTCGAAGATTCTCAGGGCCGGAGGTGAAGCCGGAGTGCTCTACATGACCGTAGACCCCTGATAAGACTCCTGCCGCTGTACAGCCCATGCAGTTCGTGACATTCAGTCCTTCTCTAAATTCCAAACAGAACAAAAGATCGTATTCTGAATACTTCAGAAGGAAATTAAGGAATTGAATATGTGACTTTGAACATTTCATCTTCACATCTGACATTGTTGCGTCTCGACTTATGTATGAAATCCTGCCACACTCGCGAAGTGAATTCAGAGATCTAAACAGTAACCAGTTATTGAATTGCATTCAAGATCACTCAGTCAACATAACCTGTTGGACTTATCTCCCTTTTATTTATTTACAAATATTTTTGTTCGCTTTGTGGTTTTTTTTCATCTGTTTTTTTTATAAATGACGACAGTTAATTGGGTACAAAAGTCAAGTCAACAAGTATCGTGTGTTCACGCAACTGGTTCTTCTAATTACCAGTCTCATCATATCTATGTCTCTTTCATTGTGTGTCGGCTTGGCTAGAGCTAGACATCACGCGGAGGGGGTGAAGAAGGGGGGGGACAAGAAAACTGCATTCGTGTGCTGATTGAACGAATTATACGGAGAATGCGGTGTTGTTTATGGCATTTCTGGGTCAGAGAAGGTTTGCTTGTGAAAAAAAAAATCTTTGTTCGAATCTATCTCCTCTTCTCTCTAGGCAGCTGCAAAAGTGCCTTGCGTGTGTGTATGTGTGTGTCATTTATTTTTATTCGCGATGTTTATATTGGATGTGAGCTATTTTTATCGCAAAACCAACGACTGCTTGATGATGGGTATCGTGATGAAACTATGTACTTTTGAATTCAGTCTGGCAGGTGATTAAGAGTCGCACATACCGACATACACGGCACACAGTCACTAGAGAGGCCATGTGTTTGCTCTGAAGGGGTGTGACTGGGTCTGTTTAGGATTCGGTGTCTAATCACAACAACCACCACCAGCCAGACTCCCCCTATCTAAAAGCGGACAGTTTGGCTCGCTCCTCTCATCTTTTCCCTCCACCAGCCGCGCTCTGGCACATTGGAGAGATATGTGAACTTGAATATTCATAATTTCTATGCTTTACGAAACCGTGGTCATGCCGCTGTCTTTCTGTGCATGATGTGTTCATGTGTGTACGTCTAGTTTGCCGGGCCATGTGGGCGGGTGTGTTTATTGATCCTCTGGCTCGTGCCACAATGCCGGATGAAACGTCACTAAAGCACATCGATGATGTGGCGCCATTTCTAAATGCCACACTAGATGGACAGCACACAAAACAACAACGAGACAATCAACATATGGTCGAAGAGGGAATCCGTGATTCTATGACGTATTTGTAGATAAATAGTCGCGTACAAGTGATTTAGATTTTTATTATTGCCAAGCCAAGCTCTCTGGTGAACTGAATAGGTGGTCGCGAGGGGAGGAGTTCAAGCACCCCGGAACACCGAGAGAATCATCGCAAATTTTACGCGCGCGCCAATTCATTTTCTTTTTGTTTATTCTGTAAATAAACAATAACACAACTTTCAGTGATTCATTTGCAATGACGACTAAAATAACACGGACATGCCAAGAATTTAACTGCCACGTAAAATTCTCAAAATTTGACGTTCGTGAAAGATGAGATGTTGTCAAATGAGGCTCTTTTAAATTTCATTTGACGGCTCAAAAATCTGTTCGGCGACAAAAAATTCTGGAGTTATCTGTATTTTTTGTATCGAAATCTTAAAATTATTCATTTTTTCATTTAAAATAAAGCTTTTTCACATCTTTTCAATTGCTGAATGAAGTCATCGAATTTTCTCGCTATACTGAATCTGAACGCACCCCAAATTGTCGAACAGAAAAATTAGTTCTTGAGCATCAATTAATGACAAATGTCAAATCAAATAACCCTATTTGGGTGCAAATGCAAGGCACAATCTAGAGTTCTTGTATGAAAACGAAGTTCTCTACGAAAGCACCAAGTGTGGTTAATGGGAGTTCGAAGCACCCCGGAACACCGAGGGAACCAAAGCAAATTTTACGCGCGCCAATTTGTTGGTTTCTGTAAATAAACAATAACACAACTTTCAGTGATTCCTTTGCAATGATGAATAAAATGACACAGGGACACACTCAGAGGGGCGGAGCTGAAGATGACGAGGTTGTTCCGTTTTTATATGATGGCTATGGCAGCGAATGGGGTTGATAAACTTTGCAGAATGCAAGAAAACAAAAAAGGCAACACCAACAGGAATTGTTTAATCACGATTCACGGTCGCGGCGGTGGATTCATAGGACGTTCCCCACCATTGGATGTAAATGTGTATGAATCTGGGCAAAGGCACGTAATAAATGCATCAAAATATACCGTGAACCTCTAACCAGCAGCAGCCGTGGCCGTACTCGCAGTCGGTTAAGGAAGCGCAAAATCGACGACGGCAATGTCATTTCCATGAGACGGCTGAGAGCTCAATTTAAACGGATAAGATAGGGTGAAGGAGGGTTGAACTGAAAGTGTGTCCCTGACGTGACGTAATATTTCTTCGTTTCTTTTTCGATTGACCGAGATTTTCTTTTTTTCTTTTAATTTTTTGCGCGATTTATATGGAGCACCAGCGCACAGTGAGAGAGAGAGAAGAGGAAAACAAAATACACAACAATGGAGCGATGCTATCGCTGCAGAGTTGAAGCCCTCGTGTCCGTATTGCCTTTTAGTCGCCGCCGCCAACTTGGCAAATGCAAAACAACAAATAAAAAGAAAATCAAGACTGAAAGTTTCTTCTTTTTTTTTTTATTTGAGGCACGAGAACAACAAACAGAAACCGTTGAAATGAAGTTAAGTATCCACCAACCAACCCACAAAGCATCTGTGTACATCCGAAGGTAGGGAGAGACGAAAAAAAAAGCGAGGGTACATATAGCCACCGCCGCCGCCGTCGTCGTCGGAGTCAGCTGAGATGAGAGTAGTAAAAAGGTATTTTGAAATTGAGTTCAAATTGCTGAAAAAGTTGTTTATTCTCCTCTGTTTGAAGATTGGTGCGGATCGTGGTACATACATCTCACATGTGATACACTTTAAAGATTTCAAGTTTTCGGGTTCATTCAGAAGTTCAAGGATGTGCCAGGAGGAGGAAGTGGAATGAGCAAAAGGAAATTCAGACACAACTATGTTTGTCTAGTAATCAGAATCAAGGTCAAATGTGTTACATGCTTAAAGGGGATTCCTTTCATTTTCTTTTCCGCATGAACAAATACAGACGAGTTAACTGATAAGACAGAGTCTGGTCGGATTTGTAGGGAATTTTTTTTACAGCAGATGCTGTTTTATTTCTTGTTGCATTTTCTTCGTCATTTTATTCAGCATTGTGTGCTCCATCAAGGTCGGTAACGAACTCAGCGAGACCTTAAATGTAAAAAAAAAGCCTATGGAAAAGGCGGGTGGGGTATCATGTGACTTTTTCAACATGGATCTTGAGAACATCGTCTAAACCTCACTGGCAAATAGAAGAGGGACGATCTTCCAAAATTTGGTACAACTGCTTGCATACGCGGACGACATTGAAGCGATTAGTCAGACATAGCGAGCCGGCAATGAATGGAAGGTCTAAAAAATGTCTTTAGCGGTGAATAAGAGCAAAAAGAATTCCATACATGAAGCCTTCGAAAAAAAAGGACACACCATCGACCGACTTGGCCAGAACCTAACAATCGGCAACTATAACTTCAAGGACTTCGTCTACCTCGGCTCCGCGGTAAACAGTACAAACAACATCAGTACCGAGATCAAACGCAAAATAACTCTTGCCAAACGCTGTTTCTTTCGGCTCAAAAAGCAATTGAATGATCAGCCCTCTTTCGAAAGACCAATCTGACTTTGTATAAGACATTGACCATCCCAATCCACGTTTACTACACAAAGCCATTGACAATGTCAGAAAGCAGATGAAGAAGCCCTTAGACTCTTCAAGATAAAAGTTCTGCGTTCACTTTTTGATCCTGTTTGTGTTAATAGCAATTGGAGTAGAAGATTCAATCACAAACTGTATAGGCTATACAGTGACATGTATCTAGCCAAGCGACATAGATACATGAAGACTCATGAACAACTTTGACTCTTCGTATCCGACGGTGGAACAACGCAATTTAAATTGGCAGACACAAGTGGAGAGGGACCTTAACCATTTTGGTGTGCGCAGCTGAAGACAGCTAGCGAAAGCTTGTTGTTTGAGGCCCAGGCTCACCCCGGTCTGTAGAACAAGAAACGATGTTTTTAAAAGTAAATAAAAGGACTTGGTCCCTCATTCCCAAAATTGGACATTGGTTGTACACAATGATAACGGCCATCGTGGCCAAAAACGACAAATAGAAAGTTTATCTGGAAAAATGTTCAGTACAGATAAGGTTGAATGGGCTGTTGGGACCTTCGAATCTTTCAAAGCTCCCGGTGGTGACGGTCTTTTCCCTGCACTTTTGCAAATTACCTCATTCTACCGGAACTGACAGTTTTATTTAGAGCTACAACTGTAGTTACATACCAATCTCCTGGAGAAAGATTCATTCTCAAACTGGGTAATAGACCCAGTGAGCTGCTTAAATCCTATAGACGTATAAGTCTAACATCATTTGTACTCAAGACGATGGAGAGCCTAATTGATGTTTATATTAGAGAACGATTAGAGTTGTCTAGCCCTCTAGACTCGAACCAGTATGCATATAAGAAAGGTAAATCCACTACAGGTGCCCTTCATTATCTCGTCAAAAAGACAGAAGGCGCACTCGCTTCTAAAGAAATATCCATATGTACATACATTCCTCGACATCGAGGGCGTTTCGATAAAACTGCCTACTAATCTATCACAAGAGCGATCAGTCACGTAGAGGTATCGAAGAATCGACCAACAAACGGATCAGAAGCCATGCTGGAAAGTCGTTCGATTACTTCCTCTTCCGGAGGAGTGTCGGTTTCTGTAACCCCTTCAAGGGGACCCCTTATTATGGTCACTAGTTATTCACAAACTGTTAGCAGATCTTCAAGGATCAGACTATATCGCTATAGGTTATGCGATTATTATCAGGGGTAAGCACGACATGACTATTTGCAATATAATGCAAAGTGCACTACTGCAAGTCGTAGAATGCGGCTACCGTCTGGTGGCCAAAAATCATTCAACAGTCAACGGCAATCAAATTGCAAAAACTGCAAAGGGTTGCCTGTCTTGGCATAAAAGATGCAATACGCACTTGCCCCACAACTGCTCTAGAAGCTATCGTCGGGCTAATATCCTTACCTAACTTCGTTAGGAAGAAAACTGCCAGATATGCCATAAAACTGCAGCTAGAATAAATATAAGCAACCGGGCGATCTAGTGGGTCACCTTAGGTTACTCAACTCAATCCCTAAAAGAGAAATGAGGCAATGATGGACATTATGGTCAGGCAGCATTGTTATCATCTCATCTCATCTCATTTTCAATGATCCGCATGTTCCACTAAAGGGGTCGCGGGGGCAATGCATGCACGAGAGATCTCCAGGCCAGTCGATCCTCCGCCATCGACTCTAACTCATCAGGAGCTATGCCCACGCACAACCAGGCGAGTGTTTGGACTTGGTCCAACCATCTCGTCCTAGGTCTGCCAATCGGTCGCCTACCTGATGGAATCGCATTCAAGGCACGCCTCGAAAGGCAGCATTGTTTCGGGACGTTATTAGATGTTGAAATTTTGGATCGTGAAGGCTCCTCCAATGGTGTTCCAACACTAGATCCGAGAAGTCGAGTATGGTACACAAACGGATCAAGAATTGACTCTGAAGTTGGATCTGGAATCTTTGGGCTCAACACTAGGATCTCTGTACCTATGGGGTCAAGTTCTATAGTTTTTTCGAGCTGAAATCCACGCCATTGAGATCTGCGCTAGACACAATCTTCTTAAGGGCGCTAGAATAAAAATCTTTTCGGACAGCCAGGCAGCAATTAAGGCTTTATCGTCCAACCTAATGGACTCAAACACCGTCAAATGTTACCGCGATGCACTGCAATCCCTTGTCAAAGACAACATAGTGAAACTTGGCTGGACACAAGAGAATTAGATGTAACGAATCTGAACTCGCTACGGCTAGTTCAGAAACTGCGTTCGCTGGTCCTGAACCGTACCATAGTCCCAATTGAACAGCAGCTACAACGTTGAATAACGAATGGGAAAACAAACTTCGCCTTCGTAAGTGCCTCACACAGTAACCTTAGGTTAGGCTTACTGGCCGCCTTGGTTCTTTTGGAATCGAACTTTCCGAATTTTTTGGAGTGTACAAATGCCTCTTCACCGTTCCGGGTTTAATAGTGCTCCGATTTCCGTTGTTGGGATGGTTCTAATTGCTCACGCAGTGCAGATACAAGCAAGCCTTTCTAAACATGTCATGTAATTTGCCGCATCTAGCGGTATCATATTCGGCTTTTGGTATTGACAGCGTCAAGTGTTTTCGTTAGAAATGAAATAAAATTAATTCTTTGATTAAGTTTCATCAGACTACAAGATATTTTTGTTCTCATTT
Organism: Myathropa florea; assembly: GCA_930367185.1. Classification (NCBI taxonomy): domain Eukaryota; kingdom Metazoa; phylum Arthropoda; class Insecta; order Diptera; family Syrphidae; genus Myathropa; species Myathropa florea. The sequence goes on along the minus strand of OV884004.1, from coordinate 36,464,466 downwards.
TCTGCAATCACATCTTCTTCAAATTTATTCCTTATTGTGTGACTAGAAATAGTGACAGAAGGACCTTAAACAACTCGGTGTGCGTAATTGGAGGCAACTGGCTAGAGAGTTTTGTTGGTTGAGGCTAAGGTCCATTCTGGACTATAGCACTATCAGAGAAAGAAGAAGAAACAGTGAAATTTTACATTGTCATGGGAAAGTTGTTAAGTTCTCAAAGAAAAACAAAAAGCAAAAGGTAGAAAACGACATCGCTTTTCCTTGGTTAGCCACGTGTTTCCGACTCATTTTGTGGGTAATAAATATTATTGTAAAACTCTATTCCTTAACAATTGACACTTTAGTTTTATAAGCCTATTTAGTGCAGAATGCATCCAATTATTTAACAGCCAACTAAGTAGTAAACTGTTGCTGTTAAACTGTCAAATTTTCTTCTACTACATCGTGAAGAAACTCGTCAAAATTTAACTTTGGCACAAAAATGTCTCGAAATACCTCCTCGTACCAAAAATGAAAAAAAAAACATGAATTAATCATAAAAACGAAAAAAGGAAAGAAGAGAAGTGAAGAAGAGAAAAACAGACGTACACATTTTTGTCAATTACTCACTCAATTTGTTTCAAAATAAAATACCGCTGCCTCCTCGAGAGTCAATCCCACTTGGAAATATTTGAATCCAATCGATACCGACTGATTTATGATGATAGTCAAGCAGCAAAAGTACGTGACTAAAATGTCACTTACCCATAGCAAACATTTTGCAACAGTGTGCCAATGACAAAATAAAAAAAACCATAGCAGACATAAATTTGCAGTCTAATCTTTTTTTTTTTAGATCGATAAAGACCTGTCACACTGAGCACATGGAGGGTGAGAAAAGTTTAAATTGCTTATGAGGAAAAAACTCCGAAAAAAAAAACAGTAATTTTTCTTTCCCACAACAATGTGCGCGCTTTTCAGTTTCCCGCGCGTTGTAATTATCGGTATTTGACGTGTTGAAAGAAGAAGCAATTGCCTCAGCATTCGAGTGTTCTTTTGTTTTCTTTCACTTCTGCCATTCACCTTAATATCAATAATAAAAAAAAACAAAAACGAAACCCATAAAGGAGAAGAGAAGAATCTATTCCGCCGAGAACGCAATGTTTACAAATAACAAAACGCCGAATCAAAAAAAAAATTTAACACACCGGTTGATGTGGATGTGGATGGATGATGAGGATGATAAACCATCCGAAGGGGAAAAGGAGGAAAAGACGGTTTCAAAAAAACGACAAAGACGGCAGCGGAGAATCAAAGGAGGAAGGTGGTCGGTCGTGCTGTCGGTTGTAGTGGTTGTGTGGTGGCGATGTTGTTGTGATCATTCTAGTGGCGGCAAACGAAAATCTCAACCGGTCATAAATTAACGTCATCAAAGTCAATGTCAGGAGATTGTACTACAAAAGAAAAGAATAAATTTTACATTGTTGCCGCCGACTTCTCTCGACAGCTTTGCGTTTTCTCAAGTTTTCCCTCACTGACATGCTCTGCACTGTAATGTCAGACACAATCCAATGGTGGGTTTCACAAAAACTTCTACATACAAAACCACATGAATCAGGTTGTTACGACGACGTTCAGTTGGATGACATTTCCTAAATAAGTTCTCTTGTGACTTTATTAAGCAAAAAAACATACAAAATGACTCACAGTCACGATGCTCTTTCGCGTAGTTCCGTCAAACTTCTTCTTTTACTCGAAATCATATGGGCGACGGTAAGATGTGTGTTGTGTCATAGGAAATGCTTGAAAATCCTTTCCGTCGCATATTCAAGAATCTGAATCTGTCGTGAAGTATTCAACTTTTTTTTTTGTTTTCTGTTTCTCTCTGGCAGAGCAAGCAGTAGCGGAAACCAAGGTCATTTCACTTTTAATCTTTGCCGTATGACACACCGCCAAAACGACACATGTGACTCTGTGTTGACAGAATGTAAGAAAAAGCAACTCAAGAGTGCTCCGTTCATGGATGAATTTTAACTCACTTCACAGTCGTCAATTGAATGTGTTTATATCGCTAGCACGCGAAACTTGAGAATGCCAGGATTCAGCTTTTACACAAATGTGATGTGACGACCATTATATTGCATCAAGTGGGGTGAAAGGTTCTGGGTGGAATAGAACTTGGAAAATGATAATTCACGGACCAATGACAAACTGAAGATAAAGTGCAGGGATTCAGACTCAAAAGGGCTGAGGAGTTGGTTCAGTCAAATGTGAAAAAAAAATCGTGAACGAGGTCGATTTACCTTCTGATCAAAAAGTATTCAGAATTTCGTGAATTTAGATTCTGATAGAAAAGTATACGGAATTCTGTAAATTTACTTTCTGAACAAGAAGCATCCGGAATACCATATTCAAACAAACTGCACTTAAAATACTGTCAAAATCTTTCTTTCTTTAGGTTGGTCTATCAGTCATACGGCGCTCAAATCTTTTTGATCGCTGTCTGTTGGAGTTTTTGCGTGATAGTAGCTTTGTAAACAACTCAGTCTTTGTTGTGTTCAACGAATGTCTCAATGTCGAATTCCGTTGAGCAAAGACTTTGCTTGAAATTGTGTGTTCCATGTGCGGAGGCGTTGAAAATGTTAACAGTATTCCAGGGGGATTCCACAATATCGAAAACACAAGCATACGCGAGTGCTGCAGAGAACTTCAAGCGGGTCGTACCGTGGTTGATGATTTTCTTCGTTCCGGTCGTCCAACCACCAGTATCACTTACGAAAAGGGGTGGTGGCTGAGTATCACATAAAACAGTTTTGGTCTGCAAGCATGCTACAGCTTCCCGTAACAAGCATGATTGAACAGAATTACAAAATTATTACCTACCACAATTCCGAGTCGGTGACGGCAACTTTAATAGCGTTAATGCCAATTTTTGGTCGTAATTCTGGTCCCAGTAGACAGGCAATTCATAATCTAGTGAACAAATTTGAGTTTACATTTTCGATGTTGCCGTGCCAGTGAGACAACGGATTGTTCGAAGTGCCGAGAATATTGCAGCCGTTAAGGGGCCCGTCGCAAACGAACCAAATCATTCGATTCCACTGCGTACTCAAGAATTTAGCATACCTAGGTTAGGTTGAAGTGGCTAGAGTGTGCACTTAGACCAGTGTTGATCTATTTTGCACGGATTGACTGAGGTCAATCCAATTGTTCATTTGCGGAAAATCATTTGAAGCTTAGGATGTAGCGTAGTAGATTTCTTATCAGAACCTCACTAAGTTCGCATAAGCTCTCAAAGAAGTAGGCCTCCAGATTTTGGCGCCGAAGAGACGGGCAGGAGCAGAGGAGAAGTGGAACGCTCTCCAGGGATGCACATTAAAATGCGACGGTTTTGTATACAGAATTTGTGGCCTCATTTTTTAAAAAGATCTAAGTTTCAGTGTTCGCGTTTGGTGTTTGTTTCTTTTTCTCAGAAACTTGGAAATGGAACACTGTTGGCAGCCTTTGGTGATGCACGGCGGGGGTTGCTGCTGCTGCTGAGACTGCGGCTCCTGATGCTGATCCTTGCTGCTGCAAGTGCATCAGCACTTCGCTTAAAATCTTTGATAATTCAAGTCAAAAGTCAGGTGAGGCAGGCAGTGTTCCTTCTTTAAATGTATATAAATGAGACCTTAGCTCCAACCCAAAGGTAAAAACCTTCTTTCGGCTGCTTTCGCGATAATTGTCCTGACTCTCCATCTATCTATCTACCCCATCGAAGATTCTTCTGACACTTATAAGACAAAATATACACACAAGGCTACGATATTTTGTCGTCTTAAGGCTAAAACTCTGCCGTACGTAGATTCTACTATAATATTCACAATTCTGCGATGCATATATCATCTTTCCCGGATCTTAGGTTAAGTTAGATTAGGAGGGCTTTATGCTATTGCCAGCAATTATACCCAGAGACCGTGGAGGCCCATTGTGTATGCTCTGTAAAGATTGCATGTTTTCCGAGGATTAACGCAGGGTCAGCATGCAATAACCAAAACCATACCATTTTAGTTAAAAATTTCCTAAGGTCAGGGATCTGAACCTTCGCCACATCGCTGAGCTCGTGAAAGAACTTAGCTTTTAAGTGAGTAAGCCGTCGTTCTTGTAGAGCAGGGCAGTGGCAAAAGAGATGCTTCAATGATTCAATTTCTTCTTCATCCCTACAGCTCCTACAGAAATCGTTCGCCGGGAGGTTTAGTCTCTTGGCTATTGCACCTATCGTGCAGTGGCCAGTGAGACCCCCATTTAAGATGCGTATGATTTTTTTATTGTTGGGAACGACCTTCAAGGGACTGACGAATTTGGTCGTCTTAGGCTGCGGCCACGCAGTGAGCGACGAGTGATAGGCCGACGCAAAAAAATTAAAACACATGAAATCATATGGAGGTGGCCATGTAAGCACTGAGCGATTTGCGATTTTTTTAAGCGATAAAGCGACGTCGCTCGACAGCCAAAACTGTTTTAATTTTTTAGTCGATCGTTTAGCGACGAAGTAAGAACATAGAGAAACTAAACGTAGAAAGTTTGATCTCAGCTGCTCAAAAACCTCCCAGTTCTATGGAAGGACAGCCACAAGGATTATAAAAATAAGCATGTCACCGAATAGCAGTGGAATGAAGTTGGACACATTTGTAAATGTTTTTTTGAAATGATGAGATTCATAAAGTAGACAGTTGTTCCAGATCAAACTGAGGGGTATCTGTGACAGTCAGAGGATTATTCATTGAACGCGACTTTCAACTAAAAGACTACGACGAACTGAACTTGAAAATGACATTTTCGCAACTAATCGCTCAGCGATGACGCTCAGTAGTAAATGGCCACTCAGACTCCTCGCTCATTACGTGGCCGCAGCCTTAGGCGGGACCTAAGAATTTTGTCGTTATAGTTGATACGTCGTTATACCCGATGTCGTTGTAAACGGTTTTGACTGTACATGAAAGAGGTAGCAAACACTTTGCTGAGCGACACATAGTGGTTGCCAAGAAAGATCAAATCATCCTGGAAGGACACTATTTCAATTTCAACTCAAAATAGAGCTCTGCTCAGTTCTTTCAAAATGTTCGCAAATTCTTAATAGTTTGACCGCCAAGCTATTTTTACGTTTTGGGTTGCACCGAGCCAAGGCATAGGTGTTGCACGAAAATATGCGGCGCGGATTCTGGGTAATTATGGGGTGTCGTACGATACAAAAGTCAAAGTGTTAAGGGTTCTACTTCTGGCCACCCACTTGGTTCAAGCACACCACTTATCTATAGTTGAACGCATGCAACGTTCTTCATGTACACTAATGTTGCATCAAATACGCGGGAAGGTTAGGACATTATGCTTGATTTTCTTTCACTAAATAGATGACAGGTGATTCTTTTTTTCACCAAAAGGAAGATCTCCTTTCAAAGGTTCAAATTAATTTTGCCGAGAAAACAGTTTATTAAAAAATAAAAAAGACTTACCGGCGGCGGAGTCCTATATGCTTGTGATGGCCCCAATTGCGGACTGTACGGTCTTGGCGGTGGCGCCCATCCTTGTTGGCCACCATATGGCTGATGTGGTGGTGGCGGCGGGGGATGCTGCTGCTGCTGAGACTGCGGCTGCTGTTGCTGTGATCCTTGCTGCTGCTGTTGCTGCTGAGGGTCATAACTATTCGAATATCGATGTTGAGGCGGCGGCGGTGGTGGCGGATGCGATTGAAGTAATGAGTTTAACGTTGGCGTAGGCCCCTGTGGTGGTTGACCCGGTATATAGCGTTGTGGTGGCGGCCGATTTGGTGATGATATACCAGACGGTGGCGGTGGCGGCGGTGGCTGCTGCTGCTGTTGTTGTTGCTGTTGCTGAGGTTGCGACTGTTGTTGCTGTTGCGATTGTGGTTTACCACCTCCACCACCACCGGGAAGTGGACCAACTAAACCACCACCAGCACCCACTATTGGTTGCATTGGGGAATGACCATAGCGATATGGATCCATATTTGGATCACCGTGATGGTATCTTCCATACGCAGACGGATGATGACCAGGCGGGGGACCTGGTGGCGGTGGTGGACCTACACCACCGACCAACGGTGGTGTCGGTGGTGTGTACGTATTATGACCATCGTCTTTGGCGGGCATTTCAACACCGCCGCCTGGTTGCTGCTGCGGCATATGATGTTGCTGTTGATGCTGATGCTGCTGTTGCTGTTGATGCTGTTGTTGTTGTTGCTGCTGCTGTTGTTGTTGTTGCTGATGCTGTTGATGTTGCTGATGAAGATGATGATGCTGCTGTTGCTGCTGATAATGTGACATTGGACTATCTCCAACATATGGAGGATGATGCTGTGGCGGTTGTTGTTGCTGCTGCTGCTGTTGTTGTGGAATTTGTCCCTCACTACCATTATTTGGAGGTGCTCCACTTGGATTACTACCACCACCCTGACCGGAGGGTGATTTTATCTTTTCGTTCATTGTTCCTGACTGCTGTTGCTGCTGCTGCTGCTGATGTAAATGCTGCTGCTGCTGTTGTGGCATAATGTTTCCTCGAGAATTATTAATTTGTTGCTGTTGTAAATGTCTACTGTTACTGCTACTGCTACTGTTACTGTTGCTACTGTTCGAATCAGATCCATTTTGAAAGTTTTGCGCTTGCGAATTTAACAAGTGATTCTTCGTATGCTCTTCAGCTGTGACGACAGCGGCGGCAGTCACGACGGTATTTGTAACGTTTCCTCCAGCAATATTTACATTCACATCATTTAAATTGTTCTCCGTCGATTGCTGATGGGCCATATTACACAATGCACACGCGTAAATTTATTTATTCTCTCTCTCTTACTTGCTGGAGGTTTCTCTTTACTATTTTTTTTATTTCAAAAATTTTAACACAGTTTCTTCTTGTTTTTTTTCTTTCTTTTCTAGTATGTATCTTTTTTTTCTTTTTTTGCAACACACTCTTTCGGCGGTTGTTGTTGGGGTTTTAAGAATTTTTCATTTTTCGTTTTTTTTCACATGATTCACATTATATACTTGACACATATATACACACATCGCTACCTCCCTATGGAGTAAACAACAGAAAAACACAAAAAATATAAAATTTGTTGAAAACTTTTTTTTGAGGTTAAAAAAAAAACAAAAGCAGAAATCCTATTTTTTTCTAGTGTACACAACACACACAGGGGGAGTGGTAGGTTGTGGGCGTCAAATAAAACAACAAAAATACACCCGAAACCGCGTGTGTGTATGTGCGACGAACCGAAAGGGGGGCGATGAGGCAACGAAATACACAGGAGGAAAGGCAAAGCAAAACACAAAGATTATTAAAACGCAGAGAAGAACAAAAAAAAAAAACGATATCAGTAGTGGTTCCTCTCCCTCTACTTCTCTTTACAAAAACAACAAGAAAACGACAGAAATGTTGAAAATGGAAATCGTATTTTGTTCAGAGTTCGTCGTTATTCCCTGATCGTTTGTATGTATGTGTGGAAATACGTTGGGATGGAAAGGATGAAGAAAAAAAAAATCAATCGATGCGGCGCAGAACAACTGCAAAAGCAATCATCATCATTACTCTTTTTGCCTCTTCTCTTCTTTCAACATGCTTCGTTTGTATCGTTGTCATGTTTTCTTTGTGTGTCGTTGTCGACAATGAAGGGAATGTTGTACGTAGCAAAAGTCAAATGGGATAAGAAAATAAGAGAGTGTAGAGAAAGAGAGAGAGCGAGTTTCTCAGTTGAGTGTTGTTGTTATTATCCAATTCGTTTCTTCTGGAGATTCGCATGTAGAACGTTTGTTCTTTTTCACTCAAGGTATATTTTTTTTTGTTGGCTGTTTGTTAATCCAATTCCAATGATTGTTCCTCTTTGTGCTTTAAGTTCTATACTACATCCAACATTCAGACAAATACCACAGAGAGAGATATAAATTCACACACCGAAAGTAAAGGTATTACAAACTGTCGTCGTCGTAACGACTAAGAAGTAGGAGAGACCGCCGCGCGTTATACACACAAATAAACGAATATACACACATACACACACAAACACGCACCGTCCGACAGAACGACGTATCTCTGTTTTCGTCGTCGTCCGTATCTCGTCGTCAAACGTTCACGTCGTGTGTCGTTTCGTTGATTCGAATGAAATGAGTTTCTCGTATCGTTTCACTTCACACTGTACTCCTCTGTGTGGCTTGCCTATTCACTTCTCTCCTGTGTGTGAGTGTGCCTTTCCTGCTGTGCGTTGCTTGTTTGCTTGCTTTTGCTGCTGCCGCTGCTGCTGCTGCTGGCTGGTTCTGACGATAATATTGAATAGTGTTAGTGTCGGTGTTGGTGTCGATGTTGATGGTGTGTGGAGTGAAGTGGAGGATGATGGTGCCTAGTTGCTAGTTTGCTGTGTTCGCTATCCTCCTCATCATCATCATCATCATTATCATCATAATCATTATCATCGTCGTCGTTTTCGTTCTCGACATGGTTGTCGGTATCTTATGTTGTTGGCTCCTCTCTCTGTGTGTTGCCTTTACACAAAATGCCCGATTTGATTGTACTTCTGTTTCAGTCTAGCACTCCCTTTTCATTCTGTCTATCTCAAGCGATTGGTAATGGACCCTCTCTCTTTCCTCTATTTCGTTAAAATCAATTCTTTTCTATTTTTTTTTCCTTTTGCTTATTTTCTTCTCTCTTATAAATGAATCTACTCTATGAAACTAAATTTTTTAAACAGAAATTAATAAGAAAATTCTTTGGAAAAAAAAATGTATATGTTTGGAATATTATGCTTACGACTCAAGCGAGCTGGTATGACTTTTCTGATTGAAAATTCCTTGTGTAAAGCACTTATTGCGGTCGCAACAGAGTTAGAGTAGAAGGCGGCACAGGGCTGACGACGATGTCGGTGGACAGGAGGAGAGAACACACCACGTAGGTAGAAAGTTTTTCCCTCTGTGTGCAGCAAAGCACACTCTCACTCCACAGTTCACACAACTGCTCTGGCACATTGGTAAAAATAAAGAAAAATTGTTATTCCTTTGCCGTTTTTTTTTTCTTCTGTCTTTTTTGTTATATTTTTGCACTGTCGAGAAGAAAATCCTCCTCTTTTTCCTACAAATTTTTTCCCTGATTCTTCACCGTCAACGTTGTCGTCTATGGATTGCCGATGGGAAGCAAAAATTTTCCAATTAACCTTTGTGACACTTCTTTCGTTTTTCCGAGAGAAAACGTTTTCTACTGCTCCACAAGCACACATTAAGCTTATAATACTTCCTCCATTATGCTAGAATGAAGACATAATTTTCTGAGCACAACTAAAAAACAGACAATTATAGAGAAAATTAAACGAACAGAAAAAGGCGAAGAAAAAAGAACGATTCCTGCCTAGATGTGCAAATGGGTGAGAACTGATCTCACCCAGATTGATGGGGGAAAAGATTTGTATTATAAAAAAAAGAAAACAAGGATATTATTATATAGGAACGTAGAAAAATATCTAATCAAACGCCAACACCCTAGACATTTGGAGGATGGCAAAAATGAGTCTCCGAAGAAGTTCAAAGAAATACAAGTAGTAGCAGCAGCAGCAATGGCGATTTTAGGTTTTTTTCTCCTTTATGATATTCTCACAAATCACTTGAAAGTTTTATTGAAATTTTCATGACTTTCACTTGGGCACTTACATTGAATTTATACACTTGCACAAAGTAAATGAATTGTAGAATAATTTGTTATGATTTTCACATCGAGCACTTGTGTATTTTGAATAGATTTTTTGAGTTTCAAGGGGGAAATAAGCGAAAAAACAGATTACAGAACCGAAAAATATGGTTCCCGGATTTTTTGGTTTCGGCTTCGACTTTGCGTACTTTGCGCGGAGAATTCGATGAGAGCGAACGAGATGAATGGGTTGTTGTATTTTGTTGCAATTGTCTAGAGCGAGATGACAGTTGGTTTACGCGATGTTATTCTAGTACAAATTTCATCTCTCTCACTGGCTAGGTACTAAAAGAAAAAAAAAAAAAAACGAACTAAATGAAATACAAAACTTGTTTCGCGGCACTGAAGATTTTTTTGGTTAATTTTGTCTGTATATGCGATTTTCGATTAGACAACGAATGTGGGGAAATCAATTGATTTGTGATTATTTTTCAAAGGAGTTTGGGTCGAATTTTCAGCAGTTGTTTTTGTATAAATTCCAATTCCAACGGGTATGGTGGGGACGTTGGTAGATATTTTTCACACTTGCGAGATGGCAAACACATTCATTACACTTAAGATATTTTTTTGGGAATTGTTTCAATTCACTGCACGCACAGTTTTTTTCGCAATATATTCGTATGATATTGGTAAATTGTTATTTCACATTTACTTATTAATTTCACGATGATTTACGTGGGAAATAGTGAAAAATATTTTCGCACATCAGACATGGCTCCATTTCGAACATGAAGACGCGAACAATATGGCGGTCGGAAAATGACTTAAAGTTCTAAAAATATGAGATCAACGAGATGAATTGTAGTAGATTCTTACCGACCGGGAAGATGTTGGCGGCATTTCGTCGACTTTATTTAGATGCGTTTACATGTCGTCCAAAAAGTGGATGGATTTTTAGAACATATTGGTTTTGTTTTACAAATTGCTCGATAAAAATATAGAAAATATTGTTAAAAGATACACTTTTGAGAAAACTGAGTAATTATTTTGAAAAGAAATTAAATAAATAAAGAGGTTAGACACATAATAATCATAACCAAAAAAAATGGAATATGGGTCTAAACGGCGTCATAACATTCGAGAAAACAAATTAATTTTTAACTGACAAAATATATTTAAAATCAATACCTATTAAATGTGGTTTTTGATTGGACAAAATAATTATTTTTTTTTTTGTTCTGATTACTTTTTGCTTTCCTTTAGGAAAAATGTTGCTCTTTTTTTAAAGAAATAGCACGGAAAATGTAATAATATGTGTATTTTTCGACACACGAGAGGAAATTTGCCGCTGTAAGTTAAAAACCTGGTGGAGTGGTGGGTTTGTACGTCGATCTCTACACACTTGGCTTTTGTTTAGGTTTAAAACTCTGCATAGAAAAAAAAAAATTTCCACGGGTTCATCTCTTTCGAGTCACTGACGATGCTGAAGGAGTAAATTGTCTACGAAAAGCTTCTCAATCTCGCCGTTCGGAGTCGGTAGTCGGGAGAGAACAATTACATGCACAACATAAGTGGTTCTTGTAGTAGCTAGGTCCAAGTCTACCTCGGACTGTAGAGCCACCATTATTAATACAGTCGAATCCCGATTATTCGAAATGGCAAGGGAACAGTATTTTTTACGATATATCACAGGTTACGAATAATCGAGATTCCGATCTAACAAAGTGGAAAACATAAAAATTCGAATTAAAGGGGTTTGTGAACTAAGAATAAAGAAACTCGCAATATCATCAAAAACAAAAAGTATGTGTAGGGCGACATCAAGGCAACAAAATCGTCTACAAAAGTAAACTGAAGTTAAAATGAAAAGGTTTTTTTTTTTGCGTTTTGCGTTAGGAACTATAAGATGTTTAAAAAACGAATTACGATTTAAAATGAAATGAAAATATGAAATAACGACGGGAACAAAATGTCTGAAAATTTTACGAATTAGCGACGATTTTTCAAGGGACTAGCAGTTTGTTACGAATTATTGAGGTTTAGATTTATCGAAGAACGAATTATCGCGATTCGACTGTATTATTATTAGAAGTTAAACACCTCGTTGTAGATAACTTCTGATCATAATCACCAAATGAAATACATGATGCAATTGTTGTACCAACGCACTAGACTTTCAGACAAACAAAAAAATTCACGGGTCATATAGCACACACGACATGACAGGTTGCTGAGAAGCTAGGTCCAGGTCCACCTCGGCCATTACATTATTATTATTAGTGGCAATTTAAAAGTAAGGTTAAGTAATTTCGAATTAACTCGAAATAACTGCTCGAAAAAGACTAAAAACTAAAAAAATGCCGGTTGTACGTTAATTGTACAAAATGCCGGTTGTACGTTAATTGATTGTATAATATGTGTGCAGCATACAACAGTTGGGCAGGATATCTGCATAAGGCAAGTCGGTACAATCTTACACAAGACATGGATGCAATGTGCGTCTTTCACTCCGCGTTGCGCGTGTTATTACACAACGAGTTTCAGTAAGGAGCGTTATTTTGATAGTTGCATTTCACTGAATTTCCGGTGTTCGAAATTGAAAGTCGATAATGAAATTATTTTGGAAGGTATCTGATATTTTAACGCGATTAATATAATCTGGGTGACGTCCTTCATAGAAAAATGCAAACATCTCGTAATTGCATGAGAGTTCGCAAATTAATTCTTTCGTCCATTTGAACTCAGCCATTGCGAACTCTGTAAAATCGGAAGTAAATTCAAAAAATGAATAAGGGGGAACGGAAAGGTCTAAATGATGCAAGGGATTTTTTTCATAAAATATTGACCTAAGGACTTCGACGGTGTATCAAAATTGCCCCACAGATATACAAAAAACAAAAAAAAGAAAGTTTTTGTTCTGCGCATATGACAGTTGTCGAAACCAATTTTTTCCGATAACATTTGTGGAATTTATAAAAAATCATAAATTTGCCAAAAGGACAACAATCGTTGTAACCAAACATTTCAAACGCAGAATTTACAGGCAATGCTTCGCAATTTTGTCAACTCCAAGAAAAAATGATAATTGCCTTGTTTACGTTCCATTCTGGTACTTTTTGGGTCAAAACTGAAAAATAGGAAACAAAATTAGAATAAAAACAATTTCTTCAGTTTTGGACTTTGTTAGGTCAAAACTTTTTTCCAAAATGGAGTCTATTTTAGTAACTTCCGCTTCAATACTAATAAATTTCTCTTAAACGGTTCGCTGTGTTCCGTTTAAGCGGCGTTCGCTAAGTTGAAGCTGTAAAAATGAGTACAGCAAACAAAATGTATTTGATTTTGTATTTGTCATAAAAAATAATGAGAGGGCTAAATGAATATTCTCCCCCTTTTGATACATCATAGAGATAATAGTCAACACTGAAATCAGATGCTCTAGCCCTCGGTGAAAGGAAAATATACAATGAATGACTAAATATAATACAAAGACTTAAACTAGGCATGCTTAAACGAAAATAAGGAATGGCATAGCAAAAACGCAAGATAATAATAATAATAATGACGCCGCTACAGTCCGAGGTGGACCTGGGCCTATCTTCTCACCAACCACTTGTGTTGTGCGTGCTATTGTTCTCTCACGAGTGGAGGGGACCTACAGTTTAATGACGACTCCGAACGGCGATTTTGAGAAGGTTTTTCTAGACAGTTATACTCTTTGAGCATTGTCAGTGACTCGAAAGAGGCGGAGCCGTGAACAATTTTTTTGAAAAATTGATTGTTTGAACTTGGATTCGAACCTAGACTATAAAAGTCTAATTCGCTAGGGTCGACGCACGAACCCACACGGCTACGGCGCCCACTTAAAGCAAGAAGTCAAATGAAAATAATGAAAAGAATATTGTTAACAAATTAGCATACAGTCAGAATCGGTTATGACGACCTTCAAGCGACTGACGAATACGGTCGTTATAAGTGATAGATCACTGTAACCGATAACTCGAAGATATCAGATAGAGAACGGATAAATTGTGTCAACAACAGAGGTATCTGTCTCCTAAATATCGTATATCAGATCTTTTCTGGTGTCGTATGTAAGCGCCTGAAGCCCTAAGTGAAAAGCTGACTCTTGAAGACAAGGCGACGCGCTGTAAGGCGATTTTTTTATGTCATTCTTACGAAGATTGTGAGTAACTTAAACGTCAGCACCAGAGATACGATCTTCAACAATAATATTAACCAATAATAAACCAAAACAAAAAGAATAACAGAATCGAATGTCTTTGATTTTTATAAATCCGGCTCGAAGGATCAATATTTTATTCAAAGTCTATATACACACTCCAGGATAAATTAGAAATTCAATCGCTGATTTCAATAAAAACGATCTCATCTTATCTTCAGTGACCCGCATGTACCACAAATGGGGTCGCGGAAACATTCCTCGCCTCGTCTGCGCTGCAACATCCAGTCCATATATAAATTAAATACTTATTTATTAAATGTTTTAAAAACAATAATTTTTATTTCACCGAACTCTGTTTGGGCAGAGTTACCCCTTACACGTTTATATTTCGAATCAACTACAATGTTCTTAGGACTACCTTAAATACTGCTCCACTCGTCGTCCAGCGATGTCGGGCTCCCACAGGTGTTGTCGGGTTACACTGCCGTACGTGATGGAATGCGCCGGTGTCGTGTGGACCAGACGCTGTGTCAGCGGTTGCGATCGGTGGGAATCGTGGAGATGTCGTTCGGCGTGTGTTGAAATGCTTGAAATTAAATATCGCTTAACTCCTCCGCACTCAAATTCGGACGTCCTCGTTCGATCGCATCAATTTCAGGTGTTGCCAAAGGTCCTCTACTCCTATTGTTCTTTGTGTTGGGGTAGGGTTGGTTGCTGGCATGACAGTATCTCCTATTTCTGGTGTGGCTTCTAATGAATGGACTTCCGATGAATCTGTGACTTGTGGTTGGATTAAAATTTTTGTACTGCTTTTAGCGCGTTTGATGCGTAGGAAAATTATTATGAATATTGTAAATGCGATGCCAACTGATGACAACCCAAAGTTTATTGACTGTATCTTTGAGTTTTCTTTCCTGATGAGTCCTATGAACTTTTTATTTGAAAGGTGAAGTTCTTTAACAAATTCTAGAGAAAGGCTTTCTTCAATATTCGTCGTAGATGATGATGGTTGAAGCAACGCTGGAATTGGATGTATTGTAGTAATTTCTGTTGAACGAAATACATCGCTTCCGATTTTCACAGTGGCATTCTGGAACTGAATTATGAAGGATCCAGACAGGTTCATCTTGTCGTCGTTTATTTGTATTGTTCCATTAAATTGGTTTAGGAATAAAGTTCCACTAGTTATTTCTTCGATTGATGGGAGATGCTGGTTGTTTGTTGTGGAGCATTTTGAAGGCAGGTTGTTGAGTAATCTAGGTAGGCATGAAGTATTGCTTATATCGATAACATTAAAGGTATTACATATGGTTAGATTTTCAAAAGTATTACAAGAGTTTTGTTCTCCGAACATGGAATTTCTACATTTTATTATTGAATTAAAATTTATTTTGGTAACAATATTCCCATTTTTTATGGGTCTCACAACTAATTTTTTGCAAATTTCATTTCCCGTCGTTGGGATATTTATTATATATAAAATTTTGGAGTTACTTACAGCTATCCTTACATTACTAAATTCTAACATTTGTTCAATATTTGAATACGGTAAATTATTTTCTATAATAACATTTTCCATTATTCTTTCTTCTACATTTGATAAGATATACGAATTAATGATATTGGCCTTGGCCCAATGAATAGCATAATCTATATTGGTAATTTCACTTTTTATTATGTCAATTTTACTTTTAGTTACAAGGGCATATTCGCTTTTCAATGTATTCGCAGTTTTTAATTCTTTTACAATTTCGTTTTCTTTTTTAGCTAATTCGTTAAATCTTTCTTCAATAATATTATTTATTAAAATTTGATTATTATTATTTTCTGCCAATTGGTCAAGTTTTGACGTTAATAACATTAAGTCTTCATGATCAGGGGATCCCGCTACCCATTTCCATGCCGTGCCAAGAAAGTCCAGCGATCTTTTCACCTTACTAATTGGTTTGAGTCTTTCTATGTGTCGTCGAGTCTGTTCGATGTCATGAACTATAAATGTATACATAGGATCTTTGTCGCTGAATTTTGAAGTAACAGTCTCGTTAAGGTTCGCTAGTAAGTCTTCGTACACGTCTAGGTTTATAATATGAATAATTTTGAAGTTTCCGTTTTGCAAAACTGCTGTTCCGTTGTCCAAAGTCAGAAGTTGAGTGTTGGAGCAGTCAAATATCTGGTAGCCAGACAAAACGTATCCTATCGTTGTCATTATCCTAAAAAGATAGTCGGTTTAATTTTTAATATGCGATTTGTGTACTACTCTTCCCGATTTTGTTAGAACAGTGATGGTTCTATCTTCAGCTATTATTTCTTTTTTATATCGTGGGGTAAGCTTATTTCCAATACGTTTATTAATTTTGGTATAGATAACATCTCCTACGTTGTACTTTTTCAACGGTTTTTTCTTATGGTTGTGGTATTCCACATCTGCTAGTTGTTTCTCTTGAATTCTTTTGATTATGTCTTGCCTGTCTTTTTCGAGTTCTTCAGGATCGTTAATCTTTGACCTTGCAAAGAAAGCATCTATGGGTTTTCTACCTATTGTTGAGTGTATAGAGTTATTGTATTCGAGAATGGATTTGTCTAAGAGTTCTGAGAATGTGCTATGTGAATCTTGAGACTTAAGACAACGCATAACTTCTGAAAGCCTTGAATGGAAGCGTTCAATTTGACCGTTTACAGTACTACTATATGGGGGTACTTTATATACTTTTATATTGAAGAAATTTTCGATCATATATATGACTGAATTGGAATTAATGGACTTTTCATTGTCTACGACGATAGTTTCCGGAACACCGAAGGATAATATAAGTTCTCTTAGAGGCTCTTTTATATCCTCTGCTGATCTAGACTTCAGTATCCTAGCTAACGCGTATTTCGAAAATTTATCTATACCGGTTAAAATGGCTCTTTTGTCTGTAAAGTAGATGTCTATGTGGAGAATATGTCCTGGATATAAAGGGATTGGAGTTGGTTGAATTATTGGCTTGTTAGGGTGTCTGTCATATTTCTGTTCCTCATTTGGGGGAAATAGAACTTTTGAAGTATTTGGATCTTGTTTTCTGCGCTATTTCGGTGCGCACGATTATGTTCTTTGATTATTGATTCTTCTTGTGCGTTCGCATCTACCAAATCGGTTACCATTTTCCTAGCGAATCGGATTTTGTACTGACTAAAGTGTGTCGGGTATATCTCTTGCGCTATTCCCAAAGTTTTTTCGTCACATTTTAGTCCATTTATGACGGATGGATTTAAGATTCGTTTGAAAGTATCTATCAGTTTTTCCTTGGTATACTGTGCTTCTGTTACCGTATGACGATGGTAAGTTGGGAAAACTATTTGAAAGTCACAGAGAGAAGTTTCGCCTATGTGAAGTATAATTTGATTCTTGAACACGTTTATCGGTTCTTCGGCGATCTGGATTAGTTGTTGAGCTGAGCTTTCGTGGCTATGTACCGTGGAGGTTAAAGCATTAAGCTGAGTTTGCTGAGGAGATCTCGACAAAGCGTCGGCTACGACATTGGTTTTCCCTGGTTTGTACACCAGTTCGTAGTCGTATTCCTCCAGGAATGCTTTCCATCTTTTAATTTTGCTATTATGGTTTTTGTGACTGAGTGCGAATGTTAATGGTTAATGATCAGTAAAGATTTTAACTTTAGCTGAGCCATATAAATAACTTCTAAGAGATCCCAGTGCCCAAACTATGGCTAACATCTCTCTTTCGTTAGTCGCATAGTTCTCTTCTGTTTTACTAAGAGTTCTAGAGATGAAAGTGATGGGTTTTCCATCTTGTTCCAGAACGGCACCGATGGCATGATTAGAAGCGTCAGTTGTTAGATGAAATTCTTTTCTGAAGTTGGGATACGAAAGAATAATATCGTTAGAAGAAAGAGCACGCTTTAACTTATCAAAGGAATTTTTTGCGTCAATGTTTAGAACGATTGCCTTTTTGCTGGACATATTTTTCGGCATTCGTCCTTCTTCTCTTTGTCTTTGATAAATCGTCGGTAATAACCGGATAGGCCGAGGAAAGATCGTAAGTCACGTAATGTTTTGGGAGTTGGAAAGTCAAAAATTGCCTGTACTTTCGAGGGGTTTGTTTTAATTCCATCGCCTGAAATGACGAATCCGAGGAAATCGACTTCCCTTTTAAAGAACTCACATTTGTCAAGCTGAACCTTAACATTTGCGTTCTCTAAAGTCTTGAAGATTTCTCTAAGGTTATTGAGATGGCTGACCATATCTTTGCCAAAGACTATTATATCGTCTATGTATATATAGCATCTTTTGCCAATATGGTCTCGAAGTATGTCGTCAACGCTTCGTTGGAAAATTGCGGGCGCATTCTTAAGCCCAAATGGAAGACGAGTGAATTCGAACTTTCCATGTAATACGGAGAATGCAGTCTTTTCTATGTCAGATTCCTTCAAAGGAATCTGATGGAAACCGCTCTTTAGGTCTAGTACGCTAAACCAAACGTTTTCTCCAAGTTGAGCTAATACCTCGTTAATCTCTGGAATAGGATATCGATCAGGTATTGTTACAGAATTTAATTTTCTGTAATCAATAACTAGTCTGTATTTCCGTTTTCCAGATGCGTCGGGTTTTTTCGACACAACCCATACAGGTGCATTATATGGGGATTTTGATTCTCGTATGATTCCATCTGCAAGTAATTGTTCGATGTGTTTGTCAACTTCTTCTTTCATGGCTATTGGATATGGGTAACTTTTAGAATACACGGGAGTGTCGGTTGATGTTCTTATCTCAGCTTTGACATTCGTGATGAATGTGAACTTTCCGTCCGGTTCCGTAAATAGTAAAGGGTGTTCTTTTACTAAGGCGTCAAGGTTTTCTTTTTGCTCGGTAGTCATGTGATCGGTTCTTAGAAGGAGAGTATTGACCGACTGTGATGGTTGCTGTTTAATTCTGATCTTGACTCCATTCTTGAGTTCCATATAGTCTTCTTTTGTGTGAATTATGGCAGACAAATCTTTAAGCGAGTCATTTCCTAAAATGGCGTGAAAGGATTTAAGGGATGGTAGGAGGAAAAATTTTAATTTGGAATCGTTCAAATTGAAGAGGGATAATTCTGTATAATGTGTAATTTTGGTGCTACCCCCAATTGAGGTCGCATAAAAACTTTCGTTATTGGGAATAGGGTTTTTTACGAGAGATGATTGGATATAGTTCCTGTTTGACCCTGTGTCTATTAAAATTTTTAACATACTTCCACTCTCCGTCTTTGCTTCGATGTAGGGCAACGAAGAGTTTGTTAGCCTAAAAAATGTAGATCCGTAAAATCCACGATATCACTGCTGTTGGTATCAGTAGCGTTCTCGAAAGATTCGTGCGCTTCTACATATTCGCGTAGGCTTTGATCGTTATACAAACCTTCAGATTCCCTTGCTTGTTCATAGCCTGTGTGGTCGACGTTCGTATCGATATTGAATGTTCTTTGAACGTTTTTCATGTGTGTCTGTTGAGATCGAAACGGTTGTCCTCTCTGAGGCAAAACCTTAGTTTGACTGCTTCGAGCATTGTCTACAGGCTCTGTTTTGAACGGCGGTCTTATGGGAAAAATAGGTTCTTGTCTGGGAGCAAAATTCGGCTTAAAATTTGGATTGAAATTATTTGCATACATGGGGTTGGCTTGATTTGGAACTTGTGGGCGTTGTTGGACGTTGAAACTCGGATAGTTTGAAAAATTGTGGAATTGTTGCCTATTAGGTACTGGTGGGAAGTTCCTTCGTGGCGGCAAATGTGTAGTAGGATTATTCTGTTTTCTAGACACTTGTTGGTTATGATTTAAATGATGAGAACGATAATTCTGGTTCTCTAGTTTAAGACACAAATGGAGCGCTTGCGGCAAATCGACAGGCTCGCGTATGCTTAATAGTCTGGGTAGGTCCCCTCTGAGACCCCTAATGAATGCATCGAGGGCTTTTTGCCTATAATTTTGTGTTAAAACATTCATTGTCTCCGTGCAGACATCCATACAATTTATCTTATTGAGTATAAGGGATAAGTGGCTATACACCAATTGGAAGAAATCGGGCACAGTATTATTTCCCTGCACCAAAGAAGACATTTGATATTCTAGAGTGTTCAAGTCTCTCTTGTCTCCGTAGTGCATTATGAGACACTTGGATATACTGTCCCAATTTAATGGAGTGTTGTAGGATTCCAATGCAGTGTCTGCATTGCCTACAATTTTGTTACGTATCACGCTCAGTATCCCATAATATTTTGGGGTGTCTTTAATTGGATTGTAGATCTGTAGAATCCTGTCCACGCTCTTCTTCCAAGAGCTGAACTCTCTGGGGTTCCCGGAAAAGTCTTTTAGACTCCGTACGATATCTGGGATTTTATCCAGATCGGAGAGATTTTCCCTATATTCTACATCGATGGGTTGATCTACACCCGAAAAATGATCGTTGTTTGAGCTTAGAACTCTTTCCACTATTTGTTTTCCCTGTTTTTCAAACACTTGGCATACTATGGATTGAATAAGATTGTCTAACTCTGGAGTTGACCTAACCTCTCGCGGATCGTTGTGCGAAGTACCGTACATTGCGGAGCTACTACTTGGAGTTCTAAAGGTTGAGGGGTTTGTGGCTGCGAAGTTAGGGAGTACGAAACTACTAATATTGGATATGGTAGGTCGGGGATTTGGAGGACGAAGATTTGAGGGTCCAGGGTTTGGAAGTTGTTGTTCAGGTTGAAGATCTTGAAGGTCTTGATGGCCTGCGGTATTGGGATCGGTCGAAGTGCCTGATCTTAAATCCGGCATAATTTTTGATTTATCTTAAGACTTTATATCGTAAAACGATTGATTTCAAAGAGAGGGGAATAATATAGAAGTATCTGATCTAGAAATATATTTGTTCTTTGTTTTGTTTTTTTTTTTTTTTTTTTAATTCTTGTTATTTTGTTTTTTTTTCTTTTATGAAAAATATTTAATTTGAAAATTTGTTAGTAATACACATACACGTATTGCATAGGTTTACAATTTGTTTTCTCTATATTTATGGATATTATTTTCACTCTGTTTTTATAAATTGAATTTATATTCTTATATATGTTGTACATTATATATATATATATATCTATATTCTTAGTACTATTCTTACATTAAAACTAAAGTTATCATCCCGCGCTGGTGGAGTCGGCTGTTTCCTTTTTGCCTCGGCTACTAGTGGTACCTTCTCCACTCTCCCTCGCGGCTTATTTGGTCTAACGACCTCCGATGATGTAACTGATTGTGGCACAAAACACACGCGCGGCGGCTAATTCAGGCGACTTACGCGGATTCTGTTGGTGTCACACTAATGTCTGGGGACCAGTAGGCGGGTGATAGGAGATTCACACACGGCGGCTACTTAAGGCGACTTACGGCGGATTCTCAAACACTGAAGAAGTATTCACACGCGGCGGCTACTTTAGGCGACTTACAGCGGGTTGCGAACACTTCACAGTTATATTATTTTTTTCACTCGCGACGCTACTGGCCCCACGTTGGGCGCCAATTAAATACTTATTTATTAAATGTTTTAAAAAAAATAATTTTTATTTCACCGAACTCTGTTTGGGCAGAGTTACCCCTTACACGTTTATATTTCGAATCAACTACAATGTTCTTAGGACTACCTTAAATACTGCTCCACTCGTCGTCCAGCGATGTCGGGCTCCCACAGGTGTTGTCGGGTTACACTGCCGTACGTGATGGAATGCGCCGGTGTCGTGTGGACCAGACGCTGTGTCAGCGGTTGCGATCGGTGGGAATCGTGGAGATGTCGTTCGGCGTGTGTTGAAATGCTTGAAATTAAATATCGCTTAACTTATATAATGAAAAAGAGGGGTGACAAGACTCACCCTTGGTGAAGTCCAACACCCACGGGGAAAGGTGTTGATTCACTACCATTAACCCGACCACAGTTGGTACAGTTTGTGAATAAAGACTGAATGGCCCTCAACAAATAAACATTAATCTCACACTCCTGCAGAACACTCCAGACTTTACCTCGAGGAACTCGGTCGTATCCAAATCTATAAAACAACTGTAGATCGGCTTGGCGTAGTCACAAGCCTTTTCGAGTACAATTCATAGAGTGAAAAGCTGGTCGGTTGTACTTCTGCCGGGACGAAAACCGCACTGTTCACCTCCGAGGCTAGTAGCTAGGTTCGTTAATATATAATAATAATAGCAATTATATTTACATGTTTTTTTTCGCCATATTTCCTCTATTCTTTACCGAGTCGTAGCAAAACTTGTGTCCGAGCAACAGAAGTCTCAAATACGATCACAAACAAGACTGTCCGCCGTAATAGCACATAGTAGTGCTCGAAGAGTTCGACTCAGTAATAACAAAATGCGATCGTAGCCGGTCGTCGCATACGACTTGCGAAATCTGTGTGACTACAACTACTTTCAAAAGCAATATTTCAAAGGACCAAATATTCCACATACAATTCAATTTAAATGTTATTACAGCAACACAATATACATATAACAATTACAGTTAAAATTGCTGTATCTTAAAGA
The DNA here is from genome assembly GCA_930367185.1 of Myathropa florea. NCBI lineage: Eukaryota > Metazoa > Arthropoda > Insecta > Diptera > Syrphidae > Myathropa > Myathropa florea. The sequence goes on along the minus strand of OV884004.1, from coordinate 36,442,099 downwards.
CAGAAGGCCCTTGGCGCTCACGGCTTCTCAACTAGCTTATATTTATTATTATAGTTTAGGTTTTTATAAATAAATAAAAACGAAAAGATTATTCAATTCCAGTGGCCGCCACTGTTAACCTATAAAACCGATAATAATCTTGACAGTTACCTGCGCCAAGAACTAGTTACTCGAGTGAACCAAAAGTCAGAATGATAATTTATTCCAAAGTCCTTGGACACCTCAGGCACTTATCCACATTCCGGTCGCATTTCCAGCAGTTAACAAAGTTTCATTATTCAAAAATGGCAGATTCTCGTCCCAGTGTTTATGTAACTCGTCCAGATTATGCTCCCGTCGGAATAAATCTCCTAAAATCTGAGTAAGATCAAAATAGCATCTCTGTTGACACAGCTTAACATATTGTTCCCTCTACAGGTGTAATGTGTCGATGTGGAATGAACCAATTCCAGTGCCACGGAATGAACTGCTGAAGAACATTGTTGGCAAAAATGCACTCTTCTGCGCTCTAACGGACAAAGTTGACAAAGAGATTCTCGATGCAGCTGGGCCGGATCTAAAAGTTGTATCGACCATCTCTGTGGGCTATGAACACATTGATGTGGCGGAATGCAAGAAGCGTGGAATTCGTGTGGGTTATACTCCCGATGTTCTGACCGATGCCACGGCTGAGTTGACGGTGGCACTGCTTTTGGCTACGAGTCGTCGTTTGCTTGAGGCCAATAAGGAGGTGTACAACGGTGGTTGGAAGTCTTGGGCACCGCATTGGATGTGTGGACAAGGCATGAAGGGTTGCACTCTAGGAATGTTCGGATTCGGGAGAATTGGCAGTGAAATCGCCAAAAGACTAGTGCCATTCAAGCCCAGCAGACTTATCTACAGCAACAGGTCGGCAAGAGAAGAAGCTCAAGCTTTGGGATTTGAAAAGGTCTCTTTTGACGATTTACTTCGTGAATCTGATTTCATAGTTGTTTGCTGTGCATTGACACCCGAGACGAAGGAGGTTTTCAACAAGGAAGCCTTCGCCAAGATGAAGCCGAATGCCATATTCATTAACACGGCTCGTGGAGCTATTGTGGACCAACCAGCTCTGGTGGAGGCGTTGCGTGAAAAGAAGATCGCAGGTGCTGGATTGGATGTCACCACACCAGAGCCGCTGCCACTGGATGACCCTCTACTGTCTTTGGACAACGTTGTCATCCTCCCTCATATTGGTAGCGCTGATACGAACACAAGAGTTGAGATGTCGAATATAACTGCACGCAATATTTTGCGGGCTTTGGTGGGAGGTGATATGATTGCTGAGGTTAAAGTTTAATAAAAAAAAACAAGTTTTTACGGTTTATTTTGAAAATAATTGTATTGGTCTCCGGAATCCCTCCGCACAGTGATCAGGTACAGCAAGCAAAACGACATTTTTGAAGCCGACTTCACTGCTCAGCAGGTAGTCTGTGAAATCCTTTGGCTTGAAGGCAATCGCTTGGTAGTTTTTGAGTATCTCCGGCTGGAAGAACAAATTTGAAATGAAAAGGAAGGTGATTTGCTTCCACACTCACCGTTAACTTTTTTCTTCGCTTGTATCCATCCCATGGCTGTGGCTCCAGAATGAGTTTTCCCCCATCCTTCAGTTGCGCATACATTCGTCTGAAGGCCTGCTTCAAAGCGCTGTCGCCAAAGTTCAAGTGAATCCACTTGGTCACCGACAAGCAGAGAATCACATCAAACTGAGGACTTTCGATCTCCAAGAGAACATCATCTCTCAGCACATAGTTCCCATGAACAAAGTTTACATTGAATGGAAATCCATCGCGAGTTCCTGTGTCAAAGTTTTTCTTTGACTTGGAAATGAATTTTATCGTCTTGTTGATCAGTCCTTTGTCGATGTCGATGCCGGTGATGTGTTTTGGGTTCATGGTTTTTGCGATTTCCATCGTTACAAGGCCACTATTGCAACCGATGTCGAGAATTTCCTTCCCAACGAAGAGCTCTCGGTGCGATTCAAAAACTTCCAATCTCACGTCTTTGAAATCTTTTTGATTTCGGTATCCGTAGTAGCGACTGTAGTTCCCATAAATAAATCTGCTTGGTGCCTCAGGCTTTGTGGTCACGTTAATCCTCTTCTTGGGACTGTGATGCGGCTTCGCTGAAATCGCATCACAAGTCTCAGACTTCGACCGTTTTGAAGGCGAACAAGATGATTCGTGCTCGGATTTTCGTTTAAGATTCACTGAATTTGTTTCGGTGTTCAGGTTTTTTGAACAGTTATTATTGTTGGTAATGTGTGTATCCTCCATGGATAAATGAAAAAACTTAGCTAACTATTTTTGTGCAACAAATTTACAGTTCTTTGAGTTTAACGAGGTGTGCTAAACGTTTTCGCGGGTTTTGTTTACGTTCTCATGTGATTTTTGTTATTCTCACCACAGCGGCTGTCAGTTTAACGAATTGGGGTGAAAATGAAGTCCCGTCTGTCATGCCATCTGTACTTCAGAGTAGACGAAATGTTATTGAACCACTGACAACTTCACTTCTGTTTACGTTTAATTCTCTTGAAACTTGTCAATTTTACAAATCAGAAGCAATTAATTGCAAATACACCGCGTTTTGTTTTGGTTTTCAATTGATATGTGCTCTATTTTGTTGTCTTGCGTACAAGCCACCAAGTCCACGAGACCATAGGCCCCATTCATACTGCATGACATATTTCAGTTGCCAATTAGAAATCCAACCGTGTGGTCGTGTTTTCAGCTCTTATTTGCATTCCCAGTCATTTAGTTTTTCTGCACAAAATTCATCAAGAATTATATCATCCCAAGCATGGATGAGTTCAAGACTGTCACGAAAACATCGTCCGTTGTTAAGATCTCATCGTTGCTTGAGAAAATCTATAAGAAAATCTGTGAAAGTCGGGAAAAAAAAGTTCTTGAACACAACATCAAAGAAATCGAATTTCTGAAAACACAATGCAAATCCGATATTGTCCAGCTCAGTTTGATGAGTTGTCAGACGTTCGTGCGTCTAGTCGAAGCCGGTGTTTTGGATGTGAATAATGTGCTAACCATGATGATATCTATGCTGCCCAATTCAAGGTAAGTGCGTCAATCCATCTTGTCTGCGTGTGGAACAATAGCAACGGAATTGAGTGGTCAGTAACTTCTCCAACGGATAACCTTGGGCTTAGTTGCATGCACAGTCCAATCAATACTCGCTGATACTCAAAGCAGCCGAATAAAACCATTCTTGCATGTAGAAGTGGTTAGCCATACATATGTATCATGAATCAATCTCTTTCCCTGCACTCCTTAAACTTCCTTTTGCCGATTGTGCCATGTCAAGATTGTAATCTTCCTCCGCGAACGCATGGATTGGAAGCAACCCACATTCACGTTTACCAGGAAATAGTGTACTTGGGGTTTTAACTATTAATTACTTGGCGCGCGCAAAAGAAACTACACCGGGGACAAGTCCAAGGACGTGTCTCGGTTTCAATCACAAGGTGAAAATCACCTCACAGACTTTGACGACACATACATAACGAGTGTGACTATACATATTAATGGAAACCCGACACGGTCTCTGTTGAATATCGAGTTCCGCGGAAGTTTGCACGTCGGCTGTAGAGGGCGGTTATTATAATAAATCATTTGATCGCAGTGTGGATTTTTTTTTTTGGTGATTTAAGGAGTTGAAAATATTGTGACAGGCCCTTGATAAGTTTGCTTTGTTTGGAACGAGAGTTATCGCACACGCATAGTGGAGTTGCCTGGTTTATGAGTTACTTTATGGGGTATGACCCAGAATAAAATTCTTCGCCAATTGCGAGAAATAAATAAGCAAGGACCAGCTCAAGTACTGGATTCTAGGGCAAAGGAAGTAGTTGCGAGAATACATTTGGTCCGCAAATTGGTGGTTGGCATGAATTACGGTTGGCACGTGCTATATTCAATTTGCTTGTATATAAATTGCTCTCAGAAATTATTAAATGATTTTGGTTCCTATGTCCTTAAGGAAGCAGTCATGGTGGTCCCGAAAAGAAAGCTCTTATTGGGTTATGTAAACGATGTATTATTTTGAACTGTTTTCCAACTTATTAGGCCTGTGACCCGTTGGTCTGAGCCTGAGCAATTGCCGCCTTCCATCGCTGACGGTCCCAGGCAGTTTGCCTCCAGCCATCAAGACCAAGTTGTTTTGCATCCGCGGTTTAGGTCTTTATCCTGTGGGCTCGGTCTTCTTCTCCTTCTCGAACCAGGAGTTTCGGATTCGAAGACTCTTGGCTGGAGCATAGGTATTCATTCGCCCGATGTAACCGAGCCACTTTAGTCTACATATTTTTGCATTCCGGACTATGTCCACATTCTTGTACATTTCGTAGAGTTATTGGTTGTGTCTTCTCCTCCTTTCGCTTTACGCTTAGATATGACCAAATATCCGACGCAGAATTTATTTTTCGAAGATACCAAGAATCAGCTCTGCAGTCCTGCTTAGCGTCCAGCTGTCGGTCCCAGGACTATTGCGTAGGAGGTCAGTTGTCGGTGATGGGCGATCGGAATAAAAAAACAACTCTTGTTTTTATTGCTCGCTCGACGAGTGAAGAAAAGAAAGAAAAAATATTTCGTCTCCTATTTATAATGAAGCTGGGTCAATAACCTGATCAGAGGGTCAGAGTATGAAATAAAATGAAAGCTGTTGGCTTAATGTTCGAAAGTAGGCTAGAGCAGGGTGGTTAATATTGTTTTACTTTTATTATTATTTTTTTCTCTACAAGGGTTTTGTAGAGCATGATTTCGGTCATTTGAGTAAGGAGTTTTCACCCAATTTGTTTGCACAAACCGAAGTAGCAGCGTCTGCCAAGGGCAATTCTGCGTTGAATCTTCACCAAGTAATCGTTTGTGGAGTTCACGTTTTCTCCGGAGTAGACAAAATCGGGGAAAACGTGAATGTGATGTTTTGTCCTAGATAATTGGCGAAGGATCGCTTTGTGGTCGTCAGTGTATACTTCGTCTTCTCCTCACCTACCCTAATACCAACTTTTTTCGCATGTTCTTTAATCGCCGTAAATCCTTCTACTACAGCTTGCTGGGAACGCGCGAAAATGTCGATGGCATCTGCGTAACCCAGCTGCTAAATTGATTCGTAAAAGATAGTGCCTTTCGTGCTCACACATGGCCGCCGCACAATCTTCTCCAGAATTGGATTGAAGAAATCACACGAAAGCACATTTCATTGCCGAAATCCGGTGCAGGTTTCAAAGGGTTCGGAAGTTACAGAACACTGCTGCACGGTGCATGGCGTATTTTTTAGCCTGGGGCGACGCAACCTGATTAATTTCCAGGGGATCCCAAATTCGTCCATCGATGATGAACCAAATGTCCAAGATATATACCAAGACTAGTAGGATCAAAGTGTTAAAGAGCAATATTTTTGTCTATGAAGTCAGGAGTGACCCAAGTTGTTTCGACAAATCGAAGTAGCAGCGCTTGCCCAGCGGGATTCTGCCCATATTCTTCACAAAGATGTCGTTTGTAGAGTTCACGTTTCACAAACTACTTAGGTAGGTAGGTAGGTATGAAGTGGCTTGAATGTGCAAATAGACCAGAGTTGATCCATTGTGCCGCCACATGGTTTGACCGGGATCAAACCAATAAAGTGTCCGAGGGAAACCATTTGGAGCCTATAATGAAGTGTAGTATATTGTTAATGGGAGCCGTACTAAGTTCACATAAGTCATCGAAAAAGTAGGCCCCTAGATATAGGCGTCGAGTAGACGCCAGGGCCGGACAGGAGCAGAGAAGGTGTGAGACGCTTTCCACTTCCTCCTCGTCTAGGCAGCTTCTACAGAAATCATTAGCCGGGACACCTAGTCTGTTGGCATGATTTCCTATGAGGCAGTGTCCTGTGATGACACCGACGATTGTGCTTATATACGATCTGTGAAGAGATATTAAATCGTTAGATCTTCTGGAATCTAGCTTAGGCTAGATCATCCTGGAGGTGTCACACGTGGTGCCACTCGCCCATCTACTAGCTATTTCACGAGTTGCCTCTAATGAGAGCAACAATTTACAAGTTGTGAGGGGCATACCCAAGTTACTGTATTTAGGAAGTAATGGCTGTGAAGTTGCGAACTTGGCAAGTTCATTTGCTTTGCAGTTGCCTGGAATGTCTCTATTTCCTGGCACCCAGCACAGGCAAATATTGAACTGGTCGGCCATCTTGTCTAAAGATGAGCGGCAGTCTATTACAGTCTTAGAGTTCGTTGAGACCAATTCCAGGGATCTGATGGCTGCCTGGCTGTCCGTGAAAATGCAAATATCACGAGCGGATATTACGTTCCATTTGAGCCAGGATAGCGCAAAGGAGGGACTTATATTTAGTTCATCAGAGAAAACACCACTACCCACCCCCTCCTGGGTTTTAGACCCATGCGTGAAAAAGTGCAGGGAACCTGCAAAAGGTTTAGGACTATCATTCCAGAAGTCCCTATCCGGAATCAGGGTTTTAAAGTGTCTGTCAGGGAAATATAGGGGTGTCCTATGGTCCAGTATTCTCGTGGGGAAGTTAGAAGAACTTAGTATAGTGGAGTGGCCAAAGGGATTATTGGTCCACTGGGAAGAGGCTGTAAGACGGATAGCAGTATTCTTTGCTAGTAGTTTGCCGAAAATGTCTATTGGAGATAGGTTCATTATCACGTCCAGCGCATCTGAGGGTGTGGTTCTCAGAGCACGCAGATGCAAGCTTGACGTTGAACTTTCCTAATGAGATTGTAGTGTATGGCTTCGTCTAGTATTGGCCACCAGACATGCACTCCATACAACAGAATGGGTCTAACGACGGTTGTATAGATCCAGTGGATCATATGAGGTTGGAGACTCCATTTCTTTCCTAGTGCTCTTTTACAAATGTAGAGAGCCAGCGTCGCCTTGCGGGTGCGCTCCATTATGTTCGGCTTCCAGTTTAGTCTCTTATCTAGGATGAGTCCCAGATATTTAGCAGACTCTGAGAAGTTGCAGCTGGTGCCATCAATGGTAGGGGGGTCGAACAAGGGGATTCTGTATTTTCGTGTGAAGAGGATAATTTCCGTTTTTGAAGCATTAATGCCCAATCCGTTGACTTTGGTCCACGCCGAAAGTTTTGAGAGAGTATGCTGCATGAGATCCCTTAGCACTGATGGATATTTTCCCGATATAGCTACAGCAATATCATCCGCATAGGCTATCACCTTGCACCCTGCCTTATCTAGCAACAAAAGTAGTTCATTGACTACGATGTTCCATAGCAGGGGAGATAGAACTCCACCTTGTGGTGTTCCTCTGCTGCCAAGTCTGGTGGCTGTGGTAGAACCCAGCTTCGATATGATTACTCTACTGACAAGGAGTTGGTAAATCAATCTACAGAGTCCCTTGTCCACGCCAAGATTTACCAGTGCACTGATGATAGAGGATGGGTAGACATTTTTGAAAGCTCCCTCGATGTCCAGAAAGGCTACCATAGTGAATTCCTTATGGTGAAGGGATTTTTCAATGAAGCATACAAGCGAGTGTAGGGCAGTATCTACTGATTTGCCTTTAGTGTATGCATGTTGGGAGGCTGACAATCTAGATGGGTCTATATTGCAGCGAACTTAACTACCACAAAATTGTAGCTGTCGATTGTGTCAGGTGATGGGTGATGAATCGAGTTTTATTCGACATCATATAATACGTCCTCTCCGCACTTACCCTAAAACCAGCTTGATTCGTTTTATTTCAATCGCCGCGAATGCTTCTACTGCGGCTCGCTGGAACACGCGACAATGTTGATGTGGTCCGCGTTACTTAGCAGCTGAACCGATTTTAAGAAGATAGTGCCTTCCGTCTTTAACCGCGCACTACCTTCTCCAGAACTGGATTGAAAAAATCATACGGAGGCCGAAATCCGGTGAAGGTTTCAAACGTTTCGAACAGAATCGCGTATATTTAGCGTTGCGCGCACAAGCGGATTTATTTTCCCTGGATCCCGAATTCGTTCATAACGTTGAATAGTTCCTAACGATGAATGCTATCGAATGCGGCTTTAAAAGCAATGAAGAGGTTGTGCATATCGATTTGAACCTCGCTGGCCTTTTCCAAGATTTGCTTTAGTGTGAAGATTTATTCTATAATCGATTTGCCAGTCCGGAAACCGCGCTGGCATTAGTTTAAACGTTCTCACAGTACGCTGTATATGATCCTGTAGGCGACCTTGACCGGGAATACACCTCTATATTTCTTACATGAGGTAGGATCGCCCGGGACATATGGAGCTGATATTCAAGTCGGGTATGCTCTTGTCTTTCGAAATTCTACAGATGATCTGGTACATGTAGTGATGGGCAAATACCGGATATTTACCGGGTATTTACCCTCTCATAAATACCTACCGGGTGGGTGCCCATCACTAGGTACATGCTCTCAACCAGAATATCGCCGCCAGCCTTTACTCTGATGGCAAACCATCTGAGTCTACTTCTTTGTTTTTTTTTCAGCTTTGTGATAGCAGTGCCGACTTCTTCTATACTGAGTGGGAGAACTACTTCGTCGACTGGGATTTCTTCATTTCCTATTACTTTCTCCTGGTTGTAGTGTAGAAGCGTAGTGATGCAATGACCTGATCACGTATTTAAGGTCGCCAAAAAAGCTGCAAAATGCCTAGGTTTTCTTAAACGATGCAATATTTCACCCCCTCTGATTTGACTTCTATTCACTAGGCCTACATCTGCCCCAAGTTGAGAATTAAACTCATATCTGGTCTGATGCTCCCAAGAACTCTCTGTATCTACTAGATAGAACACAACAGCGAGCGATAAAACCTATAGGAGACAGCAATATTGTGAAGTTAATAGACTCGCTCGAAAATCGCTGTAAACTAGCCAATTGCACTTCTCCCCTGCATGAATTCTCCTGCAATACTTGTTTCTCTAGGAATTCTCATCAGTTTAGAGACTCGTTTTTCAAACCGCATCACACGAATATGAAATGCTCTTTATATTTTCCCCTCACTAAAATCCACAGGCATTTAGGTCCAATGTGCACAGGTATTTCCTCTCCCATTCTCCCTCTATAACTTCGACCCGTCTCTGTGTTCTGTTCCGGACACTTAGGGGTATTCGTAATCCCTTTTGTGCGCCCAAATTAAAAAAAAGAAAAAAGCTAGGAACATGGCCCAAATTTAATCAGCCCTTGAATATGCCGATCAGACGGAAAGATAAATCTCAGCAGGAATTCTGCACTCAGGTCTGCATGATTTCTAAGCTTTTAAACTGTTTAGTACCCACATAACCGAATTACTGGTTGTTGTAAGGAGGCTACATAAACCTATAAAAGTTCTGAAGCCTCCAGGCTGAGTATTAGCATCGCTCCCGAAAGCACCCAGCTTTCTCCAAAAATCGGATGGTACCTGGACATCTTCCAGTCTAGACACTCTAAACCTTCTTGTGGACACCCACTTCCCGGGAAGTCTAGCTGCTAGATCAATCTGTCCTGGCAGTACACCAACCAGATCCTCTTGTAGCCCTCTTAAAATAGACAGTGCGTCTGTCAAGTGGGCACTAAATAATTTTAAGCCATATAAATCAGCTGGCCCTAATTGCATTATACCTGCAGAGCTCCAAGCAGTTGCAGATCTCATTCTCCCCTGGCTGACAAGCATCTTCCAAGCCTGTCTAGATTTAGGATATGTCCCCCGGTCTTGGAAGGAGGTTACAGTAATATTCATTCCCAAGGCCGGCAAATCCTCACACAACAAGCCTAACGACCTTAGACCTATCAGCCTCTCTTCTTTCCTCCTAAAGACACTCGAGAAGCTGATTGATCACCACATCAGAAGCAGTATTGCGTCTGGCAGACTCTCGCATGCTCAGCATGCCTACAATAAGGGTAAGTCAGTGGAGACAGCTCTACACACCCTCATAGGTACGATTGAAAAATCACTAAAATACAAGGAATTTACTCTGGTAGCTTTCCTTGACATTGAAGGAGCCTTTAACAATATCACGCCCGAGGCAATTACCTTAGCGCTTAACAATCTCGGTATTGAAAAGTCCCTTGTGGCTTTTATTCACCAGCTACTGGTTAGCAGAGTAATAAACTCTAAACTCGGTGAATCCAATGTCCGCAGAACAGTTAATAGAGGAACCCCGCAAGGTGGTGTACTCTCTCCTCTTCTATGGAATGTTGTGGTCAATGAACTGCTACTGAACTTAGAGGAGGCAGGATGCAGGGTGATTGCCTATGCGGATAATGTTGCTATTGCAGTTTCCGGAAAATTTGTATCGACACTCAGGGACATCATGCAGCATGTCTTCCAAAGACTAACCTCATGGACCAGTGCATGCGGTCTTGGAGTTAATCCGCAAAAAACGGAAGTAATACTCTTCACGAGGAAATATAAAATTCCCCCCTTTGACCCTCCCTCATTGTGTGGCGTAAAACTTACGCTCACAGATAAGGCCAAATTCCTGGGTCTCATCATAGATCGAAAACTAAGCTGGAAGTCCAACATCATGGAGCGTATTAAGAAAGCTACCACTGCGCTCTATTGCTGCAAAAAAGCAATCGGATGTAAATGGGGCCTTCAGCCTAGAATAGCATACTGGCTGTATACAGCCGTAGTCAGACCAATCCTACTTTATGGAGTCTCAGTATGGTGGACAGCTCTTGGCACAACCGTCAAATGCAAGTACATGCATCAGTGGGGTGCTAAGGACGACACCATCCGAAGCATTAAATATTTTACTGTATCTCCCTCCACTTGACTTGTTTGCCAGACAAGTAGCAGCCTGCACAGCGGTAAGACTCAGAACACTACACCTGTAGAATAACCACCATACAGGTCATTCCACCATTCTAGATAACCTCGAGTTTCTACCGCACGACACCGACCTCCTACTGCCTCATCTTGTCTTTGAGAAAAACTTCTTTACCAGCATACCCTCCAGGTCAGACTGGAAGTCTGATACTCAGACGCTGGACGGTCCTCTGCGTATTTTCACTGATTGATCCAAGACGGACGAGGGAGTAGGAATAGGTGTCTACTCCAAGGATCTCAATTTTAGCATATCCCTCCACCTTCCAGAATATTGTAGCGTTTTCCAGGCTGAGACAATGGCAATAAAAGAAGCTCTGTCTTGGCTCAAGAACAACGTGATATCCAAGAAGGACATCACCATCTGTTCAGACAGCCAGGCAGCAATCAAATCCCTGAACTCGGTCACTTTTCTCTCTAAGATCTCCCTAAATTGCCGCCTATCTCTTAACGAGATGGCTGAGCATTTTAATATTCACCTCATGTGGGTGCCGGGACATAGTGACATTCCAGGGAATTGTGAAGCTGATTATCTCGCCAGGAGCGGTACGATCTCCACAAACCTCCCTAGTGCGGATCTTCCGCCTATGCCATTCGCTACAGCTAAACTTCTTTTAAAGAATCATACCATTAAAAACACCAACTCAAGATGATCATTACAAAGCAAATCTGGCCTAAACTTGATCTAAAACATTCACTCTATCTTCTTAGAATGAACATGTCATCCCTAAGGATTCTCATTGGCGTCATCACAGGACACTGTGCCATTGGCACTCACGCCTCAAGAATGGGACTCCCTCATAATGATTTCTGCAGAAGCTGCAGAGACGAAGAAGAAGAGGAAAGCATAATGCATCTTCTCTGCACTTGTAGTGCTCTCTCCTCTCGTAGGATGAAACACCTTGGAGACTACTTCTTCAACGACTTGAGCGAATTGCACAACGTCGGCATCAATTAACTAAATTCGTTGAAAGCACTAAATGGTTTTACGGATAAGGAACATAAGATCCGCGTGGTATCTCAATGGGCCTTAATTGGCCTAAGTGTGACTGTTATCTACAGTCGGCCACATATGGGACTGGCTGGAACTATGCCATCAACTCAACTTCCCGGGATGTGTACATCCATGAGAAGATCTGGGTTTTCTGAACAGAAAGTTGTTCAGGTTCCCTAGGATTTCTCAAGAAAATTGTCTGCTTTCGGAAGCGATGCTTAGTAAATTCCTAAGGTTGGAAGCCTCGGAGATTTTTTCGGTCTTGGCGCAGAAGAGTTTTTAGGACTCCTGAATAGTTTTCAAGAGAGCCATATCCTCAATTCAATTTTGAAAGTGTTGAGAGTTATTTTATAGGACTCCCAGTCGCCAGCATCTTAAGCATATTTTGCTCTTTTGGAGATTTTACCTCACCCTTTACACAATTTGTTCAATTCCTTCTGGATTTTTTCCTTAGTCTACACATTGGACAGTTGGTGGACATTGTGTCATTTAGGATTTTCGTAAGTCTCTCGCCCTCCGTGTCGAAGTCGAAAGGATACCCTCTAGATCATCTACGATCCATGGCTCTTGAACCAGTACAATATCCTCTCCATTCGGGTTGAGGCGGAGAAGAAGGGCGGCTGAGGCAGTGATAGAATGGTGGGGAGTAATTTGAATTATTCGTAGCAATTCTATGGGATAATTTCTCCACCACGGTGGTGTTTCATAAATAGTGAGCCCGATTGATATTCATATTCGCTGTATCCTTTTTTTATTGTATAAACTTCTATTTTCACGTTCATATTTGTATCTACACTTCTTCCATGTGTTATTAGCTTTCTTCCCTCCAGACTAGACAATTAAAAAATCGTCTAAGACTGTTTTTATCAATGTAAACCTAGGTTTCTCTCTTCCTCCTCCTCTCCTCTAGTTCAACACAACATTCTGTGATCAGTGAAGGCGTCATAAGTCTCCTGTTGCTCAGTTTGAAACGTAAGGCGGCATTACTCAACGAAAATGAAACATTGCCATCAACCTATGGGATAAAAACTCAGCAGCACCCGTTGATCACGCTTATCCAAAACAAAGGAGTGGACATGAATGACATATCAAACAAAATCAGTGGCATCTGCAATCACCAAGACAAACAGTGAGTATGTACATCCTTAGACTGACCGTTTTTTAAATAAGCTTCCAACTTTGACAGAATCAAGAAGCACAGCACAGAATACCTCCGTCCAGTGTTTCTCTATATCTTATGCAATCCTGAAATCCTTCCGTACTCGAAGACAATCTGGACAGGCCTGCTCACACTGACCAAGAGTCAATCGGAAGCAAAGGATCTCATGAAGGAGATAATTCTCTGGTCTAAGGTGAGCCTCTCAGATAGACGCAGGGACGTGTTCAATTCCATTTTTCTTTTCAGATTTCCTCTTCCAGCACATGCCTTTTCACGAGCATCATTCTAATCGAAGCCGTCGATCACTATCTCACGCAGAAAGACTTCGATCAGTCCATCAATCTGGCCCTCTACCAAGCAGTGGTGGTGAAAAATCTCGTCAGATACGGAATCGATCCCAGACCAACGCTGCACAGCATGCTGCGCGTTCTGCATTCAACTCGAGAGCATAATCGTAACTTCTACAACGTCCTTCTGATATTGCTTGCCGAAAATGTGCACGTCCTCTCGCCCGTTTACTTGCCCGATCTACTGCGCATCATTGCGTTCATTGTTGTGCAAGAGAACTGTGGGAATCAATACATTCTGAACATGTGTCTCGATGGTATCATCCAGTGGATGTCTCAGACTGCATTCATACCCTCAGATGGTGTGGCATTGGCTCATCAGATTGTAAGGAAAATTCTCTTGATGAATAAGACGCCGGCCGCGGAAGTGGAGCACGTGCGAGTCTCAACGAAAGACTTTTCCAATCAAATCAGAAATATTCATCCGGATATTGCGCTTTCATTTGATTTGGCAAAGTTAGTCGAGGGCTTCGATGAATCTGAATTCAAGGATGTGTTCACGTTTGTAGATACACTGAATGTGAAAGCGAAATCTGGTTTCTGCCAGAGGATCAATCTCTTTTTGCGGGCCTTGTTCCTTTCGCGGGAACCATCCGTTGACTGTTGGTTCAGGATATATGAAATCATTTTGGAGATAATCAAACTGAATGGGGACATCGCTTATGATTTTCTGATGACGTACATATTTAAGTTGGCCGAGGAATTGAATCCAGAAGTCCAGATCGAGTTATTGCGTGGACTGCCGAGTTTTGGCGTTTCAAAAGTAAGTAGCATTTTCTATATAAAACAGTGACTTTATGTTTATTACTTCCAACAATAAACGGCATCAGCTGAATTTTTTGTGGAAGGGTTTGCTACCAAATATGACCTATTGACTATGCTGATTGTTCGGACCATCCGTATGTATGTTGTAGTCGTCGGATGGACTTTGTAGAGCTGTACATGAAGAAAGAAGAAAGAAAAGTCGTGAGATAATCATGCGTCTTTCCAATGTGGTTGATGTTTGCATTAACCTTATCACTTTCCGCTTCCCTGATTATTATTCTTCTTCTGATGGCGCTATATTCATCCTCAGCCAACAAGTCTTTCTAACTGGTACGATCTGCTTCCAATTACGCACGACAATTTGTCTGAGGTCCTTCTCCATTTCGTGGGCTTCATTTATTGCATTGTCTCACGGGCACGGTGTCGAAGACACTTCGGGCGAGAGCAATGTTGTCCATGCGCTCTACGTCGTTTACCCATCTTATGCGTTGAATGCGTAAACGCTCGGCTCATATCGCTGTACAGCCCGTGCAATTCATGGTTGAATTTTCATCTCCAATTGACATCAAAGATCAGAGGCAGAATTTTTCTTTCAAAAAGATCAAGTTCTTCTTGAACTCAGAAAAGCAGCGGTTGTTAAGAGTTATTCTGCGTTTGATCTCGGTACTGGTGTTGTTTATATTGTTTAACGCGGAGCTGATGCAAAAGAAGTCTTTAAATACCTCAAAGTTTTAGCTGGCTATGGTGACGTTCTGGCCAAGCCGTCGATGTTGTGCGTACTTTCTCGATGACAGCATATACTTGGTTTTGCCAGATCCATTTTAGCCGCTTCCGTTACAATCTCAGCAAATGTCGATGGCTCGCTGTGTTCGACCAATCACCAATGTCGTCCGCATATGCTAGCAGTTGTTCGAACTTTTAAAAGTTCGTGCCTTTAGTGTTGACCAATGAGTTCTGCACAATCTTCCCAAGAATGGTGATCTCCATCGTCATCCTGCGCAACCTGACGGGTTTGATAGGAATGTCAAAACTAGACATGACTCTGTAAAGCTTGTCTCTATACACTCAGTGATATGCGGCCTTGAAGTCGAAAAATAGGTGGTGTGTGTTGGTCTGCATCTCTTGGGTCTTTTCCTGACCCTGCAGTGAAGATTTGGTGGATGATGGACCTCCCCGGTCTGTAACCGCACGGATCAGAACTTGTTCACGAATGGTTTCATTCGCTTACATAAAACGGCAGAGAAGATCTTAAAATGCGATTTTTAGGAGACATATCCCTCGATAATTGGCGCAAACAAAAGATGAGTTGGTACAAGCGCACTACTAGCCCTATCAGTTTGTCTGCACTTAAGTTGTCCACAGTAGCTTGGGTATGCCCCTCACAACTTGCAAATTGTTGCTCTCATTAGAGGCAACTCGTGAAATAGGTAACAGATGGGCGAGTGGCACTTCGTGTCACACCTCCAGGATAATCTGGCCTAGGCTAGATTCCAAAAGATCTTAGGATTTAATATCTCTTCACAGATCGAATATAAGCTCTATCGTCGGTGTCATCACAGGACACTGCCTCATAGGAAACCATGCCAGTAGACTAGGTGTCTCGGCTAATGATTTCCGTAGAAACTGCCTAGATGAGGAGGAAGTGGAAAGCGTCCCACACCTCCTATGCTCCTGTCCGGCCCTGGCGTCTATTCGATGTCAATATCTAGGGGCCTACTTTTTTGATGACTTGGGTGAACTTAGTACGGTTCCCATTAATAATCTACTTCGCTTCATTATAGGCTCCAAATGGTTTCCCTTGGACAACTTATTGGTTTGATCCCGATCAAACCATGTGGCAGCACAATGGATCAACTCTGGTCTAGATGCACACACAGAAAAGCCACATCTCACCTAACCTAAGTTGTCCGAAGCAATCGCCGGACAGGTACAGATGGGAAGCAGTCAATTCAATTTCTGCAGGAGCCGTTAGAGAAAAGGGCCCAGTTTTCTGTTGTCTGTTGCTTTGAGGTATTATCCTGTAGTGACATTCATTTTTGATCTCTAGCGGAGGACGAAATCAGATATCGTTCTGAATGTGATCGCCTTGATTGAATATTAAATCCTCTTTGGATGATGTACAGTGACAAAGCCCAAAAACCTGCCATTTTTTTTTAAATTGTTGTACTTCAAGCAATTAGCATCTTGAGAGGTTCAATCGACGTGATAAAGTTTAATAGCCTGAATACGTTTTCGGCTGTGTTTGCATTCAGGGTGTGTTTCTCTCTCTGGTAAAGACGCTAGAGAAATTTTCTACAACAAATTTCATTTCGCAATTGTAGCATTAATCCTGTAGGGACATGAATATTAATTTTGTTTCCTATTTTGTCTCGTTAACCAAGAATTATTATCTCAGGACCATATCTCCAACTTGGATTTCAAAAGTGAAAGGACGGAAAATCTTTTATCGGTAGCCTTTTCCAAGTTGTGACAACCGTTACTGATATAATATGTATTACTCCCATTTGAAGTCTTACAGGTTGAGATTTATAATTCTTTTGCGAGGATCCAGCATTAGGTACGAAGGATACTTCAGCATAATTAATAAACATACTCTTTACAGATTTTTCAGAGGTTAAAGTGATGAAATAAGAAGCGTGTATAAGTCAGACTAATTTTAGGAAGACATCTCCTGCAGACTTGGTCACGAAAAGTGGTATCAAACTAGCCCAATTGAATCCCAGTTCGAGTATCTGTCTCCAGTCGCGAATTAGCTAACCACCCAGATGTCAGTTTTGGAATTTAATTATTTCTTATCTCTACTATTTTCAATGTTTCATAACATTGACAGCATAAAAATAATGCGATCTTCAGCCACAATGAGTTACCGAATTAAGATATCCATATAGCTTTGAAACTTATTTATTGAAGAGGGCGGCTTACCCGCGTGGGTTTGTGAGTCAAGTCCAACATACTAGACTTTAAAATCTAGGTTCAAATCTCAGAACAAACAACAATTTAAAACAAAAATTGTTGACGGCTCCACCTGTCTGTCTCCATCTGCGCTCATCAAGTTGGTCTTCACACCTCTACTTGTGAGCGGCAAATTCAAGGTGGACGTTCTCTGTTGTGTTGTCCCACAATCTCGGAGTCGAAGATTTTTCGGTCCGGACCTAAGTTGTCCATGAGCTCTACATTGTTTAGTCATGTTGGATCCGTAGACTTGTGCCGTTGTACAGCCCAAGGACCAAAGAAGTACTGTTCGTGGTTGGATTTTCTTCTCCAATCGTCACCAAGGCAATCAGTACCAAAGATCACACGCAGAACTTTTATCTCGAAAATACTTTATCCGCTTTCGATATTGTTAATGCCTCTGCGCCGTAAAGCAGTACTGGGATGATCAATGTCATGTACAAAGTCAGCTTGGTCCTTCGAGAGAGGGCTCCTTCTATTACTCAATTGCCTATTGAGCCAAAGAAACAGTGGTTGCCTAGAGTCATTCTGCGTTTGATCTCGGTACTGATGTTGTTTGTACTGTTTGCCGCGGAGTCGCGGTAGACGAAGTCCTTCAATACCTCAAACTTATAGCTGCCTATTGTGATGTCCTGACCAAGAAGTCGATGGTGTACGTTTTTTTTCGATGGCAACATATACTTCGTTTTGCTCTCATTTAAAGCCAGACCGATTTTTGATGCTTCCGTTTCAATGCCAGCTAACGCCTTATTGACGCTGTGTTCGACCAATAATGTCAATGTCATTCGCGTATGCTAGAATTTGTACGGACTTTTGGAAGATCGTACCTATATGGCAGGCCAGTGACTTTGAATGATCTTTTCATGAACGATGATAAAAAAAACATGTGGCAGGACATGTCCTTGCCAAAGGCCTTTTTTGACACTGAATGTCTCCGTGAGCTCGTTTCAACTGCGACTCTACTTCCAGTTGTCCATTCTCAACGCAGCAGGCTTTTGTCCGAACCTTATATTCATTCGATATCAGTTTCACCCTTTGTGCATAAATGACAATTTTATTTTATTTATTTTAGGACAACATCCCCATGATTTTAAATACAATCCGTGCGATGACAGTAAAAAATCCCACCTTCTGTATGGACTTGTACCTTCGTTTATGGCGCGTCGAAGGGCGCACCTACCCCTTCTTGATGAAACTCCTCTCACAGCCGCATAACGAAGTATCCGGACGCACCGAGTTCGAAGTCGCAAAAACATTCACCATCAAGGAGATCTGCTGTGAAAGGTTTCTTCCCGAGCAACATCATTTCAACTCTTGTATGCATTTTCTCTTTATAGACCCACACAATACGGTTCGGATTTAGTCTCCCATCTCTCGGACACGCTCAACTCTTGCACCGATGAGAATGGCGACTTGCCAACATCACTAGCCATCGATGCCATTGTCGCCTTGTGCGATAGTCACACAGTTAACATTATCTCGACGTGGAAGGTCCTCAGCAGTAAATTCCGTCACGAGAAACGTCCGCGATCGATGAAGAGTCTTTTCAACTTTTTCGCTCATGTTCCACTCCTGCAGTCTCCAACGCTTGAGTATGAGGAGCTGGTTGACGAATCCTTGGAACATATTTGGAAGACCATATGCATATCAGACAATGCGGAGATAATCCGAGAGGCTTTCAAGTCCTTAACGCACTACGAGGTGGGCACTCTTATGACCCTTCGCCACATTCCGTCGATATTCAAGGACCGCATCTATGGTGCAGTGGAGTACAGCGAGAAGACAGGGCGGGAAATCATCGATCTGCAAGCAGAGGCAGTGCCTGGTGAATGTTGGGTGCAGGTTCTTCAAAGAGTTCGTCCAGAATGTATAGTAGCTGTTTCTGATCTCCTCTCCCACTACATCTACAGGGAAATAAATGCATTTAGAGGCGGGGTATATCGTCTTCCTGAGGGCAAACCAGAGCCTCGCAAGTTGCAGGGTCTCGACTCGAAAAGCGTTCTGCGGGCCGTGGTCAATTATTTAGTTTCACAATCGCGTTTTGGGGAGCATATTGGTGAACCAGTCGTGGTTATACATGCTCTTCGGGCAATTTCGAAGAAGTTTCCCAAACCTATTCCACCTCTGGACTGGTGCTTCCTGCACAGCTTCTTCCATCTGAATTTCGAAGCCCGAAAGTATTGCATTTTGATTGCCAAAAATCAAGTCCTGCACTCGGGAACAGCACGACGGTTGTTGGAGAACTTCCTCCTCGAATTTGAACCGAACTGCTTCGAGAAGGATTTGCTGCTGCTCTTCAATCTTCTGCCGGAAATCGCCAATGGGGTGAGTTTGCAGATTATAAAGAACTTCACCGAGAAGGTCGCTGTGTACTGTTTCAAGGAGTCGCAACTGAATGGATTTGTTGAAGGTACATCCAGACTATGGCACTTAACTTGTCTTGATTCAGGTTCTTTTGAATAGGTTGCCTGTTTGAGAAGTTCCTGGAGAGTGCGAAGTACATTTTCACGGGCAAATGTGATATCCCAGAGGTGCTCGATATCTTCACGCTGATAATTGAGAGGTACATGGACTCGATGGACATTGACTCAAGGGTAAGCAATCGTCGTAAAGTCTTCATCTGCATACTTGAAGATGCTCGTCCCACAGCTCTTTGAGAAGTACACAGAAGTTGTGGCCACCCTTCATCCGAACTCGATAGACGGCCTCACATCCCCGTGCAATTGGTGGGAAAAACCGATTGGGAAACTGAAGAAAGCCACAATCATCCGTTGCTACTTGGTGCTCTACAACAACAAGCTACAGAATCCACTGAAGTGGCTGAATCCCATCATAGATGCGTACACAGAAAAGCGTGAGGAACATGGGTTCCTATTTCGCCACCTGGCCGCCACATTCTATGCCTTCAACAACGATGAGTGTTCGTGCGCTTGGACGATGGAGTTATTCCTTCAAATTCAAGCGCTTCTCGCAGAATCATCTGTCAAAGAGAAGCTAACGAAGGCGTTATACCTGTTGGACATATTCATCCTGGCTGTTGATGTCCTGTCTGGCTGTGCCGTGCTGCTGGGGAATCTCGATGTTGTTGCAACGTCCAGGGCAGATCGCATGGAGATCTTCCCCGAAAGCATGCAGTTCCTGTGTGATCATATATTCTGGAAGGACAATGAATCAAAGGTATACACTTTCTCTCCCATTATTGTGCCAAATCCAAAACATGTCCCATTCCAGATCTACGAATTCCTGAGTAATTTGTTCCGAAACTCTGCGATTACGAATGCATACGCCAGCATATTCAGGGAAGCTGTCATTTGCTCAAGAAACAAGCCGTACTTTGAGAACAAGGCCATTTGGACAAAGTATGTGGGAATGCGGAAGTAGATGCGCGACTGCCTGACTCGAAGTTTTACCATCGTGACCTTAACTTTAAGAATTTGAGTGTCTTTGTTTAGACAAGTTTTGCACAAACAATGTTAAAGCTGCCGTTTGTTTGCATTTTGTTAATTTTTTTCATTGAAATGCATTTTTTGCAATAAAATTTGTTTAAAGTTTATGTTTATGGGTTTGGCTCTACATCTGTATAAGATTGTGCCGACGCGAGAATTGAAGTCGGACGACCAAAGGCAACGCCTTTAGTTCGCTAATTGGGGGCTGGAATTGCTGAAATAATCTCAGACGAGGCCCATATTTAGGTCAGCGGCTATGTCAACCAGAAAATTTCCGTTATTGGAGCGAACATAAGCAAGCATCCACAAAGATTGACTGATTGGTGCGGTTTGTGGCAAAGCGGCGTCATCAGTCTTTATTTCTTTTAATGGTGTCCAGTATAGAGGGATGATAACCCATTTTCTGTGGCCAAAGCTCTGCAACCGAGGGCATGTGCCTGTGCATCCAGGGTAAAGTTATTGATTGCTATATGGACGGTTACACTGTTGACGACTCCAGCAGATGAAAAAAGGACAACGACTTGCGGTTTCGCATATACAGTCGAAGAACTCGCGGAGGCCTTAGACTGCTCTAAATCCGACATTACCGGCATCACAAAAGGGATGGGCGGTGATCGCTACAGAGAGCGAATGCAACGCTTATTCGGAAGTGTATTTGTTGTTAGAAACGCTGGCTGGCATTGAAACGGAAGCGGCTAAAATGGGTCTGGCGATAAACGAGGGCAAAACAAAGTATATGCTGTCATCGAGAAAGGACGCACAACATCGACGACTTGGCCAGAACGTCACCATAGGCAGCTATAACTTTGAGGTAGTAAAGGACTTCGTCTACCTTGGCTCCGCGGTAAACAGTACAAACAACATCAGTACCGAGATCAAACGCAGAATTACTCTTGCCAACCGCTGTTTTTATGGGCTCAAAAGGCAATTGAGTAGTAGAGCCCTCTCTCGGAAGACCAAGTTGACTTTGTATAAGACCTTGATCATCCCAGTCCTGCTTTACGGCGCAGAGGCATGGACAATATCCCAAGCGGATGAACAGTCTCTTGGTCTTTTCGAGAGAAAAGTTCTGCGCGCGATCTTTGGTCCTGTTTGCGTTGATGGCATTTGGAGGAGAAGATTCAACCACGAACTGTATGGGCTGTACAGCGACATGAGTCTAGCCAGGCGTCTACGGATCCAACGCCTAAGATGGCTAGGCCATGTAGAGCGTATGGACAACTTAGCTCCGGCCCGAAGAGTCTTCGACTCTGAGCCTGTGGGACAACGCAACAGAGGACGTCCACGAATAAGGTGGCGCACACAAGTCGAGGGGGACCTCTGCCGGCTTGGTGTGCGAAACTGGAGACAGCTGGCGAAAGATCGTGCTGGCTGGAGAGGCATGTTGAGTGAGGCCCAGGTCCACCTCGGACTGTAGCGCCCTAAGAAGAAGAAGAAGATTTGTTGTTAGAGGCAGACTTAGGTAAAAAGTCCTGGTTTCAAGTATTTAAGTGGGCGCCTCATAACAATCTGCATCAAAGCGAAATTCAAAAACATCAATATGGTTTGCGCACACACGCTTACAGACAAGAATGACGACAATAAGAATGACTTCTATTATCTCTTAGAAAATACATACAATCAATGCGCCAGTTTCGATATCAAGATCTTTCTACTGATCTTGATCTAGACTGAAGACTAACAAGTCTACTGGAACAGACGGTCTGCTAAAATCTTTAAAGCAGCTGAGAATGATCTGGTTTCGTGCATGTATCAGCTCATCTGTAAGATATGTTTGGAGGAAGCCATCCCTGATGAGGGGAATCTCATAATCGTTTGCCAGATCCACAAGAAAGGAGATCTCTTTGCCTGTAGCCAGTCGTATTGTGCGTGCTATTGTTCCCTCACGAGTGGAGAGGACCTACAGTTTAATGCCGACTCCGAACGGCGATTTTGAGAAGCTTTTCCTAGACAGTTAAACTCCTTGAGCATTGTCAGTGACTCGAAAGAGGTGGAGCCGTGAAAAAATGTCTAATGATTTTTTCGAGATTCGAACCGACGACCTCGAGCGTAGGAGTCGACGCACCTACCCACTACGCCACGGCGCCCACTTACTAATTTACTCTGGGAGTAATAAGCATTAAGGTGGCTTGGGAACGCGGTGAAACACCTGGTGATTGGCAGACTGGGGTGATTTTCCCTCTTTTCAAAAAGGGGGACAAAAGAGGGTGCTCCAACTACAGGGGCATATCTCTTTTAAGTCTCCCAGGTAAAGTCTACTCTAAGGTGTTGGAGGCGCGTTCTAGAGCTATGGTCGAATCCAGGATGGGGGATGAACAGTGCGGTTTTCGTCCCGGCAGAAGTACAACCGACTAGCTTTTCACTCTAAGAATGGTACTTGAGAAGGCTTGGGAGTACGCCAAACCGATCTACAGTTGTTTTGTAGATTTGGAAAAGGCATACGATCGAGTTCCTCGAGGTAAACTCTGGAGTGTTCTGCAGGAGTATGGGATTGATGGTTCTTTTTTGAGGGCCATTCAGTCTCTGTACACAAACTGTAGTAGCTGTGTTCGGGTTAACGGTAGTAAATCAACACCTTTCACCGTGGGCGTTGGACTTCGCCAAGGGTGCGTTCATCTTCTTTTTGCAGATGACTTAGTCATCCTCACATCCTCCCAGATGGAACTCCAGCGCGCGCTAGATAGGTTTGTGGCCGTATGTGCTGATGCTGGGATGAGGGTTAACGTGGACAAATCCGAGGTTATGGTTATTTCCAGAACCCCTGTTCAATGCACTCTACATGTTAGTGGAGTCCCATTGAAACAGGTGGAGAAGTTCAAGTATCTCGGGGTCTTCTTCACGAGTGATGGAAGGAATAATGCTGAGCTTTCCTGTAGGATTGGTCAAGCTGGGTCAATTTTGAAACAGCTTGGTCGATCTGTAATCAGAAAGGCCGAGCTTGGTGTCAAAGCGAAGTTAGCGGTTTTTAACGCAGTATTTGTTCCAACTCTCACCTATGGTCATGAAATTTGGGTAATGACCGAAAGAATAAGATCGCGAATACAAGCTGCCGAGATGAGATTTCTTCGTGCTGTTGTGGGAATTACTCGCCGGGATAGGGTGAGAAACACGACAGTGCGCGGGGAACTCAATGTTGGGCAGCTGCTTCTTCGAACGGAAAGGGCTGTACTTCGTTGGTTTGGTCACGTGGCACGAATGTCCCCATCATCACGATTTCCGAGGCGTCCCTTGAATGCGATTCCATCAGGTAGGCGACCGCTTGGCAGACCTAGGATGAGATGGTTGGACCAAGTCCAAACACTCGCCTGGTTGCGCTTGGGCATAGCTCCTGATGAGTTAGAGTCGATGGCGGAGGATCGAGTGGCCTGGAGATCTCTCGTGCATGCATTGCCCCCGCGACCCCTTTAGTGGAACATGCGGGTCATTGAAAATGAGATGAGATGAGATGAGATGAGTAATAAGCATGAAGCCCTCCTAACCTAACCTAACTTAACCTAATCTAAAGATCTTTTTTTTGCCGTTCTGTGTGAACGCCTGAAACCGGCTGTCACCAATCTGATACCTCCTTATCAGTGTGATTTCAGACCAGGGAAGTCCACCATCCGCCAAATTTTCACACTACGGGAGATCTTGGAAAAGACCTAAGAAATGCAAATCGACACACACACTCTTATTTTTTAGAAGATTGTGCAAAACTCACTGGTCAACACTAGAGGCACGATCTTCTACGACCTTCTCCTCAACAGGACTCAATGTACGGGCTCCAGAAGGGAATCCGCACAACTTCAAAAAAACTGAAAACCATACACAAATTTTGTCTAACCCCTGGGCCATAACTAACGGATCTCCACAAACCACTATGCAAGAACGCTTCGACAGAAAACTCACTTCTTCTTCAGTGGAACACAATGTACGGGCTCCAGAAGAGAATCCGCACAACTTGAAAAAACCGAAAACCATAAAAAAAATTGTCCTACCCCTAGGCCAAAGTTAACGGATCCCTACCAACCACTTCGCAAGAGCTGATGTGCCCCACTGTTCGCTTCGACATAAATGTACGGGCTCCAGAAGGGAATTCACACAACCTCAAAGAAAAACGAAAACCATCCAAAAGTTTTGTCCTACCCCTGGGCCAAAGTTAACGCATCCCCACAAACTACTAGGCAAGAACGCTTGGACGGTAGAACACCGCAATCCGTCAATGAAGCGTTTGCTAGCTAGTGCGATAATGGGTCTGGCGGTAAATGAGGAAAAAACGAAGTATACGCTGTCATCCAAAAAGAACGCACAACGACTTGGTCAGAACATCACAACTTCGAGTTATTCAAGGACTTCGTCTACCTCGGTTCCGCGGTAAATTGTACTCTTGCCAAACGCTGTCAGTTGAGCTCAAAAGGCAATCGAATAATAGACTTCTCTCTTAAAATCGAATAATAGACTTCTCTCTTGAAAGACAAACTCTACGGAGGGGATGAAGAAGCACTTGGTCTCTTCGAGAGAAAAGTTCTGCATGCGATCCGTGGTCGCGTTTGCCTTGTTGGAGACTGAAGGAACAGATTCAGGATTGTATTGGTAGAGCGACAAGCGTCTACGGATCCAATGCCTTAGATGAACAGACCATGTTTGTTTAGAGGGCTCCCGACCCGTGAAGGGTCTCTGCCTGAGACACGGCAGCCTTCCATGCCCTGCGGTCCCGGGCACGCTGCTTCCAGTTATCCAGACCAAGTGCTCTGCCATCCGCGATAGCTTGGTCCTTGAAACGGAGGTTCGGTCTTCCTTTTCTTCTCGAATCTGTGGGTTGTGATTCGAAGATCCTCTTTGCTGGAGCGTTGTTGTCATTCGCTCGATGTGGCCGAGCCACTATAGTCGTCGTTTTTGGCTTTTTTGACTACATCCACATCTTTGTACAGCTCCTAGAGTTCGCGGTTGTATGTTCTTCTCCATTCGCCCTCGTCGCATACGGGGCCGAAAATTCGACAAAGAATTTTTCTTTCAAAAGTACCCAAAATGTGCTCTGCTTTCCTGCTTATCGTCCAACACTCGGCTCCATACAGTAGACAGCCAGGATTAGCGTTTTATAGAGCATGCATTTTGTCTTTGTTTTGCCAAACTAAAGTAGAAGCGGTTTTCAAGGGTAAGTCTTCGTCGAATTTCCACTAGGGTGTCATTCGTTACTCCGAGGTAGGTAAACTCCTTAACCAGCTCGAACTTATTGCTGCCAATAGTGACGTTTTGTCCTAGGCGGTGGACCGATAATTCTTTGTTTGTTGACAGCAAATACTTGGTCTTGTCCTCATTTACTTCAAGACCAACTCGTTTCGCCTCTTCTTCAATGACCGTGAAAGCTTCTATACCGGCTCGCTGGGAGCGACCTATGATGTCAATGTCGTCTGCGTAGCCCGGCAACTGTACGGATTTGTTGAAGATAGTGTCTTCTGTGTTGACGCCTGCCTTGCGCACTATCTGTTCCAGTACAATGTTAAAGAAGTCACATGACAGCGCATATCCTTGCCGAAATCCGGTGCATGTTTGGAATAGTTCGGAGGAACTGTTCCCAAATTGCACATTGCACCGCGTGTTTTCCAGCGTGACACGGCACAGTTGGATCAGTTTTCCCGGGATCCCGAATTCGGGCATCCCTTTGTAGAGCTCAAGGCAATAGGTGTTGTGTCTCGACTTGAAACTCGTTGGTCTTTTCCAAAATTTGTCTCAGTGTGAAAATTTGGTCGATTGTCGATCTGCCGGGCAGGAACCCACACTGGTACATTGCAATTAGTGTGTTGCAGAAAGGTTTCGGACGTTCACACAGTACGTTGGATAGAATCTTGTATGCGACATTTAGCAGGGCTATGCTTCGGTAGTTCTTGCAAGACATAGGATCGCCTCTCGTGAAGATGGGACTCCAGACCATGTAGAGTGTATAAATAAGTTCTCCCGCTCCTCCCCGAAGAATATTCGACTTTCAGCTTGTAGGATAACGCAGTTGAGGGGACCGAAACCAATTTGTTGTGGAAATAGCTTGTTGGAGTTGAAATAGAAATTGTTGTTGGAGATAGCCCGCGAGGGATCGCACTAGCTGGAAAAGCATTTTGCTTGAGGGCTAGGTTCACCCCGTACTGTGGCGTCATACGAAAAAGAAGAAGGTGTTCAACTTCCAGTCGTCACGAAAACGTTGGATCTTACCGTAGTCACCCTATTATATTATAAGCTATCAACACGCCGTGGCGTAGTGGGTAGGTGCGTCGACTCCTACGCTCGATGTTCTCGGTTCGATTCCAAAAAAAAAACATCAACATTTTTTCACGGCTCCACCTCTTTTGAGTCACTGACAATGCTCAAAGAGTATAACTGTCTAGAAAAAAGCTTCTCAAACTCGCCGTTCGGAGTCGGCATTAAACTGTAGGTCCCCTCCACTCGTGAGAGAACAATAGCACGCACAACACGAGTAGTTGCTGAGGAGCTAGGCCCAGGTCCACCTCGGACTGAAGCGCCGCCATTATTATTATTATTATCAACACATCAAGATTCACACTTGCCGGGAGCATAAAAACTCAATTATAAACCATTGATTTCATTAATCAACATACGATTTTATTCGAAACATTTTCTTTGCCTTATTTATAAGTTAACAAATATACAAAACCGGTCTAAAAGAACATTCAAACAGCAAATAAATCACAGACAATGCTTTGTTACTAACGTATTTTTAAGTAATTATATTTATTGTAAATTCTTTCAGGCATCGATATTCCCTTTTGCTAAATGAAGAGGGTTCTTGTTCAACTAAGACTCAAAGAACCGTCTGCATTTAGCAAAAAGGAAGTAAAGATATCACAACTAGGTTGTGTAAATATTCAAATCATTCTTGCGTTTGTTGCCTGGAATTTTGAGTCGCAAATACTCGTCTGAAACTTGTCTCGAGAGGACGCTATCTATTCGTTCAGGTTGTGATCTCCAGATGCTGGATACCTACTTCGTAACCTTATCGAGATCATCGAATGCAGAGTGAAGCTCTGAAGAGATCGCTTGAAGCATCCCTCAGTTCACTTTGAGAGTGATGAAGATGCTTCAAGGACTTAGAAAAATGAGTCCCCAAAAATATACTTATATCTGACCACTCAAGCCTAACGCTTATCTCGTAGGTCTTCCTCGTTTCAAGCGTAAAAAAATAACCTCTTTTAAAAAAAAGTCATGAACACTCTTTGTTGAGGGATGAACACGCTGAAAGGGAATACATTCCCAATTCATTTGTTGGGTAATCCATCTCTGGTGCCTACTCTTTCTTTTTGTCCTCACTCTTAACGTAACCCTGTGAAGGAGTTGAAGCAGGTGTAGGGAAAATCGAATTCTGTGGCAACATTCCTAGTCCAGCAGCAGTCCCGGCAGTGGCCCCTCCCAGCCCAAACATTCCTCCGGGATAGAGATTCTGATAGAAGAGCGGATTTTGTAACTGGAACATAGCCATTAAGTGGGTCAGTTGAAAGTTCGGCGGTGTCGCACTGTCTTGTGAAGGATTTCCAATCTGGGGGAGGAACGGTGCGAATGGAAACGTGCTTGCGAGTGGACCTGCAGGATGTTCCAAAGGAGTTTCGATTTTCACTTTCTTAGCGTCATTCGACAGTTGCTGAAAGAGAAGAAAAATATTAAGATCTCAACTGTCACAAGAAATTACAAACTTACAATTTTCTTTGGTGGCCTTCCACGTTTTCTTGCCAGAAAGTGAAAACTGCTCGTGTCGGATGTGAGCGAAGACAGAGGCGTCGAAACGTCTGTCTGAACTGTGGACTTTGGTGAATCATCTTCACTGCTGTCCTTTTGGGTCTTTTTAAAGGTCTGATACGCCTGTTCTCCATCGAGGCGGTCATGTTTTCGCTTGTGACTCACCAGCTGACTACTGGAGTGCAGGATATAGCTACATCCTTCGCGGACGCAATGAATGTGATTGCAGACGTTGGAGAAGCGACAGTTCTCGAACGGACACGCTTCGGTTTTGAGGATTTTCTTGAAACCATCCTGAGTGAGCCGCATGTCGCGTAGGTGATAGGACTTGTGTTTGTCTACAAAAATCAAGCATGAGCACGATGCATCTACTGTACAAGGATTTCTAACTTACCCATATCAGCCTTGTTCTTGAATGTGAACTGACAGTTGTCCCGTCGACAGTGGTAGTGAGATGTTTTTTTGCCATAAAACGGACAACTCTCCGTTTTGCAATCCTCAATTGCGCGGAAACGTTTGAAACTGCAAAAGGAAAATTGTGTTGAGTATAACTACCCAAAGAACTGAGACTTTGATACTTACCCTTCTTGAATGATTTCTGAATTCTTTCGGTGATAGTTCGCATGCATTTGGACATCACTTGTGCTGACGTACACCTTAGGGCAGCCTTCCTCAACACAGTGGTAATGCGTTTGCTTGAAGTTGTAAATGCATCCTTGGCCGTAGCTTGAGGAGCAATCATCCGAAGACGAGAAGCGCATAAAGCCATAGACCAGACTTTCTTTACGCTTCTTGTGCCATTTTAGATGACGAATGATTTCGTCTCTTTTGTTGAGCACTTTGCCACAGCAGGGTTGATCGTAACAGTGAAAATGTTCTCGCATGCTCTCCTGTCGGCAAATTATATTTTCACATTCCAAATAGGACGGGAATTTCTTAAGGTATTTGAGACACTCTTCATCTGGAAAAAATTTAAAAAGGAAAATGAAATTAGAATTATAAAACGAATGAATTCTAACTTTGTTAGGAGGGGTAATTGTGATTTTTCAGCAGAGTAAGGAACTCCTTTGAACCCTGCCTTCAGCTCATGTAAGAGAGTGATAAATTTCCCTTTTCGTGGGGATCCCGGTTTAAGATTTGGTAAAAAAGGAAAAGTGCAGTCTATTGTCTAATACATAATAAGAACAAGAACATAATATGGGGAATAATAAATAAAATCTCACTTACTCCTAACTCAATACCAAAACAGTAACAAAACAGAATATCATGACTTGTTTAAAAGTCTGCGTAAATTGTCGAATCTACAACCGGTGGCATATGAGTTAATTTATGGGAGTTTATGAGTTAAATTATCAGACCTCATGAACAACTGTGTATGAAAGTAGAGCCACTTGGGGCAAATATTCCAAACTATTAAGACGGAGATCATATACTTCAACACAAGGCCTGCCAGTCAAAGCAAAGATGATCAAAAGAAAAATCCTTATATCACAAAAGGTATTAAAATGTAAGAAAATATAACAAGCTAAACAAGAATGGGAACGTAGTCGGACAGATCAATTGACTAGGTTATAGGAAATATATGAGCGGAAGCGTCCCAGGGAAAACAATTTTTAAGCTCCCTCGGTTGAAGAAGAAAATCGAGTCTTTGTTTCATTGAGCATCCCTTCCGGAGTCTTGAAGGAGAAAGTGGGTTCCATCTTTAACTAAGAAACATCGCGCCGTTTATACAAAAGCTGGTTTGGTGATTGTTCAAGATTGTATATGTATATATTCTACGTTAAAGTTGTTTTTTATTGTATTCAGTTTATTTGGTATTGATTGTTAGTCACTGTAGTTTAGTAAGAATTCGCTGTTACTCACTGTCCCAAAGGACCTTGAAATCAAATCTACACCAACAATTGCAGATCGGTGCATCGGAAGATGCATACCGAAAAGTCGTACGAGGTACCCCACCAACAAATGCATTTGTGAGTACGGGATGTGAAAATCGTATGTTGGTTCTTGCACTTCCAACAACTTCCCTTTGTATTCGGTCACTTGGATCTCGATCGTGTAGCTGGATGGTAATTTGGTGACTTAGACAATATAGTGTGTTTAGAATAAATAAATTTAAATAAACGTTATAACGACGCGATCTATTGGTGTTTAATTCAATTAAGTGAATTTATCTCGGACTTTTCTAAACATTTACTGGTCCTTCGAGTAGCCGGATATTCAAAACAGTGAACCCTTGCTTTTTTTGGAATAGTGAATCAGTTGTGAATTATTGCACATTAGCCCAATAACCATGAGTTCGTCAACAATTGCAAAATGCAGAAATGCAAAAGGACGTTTAGATCGGGCAGTGTCTTTCGCCGAAAAAATTAATGCGTCTACGCGGTTGGAAATGCTCGAAATATGGTTAAAGAAGTTAGATGAAACGTGGCTGGAGTTTTCACTTTTACACAATGACCTTCTTCAATCCGTAAACGACGAAGAATTAGCAAAACAAGAAAGTGAATTCGCGGATTATGAAGACAAGTTCTTTTGTGCAAACTCTGCTATTGTTAAGGCCATTCGTGAGCGACAAACACCCGTGAGTGATAATTTGGATTCGTCGGCAATAGATCGTCTTGTCGATCAGCAATCTTCACTTCTGGAAAAACTGAACACTTCCACAAACAATTCGGGTTCTGAGGTAAGGTTGCCGACGATTGTAATTTCTCCATATTCCGGGAACTATAAAGATTGGCCAACGTTTCGTGATTTGTTCTTGGGTTCGGTGGACACTCAAAAAAATCTGACATCAACCCAAAAATTCCATTATCTAAAATCTTTTCTCCGTGACGATGCCGCGGCTTTCATAAAGCACATTCCAATCTCAGATGCCAATTATCTGGAAACGTGGGAGCGATTAGAAAAACGATACGATCGCACACATTTAATTGTGAGGTCGTTCATAGAACACTTCTTGTCCCTTCCCTCGATGAACGCACCGAATGTTCTAACGTTACGGAAAATCGCGGATGGCGCGGATGAGGTCGTGCGGGGACTGAATGCCATGAATAAAACCGGTCGCGATCCATGGCTAATATATTTGCTATTAAACAAGCTTGATCAGGACACTAATCAATCCTGGGCAGAATACGTTGGGTCTCGTGACGATTGCACGATAACCGAACTACTAGACTTTGTGCAAAAACGTTGTGATGCTCTTGATTCGTGTCAATCGGTTAATCGCTCAGTATTACCGCGTGTAAAGCCAACAGTCACGTTACGATCCCATGTCGCTGAAGAAGCTAGTGCTATGTGTCCGAAGTGCAAAATGAACCACCACCTTGCTCAATGTCCCAAGTTTCTAGCATTGGACACAGAATCGCGTCGAAACTTTGTTAAACTGAATTCGGTGTGTTTTAATTGTCTCAGGGTTGGACATTCGTCGAACAAATGTCGATCATCCTTCCGTTGTCGAATTTGTAAATCGCGCCACCACTCGCTGATCCACCTTAATGATTCAAACAACGTACCATCACCATCCACCCAATCCAAATCTGGACATATCTCTCCGAACCAATCACCCCTAGTGAATAACCATTCTCTTAAGCACAATCGTCGTGTTCAAACTCTTCTTCCAACAGTGCTAGCGAAGGTCAAAGATGTTCGGGGTAAATTTATCGATTGTCGAGTTTTGCTGGATTCCGGGTCACAATCCACATTTGTTGTCGAATCGTTTGCACAAAGACTTGGTTATTCGCGTACTCATGCTCGTATTCCAATCCTCGGTCTGTCATCCGCGGAGGCAGGATACACCAGAGGACTCGTGTCGTTTCAATTATGTTCGCGTTATGACTCAACTTGTTTATCAATTGATGCCTATATTCTTAGTAAGTTGACTTCGAACTTACCATCGCAATCTACAGAAATTGATCTATGGCCACATCTCAAAGGCTTAGATTTAGCTGACCCTTATTTTAATATCGCAGCACCAGTTGATGTCTTACTTGGTGCAGATAAATTGTGGAACATTTTAAAGGGAGAACAAATTTGTTTTGCTGAGAATTCTCCTGTTGCCCAAGGGACCTCCTTTGGATGGGTCATATCTGGACAAATCCTTAACAATACGCCGTCGGGAAATGTATCGCTGTGTTCTTTTCATTCCGCTACTGATATTGATGTCCTTCTGAAACGTTTCTGGGAGTTGGAGGAGGTTAATTCGTCGATTGGTGATTCTTTCATTGATGATCCAGCTGAGCAACATTTTCGGAAAACCTTTGGTCGAGCATCGGACGGTAAATATGTGGTCTCACTCCCTTTTAAAACCCCCCAACCCTCATTTGGAAACACAGTAAAATCGGCTGTCTCGAGGTTACATTCTATGGAGCGACGTTTTCGAAGAGATCCTGAACTACACCGCCTGTATTCAGATTTTATGAATGAATATATCATTCTAGGCCACATGGAAAGGATTCCAGCAGATGAAATAACAACAGCGCCGGGTCAACATTTTTATCTGCCACATCACGCAGTGCTAAGATCTAACAGTGTTTCAACTAAATTGCGTGTTGTTTTCGATGGTTCCATCAAGGACTCTGCAGGTCATTCTTTAAACAGTGAGCTATTAGTTGGACCTCCAATTCAACGGGACTTATTTGGTGTTTGTCTGCGTTTTCGAGAGCATCAATACGTTTTTAGCGCTGACGTTGTGAAAATGTTTCGGCAGATTTGGGTCGAGGATGCTCAAACAGACTTCCAGCGGATTGTGTGGCGAAACAATTCCAGCAATGATATTCAACACTATCGGTTACGTACTGTAACTTATGGCACAGCTTGTGCTCCGTTTTTGTCGGTACGTGTTCTCAAGCAACTAGCAGATGATTACCAGGCCGAGTTTCCGAATGCAGCGCGAGTTCTGCTCAATGATGTGTATGTTGACGATGTGATGACGGGTTCCAACTCTATAGACGAACTTTTAGCGTTGAAAACCGAACTAGTTCAGCTCTTATCCATGGCTAAGCTACAACTTCGAAAATGGAGTTCGAACTGTTGGTCCCTCCTTTCAACTTTAACGAGTGACGAGTCGGAACAAACATCGTTGGATATCGATACGCAGTCCTTTGTTAAAGTACTCGGTATGCATTGGAATCCATCAACCGATACATTCTCGTTTCGTATGTCGCAAACCCTTCCACCCTGTTCTTCCACCCGAAGAACATTGTTGTCGGAAGTATCGCGGATATTTGATCCTCTAGGTTTCCTAGCTCCTTCTGTCATTCTCTTCAAGCTTCTATTTCAGGAACTCTGGTCGTCGAAATCAAATCTTGGTTGGGACGATCCGCTACCTGAATCTACGGCTGAGCGATGGAGTAAGTACAGAAAGGAGCTTCCGTTTCTTGAGAATATCCAAGTCCCTCGAAATGTGTTTGCGTCATGGGAAGAGATCGAGATGCATGGTTTCTCGGATGCCTCATCACTGGCGTATTCAGCTGTGGTTTACGCTCGCTGCAGAATTGCTGATGGGAGCTATAAGAGTATTATTCTCGCCGCCAAAACCAAAGTAGCTCCATTGAAGCCCGTTTCCATCCCCCGACTGGAACTTTGTGGTGCATTACTTCTCACTCGATTGATAAGCAATCTCAAATTTGCGTTAAGGACCAAGATCTCGAAGACATACGCATGGTGCGATTCGGAGATCGTTCTGCACTGGTTGTCTTCCCCACCTCGTCGCTGGACAACATTTGTCGCCAATCGTACAGCTGCCATAGTTGAAACTATTCCCCGGAGTTCTTGGCGTCACGTCGCATCACAGTTCAACCCTGCAGACTGTGCTTCTCGAGGATTATTTCCATCCGCGTTGGTCAGTCATGATCTTTGGTGGAAAGGTCCGCCGTGGTTATCGCTTCCTGAAAGATGTTGGCCTAGTGCAAGACTATCAGTTAAGGAAATTAACCTTGAAGAAAGGCAACCGCAGCAAGCATTGGTCGTCGTCGCGGAAACAGATGCTCTACAGACACTTATCGTGAAGGTTTCGTCTTGGTATCGCTTGCAACGAATCGTCGCGTATTGTCGTCGGTTTATAAATAATTCTCGTACTGCCAAACTCGATCGTCGTTTTTCCAATCTCACCTTAAATGAAATACAATCCGCGAGACGAATAATCCTAAAATCAGTGCAGCTAAATTCATTCAGTGGCGATATTAGGTGCCTTATTCAAAATCATCATTTGCCCGCGAAATCAAAACTGCTAAAATACTCCCCATTTGTCGATCATGACGGACTTCTTCGTGTCGGTGGCAGAATTAAAAATGCAATAGCATCTTTCGACATTAAGCATCCTATAATTCTTCCTAAAACTAATAATATCTCTTCTCTCATTATAACAGACGTTCATGTTAGCAATTTACATCCAGGAGTATCGGACACATTTTGTATTGTTCGACAAAAATATTGGATACTCGGCAGTAGAAACCTGATACGGCAAATCGTGCACAGATGTAAGAAGTGCTTCATGCAAAGGAAGGTGACAAGTCAGCAGTTGATGGGAGATTTACCAGCTTATCGGATACAACCAAGTCGTCCGTTTTCAAATGTTGGATGTGATTTTGCTGGTCCAATCACTATTAAACTCTCAACATTGCGAAAACCGAAGTATTCAAAAGCTTACATTGCGCTTTTCATATGTATGGCTACCAAGGCGATACATTTAGAAATCGTAAGCGACCTTACTACTGAAGCCTTCTTAGCTGCCTTGCGTCGGTTTGTGTCTCGTCGTGGCTTGTGCTCCCACATATATAGTGACAACGGTACGAATTTCCAAGGTGCACGCCGTTGTTTGACCGAGATGCATAAGTTGGTTATGTCTGAGGGCCACAATGACATCATCATATCTTCCTTGGCCAAAGACAACATCACCTGGCACTTTATTCCACCTTCTGCCCCACACTTTGGTGGATTGTGGGAGGCTGGTATAAAATCTATGAAGCTACATTCGAGAAGGGTTGTGGGGCCTGCAATATTAACCTTTGAGGAATTATCGACTGTAGTGACACAAATAGAATCCATCTTAAATTCTCGTCCTTTATGTCGTGTGTCTGATGATGAAATAAATCCACTTACTCCAGCACATTTTCTTATAGGAGAGCCCTATACAGCAGTTCCCGAACCAAATCTGTTGGACAGTTCGATCAGTCGACTTAAGCGTTGGAACCACCTCCAATCCATGGTCCAAGGTTTCTGGCGTCGATGGCAGAACGAGTATATCAGCACTCTACAGGAACGACCGAAATGGCAGCAGATCAACTCCAACATGCAGCCGGGCGATATAGTCATTCTTAAGGAACCAAACCTTCCACCAACTAAGTGGCTATTAGGCAAGATTGAGTCGGTTTCAGCAGGGGCTGATAAACATGTTCGTGTGGCAACAGTCAAAACAGGCCATGGCACCTTTATACGTCCTATGCAAAGCTGGCCTTGCTTCCGCGCTCCTGAACTTCGTTGCAGGGGGGGCGGGATGTTCAAGATTGTATATGTATATATTCTACGTTAAAGTTGTTTTTTATTGTATTCAGTTTATTTGGTATTGATTGTTAGTCACTGTAGTTTAGTAAGAATTCGCTGTTACTCACTGTCCCAAAGGACCTTGAAATCAAATCTACACCAACAATTGCAGATCGGTGCATCGGAAGATGCATACCGAAAAGTCGTACGAGGTACCCCACCAACAAATGCATTTGTGAGTACGGGATGTGAAAATCGTATGTTGGTTCTTGCACTTCCAACAACTTCCCTTTGTATTCGGTCACTTGGATCTCGATCGTGTAGCTGGATGGTAATTTGGTGACTTAGACAATATAGTGTGTTTAGAATAAATAAATTTAAATAAACGTTATAACGACGCGATCTATTGGTGTTTAATTCAATTAAGTGAATTTATCTCGGACTTTTCTAAACAGTGATCTTCCATCGTAATCCTAGTACGGTTTTGCATCAGCACAAAGTTGAGAACTAAGTTTTAGACACTTACGTAGGTTAAAGTGGCTTAAGAGCGCATTAAGTCCAGAGTAAGTCCATTGTGTTATTTCAAGTATTAAGGAATAGGCCGAAAGAGGAAGAAACTTCAAATAATGCAAAAGTTGTGACATCGCTCGAAAAGGAGATCACTAGAAAGTGCATCGAGCTCAAAGCAGACTTATGTAAAAATAATGATAACTAATCCAAAAATTGCTGTGGGAGAATTTGATCAGAAAAAAAAGGGAAAAAAGCGTAATTTGGAGGTTGATAATTCGGGATTTTGCTTTAAGTATTTGGCTACACTGATTTAGGGCAATTTTCTTTTTTTTTGTCAATATGACAAAGCGTATCACCTCTTTTTTGTCTGGGTTCAGTGAATTTTCTTGTTTTTGGAAAATTTGTGATATTTATTAATTTAATGAATGTAGTATAAACTTCGTGGTGCCGTGGCCGTGTGGGTTTGTGCGTCGACCCTTACGCACTAGTCTTTCACAGTCAAATTTTGAATTTTCAAATTCAAATCCCAGTTCAGATAAACAATTTAAAAAAAAATTCACGGCTCCACCTCTTTCGTGTCACTGACAATGCTCAAAGAGTATAACTCTCTAGAAAAAGCTTCTCAATCTCGCCGTTCGGAGTCGGCATTAAACTGTAGGTCCCCTCCACTCGTGACAGAACAATAGCACGCACAACACGAGTGGTTGCTGAGAAGCTAGGCCCAGGTCCACCTCGGACTGTAGCACCGCCATTATTATTATTACTATTAGCGTAAAATCCGCAAATGTTAATCATAAAACTGTCATACGCATAACAAAAACTTTCTGTTGTCCGTTTTCAGATTTAGAATGAAACACGCCGTTTTTTGTATTTTTTTTTCAGAACGGAGTATCAGGTCGCGTTTTCTGTTAATATTGAAAACGACATGTGTCTGATCTGTTCTAGATGGAACAATAGATAGGTCCAATTGCAGTTGTCTAATTGGAAGTGGAAGTGGAGAAGTGCACAATTTTTTTTCAGTGAGACTGATTATTACCCCTTACTTCAACAAGGAAAAATTCGTTTTGGAACTAGAAAAAATGGCAGTGTTTTTTGTATAGCGAATCCCCAATAC
The DNA here is from genome assembly GCA_930367185.1 of Myathropa florea. Classification (NCBI taxonomy): domain Eukaryota; kingdom Metazoa; phylum Arthropoda; class Insecta; order Diptera; family Syrphidae; genus Myathropa; species Myathropa florea. Next base: position 36,404,796 of record OV884004.1, on the reverse strand, counting down.
ACTGGAATAAGAAGAAGGTCAAAGCCAATAAATACTTAAACAACATCACAACAAAAACACTTTTGACTGGTCTAGTCGAGAGGAATCGCTTTGAATACCTACTCTGTCTTGTTCCAATGTACTGCTTCTATATTATGCAAGGCATACAAGAGATATGCGTGCCGAAAGTTCTTTATCTTTTTCAAAACAACACAATGGCTAACATACAGTGGTGAACAAAAGTTTTATACATAATTTTTTTTATGAAAAATAAGTTAATTTTATTTTAAAAAATAAAAATAAAAATAAAAAACGTCGTGGAAAATGAATGCTTGAAAAAAAACGGCGTGGAAAATTACTGCTTGTTGTTAAAAAACATATGAAAATTATGAGTGTTCTTTGACGTTTTTCTTTCATTTACGGATTCATTTAATTTTATATTCAAAATTTCGCCCACAAATGATAATTTTGAAATAGGAAAGTTTATAAACTCTACTCAAAGTGAATCCTGTGTTTATTTTAATTGAAAATTAAGCTAGTGCAGTGAAATTGGGCAATATAATTTTAAGCAATAAAAATGTATAAACTCACTTTGCAGAATATTGTCCGCATTGACTCCTCCACTAGGTGGATTAATGCTGCCAGAAGAAGCGTCAAAATTCTAAAAATAAATTAAAAAAATAAATTTAAAAAATAAATTTTACTATTACTTATATTAAATATTAAGGATATTGTCATTTTATGTGCAAGATTTATCAGAATAATCACTTTTATGAGATCTACTACCTCTCATTGGTTAAATTAAGTCAATATGATACAACATTAAACACGGAAAATACTTTTCCAGCACATACAGGGTGGGTCATCATAATTTTAAATCGTAGGTTGTTTCTTGTTTCCCGCTCCCGGCCTGCAGCTAAGCCGGATAGCCGAATATTCGGCGGCCGGATATCTGCCCAAATTAAAAGTATAATAGTTTGGTGGACTGATACTCAAATCAGACCGGTAGAAGTAAAACCAACTTAAACATGTTTTTTTCCTTATCCTCCTCAAGATATTCTTACTTTCTACACAGCAAAGTTTTTGGGACATTTTTAAAGAGGTTGCGGAAGGCAAGTCAGATTGAGTTTTCTGCCAAAAAATACCACCAACAAGCTTGACTTATATCTCAAAACAGTTTATTTAGAACAGAATAGTGACCCTTGGGCTTGGTGGTCAGTAAATGGAAGATAGTACACAATTTCGCTCAAATTTTCCAAAACTTATTTTTAATCTCCATGTAGCACTGTATACAGTAAGAGACTCTTATCTGGATCATGCATTGTATACAAAAACAAACGTAATAAATTATTACCCCTGAATCCAGAAAAACTAATTTTCATTCATCATAATTTGACTTTAGTAAACTTATATTAAATTGTTTTTTTATTTTGTTGTTTCTTACTGAAAAAAACGACTATCCGGTATTCTGCCGGATATCAAAAGACTATTCGACTCCAGCCGGATATTACAAAAAAAGTCGGATAGGCCGGATACCGAATACTTGCCGGATATCCGTCACATCTCTAGTCAGTATCATAACTCCGCGAAACAAAATGAGTCGCTTTAAGCTTGAACAACGTTGGGAAATATTGAAAACTTATTTCCAAAGTGAGTGCTGTATAGCCCAAACAGTGTGTTTTTTAAAAGAATTTTTGACCGAAATGAAGCACTCACTGCGTCTTTGGAACGCGAGTTTGTCCAAAAAGTTCATGAGACTGGTATGCTAGTGGACAACACTCATGGTCCCCGTCGTCGTATGGTGCGCAAAGATGAGAATGTGGCTGCTGTTGCTGTGACCGAGAGTGTGAGACTCAACATCAATTCGCCATCGATCTCAACAGCTTAACATTGCACGCACCAGCCTGAGAAGAATTCTGCACAAAGATCTCGGATTATTCGCTTACAAGGTCCAATTGACTCAGCAATTGAAGGTGCGTGACCATCCGCTTGGCTATCGATTCACAATTTGGGCAGCTTGAATTAGACAACGATTTTCGGCGAAAAATCATCTTTTCCATCAAAAAAGGCGCATTTTCATCTCGACGGTTACGTTAACAAACAAAATTGTCGCATCTGGGGCTCGGAAAACCTGGTCGTTATTGTCGAGAAGCCAATGCATCCACAGAGAGTGACAGTTTGGTGCGGATTGTGCAGTGGTGGCATCATTGGACCATTTTTCTTCTAAAATTAGGCTGGGAACAGCGTTTCTGTCAACGGTGGATGTTTTTTTCAGAGGATTTTTGGAGCACTCAGACTCAAAAGTGGTCCATTGTACTGCCAGGTAGTAACCCACTCTAGTGCCGTTAATTTGATCTCAACGGCAAATGGTGATTGGACGAGATTTGATTTCACTGGGATTCGAACCTGGGACCCCTCTAACTTGGGTGTATGTACTTGAAGTACACTTTATTTTTTTATGTCGTTTTTAGTTTAGTTTACGTTTAAGTATGTATTATGTAGTAAATTTTTTTTAAATAGATAAAGCGAAAAAAAAATCGTAAAAATATCCTTTTTACATTTTGTGAGATACCTTTTTTTACGGGTTGAAATATCGCCTCTATTATTTTGAACATAGCTGTATATGTTACAGCAGTCCTTAATTAGTTAAGTGTGAGGTCACATTAATTTCAAGTTGATTGAACTGACAACAGGTGAAGTCAAATCGTGTCTAATTAATTAAAGTCAAATAAAACGAAAATAAAATTGCTGAGCACAAAAGATTCTTCAAAACACTGATTTTTCAAAATTATTATTTTAATCCTTAGATCCTTGAGATCTTTATGAAACATGTACATAATTCTACACAAAACAAAACATTGAAGACCCTAGAAAATTCACATCAAAGCAACATCAACATCACATCAAATGAACACAAACCGTTTTTTTTGGTTTAGGAGTGAAAGTTGTAATTTACCACACATCACCACAATTCAACATATAACGACATCAATTATCACGGTAATTTTCGAAAATTTGAAAAATTTTTTTCTTATTTTTTTAAAGCATAAAGAAAAAAAACATTATAATTTAATTCACATACCATTAGACTATTTTCACTCTTCACTGTAACGTTCCCATCACAGTTAGATGCACTGCCATTCGGTGAAATTTTCGCAGACTTTTGTGAAAAGTTTGAATCTTCGTTTTCCCCAAACGCATTAAATGCCCTCACATTATCCATTGACAAATCCTGTCCAATAATCGGCGACTGCAAATCACTTGTCTCACACTTGACCGGTGTGAAAGGCTTCAAAGACAAAAAACAGAACACAAAACACAATTAAACACTGAACGACATCAACTTTCACTGTAATCCTCACCATGATCGGTGATGAGAACGAATCCGGACTTTCTAAAACCGGTGCAGATATTTTCGAATTTTCACCACTATTAATGCTTCCCGAAGTTCCTGTTGAATACGATCCTTGTTCCCCACCATCACCGTCATCCGTTGCGACAGTACAGCCCATCGATGTCCTGGTCACCCGTTCTGTGGGCGTTGACGTCACTGTTGAGGATTGAAGAAAACTTTTTGAAAAATTAACAGGATACATGGAATTAGTAAAATTTTCATTCTCATAAGCTAGCTGCACACTGTTGTACTGATTTTGCAAATCACTGTAATCGCTAGTGTTCAGAAGGATGTTACTACTACTACTAGTGCTAGTGCTACTACTACAATTGGTTGGACTCTGTTGTCCTTTCAACGTAGTTGCCAACTCAGTAGAGGTTTTATCCTTGTTTTGTAGCTGATGCTGCTGTTGTTGTTGCTGCGTGTTCTGTTGTTGAATCAGTTGTTGCTGCTGCTGCTGAATCAGATTCATCATGTAGAGCTGCATAAGGAATTCCAATTGTGTGGCCATTCTTGCGTTCGAACAAAAAACAAAATCACTCAACAAAACAGAAAGTCAACAAAAAACAAATGCGAATAAATTTTATCAAGAATTGGGTACGAAATAGAAATATCAGAGAATCTTTGATATCAATGTTTCAAGCTTGGCGACGAGGCACAAACTGAATTTTATATTCGATCGGAGGATTGAGGACGAGATGTTGAAAATCATTTTTTACTGAAAAATTAAATTTTCAACCCTCTCCCCACTTTAAAAAAAAACTGATTTCTCTCTTTTTCACTCTCTCTTCTCTCAGACACACACACAGCCGCACAGACGGAAGGGAATCTAGTTTTTTTAAGGAAAATAAATAAAAAAAGAAGGATCATTGGACCCTTATCAATTGAACGGGTTGCACATTGCGTAATGTCCTCTCTCTCACATAGGCACACACATACAAAGTGAGCGAATTGAAGTTCATCCCCTAAATCGAATTCGTCCTTCACCGCAGGAGAAGAGATCCTCTCTTGTGTCCTCATTTGGTTGGATTCGATTCATTTTTTAAGAAAAGTCGAAGGAGAAGTGTTTACATCCCTCGTGCCCTTATTGACGAAAGGAGAAGTGCATTGACATCCCTTCTCCACCTTGGAAGACCAAAAGATATCGAGATGCTGAGGAACAAACACAATATGAGAAGGGATCGCTTAGGAAGTCATGATCTATGGCAAAAAGTGCCTAATGATGTCCATGGAGACATGTCAAGTGCACCAAGAACGAACAAAGGAAATCTTCAGTCGAGTTGTTGAGATTCTATTTGTTTGTGCAGTATCTTTGCTGCATTGCTCCATTGGAATTGGTTCAATGATGCCAAACTTACTATTGCACCATGTGTCCAAGATGAAAAAATGTTTGTCAAACCAACAAAATTTATCATAAATCGTCATCGATTTTGTCGACTAATCAATTTTATGGTGCTTCAGGTTTCCATTCAATTAGTTTCTCTCCTAAGCAGTTCTCAGATGACAAGTGCAATTCACCAAGAAGGCAATCCTCCCTTTTTCTAAGAAGCGAGCCTTGTATATGGCTTTTATGAAACTTCTAAGGGACTGCCATTAGGAATTGCTGAGCAGAGTGAGGTAAACATTTTCGTTTCTTATTTCAAAGGCATTTTTGGATCAGCATATAGAATTACTTGCCTAGTCATTTGGTTTCTCTACCTTCCTTCATTGGATATACATTGTAGAAATTAAATTTTCTTACAATTTTATTGTTTTAAAAAACATACACACCTGATCAAAAAAATATATACACCCTCATTCTTCATTCCCAAAGAGACTAATCTTTGTTTCCTCACTCAGCAAAATATTTCGCCATTTTTCTTCACTGATATCGCTCGTCCAATTCGCATGTGTCATAGCAAACTGTAGCATCATGCCCAATATTTTTTTTCACTAGCGGAACCTTCCTACCTATTTGTCCGAGAAGTTTGGCTTTTTGTAAGCGACCACGAACTGTTGGAGCACTAACGGTGTTGTCAATTTCCGCGGAAATCGCGTTTGATGACTTAAAATGGTCACTTTTTGATAACATTATTTTATGGCAATCATCCGCTGAGGTCGTTTTTTTCGATCTGTCTTGAAATTTAAACAAAATGAAGTAACCGTCCCATACATTCCGCGATTTCACGCAGAGATTTTCCTTCTTTTCTGTGCGACAGAACGAACACTTTTTCTTCTGTAGTGCAATGACTATTTCGGGCCATGGTCTAATATGTTTATTTCCTTCTTCTTAATTGATACCAAGCAATTAAAATTAAGTATACCTTTTTGACAAAAAACTCGCAAAGAAAATAATGATATAATTGAATATTCATTACAATCTGAAATGTATCTATTTTTTTGATCATACGATTTGTATGAGCTAACACAGCTAACACTGCTACAACTCGCTACAAAAACTTTGTGTAAATAACTTAGTCTCTCTATATTGGGTTCCTGGACCTGAAGGAATTCCAGGAAATGAAAAGCAAGGAGTCATAATCCCTACAGAATCAATAACCATTGCAGCGCCAATTCGGCTATTTTTCGCCGAAATTGATACCGAGTCATATAAAGTGCCTAGGAGCTTATGAAACAGGAACAACACCTGCCGTATAACTAAAATCTTCTGGCCAGACTACGACATTCGCAAAACCAAACTCTTAATCTCGTTACTCAGAGTGCACTGCAGCACACTGGTTGGTATCCTAACAGGTCACTGTCTGTTGAGCTACCATGCTCGTAAACTTGGCCTAGTCTCTACCGACATATGTAGGAACTGAAAAGATTGAGCGGTCAGTGAAACACTGGAACACTTCCTTTGCTTTTGCCCTGCTCTGGCCAAAACTAGACAAACAACGTTAGGACAGCTTTTCTTCAAAGTGCTATACGATATGGCTTCCGTGAAACCACATCTTCTCATCAAATTTGCAATAACCTCAAAATCCTTCTGTCTCAATAAAGGCTATTAGGTCAACACTGAGGTTAACTCTGTAAGTGGTAACACTTTGGAGTAAAATTGGTCTCAGCCACCACCCCTAACCTAACCTAACCCAACCCTCGTGGCGCCCTCTGGATAGCCTCTACAGCAACCGCTTACAGGTGAACCAACGAATGCAGCGGCTCCTCTGCCCAGGGACTTAATTTAGGACAATTTACAACGTAAAAAAGTTCGTTCAGAGACAAGAATACGCCTCGGATACGGACGGATTCCTTGTTGACGACCCCAGCAAACGGAAGAAGGTCAACGACTTTCGGTTCTGCACGTGGAACATGAGGTCCCTTAACAAACCACGTACAGCCGAAGTAGTCGCTGAGGCACTAGACTGCTATGAAGCAGACATAGAAGAAGATGACTCAGGAATGATGTCCGTCTTATGAGAACGAGATTGCTATAGCACAGATTATTCAAAAACCTTTCTCTAAGCTTGCAATATGGACTGCAGCTTGCAGATCTGGTGTTAATCCTTTTCTTCTTTTCCTCTTAGGGCGTTACAATCCGAGGTGGACCTGGGCTTCACCCAACATGCCTCTCCAGCCAGCGCGATCTTACGCCAGCTGTCTCCAGTTTCACATACCAAGCCGGCCGAGGTCCCCCTCGACTTGTGTGCGCCACCTTCTACGTGGACGTCCTCTGTTGAGTAGACCCACAGAGTCGAAGAGTCTTCGGTCCGGAGCTAAGTTATCCATAGGTTCTTTATGGCCTCGCCATCTTAGGCGTTAGATCCGTAGACGCCTGGCTAGACTCATGTCGCTGTACAGCCCATATAGTTCATGGTTGAACTTTCTCCTCCAAATGCCACCAACGCAAACAGCACCAAAGATCGCGCGCATAAATTTTCTCTCAAAACGTAAAGAAGGACTGGGATGATCAAGGTCTTGTATAGAGTCAACTTGGTCTTCCGAGATAGGGCTCTATTGCTCAATTCTCTTTTGAGCCCAAAAAACAGCGGTTGGCAAGAGTTATTCTGCGTTTGATCTCGGTACTGATGTTATTTGTACTGTTTACCGCGGAGCTAAGATAGACGAAATCCTTAACTACATCAAAGTTATAGCTGCCTATGGTGACGTTCTGGTCAAGTCGTCGATGTTGTGCGTCCTTTCTCGATGACAGCATATATTTGGTTTTGACCTCTTTTACCGTCAGACCCATTTTTTTTTGTAACACTACACTGGAGCATTCAGACTCAAAACTGGTCCATTGTATACTGCAGTGGCGTTAATTTGATTCCAGCGGCAAATGGTGACTGGACCAGATTCGATTTCACTGAGATTCGAACCTGGGACCCTTCTAACTTGGGACAGGCATTAACCAACTGCGCCATCCAGTCGCTTTCAGACCCATTTTACTTCCGTCCGTTTCAATGCCAGCAAACGCATCATTGATGGCTCGCTGTGTTCGCCCAATCACGTCAATGTCATCCGCGTAAGCTAGCAGTTGAACAGACTTTTGGAAGATCGTGTCTCTTGTGTTGGCCAGTGAGTTTTGCACGATCTTCTCAAGTATTCTGTTGAAGAAATCACATGACAGCGCGTCGGTTTGTCTTAAACCTTTTTGGACATTGAAGGTTTCGGTAAGTTCGTTTCCGATCTTGACGGAAAGGGATGCAAATATTCCTGCTTCACCCGAGAATCCACTTTGAAAATGGATTTTCGGTGGAAGAAGGCCGTTTTTGGGCGCATCCATCCCATCTACATCAAGCTTGCGAAAATCGTATATTGTATCTCCCTCAATCCTGACTTTTTCCGCTCATGTAATCAGCTAGTTAGAGTGTGTTCCATCGCATTCTTAGCGAGGTTTTGGAAAAGATAACGATTTGTTGAAAGCGCTGTCTCACAAAACCCTTATTGGAGCCCGACCAGCCACCGTACTTGCCCGATATAGTGTCGTGCGACTTCTGCCTGTTTTCTTAACTCAAATGAGTGTTGAAGGGCAACACTAACAGTACAACTTATACCATCCAGAAGTCTTCGACCAGTTTTACGATCGCTGTATTGATACGGTGGGGGATTATATTGAATAAATATCATATTATGATGCAAAGCGTCTTCTTCCTTACTCTAGTAGAGCCTCATCGAAAATAGGATAGACTGCGTATTTCATTCTGCAAACTTTGCAATTTTCAGGGCAAGCGATTGTACACATGAATTGATCCTCTGCTGCAGGCGTTATATTACATTATGCCTCTCCTTTAATAAGTATTCTCTCAATATTTCATGAATACATAATGAATTCCAGATGCAACGCAGTGTAATTTGAAAAATAAAAATCTGCATCGACCTTCACTGAACCATAACCAGGACAAGCTACTATGCATTTGCAACCATTTCCTTGCGTCACCTTTGCATTGCACCATATGCCAAATTGTGCCAAAATTTCAAAAAAAAATTTGCATGATAATCCTCTTTCCAATCGCACAGGCAGTATCTGAGGGAAAACTCTTTCAAAAAATTTGCATAAATCGCAATGAAAACGGTATTTTTTTTTCAAATCAATTCGCACATGCGCAACGCTCGCTTGAACCGTTGGCCCCTTGTCAAAAAGGCACCGAACTCTTGTCGCTGTCAATGGGGTGCATTTTATGAATAAATTACTGTATACATTTTTGCAAGGATCAAATTCGACTGTGTTCTACATGCCACACGCACAGGAGTCTCCTCGTATGCACACACCTCGTCCATGGCTCGTGCAGTGTTATGCAAATGAACCTGTAACATGTCCTTTTTATTGATTCCTGATTATTCGATATCGGGACCCCTTTCGCATTTGGATATGGTTTGTCAGTTGGTTAGAGAGTTTAATTGAAAGCCCTTCACCGGATGTGACTGTGACAGTTGGATAAGTGCTGTGCGTGTGAGTGTGCGAGGACCGACGCATTGATTTCAATTGAACTCAATTACAGTCAATTGCATGGTCGAGGCCGGTGTCGAGGAGCTGATGTTTTGATGAACGATTTGTTAAGACGGATGAGTTGTAACCGTTTTTCGTTCGAATCTCTGCTTGAATCTGCATAAGTATTGTGTTGTTGGGAAGTCAGAAAGGGGATTCGGTGTGTAAATGGTAATTGAATACGGCTAGAGGAAGGTTGTGTGAATGGATCCCTGCGTGTTTTGATGTGTTGTGTGGTTTTTTTTCTTTTAGTTTTGTCTGTTTTGTTTTCATTTGATTGACAAAATTTCGTTAAGTCCGTATTGAATATTGGCGCGTTTTTTAACGTTGCTGCTTGCTGGATTCTTTCATAAAATGAAAAGCCTAAGGGTTCGAATTTTACTGAAGAAAGTTCTGCATTTTAATGAGATAAACTTTTGAAATTAATCGGAATATGATTTGAGAAAGGTAAAGGTTAGTAGCAAGGTAAAGAAATGCTGGCTCAGTGTCTTACACTATTGCTTGGCTCTTTTGTTTAGTTTATTGTTTCTTGAATCTTTTATACAATTGCTGTGATTCTTCTTCTTCTCAGGGCGCTACAGTCCGAGGTGGACCTGGGCCTCACTCAACATGCCTCTCCTGCCAGCACGATCTTTCGCCAGCTGTCTCCAGCGTTAACAGTACATCTCGTAAAGACTTTTAGGGCCTTTCGTCCCTAACTAGTGGTTTTTCAGTGCCCCATAACCGCAAATTTAGTTTGTTCAGTAATGATAACTTAGGACGCAAAATCGTTGAGATTCAGGAGGACGTGAGCGTGGTTTAGACGCATTGACGGTCAACGCCCATTAGCTGATGGACTGTCAGAAGTTTATAGAGGATCATCAAGTCTTTTACCGGGAAACGTCGTCTGGTCGATGTCCATGGACTCTCAACGACTAGCCATGGTAGCGATGGAGCATTGTCAGTAACTCGAATGGACCCATGAAATTCTAAAACTGTTGTGTGGGCTTGGAATTGATCTAGACTGGAGGTCTAGTGTGTAGGTGTCGTCACACTTGAATTAAATTGATTTGAAGAACTCGGGGTGTATCATGTATGTAACACTAGTAATGCGACAATAAAGATCTATTGTACCCCCTTCTTTTGATGTAGGATTTTAGTGCTGCCTTCTAAAATTTGACAACTTCTCTAGATAAGATTTCTTGAAAGTCTTTCCCTGTTACGTTTGTTTGGTTTGACATTTTAAATCTTTCTCGGGCAAGACTTGGGCAGAGAGTCAGTATATGTTCCATAGTTTCTTTGGCCTGTCCACATCGTCTACAGATTTCTGTGCTGGTGAGATCCAGTTTGTGAAGGTGGTAGTTACATGCTCCATGTCCTGTTACTGCTTCACATAGCACTCTTAGGTCTGCTTTATTAAGTTCTAGAACTTCTTTGGCTCGTTTGGGATTGTAATTTTGTTCCATGAACACTCTTGAATTTTTAATACCCTCTTGGTTGTTTCAGAACTGATTCCTTTGTTTTATGATCCATTTGTGTAGATGTAAGTTTGTGTCCGCGTTGTTGAAGCCATAAAGGGGTGAAGGCCCCGTAAAAGATACCTGAGCACTTTTCTTGGTTTGTATGTCAGCCTTTTCATTCCCTTCGTGGTTTTCATGACTTGGCATCCAGATCAACTTTAGCCTGTTGTTTCTTGCCACTTTGTTTAGTATTTTCTGACATTCCCAGACAGCCTTAGATCCCAGGGTACTTGACTAAAGTCCTTTGCGCCTGTGGTTGCCCGTGTCATCCAACAACTGAGAACTTTTGTAGTTGTAACCACAATTCCGTCGATTTCGACTGACTTTTTCGTCTTTAGTGATTCGAAAACAGTTTAGAGCTTTATTTTCGATATGAACGGGGGATGAAACTTTTCTTCGGTAATGTGATTTTTTGCCATGTTATCATCATTGAACTCGACAAAGCTGATGATTCTATGATTGCCATTGTTGCAGATCATCTCGAAGTTGAGAGTTGCTAGTCAATACGAGGTTCTCCTAGTCGTGGTTCAACTGTGGAAAAACTCTCATCCACATTATACACTTTCTAAAAAACCGCACCAACCGCCTCAATTTTCTATGGAGCTTGTAATCGAGAACTGCGTTAACTGGATCAATACCTGCTGTAATCTGTATTTGTTCGTTGTCCGTCCTTCTGGGAAACTTAAGATACGGAAGTTCGCTTTGCTTATCACTCCCAAGGAATTTTTTTTTTGTTTATTTGCGCGAACATGTTTCAGTTGTTGGATCTTACAGCTTGAATCTTATTGTCCTAATGCAAGTTAACAGAAATATGAGTATGTAATTTTAAGTAACCAAAGTTTGAATGTTTTAATGAGCGACTTTAGTGTCCTAATTTCCTCAAATCGTCTGGAAGGTTCTTAATCTTGACTACAGTCAATTTTAATGTTGCCGGAATGCGTCAATTGCCGCGTTGAGGTCAAAGTTCTCGTTGTTCACACAGTTATACTGTGATATAGTTTTTTTGTTGTTGGTAAAAGTACTTTTTGATATAGTACTGCTCGTTTTATTGCAATTGTATTAGATACATGTCAATCTACTTATTTAACAAGTTTATATCGGGCGGTATTTAAAGCGCATTCGAGAAGAGTGCTTTCGTCAGTTGTCTGTAAAAGCATATCCAACGGGTCCGGATACATTTGCAGTCCGCAATATCGTTTGAATACAGCACTAAGTACTCACTGGTCACACAGATGCGCGAAATAGTTTGCCGTTTGTTGGTGTGTGTCTATCAGCTGCAGTCTTGCGTATAACAACATAAGATCCGGAAGCGAACCGCTTCCTAGATACAACGAGATCTCCCATGATTTTCCCAACCTCACGTATTTAAGTCCCCGATCAAAATTAAATAGTTCTCTTCCGAGTCCAGCGTAAGGCATCGAAAGAGTGAATTGGGATCTGATATAGTTGTTGTGGTATGAGACGAACCGGAACCGACACCAACAGAGAAAGCTATACTGCGAAGAGAAATGCATGATAATTTTATACTAACTATCGTCACAAGAGATAGGCTAGCTAGGGCCAGGTCCACCTCGGACTGGAACGCCGCCATTATTATTATGATTATCGTTACAACAGGCAGTTATAATATAAGTTGCACATATAAGTTTAAGAGATATGATAGTTGATCATCTTAAACTCAATTCTACACACATTTTGTTGAGGACAAAAGTTGTTTCTGTCAAGGAATCCTTTAGTAAAGAAGTGGATAAAATTCATCAGTAACGTAGTTTATGTACCGGTCATACAAAACTGTTGGGAGACTGTAATGAAATGTACACTGAGTTTTGTATAAAGCTTGCGCATAAATTTCCATGACCTCAACTTGCGCGAAATTTTTAGAAAATGCGCCTTTTACTTTCAATTTTCAGCTACCTTTACAATTTCACCCCCCTCCACATATTTAATAAGAGATGGAAGCAGACTACGAACCAGTGTTACATTCCTACATATGTACATGAATCACTGGAAATAAGTATGTATGGAATTATGCTGACGTAAAATGATTGTTTTGTATGTTATCAACAGTGAATGCGTGTTGATATTAGCTGTTTCGACATTGATTTGTCTTAAATATCGTTTGGAAGGCTTCGTTTTTTCACTTCCGGCTTTGTACGACCGCTTCGATGTTGTGAAAGTTGTGATGATCATGTTTTACCAAGACTAATGGACGCGTCTTTCTAAATTCTCCTCCAGCTGTCGTCGAATTTAATTCTCCGGTAGTATCGATCAAGATGTCTTTAAGAAACTTCAACTTCATCCCCCACTCGACATCAAGCAGAAATGTGAAGAAACGATCGTTTTATTTCCGCATCCATACACACCGTCCGAAGACTTTGAAATATCGAACAAGAAAGTTGATTAATGATGATCGATCAAGCGCCAGAGGACATTTTTCAGCATTTTCCCACAGTCCAACGTTCCAAGACATCATTAATAAAAAAGGAAAATAATTAGCAAAATTTTCTTGTAAAAAAGTGCGTAAAAAACTGGAAATCATTAGGAAACGTGATGAAATTCGAGACTTAAAAATCCAGCGAACTTATTTGATAAATGATCGTCCATCGGGCTGTCACTTTGCACGAGAAGGGTTAAGAGGTGAGCACCATTTGGACGGATTGAATTTCGCCGCCAAGAAAGATTCGTGTGCAAGACGTAAGAAAACAGCAAAAATCATTGAAATTAATGATCACCCAACACGCACCCTTTTAAGGAAAAATGAGAGAAAACAAAAGCGCTCGGTACCCCTTTTACGTGCGTGCGTAGAGTTCGGAAATGTTTCCCACCCTTTGGCTAGTTCTGCAAAAAACATACGTTCGTTGCTCAAAATATATTTCGCAAAATACACGCACACATGGACACACGAAATAAAGAGGAGTCCTAGAAACTCGAGCTGCTCGCATCCTTTCATAGTCCACTACACAGATGGAACCTTTTGTGCTCATGTAGGTCGTTCGGAAATATTTTCGGTTGTTGCTTCGCTGTATCCGGAGTCCTTGTGTGTGCACAGTGTGGTTCGGGATCAATATTTGTGCAAGGATCGATCAATTATTTATTTTGTTGCCATAGGATGCGGAAAAAGGGTTGAAATTATTTATTTTTTTGAAGAAAAATAATGCAATGTTTTGTGCGTTGCAGGCATTCGCATCCGTTGCCGTCTAGGAGGACGTAACTCTATCTGTTGGGGGATAAAGATTGATGCAATTACATTAGGGGAAGATTGTAATGTTGTCTTGAGGTAAGACGAAGACGAGATTTTGATGGATGAAGCCAATGCATTGTTCTGTCTTGAACTGATATTCGATATTGCAAATTGTAGTGCATGAGAATTTTTTTTTGCGCTTTCTGAGGCATTCAATGTAAAGTGGCGGAAAGGTTTTTGAGTGAAAGTACTTAAGCGTTGAAATTGAACGAACGGGTTGAGCGTGTACATGGATAAGACGATCCTTTGGGTTTAGTGAGCATTTTCGAAATTTCAAAGGATTAAGTGAAACAGAAAAAAAAAAAAACACGTGGACATTGAAAATTTTAAGCCTTAAATAGGAAAAGTCGTAAGAGTTGGTTCATGGTTTTCACAAAAGTCTACATACGATTTTTATAAGTTCGAGTACATACTGAATTTGTTTGCTACCAGTAACGTAATAGGCACCGAAAGGTCCAGTTTTCGGTTTAGTCTGCGTAAAAGTTAAGCTTCTGCTTCTGCTTCTTCTGTTTTTGCTTAAGATTTCCCCATATGATAGCATTAATCACTTTTTAGCGTGAAGTGAGATATGCTTGTGGTGTGACTTGCATTAATAAAAGATGTAATTGAAGGTTTAGTTGCTTTTAAAAATATTTAGATATCAGTGCCGATCCATTAACCCGTCCAAGTGCTACTCTATCCTCTATACCAGGGCTGTCCAAACTGGGCGCGTCGTGTGCGGGCCAAAATTAAAACAAGAACTGACGAAGAGAAGAACTTTCTTTCTTTCTTTAACAATGTTATCAATATCAATATCAATATTCGTCGTTGCCAAGCGCATTGCGTGATCCATTTTCAAACCGAGATTCGCTAATTTCGGAAAGCGATTATCGAGGAGCTTAAAAAAATCTATTCCAATTTCCACTCTACTTTTGTAGAAGAAGTCGGATTGTAGCTCACGTAACACCAATTGGTAGTCAGTCTTTACACTTTCAATACCCAGTGTTAATGGATGGGTGAATAGTGACAAATGACTTTCTAATTACTTAAAATCTATAAATCGATTTTTAAACCCCAAAATTACCTCGTCAATGTACCCAGAAAAGTGGTATCTTTCGAAATTTCCCATCATGGAGATGGTAAAGTTCTTTGTAACTCGGAAAAAAAGAAAGATCATTCTTTTCTAAAGACATTTTGAACAATTTCAGTTTACATTTAAATCCATTTGCATGTCCGTACAAGTCGCGATATTATTGTGTTTGCCTCGCAACTTCAAATTTAATTCGTTCATGTGTTGGGTCATATCCGTTAAAAATGCAAGATCAGCAAAGAATTGCAAGCAGTTTGCTTTTTATTTCTTTGGCATTAGATTTCATTTCGTCTTACAATCTGATGTCTGAGTGTAAAATTAAATCTCCGTACGCTGCATCGATTTCAGTTAAAAAATCGCGAAATTTACGATAAGTCAAAGCTTTGTTTCCGCCCCTAATCAGATTTGTTGTTTTGACAGCCACCTTCATTGCGTCCACCTGACGCATAAAGCTTCTTGGTGTATGATGCAGTGAATTAAAGAGCAATAAATACCATTCTGTTTAAGGATTCCAGAAAATCCTGTCACTGTCCCTGTCATTGCTTTAGCTTCATCGGCCACAACACAGAAACATTTTTGAAACTCTGCGTAATCTATAAAAGTGGTACTGACAGCTTCATAGATATCACTTCCTTTAGTTGTTCCATGTACAACGCCAAATTCAACATTTCTTCCATAATAGTAGTATATATATATATATATATATATCAGTACATAATCTTTTGAAATGTAGCAACATTTTTGTGCAAGCTTAGGCTGCATAAAACCTACAGCCATTTTTATTGCACATTGTTGGACTGAATGGTTTTTTAGCTTTGATCAATTGTAGGAGGCAGCTAAACTCAGTTCATTTTCTGTATTTACTTTCGAAAAAGTGCTTGTTTGCTGCACCAATTATTTCTTTTATTTGGCTATAATAATTTTTCTAACTTCACCTTTATGTTCCCTATACTTTTCTTCATGCAAAGTTGTGTAATGCCGCTTAACATTGTATACAAATCATACAAATCATACATCAAATTTTATTATTATTGTTCCCATTTCTCATTAAAAGCACGATTTTCATCGCTTAGGTACTTTTCGCTTCTTTGTAGACATAGTCTAAGTATTCGGCATTAACGAATGGTATAATAAAATACAAACGTTTGATTTTCGCAAAATATTTGTGAACAAAATACAGTTTATTATCTTTATTTATTATTAATATCATACTTTATTTATTATTAATATTTATTAAATACAGTTTATTAGCGGATTCTTTCGCCGATAGAAGTGCAAAGCGGACAAAGTGAATTTTTTCCACTACTTCAGAATTCAAAATTGAAACTCAATTTTGCTCAAAACATATTAACTTCGTTATTTTGCGTTACTGTTATTAGTAATAACTTATTAGAATTAGAATGTGTGTATGTATTTTATATCAGTATGCATTGTATATAAGTTTGAATGCTTACATTTGTTTTTTTTTTTTGGTGCGAAATAAGATTTCGTAGTTGAAGTTTTTTTTATGTCGCGGGCTGCAATAACAGGGTTGGCTTGCCGCTTGCGGCCCGCGGGCCTTGTTTTGGACAACCCTGCTCTATATGATTACACATCTCCTCCCAGTTTAACAGTAGGGTTTATGTTTTGTTTTTATTATCGGTAAATATCACTTGTTTCCCAAGGCAATTGAGAGTTTTTCATCTATTTTGTAGTATTCCAAATATTTAAATAGAACAATCAAGGCGCCGTGGCCGTGTGGGTTTGTGCGTCGACCCATAGGCAATAGACTTTCAAGTCTCGAGTCACTGACAATGCTCAAAGAGTATAACTGTCTAAGAAAGCTTCTAAATTTCGCCATTTGGAGTCGGCATTAAACTGTAGGTTCCCTCCACTCGTGAGAGAACAATAGCACGCATAACACAAGTGGTTGCTGAGAAGATAGGATATGTTAGCACTGCGACTGCTGTACGCAAGTTTGCACAAAAAGTTCGTGAGACTGGTATGCTAGTGGACAATACTCATGGTCCGCGTCGTCGTACGGAGCGCTCAGATGAGAATATTGCTGCTGTGGCCGAGAATGTGAGATTCAATTCACGAACTTCAACTCGCTATCGATCTCAACAGATCAACATTTCACGCACTAGCCTGGGGAAAATTCTGCATAAAAATCTCGGATTATTCGTTTACAAGGTCCGAATGACTCAGCAATTGGAGGCGCGCAACCATCCGGTTCGTTATTACTTCGCTGTTTGGGCCTTAGAGCAGAGCAGCTTGAACTGGACAACGATTTTGGGCGAAAAATCATCTTTTCTGACGAGGCGCATTTTCATCTCTGTGGTTACGTTAATAAGCATCTGGGGCTCGGAAAACCCGCACGTTATTGTCGAGAAGCGAGAAGCTAATGTATCCACAGAGAGTGACAGTTTGGTGCGGATTGTGGAGTGGTGGCATCATTATACCATTTTTCTTCGAAAATGAGGCTGGCAACAACGTCTCGGTCAATGGTGGACGTTACAGATAGGGATGCAAACGATACATCGATTTTTGCAAAACATCGATGTTTCGTTCATAAGCATCGATGTTAACATCGATGTTTTGATAATCGATATATTGCCTATACATCGACGCAAAACTGTCAAACATCGACGTCGTTCATTCATTTTGTTAAGCATTGCCAAGATGTGTTATATATAAAATGTGCTTTTATTTGTGTAATAATAATGGGGTGTAAAAGAGCTAGAGATGCGCAATACAATGTAACTTTGTCATATCTTACCCTCTCCTAGTCTAACATCCTACTCCGAACTTTCAAGTGGTAAACCCGGGCATCGAGCAGCCCTCAAGAAGACTGGATATCCAACTCCTACGGAACTGTGGGTCGGTGGCTAATCGGAGAGGGTTAATGTTTCGGATGCGAAAGCATAGCAGACCTTGTGTCAACAGCCAAACTAGCGCCTGTTCACCAAGGGAATGCGGCTGGGAGCGGTTGTCGGTCTTGGAGTAAGCGAATCGCTATATAAACGTGCATGAATGTCCCGCTCCGGAACCCAAATCCCGAACCGAATAAATCCGAAACCGAAGTAAAAATCTAATCATCAACGAAACGGAAGATACGGAAGGTTTTTGGGTTGAAACTGGCAAGACTAGCAGTTTGTTGTTTAGGTACGTCGTAAAAATAGCCACCAATTTGTGTGATGGAGAAGATAAATAAAACATCGGAAAACTATCAATTTTTGTCGTGAAACCATCGATGTTTTTAAGAACGATGGTGAATCCCTAGTTACAGAGCCATGTTAACCAACTTTTTTTTGCTAAAATTTAAGACATGGATTTAGACGACCTTTGGGCATTAAGAAGACAAACTAATGTCCTCTTTAAGAAAACGAAAAAAAAGGACACGATACCAAAAAGAGGACTGTCATCTAAAAAGAGGACGTGGTCACCGTATTCATGCAGGATGGCGCGCCATGCTGCAGAGTCCATCCCACAATCGATCATTCGCGCACCAAATTCCCAAATCATGTTATCAGCCGTCTTGGCAAATTGATAGGCCGCCTCGGAAATGCGATCTGACCCTTTGGACTTTTTTTTTGTGAGAAACCGTGAAGGATTCAAGCACATGAGACCAAGCAATTCGTGAGTTACAGCCCGAAAACATCAACAAGGTCTTGGAAAATTGGGGTGACAAAATGCGCTACTGCGAAATAAGCTGAGATAGCCACTTGAACGACATTGTATTTCATAATTAATGGGAATGTTTGATCTTACTAATAAAGCCAAAATACAAGAAGCTTGTATTTGGTCCCCCCTGTATAAATACTTCCAAACCAGCCCACGAAGATTTGGAGAGTAAAAAAGTTAAGCATTTATGGAAAACTATATTAGGGCTGTATGGCGGCAACAGTCAACAATGAACAAAATGCTTTATTTGAATATTTCAAGGCAAAACTTACGCCATAGAGTGGAAAAATTGTATTTGAAACGAACATGGGTATGTCAGAAGGACAATGATTCAAAGCACACCGCTAAAATTGTTGCTGTTTGGCCCGCCATTTATATGGAGTATATAGATTTTATGGACAACAAAGCCCCAGTGCGAAGAATCTTCGATTTTGAGAAGGTAAGATAACGCAACAGAGGACGTCTATGATTAAGGTGGCACGCAGAGGTAGAGGAGGACATCAACTAATTTGGTGTGCTCGCAAAAGATCGTGTTAACTAAAAAGGCTTGTTGGTTGACGCCCAGGTCCACCCCGGAAATAAGAAGAAAATGCTGTAAGCCTTGAATAACGAAAGGGATCATGACCATCCCATCGCTGATCCTTACCTCATTTTATCTTAATTACTCAAGGCCCTCAATCTTTAAAAATTTGCATAAATGATGCAACACCTATGAATTTTAATCAAAGGAAGCAAACCACATCAAAATTTGCATTTAGTACATTCATCTCTCCTCCAGGCCACCACGAGTCCCCATGTCACCCCTGTCGGCGTTAAAATTAGCGAACCAAATTAGTTCCCCTGTGGGACACCGAAATCACCATAAATTACTACTTTTGCAATTTCGACGCGAAAACCCGCTATGCAAAAAAATACCACACCGGTCTGCTCATCTGCATGCATCCAGGTATGCGTCGCAGCATGTTGCAATAATGCATCGGATTCCGAGCACCCCTTTTCGCGAATATCAAATTTCCCAAGGAAACTTCGCTTCCTTCACCCTTTCACCGAAGATCATCAGCAGACGCATCCATCCCGAAATGCAATGTAACTGCCTGTCATCCTTCTATCGCACCATCCATCTACAATGTTTTCTTACGCAAACATCACAGCGATCCTTTGGATTTCACGAAATTCCCATGGAATTTAGGCTAAACGTCTTCCCGACCCCTGCACGGCGAATCTTTCTGCATTCACTGCCGAAAGGGTGCAAAAACGAAAATCTATCTAGTCGATGAGCAAAAAACACGAGGAATCCTTAAGAGGACGACAGTCATCGGGCGAAAGGCAAAAGAAAAGATCGTTCGCTGATCGAACTGCTGCAGAAATCTGAGACGAGCATCATCGACATCATCATCGTGATCCTCTCACCCCTGAAAATCGGACGACAAAAAAAAGGATTTTCAATTCACGCTAAATTACGTCAAAACTCGGAGCTCCTCCGAAGGAAAAACCGAATCGAAAGCAAAACTCCGATAAGGTTACCTAAGTCCTTCGGAGAGGAAGGATCACAACCCTTGCGACCCCTCGTCGCATTACCAAAAACTCACGATTTTTCCTCAAATTTCAAGGATCCTACCCACAGTAGGGATCGACGGTTCCCAGAGGTCTCCCCGATGTGGCACGAAGTGTATTAGAGAATTCACCCGTGAAAGACATTTACCACCGCCCAGAGTCCATAGGTTAGGACTATTAAGGTTAAATGATAATGCTCGTCGGAGTCCTGGATACCTGGACCACTGCGGATGATTTTGTTTTCTTCGTTTCTTTTTTTTTTGCGAAATTCTGTGATTTTTTAAGGATTTTCTTGTGTTTACTTTACCCCTTGGGTTAATTGTCCTTAGCTAATAGTGTCCTCGCAGCGTCGAAGGGAAAATGGGACACCACCAGGTAAGGGAGCTTCTTCGTGAATTACCCTGACAATGGAATTTGGTTATTGATCATCCTCCGATCGATGGATGGATTCTTTTAACTTCATTCACACATCTGCATTGTCTAGCGATGATCGACGTCTCTTTTGAATAGAGCACCGCATAACGATTAAGACTGCAATGCCTGACCGTTTCTTTGTTGCGAAGAAAGGACACATGAGAATGGATCCCTAATGGTCTTTGAGAGGGAAGTCAACACAAAGCATAATGAAGATACACAAGGAGGATTTATTTATGCAGATTGGATGAAAGGACAGAGGACGAGAATGAATTGTGTGTTGACAGTTGAGGTCAGACGTGGTCAAGCAGGAAGCAGAGAAATGACGGTGATGAGGTGTTGATGGTAATCTTATTACGGGTGATCCTTTGGAAGGCGAAGATTTGTTGAAAGGGAACAGATTTGCTTGCACTTGTTGTATAGAAAAAGAAAATCAACTTGTAGTCAAGGGTCTGAAATAGACTTGGGTTATGATTTCAGAAAACTTGGATAATTTTAGGCCTGCAGGGGGCAGGTTATTTGGCTATTTGGCATAATGTCACTTTAACAAAGTTTCATAGGGCCAAATTTTGCATAATGTCGCAAACTAATTTGGCCCTATGGCGCTTTTGAAAGCTGAATGTTAATATTCGGCCCAATGACACTTTCAAAAGCGTCATTATGCTAATTTGGCATAATGTCGTTTGGCACGATGTCATGGCACCAATTTGATCTCAACGGCAAATGGTGTGTGGACCAGATTTGCAAAACCAGATAAAAGCGTATTAACTTTGCTTTCACTGGGATTCGAACCTGGGACCCCTCTAACTTAGGGCAGGCACTTAACCAACTGCGCCATCAAGTCGAACCGCGAATTCTACGAGCTGTACCAAGATGTAGTAGTTAAAAAAGCCAAAAAACGACAACTTCACTGGTTCGGCCACATCAAGCGAATGGACAATACCGCTCCAGCAAAGAGGATCTTCGAATCACAGCCCACAGGTTTGAGACGGAAGACCGAACCTCCGTTTCAAGGACCAAGCTATCGCGGATGCCAGAGCGCTTGGCCTGGATAACTGGAAGCAAAGTGCCCAGGACCGCAGGGCATGGAACGCTGCCGTATTTCAGGAGAACTCGATTTGACTCCCCATCAAATTAATAACGCCGATGAGTCCCGGTTATTCTACCGACTTATGCCCAACAAAACCCTTGTAGGATTTAAGGAATTTTTAGCTCCTGGCCGAACGACAAACAAAGAAAGAATCAAGTTTCTCGCCTGCACTAACGCTTCGGGTTTGCACAAAGTTAAGCTATTCGTCAACGGAAAATCTGTAAAACCACGATCATTTAAAAATGTTGACCAGATGCCCGTTGTATACAAGGCAAATAAAAATGCTTGGATGACGTAAGCATTCTTTGAACAATAGTTCCACTCGGGGTTTGTGCTTGAGGTAACAACATTTTACCGGCCACGGGTATGTCTTTTTTTCATACGTTTTTTGTAAGGTAAGACTCTTTCTAAGTTCGAAAGGAGTTCCAAAAAAAGCGCGAGGATAACGTTCCTTGCCATCCAAAAGATGGAAAGTTAAAAGGTTGTGTCGGCATGATCGTTGTCATGTGTTTTCCTACAAATTGCATTGCTATCCCTCAGCCAATGGGCCAGAATGTTAAAAATTTGAAAAATTTGCACTACAAAAAATTGGCGTTTTTAGTTGGATGTGAGGGATCAGACCTTGAAATAAAAATGAAAGCATTTAATCTCCTAAATCCAATTTGCCTTCTATCTAACGCATGGGTGGATTGCAGGCAGATTCAGTCAAAAAATGCTGGAATGTGTTGATGGCTTCTCATAGTGATTGGAAAAATTAAGATGAGCTACCTTTGAGCACAGTTAGAGCTCAAATTATCAGTGAACACGCGGTCGTAGAATCCATATCAACTCTCTTTAATGATATTTCCAGCAGCGAATCCATTTCTAATGAAAACATAAATGATTGGGTACGCAAAATCATCTAGCAATTCGATGGGCTGAACAAAATTCAGCCCCCATTGAGCAAATTTAAAGTCTTCAAAAACTACCATTTGGAGCTTTCGATATAGGGTAGATTATGCTATAGCATAGTTGCCTAGCTGATGTCACAGATGCTCTTGAAGAAGTAATCCCCCAAAGCGAGACGCAAGACAGATAAAAATGTTAAATGTTTTTGGTTCTTTGGAGGCTAGAAGATTTTTGCTATGCGGCAAGAATTCCTCCTGTTCCATATAATTGCTAGCCATTTGTTGCGACTCAGCATCAATTTCGTTGGAAAAAAAAGCTGAATTGAAGCTGCATTCTGTAGGGATTTGGATTTCTCGCTTAGCAAGTTTATCAGCTGTTTCATTCCCTAAAATTTATTTGTGCCCAGGAATTGTGTTGTTTCTATAAAGTATTTGTAGCTGGTTAAAGTAGTAGTATACGGCTTTAGGTTTTATTGTATTGCTTTGTAGTGCTTTCTTGCAGCCTGGTATTGTAAGATGCTTTTTGGATAGTAACGGACTCACCTTGGAACATTATCCATCTATTACGCAATTTATAGCACATGACTGTTCGTAGCGTTAAAGACTCCAGACCAGTGCTGCCAGTTTATGGTAAATTTACCTTTTCGTGGGAAATTCCAAATCCCATTCCACACATTTGGTAAAAATGTATTTTCTTACCAAAAAGGGTAAATTTCTTCTGAAACCAATATCCTTCCGTTTGTTGGTATTCTCTAAGAAATCTATTGTTGCAATACCCTAGATTCAAGGGATGGCTGAAACCTGTACCACAAAAAAGCGAGCTGCAGAGCTAAGAAGCAGAAATAATAAGGCACGGTAGAGGAAGCAAACATTAAAGGAATACAAATGCAGTCCAAAATTTGTGAAAAAATGGTATAGCTCACATTTTTTGGAAGTGGTAAATTTTCAGTGGTATGGTAATTTTTCTTCTGTGGTAAATTTTACTTAAAAATAATGGCAGCACTGCTCCAGACGACGACAACTATCATCGTCCTCCAACCAGCTTAAAGTCAGAGCTCTTATGAACCAACCCATTGGGTGGCCTAGAGAATCATTTTTTCCCGATTGGAGATTGAAATCTCCTAGATTTGTTCAGAATTTCGCTCTTCTTATCGAATTGAGTCTAAAAAATTTCCTCGATTATTGCAACAACCGTGGTCATTGCAACTACCTCGTTTTAATTAGTTGCGATAATCGAGAATGCACTGTATTCTGAAAGTTCGTCAGAATTGTATTTTAACGTCCATTTAGTCAAAAGAAAATTAAATTATTGTCCAGTAAAAAAAAACATCATCATCATTCCCTTTGTACATAAAATCCTTTTTTTCGCTTTGGAGTTCAACGGAAATAACTGTTACATGAGTGCAATTGAAAAATGAAAAAAAAAAAATCACAAAATATCCCTTCCATTGTGTCCTTTCAAAACTCTCTGGCCAAAGGGTATCCTCGGGCGCGACGACTCATTGTTGTTTTTCAAACTCTCCGCCGTCATCCTCGATACATTCGCATTGTCATTCTCGATACACCGCCATCCCTTGTGGCTGCCGGCCATAGACCTCTGGTGAACATCACGCAAGAGGCTAAAGGTACCAATACCAACATTAAACTGACATAATCTCAAACGTCAACCCTTTTTTTTGAATTCGGTAAAAACAAAAATTGAATTTTATTTCTGGAGTTTCTCTTATTCTCGAATCCTTTTTCGACTGCGCACACATGGAAAAGGGTCCTTTTGAGTGAGTTAGTGTGCACTCACACACACGCTGCAGCATCTATGGACATCTTTGCGCCAACATCATCAACGGCGGCGTAGCCACACCTGGCGCTTTGGTACGAGACTTCCTTTTACACACACGCTGCAGCATCTATGGACATCTTTGCGCCAACATCATCAACGGCGGCGTAGCCACACCTGGCGCTTTGGTACGAGACTTCCTTTTTGAGCAAAAGGATTACAAAATTTCTTCGGCTCGACGTCGTGTTGTTGTTGTTGCGAGAAAGATTGATGATAGAATGCAATCCTTTTTCTTGTATTTGAGGAAAAAAATCGTCTTCCTTTCATACAACACCGGGCCACATCATCGATCTGTAGACAGGAAAGATCAAATTAAAGTTTTTTTTGCTCAAAAAAAGGAATTCATCGATCTATTTGGTGATTTCTTATGGATATTTTTTTAAGGGAAGGTCCTGTGAAGGGCACATACACACATCGTGCCGTAGCGAAAGGGATGAGGATGATTAGTGCTGAATGTTGTTTTGCCAGAACATTTAAAGTCGACACGATCGGGGGTGGATTACTACATGAGTTTTTATTCTTTTTATTGCAACACCGAAAGGAGCACATGTGCGCCGAGAGGGAGTGCTGGAAATTGCGCAATTTACCAAAACATAAAAAGATCTGCAATGATGTTGGTTTAGAAAGGATACTGAAGGTACTCCAATAGAGAGATTTTCTTTTTTAAAGGGGTCTTGCAGTTATTCAATTTATTGACTGTGGAATTCCCGTTCACATTCTCAAATTATGATATAGTCTAGCAGAATTATTGTGTAACTAGCACAGCAAATAGATTCTAAAATGTTCACAGAACTCGTGCTATGTGGTAGAGAAAGAAAAGAAAAGCGCCCATTTCGAACGATCGTGAAAAGTGTTTTTTCTCGAAATTTCTTTGTTTTGGCTTACAATTACACCCTCAAATGATCAGTCTCAGTCGCAAGGATGTACGCATTGCGGTGGAAAACATTGGGAAAAGTGCACACAGTGTAATTAGCACCGGCGCTATGCGTCCAGGCATCCCCCACAATGATAACTGCAGAAAAAGCAGTGGCGATCTTTTTCGAGTCGCTGACAATGCTTAAAGACTATAACTGTCTAGAAAAAGCTTCTCAATCTCGCCGTTCGGAGTTGGCATTAATCTGTAGGTCCCCTCCACTCGTGAGAGAACAAAAGCACGCGCAAACCGAGTGGATGCTGAGAAGCTAGGCCCAGGTCCACCTCGGACTTTAGCGCCGCCGGAGCTTTGGAGGGCAGATTCTGGGGATGCAGTCCAAGCATCCTAAGATGGATGTACATATATAGCTATTGCTAGACCTACAATCACCTACGGTGCAATAGCATGGACTAAGAGAACCAATCTGAACAACACGAGGGAAACACTCAACAAAGTTCAAAGGTTGGAATGCCTTTGTGTTACTGGCGCCATGAGGGCTTGCCCAATTGCGGCCATGAAAGTGCTATTGGAGCTGACTCCCTTGCATCTAGTAGTTGCAGAATGTGCAAACAAAGAGATCATGAGAATGGCAAAAAAGGGGATAGGAAAACACAGGTGCATTACATCGAGGCAATTCGATGCATTAGTCAAAAAGCTATGACTCCTGGCCTTTCCGAAGGATGACGCGATTAGAAAATGTAAAGAATTAGAAAATCCAAAAGAAGTTTACCAGTAAGCTGGACTGGAACAATGAATCCATGGTCCACAGACTGAGCAGCAACACGGTAAAATGATATGCAGATGGATCAAGAACTGATGAAGGAACTAGGGCAGGGGTCTTTGGGCCCGGTATAAAATATAGGCAAACGTACCAGCATCTTTCAAGCAGAAATTTATGCCATAGACAGATGCGTCCAAATCAATCTCGACAGGAACCATATCAACCGCGACATAGCAATAATGTGATATTCAAGCTGTCATAATAGCACCAGACTCCTACTCCATCAAATCTATGCTCGTGGGAATGACTACAGAAGCTTAAAGAACTGAGTAGTAGGAACAGAGTGAAACTCTGCTGTATACCTGGCCGTATAGGGATAAAAGGCAATGAAATGACCGACTCCCTACACAACATATATTTGCTCATTTAGTACCTCAAGGAACTCCTCCTGTTTTAATACCTTTTAGAGTATGTATTGAAACAATTAGAAATGTAATTCGACAAGAAAAGGACCATCAGAACCCTTCATAGGCCCTGAGCCATTCTGCGCTGTAGGAGACCATGTCCTAAGAGAAGAATTCAGGGAACTACAGAGAAAGAATCGGACAGAAAACTGGAATAAAGCTCATGGCATGGAGCAGGCCAAGAAGCTCCTAGGGCAGTACAACCGAAAGAGATTTGAAGCATGCATCAGAATGAGCAAGAATGTATCCGTATCCTAACAGGCTTCCTAACGGGGCACTGTAGACTTAGGGAGCATCTAAGGAAACTAGGGTTATCTGAAGAAGGCCTCTGCAGATTTTGTGGAGAATTCAATGAAATTCCAGAACATATACTGGGATTTTGTGAGGCACTAGCCCACAAAAGAAAAATATGTCTGGGCAAGTACCTAATATCAGATGGAGAAATGCACCACCTCTCATTCTCAGATTCCTGAAGGAAACTGGCTTGGAGAGAATACTCTAAAACAGATTTCTTCACCTATGCGCAATATGAGTCCATTACCCTCAATGCAACTCTGAAAAGAACTGCATTTGAGGGAAACTCGTAATTGTGCTAAGGTATTAAAAGGGGGCACAATAGATTTTGAAGGCCGAGGTGCAATATACCCTCAACAATAACAATAATAGTAACACATTGGACCAAAACTGTTGATCTAAGCTGTGTCCGTAAGCCTCTAGGGCACCCGCAAACCTTCTTCATCTAGTTACACTCTTAACTACAGTAGAATTGTTTTCATCTGACCTTGTCAACTGAACATGATTTGGAGTCTTCATATCAATAACCTGTCTGAGATATTCGGAATCGTCAATTAAACGCATTTTAGCTGTGCGAGAACTGCCCAGAAAAACCTTCTCCACCAACTTCACTGTTCAGAGTCGGTCTTAAATTGTAAGTCCCCTCCGTTCGTGAGAGAACAAAAGCACGCATAACACGATTGGTTGCTGTAGAAGCTAGTTGCAAGTCTACCCCTGACTGTAGCGCCATAATTATTATTGATCTTATTATTCGTATTATTAGCTGGTTGATGCCTAAAAGCTGTACGCAGTTTACAGAACGTTTTCGTAACATTGTTACCATTTTTTGTGAGC
The DNA here is from genome assembly GCA_930367185.1 of Myathropa florea. Lineage (NCBI taxonomy): Eukaryota > Metazoa > Arthropoda > Insecta > Diptera > Syrphidae > Myathropa > Myathropa florea. The sequence continues at coordinate 36,377,038 of OV884004.1, read as the reverse complement.
TTTCACTATTTTTACACATTATGTGACTGTGCATTGATTCACATTTAATAACCTTCTATTTTTTATTTAGCAAAAGTTATCACAATGATAGTCGAATGTTGACAGTTTAATAGTAACCTGAAATATAGAATGAAACGCCGTGGCGTAGTGGGTAGGTGCGTCGACTCCTACGCTCGAGGTCGTCAGTTCGAATCTCGAAAAAAACATCAAACATTTTTTCACGGCTCCACCTCTTTCGAGTCACTGACAATGCTCAAAGAGTATAACTGTGTAGAAAAAAGCTTCTCAATCTCGCCGTTCGGAGTCGGCATTAAACTGTAGGTCCCCTCCGCTCGTGAGAGAACAATAGCACGCACAACACGAGTGGTTGCTGAGAAGGTAGGCCCAGGTCCACCTCGGACTGTAGCGCCGCCATTATTTTTATTATTATAGAATGAAACTTTTTGTTGGATGATCCGAGGCTTTCAAATTCTAAATTTCTCAAGACTTCTGTAAAATGAGAAAGATAGTCGGAGACAAAACAGAATCCTGGTTGACAAAACTGACAACTTAATGCAAAAACTTACATACTTATCAGGCCTGCGACCCTTGGGGGGTCTGACCTATTATCACCTTCCATCACTGACGACCGATCCCGAGCACGCTGCTTCCAGTCATCAAGATCAAGCTGCCTTGCATCCGTGACGACTTTGTCTTTGTACCGGAGGTTCAGTCTTCCTCTTCTTCTCGAATAAGGAAGCACGGGTTCGAAGACTCTCTTGGCTGAAAAATTTATGTCCATTCGCTCGATGTGGGCGAGACAGTTTAGTCGACATCGATTGTTTACTTCCGGACTATGTCGACACCCCTGTACAGATTATAGAGTCCGCTGTTGTGTATTCTCTTCCATTCGCCCTCTTCTCAGACAGGGCGAAATATCCTGTATCTAAATATTCAATAGCTGCTCGTTACGAACTTTTCATAGGTCTCAATAATAATAATAATAATAATAATAATAATAATAATAATAATAATAATAATAATAATAATAATAATAATAATAATAATAATAATAATAATAATAATAATAATAATAATAATAATAATAATAATAATAATAATAATAATAATAATAATAATAATAATAATAATAATAATAATAATAATAATAATAATAATAATAATAATAATAATAATAATAATAATAATAATAATAATAATAATAATAATAATAATAATAATAATAATAATAATAATAATAATAATAATAATAATAATAATAATAATAATAATAATAATAATAATAATAATAATAATAATAATAATAATAATAATAATAATAATAATAATAATAATAATAATAATAATAATAATAATAATAATAATAATAATAATAATAATAATAATAATAATAATAATAATAATAATAATAATAATAATAATAATAATAATAATAATAATAATAATAATAATAATAATAATAATAATAATAATAATAATAATAATAATAATAATAATAATAATAATAATAATAATAATAATAATAATAATAATAATAATAATAATAATAATAATAATAATAATAATAATAATAATAATAATAATAATAATAATAATAATAATAATAATAATAATAATAATAATAATAATAATAATAATAATAATAATAATAATAATAATAATAATAATAATAATAATAATAATAATAATAATAATAATAATAATAATAATAATAATAATAATAATAATAATAATAATAATAATAATAATAATAATAATAATAATAATAATAATAATAATAATAATAATAATAATAATAATAATAATAATAATAATAATAATAATAATAATAATAATAATAATAATAATAATAATAATAATAATAATAATAATAATAATAATAATAATAATAATAATAATAATAATAATAATAATAATAATAATAATAATAATAATAATAATAATAATAATAATAATAATAATAATAATAATAATAATAATAATAATAATAATAATAATAATAATAATAATAATAATAATAATAATAATAATAATAATAATAATAATAATAATAATAATAATAATAATAATAATAATAATAATAATAATAATAATAATAATAATAATAATAATAATAATAATAATAATAATAATAATAATAATAATAATAATAATAATAATAATAATAATAATAATAATAATAATAATAATAATAATAATAATAATAATAATAATAATAATAATAATAATAATAATAATAATAATAATAATAATAATAATAATAATAATAATAATAATAATAATAATAATAATAATAATAATAATAATAATAATAATAATAATAATAATAATAATAATAATAATAATAATAATAATAATAATAATAATAATAATAATAATAATAATAATAATAATAATAATAATAATAATAATAATAATAATAATAATAATAATAATAATAATAATAATAATAATAATAATAATAATAATAATAATAATAATAATAATAATAATAATAATAATAATAATAATAATAATAATAATAATAATAATAATAATAATAATAATAATAATAATAATAATAATAATAATAATAATAATAATAATAATAATAATAATAATAATAATAATAATAATAATAATAATAATAATAATAATAATAATAATAATAATAATAATAATAATAATAATAATAATAATAATAATAATAATAATAATAATAATAATAATAATAATAATAATAATAATAATAATAATAATAATAATAATAATAATAATAATAATAATAATAATAATAATAATAATAATAATAATAATAATAATAATAATAATAATAATAATAATAATAATAATAATAATAATAATAATAATAATAATAATAATAATAATAATAATAATAATAATAATAATAATAATAATATATAATAATAATAATAATAATAATAATAATAATAATAATAATAATAATAATAATAATAATAATAATAATAATAATAATAATAATAATAATAATAATAATAATAATAATAATAATAATAATAATAATAATAATAATAATAATAATAATAATAATAATAATAATAATAATAATAATAATAATAATAATAATAATAATAATAATAATAATAATAATAATAATAATAATAATAATAATAATAATAATAATAATAATAATAATAATAATAATAATAATAATAATAATAATAATAATAATAATAATAATAATAATAATAATAATAATAATAATAATAATAATAATAATAATAATAATAATAATAATAATAATAATAATAATAATAATAATAATAATAATAATAATAATAATAATAATAATAATAATAATAATTATAATAATAATAATAATAATAATAATAATGGCGGCGCTACAGTCCGAGGTGCACCTGGGCCTAGCTTCTCAGCAACCACACGTGTTGTGCGTGCTATTGTTCTCTCACGAGTGGAGAAGACCTACAGTTTAATGCCGACTCCGAACGGCGAGATTGAGAAGCTTTTTCTAGACAGTTATACTTTTTGAGGACGAAAGAGGTGGAGCCGTGAAAAAATGTTAGGTTATTTTTCGGGAATCGAACCGATAACATCAAGCGTAGGAGTCAACGCACCTAGCCACTACGCCACGGCGTCTCAATAAAGGACACAAAACAACCAAAGTTAAGAATGTAAATTATACCGCCACACCAAATTCATGAGAGATCTCGTCCGTGAGGTTGTTTTCCATGCACCATACGAGAAGAGAACTACAATTTTTGAAGATGTCCATTGATATCCATGGATTAGCGTGTCTTGAAGTGATTGAAGCGACGATTGAAAATAGACAGTCGCGGAAAGAGGAAGCGTGAAGAACTTTCCAACAGCCTCACACAAATAAGGAAGGTACAAGTCCACGCTAAGTAAACGTTTTTTTTTTTAATATAAACGTGGTACATAATATGTTAAAAACAAACAATCCGGCGTAGAATCTTTCTTTGCAAAGAATTATCTCTGCGGTCCTGCTTATCGTCCAGCTTTGGGCTCCATATAGCAAAAATGCATGGGTTTTGTAAAGCATTACTTTGGTCCTTCGATTCAGGAGTTTTGATTCAAAATGATTGGACAAATCGAAGTAACAGCGGTTGCCAACGTCAGATCTTCACTAAGATATTGTTTCTAGAGTTTACTTGTGCGAAAATAGTAAAAAGGGAAAATCGAGGGCGCTCTCTCTTTTTTGTGTACCTGAATGGGACTTTAGTCGAATGCATTAAAGAAATAGTCGGAAATAGCTCCGTTTTTAGAGTACTGCAACAGACATATAGTTTTGAATTTAATGTACATTTTTTTACCATGGAACAGTAAAAGCAGAAGCGGAATAGAAAAATCGGATTAGATCAGTAGTTCTCTGCTTCGCCAGGTTTTTTTTGTTCGTTGCTACCCACCAAACAGTCTGCGGTGTAGGTTTGACTTTGACATATGCTTTACCCAGTGTCGAATTTCTGTGAAGTTCATCAACGGTAGGTATGTAGCAGAGCAGCTATTTTCATCACTCATATATACATATCCTTCAAATACAATCATTAATTCAATGCATGCATCGAAGGCTTCTAGCCTTTTCAGTTTTTTCTTTTTAATCCAATTCGAATTCACTCTCCAAAGCTAGGTACGAAGCGAGAACCTTTCACATATTTCATATAAAAATGACCGTTGATCGCACTCACAAATCCTCCTCGTTCATATTAATTTCCCTCATCACATTGACCCTGTGAATATCAGTTCAACCCTCCAAGGTGCAACCCCATTTGTTTTTGCCTGGACTTTAACGCATCCCCGTATTCAAATCCCATTTTCAACCAGAGTATCCTTTCGCGCACAAGCTGTCCTAATTTAACGCGCGGACATGCATGGTAATCTTATATTTCGGTGTGGTGACTGATGGCCAAATTGAAAGGACAATGCTGCGCAAGGATAACAACCGATTGTACCGAACGGGTTTCCCACTTCGCTCTTTCAGTGTGTAGTTTTTTTTTCGCTGGTCCTAACTGTTGGTTAGTCCTGTCAAGTAATTCAAGGGATATTTTGGAAAAACTGGTTTTGACAAGCATTCACGGAGATACGCAGTTTGCGTGTGACCCTTGTTTTCAGTGGAATCTTCTGATGCTTTTGTCGTGAATTAATTAAAATGCGGAAGGAGATTCATAAAAGGTGTTTTAAAGGATTTATCTCACAGGAAAATGAACGTTGTACTTCAGAATGTCTACGTAATGGCTGATTTAATGAGTTTTTTCTTCGTCAATTTTCTATTCTCAAGAAAGTTAGGCAAGGCCGCGAGGGATTTGAAGAGGGAAGGGAAGGGGTTTGACGAGGAAGGAATGTTAACTAATGATAGATCTTGTCATATCTTCGTGTTTAGCATGAGTAAAGACAAAGGTAACATTTCATCGAAATGAAAGACTTGTCATTAATAAGTTTAGTCTTTTGTTTTGCGCAATGAAATCCATGAATAAACGGCCGTCTTTCCATGAGCAATAGGCTCTCAGCTTATCTCTTGGCGACATGGGCGTCCGCTACCCTTGATTAGGAGGCCCTAACCTCTGAAGTTCTACAGCAGGTTTGCTTGAGTGTTGTATCACTATTTGGAGGATGAACAGAAAGAGCAAAGGATAAAAAGTTCTGGTGTATGGAAAGAAGAAAGACACGATCGGAGAAAAGGAAGCCTCATGAATGGTGTCCAAGTATCAATCGATCCACACGAAGGATGTTTATTCTTCGAAATTTGGTGCAGTCAAAGTGGTTTAAGGATCGTGCGGATCAGTCACATGATTCTAAAATACAATTCATGAGGCCTCCTTTTTTCCGATCGTATCTCCCACTTCTTTTGTCTGATCCTTCTCCTTTTCTTTTCCATTAAAAGTCAGTACTTTGCGTGGATTGTGTGTATTAATTTTAACGGGAAGAACTAGGACCAACCTTGGCGTAGTACCGATCGATCACGATCATCGCATCAAGTCTTCTCACGATCATCGCACCAAGTCTTATTTTGGCACCACAAAACTGGACACAAAACTATAACACCACCCAACGTAGAAAGAAGAAGGACTGGAAAATAGAAACAGCATCCTTATCCCCGATTGACGTCTAATCAAAAAAGATCGTTACACCCCATTGTTTGGGTCGTCAACTTCGACTCTGACCCAGTGGGAATCGCAACAGAGAACGTCCACATCTAAGATGGCGCACCCAAGTGGAGAGGCACCTCAACCAACTTGTCGTGCGCAAGTGGCGACACTTTGCAAAAGATCGTGCCAGCTGGAGAGGCTTGTTAGCGCAGGTCCATGCCGGACTGTAGCCCCTCAAAAGAAGAAAAAGAACTGAATATTTACTTTGTTCACGTCTGTGGCTCATCACACATTCCCCATCCTTTTCCCTTTCAGTAAACACTGGATACGAGGACAAAAGACAAACTGCCACGTGCCTAGAAAACTAATCCACTGGACACTGGTCACTATCATCAACTATACATTAGATCCTAAAACAAGGGTGAATAAATTAAGGAACACCCAAAACAATTCTTCATCATCCCTGCCACGTGTCCACTATTAACTTACTCCTAACTGACCAACGCGTTAAATCCAGTCTGTCCACTGTAGCAAACCTGTTTTTACCTCTTCACTCCTAATTGTGGTCAATCTTGGGCAAACAATGACCTACCCCTTTTTGCCACACAAATCACACCAGCACATCCACACTAGTTTCTTTCCTCTGGAAGGACAAACAAGAAAAGGATAAGACAAGTTATCAATTGTCCAAGAACGATGACCCTTCCTAATGGTCACTCGTGGGCATTGTCCCCTTTCCATTAATCTTTTCTTCACTCGATCCTCTTTAGAGTCCTCATTACAACGATCATCGACTGATCAACTGGCCTGCTGAAAGGATCGTGCTACTGATCTTTCTGCACTGAAGGAGCTCGCCTGCGGTCAAGGATACCTTTTTCGTTTCGAAAGGGAATCCCATTTCCTAAATACCCATATCATTTCGTTTCGGGTCAATAATCGAAATTGTATACGAGTAGATGTGCGTCCTGCATCCGATCCAATGATGCTCATGGATGCCTTAAAAGGACGTGAATCGTAAATCGAGAATACAATTGGGGTACGAGGATATTAAGATAATAATAACTTTGCGGGTTTGGCAATAAATTTTGCGGAAATCGAACAGAAATCGAAGAAGATACCCGGACAGATCGAGAAAGTCACATGGCAGGGGAAAAAGGTAAGAATCGTGCGACCTTTCGATTTGCGATGGATCTTCGGCGAGCTAGACAGTCAGAGAGACAAAGGGAAGAAGATATTTTTCGTTTCCCTTTTTTTTGCGTCAGCTGGGACTGGGATGCAGTTTTTTTTTGCAAGGGAATCGTTGCATACTAATGCGATGGTAAATCGATCACAAATGAAGATCTTATGCTGATGAGGTGAATATTGGTGCTGATTTGGGTAAGATAGCGTCCCATAAATGAGTAATTTTGAGGAGGATAAATTATCGCCGTGCTAGCAATTGAGCAGTCAACACATTTTGACAGTGTGAAGAATTATGAGGCTGGTGTCCTTAGTTTTTTATGCATGGGAAAGTAGAGTTTTGATAGGACATTTTTAATGATTTTCGTTCATTTTTGATCATATATTATTTTTAGGGATTGAAATTCAAAATTATCTTTTAAGTATCGGTTTTTACGTTTTTTCTTCGCAAGGAAATCAAGAAAATCGAAATTCAGCTGATGACATTTTAACACGACGACTTCGCCGTCCGACATTGCTTGATGGATCAAATTTGTTCTACGTCATACAGTGTGAACGCTCTTGGGACAAGTCGTTTAGATCAGTCGTAGTTCAACTTTTTAACTTTTTCCTTTGGTCGGACTACTTGTCTTCGTGGGTGAACACTTGTCTTACGATTTTAGGGAATATTTTTTACTTTTGTTTGTGATTTCTAAGGTTTAACTCATTTTCGTGTTGTCCTTTAGGCTAGGCGCGCACATGTGTTTTCCGTCGTACGACTATTCAGTCGCAAAAAGTAGAACACACAACTTTTAATTAGAACGAGCTCACATCACATCTCACAATCACAACGATTAAAAGCCGATTTGTCCCATTTTTTTGGCGATGCGATTGTCGCAAAATAAAATGAAACATAGGCACTGCCAAGAGTATCCGCACACTTGCGATTTAAATCGCTGCGACTAAAAAAATCGTTGTCGCAACACGATACGGGTATGCACGCCCTTGCGATTTTCTATCGGATCATAATTTAGCCGCAAAAAATGAGACATATTGTTTTATACATGAATGCACACATATGCGACTTATTAATCGCAGCAATTAAAAAAATGCAGCAAGACTCATTTTATAGACGATTTTTTCAACGCAAATTTAAATGGGATACACGGATTATCATGAATCATAGCGCACTTGCGATAGAAGTCTTGTTAGTATAAAAATGCAGTTCACGGAAAAGTGTTGTATTGTGGCTCTTTTGTTGCGGTTAAATTCTAATAATAATAATAATAATAATGGTGGCGCTACAGTCCGAGGTGGACCTGGGCCTAGCTTCTCAGCAACCACTCGTGTTGCGCGTGCTATTGTTCTGTCACGAGCGGAGGGGACCTACAGTTTAATGGCCACTCCGAACGGCGAGATTGAGAAGCTTTTTCTACACAGTTATACTCCTTGAGCATTGTCCGTGACTCAAAAGAGATATAGCCGTGAAAAAATGTTTGATGTTTTTTTCGAGATTCGAACCGACGACCTCGAGCGTAGGAGTCGACGCACCTACCCACTACGCCACGGCGCACAATTCTAATAAAAGGCTTAAAAAAAATATTGGATACATCCTGTTACAATCCGATCGTGCAGCCGGAACAAGACCTAATTCATGTGGAGATTACTACTACTTTCGTTACTCCTCAAGGCGAACGATGAAGTTTAAAACTTGTATTATGTCTAACTAACTAACTAATAAAGTAAGAACTAACTACATTGACTTATATACCTTTAATCTGCTTATCTTTTATGAAAAGTTTTGTCCAATGGGGGACGACGGCAGCGTACACTTCAACCCATAACTTCTCCTATAAATGTCGGTCACTATATTCCTTCTACTTTTTATTATATAAAGATTGCCGTTTTTCTACCTCTGTTATTAATTTTTCCGTATCAATAAAACTATTCGATGATATTTCAGCACTTACAACTGACTCGTTATCAGACATTATGGAAACTGGATAATTTGTCAACAAACAAGTCGCAAGTGCGTGAGAGTTTATGCTCATCCATATGATCCAGTTTATTTTGCCGCAAAATAATCGACAACAAGGTACAGGCATCACTGCGTATGTGATGCGACGCAACGATTTTTTGATGTTGCGATTCGATGAGACTGTGCCTGCCTGGTTTTTTTAAAGAACAATTTCTTGGCCTTAGGTTAAAAGATCTCCTCTATAAACTGACTACCTTCGGTGTGCAACACCTTGAATTTATCGTAGATCAGGTTGTCAAGTATGGTAATTTCACTTCAAGAAAGGTCTTTAATAATAAAGTGGTTGCCTTCAACAGGGGGCAGTTAATTTACCAATTCTATTTACCATTTTCACAAGCGATTTTGTAGGTGGACTTGAACATTCAATAGCGTACACCGACGATTTAGTGAAGCACAATTCAGTTAGAGAATTGAGACTATCATTAATGGATATTGCGACGACCGTAAGATTAAAATAAACTTCCAAAAGACGGAAACAATCTTGTTCAGAACTTCACTGTCTGGGGGCTTCTAGGAATACTAGAAATAACGAGCGAAAATGTGCCATCATTGAACAAAGGACGAGGCGTTGCCGGTTGGTATCACGTCAAAGACGTATTGTTGCATGTAATAAGGCGGCCTACACTTTCACAAGAAGACTGTTTACGGGTATTGAATTTAGTGAAAGTCATATACAACGTGGTGAAGAACAAAGGTTATATGCTAGGTATGTGGCATTAATACGGACAGTAATAGTCTATGATTGTCCCGGTCGGTGCAATGTAGCGCTAGACTCTATGTATAATATTGAGATTTTTGACAGACAATGTCTTAGAGCTGTTATCAGGCTGTATAGAACTCCAGAGTATGAGTTCATAAAACATTACCTCAATACAATATACATAATACTGGATGGGATTGGCAATTTCCTAATTAAGGTAGGCACATTAGAAGAACGATGCCCTCGATAATAGCCTTATTTTTGGGGCTTATTACTATCATTGCTCTGGCTTTAATCCACCAGAGGCTTTCTTTTTTACAGATACATTAAACTAGTACATAATAACGATAGTTTTCCGGTATAGTACCACCGCTACGAGCGGGTAAGTAACACATCTTAGCTAGAGTCATCAGTAAATACAGCCCACACGACGTCCGAAAATTAAATCAGGCTAGTGGACTTTGTCACGGGGCGGAACATCTTTTTGACTAGCATGTGGTTCCTACACCTCAACATACACAAAGTAATCTGGCGGTTCACTAATCAGTCAACCGTCTACCAGATTGATTACGTTGAGATCGACGTCAAACACTTCTTCAATATTTTCGGTGTTCGAACGTGAGACACGGCATGTTTTTCGCGATCGCCGAGATGGAGATGTACTATTGCAGAGGTGAAACTATTGTTGAATAAGTACAAAGTTCGAACAGAAGCTTGACGGGACGAGGATGGACAACTTGTAGTAGAGTCGCAGTCGATACTGAGAATTTTGTAAAATTTGTTAAACGGCGATGAGGGAACAAATATCGCTTTTAGGCAGAATGTTTCACTCAACTTGGACGTCCTCTCTACTTAGGCTATGTCAAAATAGCAATATCGAGACTGAATTCTAACAAAGATCACCAAGATCAATTCCAGGTACTCCTGCCAAACCGCTAACAGTAACAGAGCCCTTTCTCGAAAGGACTTTGTATAAGGCACTGATCATCCCAGAAGCATGGACGATATCGAAAGAAGTTATTTGGTATTTTCGAGAAAAAAGTTATGCGAGCGATCTTTGGTCTTTTTTGCGTCTGACGACAAAATTTAACCATGAACTATATGGGCTGTACAGCGACATGTCTAGCCAGGAGTCTACGGATCCAAGCTAAGATGGCTAGGCCAGATGAAGCGCATGGACAACTTATCTCCGATCCGAAGAATCTTTGACTCTGAGCCTGTTGATCAGCGCAACATTATCTATAAATTTATTGCTCATTCTTTTGATTAATAATAATAATAATGGCTGCGCTCAGTCCAAGGTTGACCTGGGCCTAGCTTCTCAGCAGCAACTCGTGTTGTGCGTGCTATTGTTCTCTCACGAGTGGACGGGACCCACAGTTTAATTTAAGTTTTTGGGGCCTTGGGCCGACTCCGAACGGCGGCATTGAGAAGCTTTTTCTAGACAGTTATAATCTTTGAGCATTATAAATGACTCGAAAGAAACGGAGCCTGATCTGGGATTTGAATCTAGACTGTGAAAGTCTACTGCGTATGGGTCGACGCACAAACCCACACGGCCACGGGGCCCACACATTCTTTTGATTACATCATAATTTTACCTAACAGATAGCATTAAACGCTTCCGCGCCACGTTTTTGCAAAAGACTGCACACAACCCCTTTAAAGTTCTGAAGCGAGCTGTCCTGCAATTGCTGATCCCCATCATAGATGATTGTCGGAACAAACGTTGATCGATACAATTGCATCATTTTTTCGGTGTCTAGTTAAAGTTAGGTTTCCAGATTGGAGTCCAAGCATTCGGAGATGACCTCGGAGAGCCCAGCAAATTCGGCACAATACTGAACCGAGGACTTGTAGTTAGCTGTCATCTGACAGACGGCAAAATTGACTTAAGCTTCGTGATCGGTCGTCTGTTGTAGCACACAAGATTGCATGCGATTACCCCCACATTCAACTGGCCCTTGTTGACAGAAGAAACGGGCTCCGAAGTCGGCGCTCTATGATTTTTCAAATGGCACCAAAGTGATATCAATGATATCCTTTAATGCTTGATAGTTGGGTCCTAAATGATCCCTCATAAATCGGATACTGTCAAGACATAGAGACTCATAAAGAATCAGCACGTTCACCTTGTTGTCATCGGCTCTGACGAATGGCAGAGCTGCAGAAGCGATTAGGACAAGGACAGACTTCACCGATAACATCGTCTCGGACTGAATACTTTTGGCGAAACCGTGTAATTCAAGAGACAGCAAACAAAGAGTTCGATATGGCTTGTTGTGCTGAGTTTAGTGCGACGTGTGATACTATCCAATTGGCAACAACACTACAACCACTACTGAAGAGGATGACCACGTCTAAGGTGGCACAGTCAATTGGAGAAAGACTCCAACTTGGGGTGAGCGATTGGCGACAACTAACAAAACATCATGCTAGCTGGGGAGGGTTTTTGGTTTTTGGTTGAAGTCCAAGTTCACCTCCGACTGTAGCGCCAAAAGAAAAAGAAGTAAGAATGGTATCCCGTCAGCCATCCACAATTATCCATAAAATATGAACATTTTGATAAGAATTCGATACAAGTGACACACCATTCATAATATTAATTGCCCAACTCTTACCAAAGCAACAAAATTTGACAAAAATACATGCAGCTAAGATTTTTGGACCTGTCTTGTCCAATTTATTGTTGGAAGCTCAGATCTTCTGGCTATGAGTATTTGCATAACCATAACTACGGTTTTCTTTTTGGTACTTGGAAGTTTATGTTGTTTTGCCTGCAATACATGTAAGAAGTATGATGTATGTATACCCAAATGATGTTACTTAAGCGATATCTCACCAAATTTAGCTTAGAGCAGTCTCTCTTTTATTGCAAAACGTCTAATTTGAGTAATGACGACGTTTGAATTGGAGTCATTCATACCCAATTTACATCCAACTCGAAAAAGAAAAATAAGAATACATTTTCGAATAAGAATTCGTATGCAAAGGCCACTGATTATGTTCTGATTGGAACAATCCTACGTAGGTACTCGTACAAGAGAGATATGTTTCCTTCAACTTTTTTCCGTCATCATTTCCAGTGCTTCAATTGGTATATTTGTTGATTGTTGAAGATAATTTAGAAAAATTGCGCATTAACTTCTAGATCAAGCAACAAAATGAATGAATGATTCATCAGTAGAAACACATGCTCAAGTTGTGATAAACTTTTAATGTAGTCGATATCTATTTTTATCAAACAGCGCAGACGTTTTAAAAATTCAACATTACCCAACACTAGCTGACGTCATCTCCGTATCTGAGCATTGCCATCATTTCCGCTCGCCGTACTAAATTCCATTTATACCATTCCCATTTAAGAAATCAACAAAAGAATGACATTACTAGGGCGAACTGTCAAACATCCCCTGACAAGTGCCCGAACGAGAAAAAATATTCAAGAATTCATCCCCCAAGTTTGGCGTTTCAGTCCTTTTACAACGCTTCGGTGGTCTGGCAGTAAACTATTTTTTTTTCTTTGTGACAAAAGAACATCGTCCACACCCACCCGGTGTTGTCCAACCCTAAAACCATTTCGTCTACCAAGCGCCTGCAAACGAGTTCCCCTTCAGTTTCCAGTGCAGTTTGCGTGTTGACCAGAAATGAGATGATACCACCAGTTTGCTAGCAGACAGGGAAATCAGTCAGTGCAAGTTCTATTTTTGTAGTGAATATTTACTCAACCGAGTGGTGCATACGTCCGGGCATCCCACTGCACGCACTGAATGAATGTACTGAGAGTAATCATAGAAATAATTAAGATGCTTTACAATCTCCTGTGGTACTCTGCCAGCTTCGTTACATTTCTGTTCAATCTATTTTGGTTCATTTGCACTCTCGCTTCGGCCGGTATACCATGGTTCACACTGATTCTAGTCGCAGTTTGTATTGCCTCTAAGTTCGTAAAGTTGAAAAGTCCGAATGAGAAGATGCTGATCAGTCTGCTGGGTGGCGATTCGGCGGACGACTTGTCCTATTGGCCAATTGCGAATCGAGGGGGTGCTTACGATGCACCAGAGAACTCGATGGCAGCACTGAAGAAGGTAAGGACAGCTGAGTCATGAATATTTTTTCTAAGGTTTTATTGTTTTTTTTTTATTGATTTTTCGTATTCACAGTGTTCGTCAAGGGGATTTAGAAATGTGCTGCTTGACGCCGCGCTTACCTCTTGTGGTGAAATCGTTTTGTTGCACAAGACAACGCTGGAGAGGGCCGGTCTGACGGGAACTGTGCACAAGTATACCTTGGATGCGTTGCAGGAAATAAATTTTTCGGAACTTCATCCTTTGGGGTAAGACTGCTGTAACTGTCGTCATTCGAAGGAACAGCATTAACTTGTTTGAATTGTATTTTCAGTCCGCAATTTGAACCAGAGACTGCTGTAACGCTGACTAGTCTGATGGATATGCTAGAAAGGAGCAACCTGACCATATTCCTTTTCATATCGGATACGAGCACGCGAATGCTGGAGAAGCTGAAGAGTGTGATTAAGAATGACAAGCAATTCGTAAGGCGCATAATACTCATCACACGCTCACCGATTGCCATTTATCAGGTAGGTTCCAATAAATGTGGCAAAATGCTTAAGGCGAAGGAATGTTGAAGATTTTTGAATGAGAACTTGCGTTTCGTCGTGAATAGATTAGCCTGGAATGAGTTTCCACCTACGCAACTCCCTAAATTGAAGAATTCGGGATGTGTGACAAGAAGGCACTAGTACTGCGAACAAAAAGATCTATTGTACCCCTTCTTTTGGTCAAGTGCTGTCTTCAAACATTTTACAACTTCTCCATATGGCATTTCTTGCAAGTCTCCCTGTTCCGGTTGTTTTGTTGATCATATTGAATCTTTCTTGGACAAGACTTAGCAGTCGGTCAGTATGTGTTCCATAGTTTCTTTTGCCTCGCCACAGCACCTACAGATTTCTGTACTGTTAAGACCCAATTTATAATTACATGTGTCTTGCCACTGCTGCACATAGAACTCTTAGATCAGCTTTATTAAATTCCAGTTTTATTCCATGAACGTTCTTGAGTGTTTAATACCCTCTTGCCTGTTTGAAAATTGGATACTTTGTTTGATGATCCATTTGTGCAGATGTAGGTCTGTGTCCATGTTGTTAAAACCATAAACGGGAGAGGCGCAGTGAAGGGTACCTGAGGTCCTTTCTTAGATTGTATGTCAGGCTTTTGATTTTCATTTAGTCTGTTATTTTCTGTATTTTGTATATTTTGTGGCATTCCCAGACAGCTTTAGAGTTTAATGTGTACCTCTTTAGTGCCTTAAGAACCGCTTGGCTATCTGAGAATATAGATATCTTAGTGTTGGTGGATTTTCTGTCGCTGATGCGTTGTACTGTTCTTCTTAACTAATCTTCGCTAACATTACAAATTCATCTACCGGTTTTGTGAGCGAACTGCATAGCATGATGTCATCTGTTTTTCGACTTAAGCTTTGAACTATTTAACTTCCTATACTTTATTTTGTTGTTGATATATATCACCATCATTTTCTTCGTCGAATTTTGCCTATTTTGTTTAATTCCGTTCTTGTGTTGTAGTTATTTTTTTCTTCTGCTGACTATAATTACTTTCGACACATGGAATAGGGGGAGAAGGTCTGAACCAGATTTATATCTGCACTCAGTACGACTGGATGGCGCAGTTGGTTACGTGCCTGCCCCAAGTTAGAGGGGTCCTAGGTTCGAATCCCAGTGAAATCGAATACAGTCCAGTCCAGTCATTATTTGCCGTTGGGATCAAAATAAGGGCACTGGAGTAGGTTGCTAACTGGCAGTACAATGGACCAGTTTTGAGTCTGAGTGCTCCAGTAATTTAAAAAAAAAAATACCTGCGCTCCACACACAAGCTTCCATGCATCCGTCATAACTTAAATTTTGTGCCAAAAGTTCGAGCTTTCTTCGCTTCCCGAAACAGAAAGATTGGATTCTCAGATTGATTGAGCCTGGTCGCTGGGTAGGTAGGTAGGTATGAAGTGGCTACGGTGTGCACTTAGACCAGAGTTGATCAATTGTGCAGCCACATGGTTTGACTGAGGTCTATCCAATAAGGTGTTTGTCGGAAACCATTTGGAGCCTGTAATGAAACGTAGTAGATTATTAATGGGAACCACACTGAGTTCACATAAGTTATCGAAAAAGTAGGTCCCTAGATGTAGCCGTTGTCTACTACAGCTTTAGAGTTTATAGAGACTAATTCCAGGGCCCTGAGGGCTGCCTGGCTGTCCGTGAAAGTGCAAATATAACGTGCGGATATTACATTCCATTTGAGCTAGGTAAGAGCTTCACTAATCACCATTATCTCCGCCTGAAACACACTTCAGTGGTCGGGTAAGCGAAAGGAGAGAATCAGGGATTATTGGTCCACTGGGCGGAGGCCATAAGACGAATAGCAGTGTTTTCTGATGAGTTGCTGACAATTAGTATATAACTGTCTTGTAAAGCTTTTCAAACCCTCTTTCACCACACTTGTGAGAGACCAATATCACGAATAATTCGAGTGATTGCTGTAGAAGCAATGTAATGAATTTTCACCAGCTGTATTGGCAACACGTCTTATTGTGGCGCTAAAGTCCGGGTTGGACCTGGGCATCAACCAACAAGCCTCTCCAGCTAGCACGATATTTTGCTAGTTGTCATTAACTGCCCACGCCAAGACGGTTGAGAACCATCTACACTTGGGTACGCCAACTTAGACATGGACGTTCTCTATTGCTTCGACACACAAGCTTAGAGTCAAAGATTGTTCAACCGGGGATAAGTTTTCCATGCGCTCTACATGGCACAGGCATTTTATGCGTTGGATCCGTAGACCCCGAGGCTAGACACATGTCGCTGCACATAGAGTTCGTGGTTGAATCTCCTTCCATCAACGCAAACAGGACTAAAAGATCGCACATAGAATTTTTCTCACAAAGAGACCAAGAGCTTCTTCATTCGCTTTTGATATTGTCTATGCCTATGCGCTGTAAAGCAGGACAGCGATGATGCGAAGTGACCTGTAGTTAACTGGCGTCTTTGTGGTACACGTTTGTGTTAGGCTTTCTCGACAGAAGTTACATTGCGGTGGACGTTCATTTTTATATAAATGTTCGTTCGTTTAAGTAAATGCACTTTGTCGAATAGCGTATGCTCCAGCGGTATTCAGCAGATCTCCATCGATTGTAATCAATTGAATGACTTGTTATAGGTCACTTGTATGAATTGAATTCGAGTTGTGTGACTGCTTTTCGTCGAAACTCGCTTGAGAGAATTTTCGGAAGTGCTGATGAGAATGAGGGTGCAATAAATGCAGTGGCATTTTGATGGCTTCACGGGCGGTGGCATTTTATTTTCCATAAATTCTATGTGGTAACCATATAAGGTAAATTCTTGGGATGTTGAAGCGGATTATAGAGTATATGCACAGAAAAGTTTAAGTTTTGTTTTTATTGTGGCAGATGCTACGTATAACGCTCATTCCTTGAGCAATTTTCTGTTTGTTGCAAAAGGAAATTTGAAAGTGTCAACAAATGTGTTAAGGTTAGGTGTGGTGAGCTCTATTGTTACGATTTTGTCGCATTTTTTATCGTGTCGGTATCTGTATTTGTTTGGGGAGTGTGGCGTAGTGGGTATGTGCATCGACTACGCACTAGACTTTTAGTCTAGCTTCGTTTCCCCAATTCCGGATCCCTGGAAAATTGATCCGGTTGTGTAGCACCACGCTAAGACAAACGCGATGCATCATCCTTCTTCTTCTTCTTAGGGCGCTACAGTCCGAGGTGGACCTGGGCCTCACTTAACATGCCTCTCCAGCCAGCACGATCTTTTGCCAGCTGTCTCCAGTTTCGCACACCAAGCCGGCCGAGGTCCCCCTCGACTTGTGTGCGCCACCTTGTTCGTGGACGTCCTCTGTTGCGTTGTCCCACAGGCTCAGAGTCGAAGATGCATCATCCAGGACCTCTTAATCTTTTGAAACCTGCACCGGATTTCGGCAAGGGATGCGCTGTCGTGTGACTTCTTCAGACTTGTACTGGAGACAATTGTGAGGAGGACAGGTGTAAACACGGATGGCACGACATTGTCGCTCGTTTCCAGCTTGCCGTTGTAGAGGCATTTACGGCAATTGAAGAGCGGGCGAAACGAGCTGCTCTTAGAGTGAATGAGGACAACACGAAATATATGCTGTAAACAAAGAATCTGTCGGTAGAACACCACCTTGGTCACAATGTGACAATCGACATACATATATGATTTCGAGGTAGTTAGAAGTTTGTCTACCTCGGGGCGAAAGTGAAATCCACAAATGACATCTTGATGGAGATTCAACGCAGAATCGCTCTTGGCAAGCGATAATATTTCGGTCTGTCGAAATACCTAGGGTCAAAACTCCTGACTGAAAGGACCAAAATCATGCTCTACAAGACGCTCATCCTACTAGTATTGTTATATGGAGCCAAGTGCTGGACGTTGAGTAACACGGCAGAGCAGGTACGTTCGAAAGAAAAATGCTCCGACGGATATATGGTCCTGTCTGCGATTAAGGCGAATGGAGAAAAAGACAGAATCGCGAACTCTGCGAACAGTACCAAGATGTGGACGTAGTCCGGAAGGCAAAGTACCGTCGATTACACTGGCACAGCCACATCGACCGTATGGACTACAATGCTCCAGTTGAGAAGGTCTTCAAATCCAAGCCTCCAGGTTCGAGAAGGAAAGAAAGACCGAATCTCCAGTATAGTGTAGATCAAGTGATCGCGGATGCAAGAAGACTTGGTCTATACGTATTGACGACAGCGTGCCCGGGACCGTCAAGGATGAATGGCTTCTATTGGAGCTATTCTCCCATTCGTGAGAGAACAACAGCAGGCACAACATGAGTGCTGTTTGGGCTGTTCACATCGGTGCCGATGTAAACGAAATCCTTCACTTGGTAGGTAGTTAGGTAGAAGGGTGACCTTGCGACTAGTGTCGCGGCTCACTTAGACCAACAGTTTGGGTCCATCGTGCCCTGGGTATGGGGCTTTCCCCCTGAGACTTACATCTCCACTGCTGATTAGAACGACCCAGATTGTTGTATGTATCTCAGGCGGTGCCTTAGCTCTATTTTGTTCAGTTCTTCCAGTTCGTCGAAGAAGTTCCTGCCCAGTGTTAATAGTCTTCATCCTGTTATTGTGAATTCTTATTTAATAATGTAAATATCCCATTAGTTAGTTACTTTACTTATAATGAGCTGACAGAACTTTCAATGAATTAAGCAGCATCAAATAAATCTTTCCTTTTTGTTTAAACCACGAAAACGACAACACGTTTTATGTTACAAATCGAGAAATATCAAACAACACATTCCCATGAACAATCGCAGAGCATGTGGCGGACGGACTCTATTTCCACCTCGATCCTGCAACTTCTACAATTGTTGCTGTGGGGGATACCTGGCCTCTTGGCATGGGTACCTATCGGATAATGTCCAGTGAGGATTTCCACCATTGATAATGATTTATTCCTGTTCTCATCGCTGACCCAATGGGCAGATTCAGCCATCACTCATTTGCCTTCTTTACGGCTTCGTCCTCCATTTCTTTCTTTATGAAAATGATAGCATAGATGATATAGCATATTTATTGCTAGTTCCATTTTGTCCGGTTTAATCCAAAAAAAAAACGCCTCATTGAGGGCTCGCTGAGTTCGACCAATCACGTCAATATCATCCACGTATGCTAACGATCGTCTCAAGAACGATATTGAAAAAGTCACATGATAGCGCATCGCTTTGTATAAATTCTTGTTTGACATTGAAGCCATTGAGCTCATTGTTGACTTTAATAGAATAACGAGAATTCTCCATGGTCGTCTTAACGAGTTTGACAGGAATCTTAAAGTTAGACATGATGCTGTATTTCTCCCTAATCACGCTATCATGAGCGACTTTCAAATCGATGAGTAGGTGGTGTGTGTCGATTTGCATGGGTTTTTTTAAGGATCTGGCATAGTGTGGAAATTTGGTTGATGGTGGACTTCCCATGTCTGAAACTGCACTGTGGGGGAGTGTCTAACGTCGATCGCAAAGTAATCAATCTGGTAGAGGGTTGATTGATCAGGGAATCGCCAAGTTTCTTTCTGAATGTTGTTGTGGAGGAACTGCGTGTTTGCTACAGAGCATCATCAACCGAAACCAAGTCCACCACCCTGAGTCCGTTTTCGGGCGTGGAGTAGTGTAGGCTGTGTTTACCGATGACTCTAGCAAAGATGTCCTCTTTACCCAACTGAGCTATAAAATCTTGTAGAACGATCTTTATATCGTAGCTGGGGCATTGATCGTATGTTCTTTCAAGGAGATCATAGAAGTCGCCCTTGTTGTTGTCATCCTTTCCTTCTGTGGAGGCGTGCACAGAAATCATGCTGTTGTTCCTGAATTTGTCCTTGAGTCGGATTGTTATGAGGTTTTACTTACATACTTGGAGCTTAAGACTATACTATGGCTTCGCTCTCTGTAGCAATCACCGTGGCGAGGACGTCAACCCCGTGCACAACACCCAACTGGGATGCCAGGTTAATTTCTTTTTCCCCTGGATATCCTAAAAGGGAGATGGGCCCTGGTACAAGCTCACTCTCTCTCTTTTGTTTGCGGCCGATAATGATGTCCCACGGGAGTTGGTTAGCCCATGTTCAGTCAGATGTACTCGGCTCCCGAGTTTCACCAAGAGGAGGTGAGAGTATGTGTTCGCAGACAGCGGTTAAGTGCAGACGTTTGTGCCAGAGTTAGCGCTTTGAAAACATCCATAACATCAACGTCAAAACTAATGGTTTGTTGCTGCAAAGAACTATCCATTATAGGCGAACGGAGCTCGATCTTGATCTGGGTTCCCGGGCACACGGGTATAAGTGGAAACGAGCCAGCAGACGCTAGCCAGGCAAGGATCAAAACTTGATAGTCTCGTTGTGGAACAAGTCCAGGCACCACTAGGCTTTGAGAAAAATAACATCTACAATCACCTTCTCAAGATCGCCAACGAAAGATGGATGGAGCTGGAAACCTGTGTCCTATCCAGAAGCTTATGGCCCAACTGCAACCAAAAGAGAAAACAAGACCTGCTAAACAAAAGTAGAAGAAACATATCCAGAATTTTAGCGGTCTTTACTGGACACTGGGCTGTTGGCAGGCATGCTGAAAGACTAGGCATACCATTTAACTCGCATTGCCGCAGCTGCCGGGAGGAAATCGAGCCAGAAACCCCCGAGCACTTCCTGTGCTTCTTCAAATGTCCGTCTCTGGCTAGAGTCAGGCAACGCACTCAGGGCAAAGCCTTCTTTAACATTCCTAAAAACCTCTCGGAGGCAAACATTCATAGTCTGCTAGCCTTCATAAACTCCACAAAGTGGTTTTAACAATTAGGACAATCTGAGAGAACACACTCCTTTCACCCCCTTCACACCAGTTGGGTATCCCATAGGATGTGGTCGCTTTCAAGGCGCTAATTGGGTGCGACAAACAGGATCTATCTGTCTACCGCCACTCTTACCTACCTACCTACCTACCTACCTACTTAGCGGTTTGAAACTCGACTAAACGTCGATGCACTACGAAATTTGATTATAAATCGTTTTCGGCCTACAACCGCAATTTTTCAAAAGCCCCACGGCCAAAATAACTTCCTTGAATTCTACTACTATGACAGTTCTCTTCTTAAGGGATAGTTCGATCGTTTTTGGCATCCTAACCGAACTGATCGCAATAATTGGATATTACGCAAAGCATGCTTCCCCCATTAAGTTATTTTAAACTTGTCTTGCAGGCGTTCAATCGTTGTATAAATAATTGTGCCACCTTATTTCTTGTGGTTTTTACAGTTACTTCTTAGTATTCTACAGCAGTAAACACATTACATTGCAGCAAATAAATTCGACAGTGACAAAAGAACAACACACGGAACAAAAAATAACAAACAAACTTTAGCTCGCAAATATCCAACGCTCTTCACTTGAGTATTGTTATGTTCTCCAGCGAGTACACCTTCAATTATAGCGAAAAATGTTTATTCGCGATGATAAATGTTTGTGGGCTCGTCTTGTTATTGTACTGCCACAGCTATGTCAATATTCAATATCACACTTGCTTACGAATGTACGAACATAACAAGTTTCCGTTGAGCATTCTTTATCGGAATGCTTACCAGTGATTTTGGACGGCGTTACACGTGTTTAAGTCTTACTGTTCTCTTGTGACTACAATAATTTATTTCCTTTTATCTTTCCAGATACGAAAATTATACCCTGAACTGATATGTGGCCTCTGGACTGAGAAGACAATATCACTGGCTGTGCTGAAAGCATCGACACTCATCACATCGATATATGGTGCTGTATTTCGCAATATCATTGCACCAGTAATTGGAATAAGTTTAGTATTCATTAGCAAAGATGAATTTAACTTGTAAGTACATATTCATTCAATCAAAATTTAACACACTATATTTAGTTATCAAGAAAAAATCTTTTTGCATCCGGGAAGACTTGATCTGATCAGCGGTTCAGTCTTTCTTTGAGTAGATTCGAAAAGATGTAAAGAATGATATTCATTCGTCATAACGCTTGTTTTGGTTTTAACAGAATGTATGTTGTTGAAACAAGAACTGGAGTATTTGTGAACAGTAGTTAAGACACTGTTCAAGTACATTGAACTTCAAGTCTGTACATTGAACTATTTGTTCAAGTTTTTATCAGGGGCGCTTCTATTTTACTTTCATTCATGTCGAAATGTTTAAGTTATAACAAATCTGGAAATTACAATTGCAGTCAAACAAGGGACGAAATTAATACACCCACAAATTTGACGATTTTCGTGGCGTAAATAAATGGTTGCTTAAAGATGAACTATAAGACTCTATGTCTAGTTTCTAACATTTTTTCAATACTTGTTAGGTTGTTCAGTATGACGACGGAGAACTTTCGCTGCTCTATCAAAGTTTTAATCCATAAGACAATGTGAAACGCCGTCTTTTGACCTTGCATTTGCTAGCATTGGCGAGTGAAAGTAGTGTTTTTTTTATAATTCGCGCCCGCAAAAGTGGTTACGAATAACCTTAAGTGTCTGGAATCAGGACACAGCACGGTCCGAAAGTATAGAGGGAGAAAGCGAGAGGAGTTACCTGTGCACATTGGTCTTAAATGCCTGTGGATTGATGTGAGTGGGAAATATCGGGCTGGGAAGAGCATTCCATATTCGTGTAGTGCGGTTAAAAAACGACTCTCTAAACTTAACTGTACGTCCGAAAGCAGGCTTAAGTGTGAACTGATGAGCACTCCTGGCGATACGAGTATTGCGTATGAAATCATGGAGGGGAGGAATGCAATTGGATAGCTCACTTGAGCATCATTTGTAAAAATAGCGATAAAACAGAGACAAGGAAGACACATTACGGCGGTGTTCGAGCGAGTCTATTGACTTCGCGATATTGCTGTCTCCTATCAGTTTTATCGCTCGCTATTGTATTCTATCTAGCAGGTGCAGGAAGTCTTGGGAGCACCAGACCAGATATGAGCGTTATACTCAAGTTTGGAGCTAATGAAGGCCTTATAAATTGAAGCCAAATCAGAGGGGCTGAAATATTTCTTGCACCGTTTTAGGAAACCTAGACATTTTGCAGCGTTTTTGGCGACCTCGAATATGTGATCATTCCAACTAAGGGTTGTATTGATACACATACCAAGGATGGAAAGTCTTTGGGTTTCATCGACACAAGCACCATTCAGGGATAATGGCTGATTATTAAGGGTTCACTTTAGTGACAGTAGACACCATTGAGTTCCACTCTATTATATTTACCCCAATTGATCATGCTGTCAAGGTCGGAATTCAATGTGCTTAACCTATGCTGCCACTCCAATTTTATGGCTGAAAGACAGGAGCGTGAGTCTTGGAACGAATATGAAAAGCTGAGAGTACTGTCACCAGCGAAGAAGTGGATTGGATTAGAAGTAGCAGGCAGGAGATCCTTTATAGAAATGAGGAAGAGAGTCGGAGACAAAACAGAGCCTTGGGGAACACCAGCACCTCAACTCACGAATGATGCGTTTGTTGAGATTGAAACGGAAGTGGCTTAAATTGATGCGAAACAACGTAGGAGTACATGCGGTCTTGAAAAAGCGATCGATTTGTGTGAGCCCCTGAAAGCATTCTTGGATAATTGGATAGGTTCTTATCAGTGCCGTTTTAGGCGGGGAAGTCCACCATTGTTCAAATCTTCACACTACGGCAGATTCTGGAAAAAACCAAAGAAACGCAGATCGAACAACACCACCTATTCGCCGATTTCAAGGCCACATATGACAGCGTGCGTAGGGACGAACTATACAGCGCCATTCTAGTTTTGACATTCCTGCCAAACTCGTCAGACTGAGCAGGATGAGATGGAGATTTCTCAATGCGAAATCAAGGTCGGTAACAAACTCATTGATACCTTGAATATCAAAAAATACTTTAGGCGAGGCGACGTGATGTGATGTGTCATGTGATTTTTTTTTTTACATAATTCTTGAGAAATTTCACTGGCCAACACTAAAGGCTGGATCTTCTAAATGTCCGTAGAATTACTGGCATACGCGGACAACATTGACGTGGTTGGTCGAACACAGCGAGTCGTCGATGAAGCGTTTGCAGGCATTGAAACGGAAGCGGCCAAAGTAAACAGTACGAATACCATTAGAACCGAGGAGTCTCGCCAATCGCGGTTTCTTTGGGCTCCAGAGGCAGTTGAGTAATGAGTCCTCTCTGACTGACTGACTGATTTTGTATACACCATATTCATATCTGTCCTGCACTGTGGGGCGGAGACATGGGTAATCTTAAGAGCATATGAAGAAGTCTTTTTAGGACGGAAGTTCTGGGTTCAATCTTTGGTCCTGTTTGGGTTGAGAGTATTTGAAAAAGAATATTCAACCACAAACTATATTGGCTGTAGGTGCCATGACATAACGCCAAGCGACATAAGGCCAAATTTTAAAATTTGGCCTTATGTCGCTTTATCAAAGTGACATAAGACCAAATTTTTGATTTGGCCTTATGTCACTTTCACAAAGCGACATAAGGCCAATTGATAGTTCACTTTTCACCCGTTTCCTTTTGAATGTCTCAGAATGTTTAATGGAAGATATATTTTAAAAAGGAAAGCAAAATCAGACATACAGCGGAAAGCGACATAAAGCAACCCCCCTGCTTGGAAACAGATAGGATTTGGGGTAGGTGCAAAATTGGATATATGTTACTTTTTCAAATCCATTCAAAATATGAAAATAAGGAAACATTGGATACCATCAACCTCGCACCTATCCCAAATCTTATCTGCGGCCAAGCTGGGGGTTGCAGGGGGCAGCATAAATCCTCATACTTCACTTTTTACCCGTTCTCTAATACTAACTCCACTGTTCAATTTCATTTTAATTACACATATACATTTTATTAAGAGTTGTGGAATTATGACCCACTTGATGTTTATTGATACTATTATTTGGTGTTATGTCTCAAAAAAAATTGGCGTTATGTCGCTTTGTCGAGCGACATAAGACCAAATTCTTAAATTTGGCTTTATGTCACTTTGAGAAAGTGACGCTTGGCGTTATGTCCGGGCCCCTTGGCTGTACAGCGATATAATTTTACCCAAGCGTCTAGGGATAGGAACAAATCCAGGCTCCACTAGGCTTCGTAAAAAACAACATCTACAATCACTTCCTCAAGATCGCAAACGAAAGATGTGTTCTATCCAGAAGCTTATGGCCCAACTACAACCAACAGAAAATAAAAGACCTGCTTAACAACAGTAGAAGAAATACTCGTATATCCAGAATCACAGCGGTCTGCACTGGACACTGGGGTGTTGGCAGGCATGCTGAAAGACTAGGCATACCATTTAACTCGCACTGCCGCAGCTGCCGGGTAGAAACTGAGTCAGAAACCGCACTCTGGGCAAAGCCTTCTTCAACACCCCTAATAATCTCTCAGAAGCAAATATTCACAGTCTGCTAGCCTTCATAAATTCCACGAAGTGGTTTCAAAATTAGGCGAATCTGAGTGAATACACACTCTTTTTCACCCCCATCTCACAAATTAGGTATCCCATAGGATGTATCAAAATGTTATCAAAACGGCGCTTTCATGGCGCTAATTGACTGCGAAAACAGGATCTGTATGTACACCGCCACTTTTGCCTACCTACCTAGGGATAGATAGGGCTTAAGATAGCTGGCCATGTAGAGCGCATGGACAATACTGCTCCCGCCCGAAGTGTCTTCGACTCCACGGGACAATGCAAAAGCGGATGCCCACGAATCCGATGAAGCATACAAGTGGAGAAAGACCTCGGCCAACTTGGCGTGTGTAATTGAAGGCAGCTGGATAAATATCGTGCCAACTGGAGAGACTTGTTGGTTGATGCCCGGATTGTAGCGCCATCAGAAGTAAAAAAAGAAGATCATTAGTACAAAGACTAAACGAAGAATAACTTTTGCTAATCGCTGTTTCTCTCGCCTAAAGTACTGCTCGAAGGCGCAGACGCATGGACAACAACGAAAGTGGATGAAGAATCCATTGGTCATTTTGAGAGAAAAGTTCTGCCTGCGATTTGAGAGGAGATTTGGAGAAGATTTAGTTAGGAATCATTAAAGTTGTACAGCAAGATGAATCTAATACGACTGGATGGCTCAGTTGGTTAAGTGCCTGCCTCAACTTCAGGAACCCCAAGAGGGGTCCCAGGTTCGAATCCCAGTGAAATCGAATCTGGTCCAATCACCATTTGCCGTTGGGATCAACGCACTGGAGTAGGTTGCTACCTGGTAGTACAATGGACCAGTTTTAAGTCTAAGTGCTCCAGTAGTGCTTCAAAAATATTCCGAAAAAAAAAACATGAATCTAGCTAGATGCCTACGGATTCAACGCTTGTGTCTCGAAGAAGCTTTTTGATCATCTTATGGGAAAAGACAACAGATAACGTCCAAAATTAAGGTTGCGTATACAATGTGGACGCCGTGGCCGTCTGGGTTTTTGCGTCGACCCACATGCACTAGACTTTCACAGTCTAGATTCAAATCCAAGTTCAGACAAACAATAAAAAAAAAAAATGTTCACGGCTCCACCTCTTTCGAATCACTGACAATCCTCAAAGAGTATAACTTACATGCTCACTTAGCAGACAATGAACGGTGATGACACCTGTCATACTGCCAATGACAGGTGTGATGGACGTATGACACGTAGTACCTTTCACCTATCTGTTGTTGATCACTTGATTTGTAGAATCTCGTAACAACAGCTTGCACGTAGCAAGTGGGATGCCCAAATTGTAGAAGTCCTTAAATAGTTTTAATGTGGTTGCACTTTTTGCAAGTTCGTCCGCTTTGCAATTGTCTGAGATGTTTCTATGGCCTTTAGATACTACTGCCCACAAGGGCACAATGGGCTCATAGTGGTCTAAGTGAGCCAGTGACATGTTCTTCATGTCAGCAGGGGCACCCATCTACCTTAAGGTAGCCCTAACCGACGAAAATGCTCGCCGAACTAGCTCGTGCTCGCCGCATTTTCATCGAGGTTCGCGAGCCGCTCACTTTTGGCGAAATATTTCGATTTTGTCGTGTTCGTTGGCTTTGATGTTCGCCGTGTAGGGCTATGTTCGCGAGCAAACCTAATTTTTGCTGTGAACGTCGCCGAGTGCAAATCGAGGATTAAGCACAATGTCAACTGTCAGCCACGATTTCATCGAGGAATTCCCCACTTGCGCTTCCCTATCAAACATGTTGGCGGTTTGAAGAAACAATAAGAAATTAGTGTTCGCCAAATGTGTTCGCCGTGTAGGGGATAATGCAAACGAGCAAGTTCGACGAGCATGTTCGTCATTTAGGGCTACCTTAACCTACTAATACCCTCTTCCTGCTCCGTACGGAGCCTACGAAGGGTACACAATTGCCTTCCCATAACCGTCTGGCCGGAAATAGGACTTCAAAAGATTTGTCATGACATTGTGGAGCGGGAAGTTTATCTCCTGTAATATTCAAGAGTGTCCGAAGGCTATGCTGGGAAGAGACATGTAGCTGAATTGCGGTTCTTGTCCCAATGCCGAATAAATCCAGAGGTGTCAGATCAAAGATGATATCGAATCCCTAAGCCCAACAACAGTACAGATACTATCCTCAAACAATAGATCTTAAAGGTCGCGGTGCAATATACCCTCAACCATAATTATAATAATCCTCAAACAAAAATTTTAAATCGGTTTTGTTTTCTTAACATTATTGTGTGAATCTAACGTCCTTCGTTTTGTGATATAAAGACATCTTCTCCTTAAACAGATGCTTACACATGCTTATCATCCCACTAACCACCGTCATTCTATTTATAAACTTTGCATCAACACTGAAACTAGTACACTCATTGACATTAATTACATGGACGAATGACCGTATCGTAAATACAAGGAAAACGCAGTGAAGTGCACTTAAACTCCTCCTCCCACGAAGCATATTCGTTTTAAATTAAATTTAAACTGAAGCTTTCCAGTGGATGTGTGCTCTTGTTTATAACGTCTAATAAGTTTCACCCCTTTCTTTGCGAATCGCACTGCGGATTGTTTCAAATTTATCGGGTATTAAAGGAGATTCATGCTGTGGCAGACACTTAAAATCACTTTTTCCTTTTAAAAGAAACGTTTCATCAATTGTAAACTTTGTGTGTTTTGCGAACTACACAATTAACATTTTAAGTTACATAAACATAAATAATAAATTTGTTAAATACACGCGAATAATGGATTGTCAATCGTTGGGCGAAATTCTATTTAAAATTGAATTTATTCTTTCGGGCAGTTGAATAGCGATTTACAAACAGCAAATGAACAAACGTGATTGAGCATAAATCACAAAGGTTGAAGCCTTGTTGGTTAAGATTCAGGTTCAATCCTAAAACAAAATTTGTTCAAGAAATATTTGTTTCCGCCCCATCTACCCAAAAACCTAGCAAACTCTTGAGAATACCGTAGTTACCTGAAGAAGCCACGAGTGAATTAAACAGCTAAACTAAAATTGAAGTTGTATCTTTAAAAGACGCAAATCAATCCGGTACTGCTCAGTGTTTTGAAGAAACAGGCTTGTGATTATTGGTGTAATCTGCATTGATGACAATTCGCGGACAATAACTTTAACTACAAACTGTCAGTACTGTGTAGTAACATGGACCTATTGAGACGAATATAGATTCAGTTTTATGGTTTTCTCGTGTCATTAATGTGGCTTGGGAACGCGGTGAAACACCTGGCGATTGGCAGACTGGCGTGATTTTCCCTCTTTTCAAAAAGGGGGACAAAAGAGGGTGCTCCAACTACAGGGGCATATCTCTTTTAAGTCTCCCGAGTAAAGTCTACGCTAAGGTGTTGGAGGCGCGTTCTAAAGGTATGGTCGAATCCAGGATGGGAGATGAACAGTGCGTTTTCGTCCCGTCAGAAGTACAACCGACCAGCTTTTCACTCTAAGAATGGTACTTGAGAAGGCTTGGGAGTATGCAAAACCGATCTACAGTTGTTTTGTAGATTTGGAAAAGGCATATGACCGAGTTCCTCGAAGTAAACTCTGGAGTGTTCTGCAGGAGTATGGGAATGCTAAGTCTTTGTTGAGCGCCATTCATTCTCTATCCACAAACTGTACCAGCTGTGGTCAGGTTAATGGTAGTAAATCAACAACTTTCTCCGTGGGCGTTGGACTTTGCCAAGGGTGCGTCTTGTCACCTCTCCTTTTCATTATATATATGGATTGGATGTTGCAGCGCAGACGAGGCGAGGAATGTTTCACATTGGAAGAGTTGAGGGTAAGCCATCTTCTTTTTGCAGATGACTTAGTCATCCTCACATCCTCCCAGACAGAACTCCGGCGAGCACTAGATAGGTTTGTGGCTGTATGTGCTGATGCTGGGATGAAGGTTAACGTGGACAAATCCTAGGTTATGGCTATTTCCAGAACGCCTGTCCAATGCTAGATGTTAGTGGAGTCTCAGTGAAACAGGTGGAGAAGTTTTAGTATCTCGGGTCTTCTTCACGAGTAATGGAAGGAATAATGCTGAGCTTTCCTGTAGGATTGGCCAAGTTCGGTCAATTTTAAAATAGCTTGGTCGACCTGTAATCAGGAGCTTGATGTCAAAGTAAAGTTAACGGTTTGATCGTAGTATTTGTTCCAAATCTCACCTATGGTCATAAAATTCGGAAAGAATAAGATCGCGAATACACGCTGCCAAGATGAGATTTCTTTGTGCTGTTGTGGAAATTATTCCCCGGGATAGGGTGAGAAACTTGGCAGTGCGCTAGGAACTCCATGTTGGGCAGCTGCTTCTTCGAACGGAAAGGTCTGTACTTCGATGGTTTGGTCACGTAGCATGTGACCATCATCACGACTTCCTAAGCGTGCATTGAATGCGATTCCATCAGGTAGGCGACCGCTTGGCAGACCCAGGACGAGATGGTTGGACCAAGTCCAAACACTCGCCTGGCTGCGCTTTGGCATAGCTCCTGATGAGTTAGAGTCGATGGCGGAGGATCGAGTGGCCTAGAGATCTCTCGTGCATGCGTCGCCCCCGCGACCCTTTAGTGGAACGTGCGGGTCACTGAAAATGATGATGATGATGATGATGATAGATTCAGTAATTATAAAACACAGGTTGCAACCCAGTGAGAATACATACCATATAGCAATTACTTTTAAGGTGGCACTCATAACTCGGGCACTTCACTGGAAGCAAATAGTAAAACAGTTGCAAAGCAGTTGTGGACCTAAGCCTCAACCATCAAGCCTCTCCATCTAGCACGATCTTTTGCTAGCTGTTGTCAGTTGCGCACGTGAAGGAGGTTGAGATCCCTCTCCAATTGTGTGCCCCACCTTAAAAGTGGGTTGCTATGGACTTACATGGCCCAGCCATCTTAGACATTGAACCCGTAGACGCCTATCTAGACACATGTTGTTGTAAAGTCCATACAGTTCGTCGTTGAATCTTCTCCAAATGCCATCACCGCAAACAGGACCAAATATCGGACGCAGATATTTTCTTTAAGAAAAACCAACCGATTTAGGACAGGATCGGGATGATCAATGTCTTATAGGAAGCCAGCTTGGCCTTTCGAGAGAGATCTGTTACTCAGTTCCCTTTAAAGCCTAAGAAAAGAGCTTCTTCTTCTTAGGGCGCTACAGTTCGAGGTGGACCTGAGCCTCACTCAACATGCCTGTCCAGCCAGCACCATCTTTCGCCAGCTGTCTCCAGTTTCGCACACCAAGCCGGTCGGGGTCCCCCTCGACTTGTGTGCGCCACTTTGTACTTGAACGTCCTCTGTTGCATTGTCCCACAGGCTCAGAGTCGAAGACTCTTCGGACCGAAGCTAAGTTGTCCATACGCTCTACATGGCCTAGCCATCTTAGGCGTTGGATCCGTTGATGCCTGGCTAGACTCAAGTCGCTGTACAGCCCATGTAGTTCGTGGTTGAACCTTCTCCTCCAAATTCCATTAACGCAAACAGGACCAAAGATCGCATGCAGAACTTATCTCTCGAAAAGACCAAGAGACTGTTCATCCACTTGGGATATTGTCCATGCCTCTGCGCCGTAAAGCAGGACTACAATGATCAAGGTATTGTATAGAGTTAGCTTGGTCTTCCGAGAGAGGGCTCTACTACTCAATTGCTTTTTGAGCCCAAAAAACAGCTGTTGGCAAGAGTTATTCTGCGTTTGATCTCGGTACTGATGTTGTTTGTACTGCTTACCGCGGAGCCGAGGTAGGCGAAGTCCTTCAATACCACAAAGTTATAGCTGCCTATGATGACGTTCTGGCCAAGTCGTCGATGTTGTGCGTCCTTTCTCGATGACAGCATATACTTGGTTTTGCCTTCGTTTACCTCCAGACCCATTTTAGCCGCTTCCGTTTCAATGCCAGCAAACGCATCATTGATGACTCGCTGTGTTCGACCAATCATATTAATGTCATCCGCGTATACTAGCATCTGTACGGACTTCTGGAAGATCGTGCATCTTGTGTAGGTCAGTGAATTTTGCACGATCTTCTCACGAACGATGTTTTTAAAAAAGTCACATGACAGCACTTTACCTTTTCTAAAACCTTTTTTGGCATTCGGTAGTATGAAGATCTGGTCCACTGTGATCTTCCCTGGCCTGAAACCACACTGATAAGGGCCTATCAGTTTGGTGACGAAAGGTTTCAGGCGTTCACACAGAATAAAAGAAAAGATCTTGTACGTGATGTTAAGGAGAATTATCCCTCTATAGTTGGCGCAGTCAAATGGGTCTCCTTTTTGTAGATCGGGCAAACGATACTCAGATTCCACTCATCAGGCATGCTTTTCTCCGACCATATCTTACAGATGAGTAGATGTAAGCGCCCAACCAGATCATCTCAAGTTGCTTTAAAGATTTCAGCAGACATACCATCTGCCCTAGCAGCCTTGTGAGACTTCAGTCTCGATATTGTTATCTTGACCTCATCTAGACCAGGAGGACGAAATTCTCTTTTATCATCGTCCAAATTGAGTGGAACATTCTGCCTGATAGCGGCATGGGTTTCTTCATTGCCAGTAAACAGTCTATAAAATGTCTCTTTTAAACGCT
The DNA here is from genome assembly GCA_930367185.1 of Myathropa florea. Classification (NCBI taxonomy): domain Eukaryota; kingdom Metazoa; phylum Arthropoda; class Insecta; order Diptera; family Syrphidae; genus Myathropa; species Myathropa florea. Next base: position 36,344,375 of record OV884004.1, on the reverse strand, counting down.
TAGTATCGACTGCGACTCTACTACAAGTTGTTCATCCTCGTCCCGGCAGGCTTCTGTCCGAACTTTGAATAGTAAATTAACTTTCTGGTAGAATTCCTTCCCTAACCTAACCTAATAAAATCTTCTGCCATTATTCTTTGATCTCTTTTCTAATTAAAAATTCAAATTTTGGTTTATTGAGGGACCCAAAGATCATATCTGGCTTTGCTGTCAGCCTCTCGAAACGAAAATTTGCACGATTTATAAACTCTTTAATATAAGTCCTTATAAGGTTACACAAATTCAAGTATCTTTATGTTTTTTTTCAGACACATCGCAGAACTCTGGAGGAATGTCGGTGTACGACCAATTGTCTACAATGTCAACTCACCGAACGAGAAGCGTTACTTCCAGAAAACGATGAAGACTCAATATCTAACAGACTCACTACGATCGGAGCCTCATTTGATAATGAAGACTTAACAATAGCGTGGACCACAAAACACCAACGCTTATCATTAACTGCAGTCCCCGCTTGGGTGCAGCAAGTCCACAAAGAAAAGAACAACCTTTTTGCATTTACGCCTTTACAAAGAATATTTCAGAAGCAGTAACGATTATATAAGTTAGATAAGTGTATACCGTGCATACGTATTGTATGCGCCTGAACTTGTTTTTGTTTATATCGTAGTTTTATATTTTCAATCATGCCGAAGATCACCCGAACTCACCGCAACATAACACAGACATCGAGTATTACGCCCACAAAGATATCATAGTTTCGCGTTAGTTTTATTTTTGTTTATTTTTACACTTTTGTTTTGTTTTAAGAATAGTTTCGTTTATTTTTATTTTTTGGTTCTAAACCACTTACAGAGTTTTTTTTTACGTATTTATATAGAGGATATATATATTTTTACTTGTGCTTTTGCATGTGCTTTGAGCTTTTGTTTTTTATGTTACTTTTGTCTCAGTTAAATTATTTATTTCGTTTTTTTTCTGTAGTAATTTATGCTTGATCTTAGGAGATATTTTAAAAATACGCCCAGTATAGGAATTGAGGTTTTACAAGTATTTGCGCGACCTAATCCAAAAACTTTTTTATCACAAACTTTTTCAACCTTTTCATTAGTTCATGGAGAACGTATGAGTATGTACATGGAGAGTCTATCATCTCAGATTTATAAGTAAGAAATAAAGAGAATAAGGTAACTGCAAATATTGTTTTTCTTTAATTTCATCATTTGGCTATTGGGGTTAATCTTTATCCCTGTTGGTGAAGATTCAAGATGAGGATTAAAAAATATTGTTAGTATTGTGCCATCCAGCGCAGTTGCTTAAGTGCCTGCCCTAAGTTAGAGCGGTCCCAGGTTCGAATTCCACAGAAAGCAAAGTTAATACGCTTTATATGGTTTTTCAAATCTGGTCCAGTCACCATTTGGGATAAAAAAAAAACGGCACTATCACTGAAACGGTCGAGTAGTCACTGAAGAGTAGTAGTAGTAGTAGAGTGGTAGTAGTCTGAAAGTAGATATCACAATGGACAAGCATGGTCTAAGAGCGATTTTCTTCACTTATCTTCAACTTCCCCAAAACTCCGAAGTTGACCAACTCTAGAGTTGATGTCAAACTAAGAGTTGAAAGGGAAGCTTAAGGGCGATTTTATTCACTAAAAGTTGAACACAACTTTAGGATTGTTTCGCTTATGATCCGGTACAATGCACTGATCGGTGGTCGCAGTGACGTATCCGCTTCGCTGATGTCCATTTCAGACCCTTGTCTGGCCAATTCGTCCGATCTCTCGTTCCCTGCAATTGAGCTGTGGCCCGGGACTCAGCAGAGTTTGACCTTGTGGTGGCTGATGGACCTCAGTGAGTCGCGGCAATTCATAACAGCCTTTGATCTCGTTGTACAGGATCCTCTTGACTTCAGTGCAGCCTGGCAGTCTAGGTTAGGTTAGGTTAGGGGTGGTGGCTGAGCCTCACATAGACCGATTTTGGTCCATAGTGTTACCACTTACAGAGTTAACCTAAGTGTTGACCCAATAGCCTTTATTGAGACAGAAGGATTTTGAAGTTATTGCAAATTTGATGAGAAGATGTGCCTTCACGGAAGCCATATCGCTTAGCAATTTGAAGAAAAGCTGTCCTAACGATTTTTTTCTAGTTTTGGCCAGAGCAGGGCAAAAACAGAGGAAGCGTTCCAGTGTTTCACTGACCGCTGAATCTTAGCAGTTCCTAGACATGTTGGTAGAGACTAAGACAAGTTTACGAGCATGGTAGCTTAGCAGACAGTGGCCTGTTAACGATTCCAACCAGTGTGCTGCAGTGCACTCTGGGTAACGAGAGTTTGGTATTGCGGATATCGTAGTGTGGCCAAAAGATTTTAGTTATACGGCAGGTGTTGCTCCTGTTCCATATACTGCTAACCACTTTATATGACTCGGTATCAATTTCGGCGAAAAACAGCCGAATTGGCGCTGCAATGGTTATTGATTCTGTAGGGATTATGACTCCTTGCTTAGCAAGTACGTCAGCAGTTTCGTATTCTGGAATTCCTTCATGTCCAGGAACCCAACATAGAGAGACTATGTTATTTACACAAAGTGTTTGTAGCGAGTTGTAGCAGTTGTATACTGTTTTAGATTTTATAGTGTTGCTTTGAAGAGATTTAAGTGCGACCTGACTATCTACATAAATAATGATATGAGAAGATTCAGGTTTATTAGATAAGCTTTCCGCTGCTTTTTGTATAGCAACGAGTTCATTGATTCTGATATGTCTGAAGTTAGGGATTTTATGTCTCCTATTGAAGACTACTATTTCTGTCTTATTGGAGTTTATGTTTAGGCCGCTGAGTGTCGCCCAGCGATTAATGTGAGATAGTGCTCTTTCCATTAACTCACTCATAGTGTTTAGGTATTTGCCTGATATAGTAGTACAATGTCATCGGCATATGCGACTACCTTCATTCCTTTATTATTGGGAGCGTAAATTGTTTTGTCCAATGTAAGGATCCATAAGAGCGGTGAAAGTACACCCCCTTGAGGGGTGCCTCTCGTTGCGTACTTTGTTAAGTTGGTATTTCCCCATTCTGTAGTAATTGTTCGATTACTGAGAAGCTTTATTATCCATCTGAAGAGGTATTGTTTAACTCCTGTTCTGTATAGTGCGTTGGAAATTGCATCTTTAGTCACATTATTAAATGCACCTTCGATGTCGAGAAATGCGCCAATTGTATATTCTTTGTAGTGCAAAGAGGTTTCGATTGCGGGAGTTACCTCATGCAGGGCGATTTCGGTGGATTTACCTTTTTGGTATGCGTGTTGTGAATCAGAAAGGATGTTTCTGGGAATTGACTCTCTGATGTAGGAGTTAATTACCCGTTCTAAAGTCTACACATCTAACTTTGACAGCTGTTGAAAGATACAAATTTAAGAAACAATCATTGCTATCTGACCACCTTTTATAGACATTTAAACCAAAGAGCTTAGAATCAACGTCAATACACCCTGAATATACGCAACGACGATATTCATAATCAATGTTTTCTTTAGAATACCAATGCGTGGATTTTTCTTTGATGCAGAAATGTCTATTTAAACCGCCGTTTATTCATTCAACGGTGAGTTATTTTCAATCACTTCGACTATTGCCAATAAGCATTTTAATTACAATACTGCGTAAGAAAGAGAGTTTCATGCGAATCCGACTTGTTATCAGCTGATTTTTCTAATTCATCACACTTTAAATATATCTTCTTAAGATCTTCATCTCTCACTAGGTAGGTATGACTTGTCTGATGACTTGACTTCCTCTGACAGAAGAAGCAGAACACAACAACAGTGCGATCGATAAAAGATCTGAATATACTATTGCGAAAGTTGTGTTTATACGTTTTATCTACAAATCTTCCAACTTGTTTTGGAAGCATATAAACACATAAAACAACCTCAGCTTCCGTCACATCTAGTCAAAAATGGCATATTGACTTTATCTTAAATAATAGGAAATTACTTTTAAGAAGAGAACTTAGTCAGCTATTTAGTGCTGAAAGAATAATTGAAATTGAATCAAGATTTTGACAACGCAAAGGAAATGCATTGGATTTCGAAGCGTTAACAGGCGAACCATGCAGACACAAGCGTCTGTACCTAGCCTCTACTAAAGAACTCCTACTCTCACCTCCCCGTGGTTAAATCCGGGAGCCGAGTACCCTCGACAGAAGATGGGGTAACCAACCCTCGTGGGATGTCTGGGCGGCTGCAAACGATAGAGGGTGGAGTGTGAGTCTACCAGGGCTCATCATTTTTTTTTAGAATGGCGGAGGAGGATCTGGTCAACTAATTAGCCAACGGCGGCCTCCACAACTCCAGGCAGCAGGACCTACCTGGTTTCCATGGTAAAGTCGGGTCCCTGGAATGGAGATGGCGGCGTATGAGCCCTTCTCTTAGGGTCAACGGCTACGCTCACCTTCCGGACCCCTTTGTCCGGGGGCTTAATAAATGGACCTGTCCTCCCAGTTGGAGGTTATACGTGGGGTCAACTTCCTCACCACGTAAAAAAAGTTCAGAAACAACCACTTGCCTCGGATATGGACGGATTTACTGTTGACGCTCCCAGCAAACGAAAAAAGGACAATGACTTTCGGCTCTGCACGTGGAATGTGAGGTCCCTGAACAGACCACGTGCAGCCGATGAACTCGCGGAGGCCCTAGACTGCTATAAAGCAGACGTTACCGCAATCCAGGAAGTGCGATGGGATGGGCCGGGCAAAAAGAGGATGAAAAACTGCGATATCTATTACGGCGATTGTTACAGAGAGCGAAGGCAGCGATAATTTGGATGTGGATTTGTTGTTCGAGGCAGACTTAGGCAAAAAGTCTTAAGCTTTAAGTACATAAGCGAGCGCCTCATAACAATACGCATCAAGGCTACATTCGGCAACATCAGCCTAATCTGCGCCCACGCCCTAACAGAGGACAAAGATGACGATAGCAAGGATGACTTCTATGATCTCCTAGAAAGAACGTATGATCAATGCCCCAGCTACGACACCAAGACCGTTCTACGAGATTTTAACGGTAAGCTGAGTAAAGAGGACATCTTTGTTAGAGTCATCGGTAAACACAGCCTGCACGACACCACGTTCGAAAACGGACTCAGGCTGGTGGACTTTGTTACGGGGCGAACCTATCCAGCTTCACAGGAAGAAAAAGAAAGAGCACAAGAAGCGATGTTATGGCAGGAATGATGTCCAAAAGTTTGAACAAAGGGTAACACTTTTATCGAACGGGTATAAAGTTCGGACAGAAGCCTGCCGGGACGAGAATGGACAACTAGTAGTAGATGACTGCGCCAACTATCGAGGGATAAGTCTCCTTAACATTGCGTATAACATCTTCTCTGTCGTTTTGTGTGAATACCTGAAACCATTCGTCACCAATCTGATAGGTCCGTATCAGTGTGGTTTCAGGCCGGGGAAGTTCACCATCGATCAAATCTTCACACTGCGGCAGATCCTGGAGAAGACCCAAGAAATGCAAATCGACACCCTCCACCTATTCTTCGATTTCAAGGCGGCATATGACAGCGTGCATAGAGACGAGCTATACAGCGCCATGTCTAGTTTTGACATTCCTGCTAAACTCGTCAGACTGAGCAGGAAGACGATGGAGAACTCTCGCTGCTCCATCAATGTCGGTAACGAACTCACCGAGACCTTCAATGTCAAAAAAAGGTTTTAGACAAGGCGACGCGCAGTAATGTGACTTCTTTAACATCGTTCTTGAGAAGATCGTGCAAAACTTACTGGCCAACACAAAAGACACGATCTTTCAAAAGTCTGTTCAACTGCAAGCTCACGTGGATGACATTGACGTGATTGGGCGAATTGGCCGTCAATGATGCGTTTGCTGGCATTGAAACGGAGGCGGCTGAAATGGGTCTGGCGGTGAACGAGGGTAAAACAAAGTATATGCTGTCATCAAGAAAGGACGCACAACATCGACGACTTGGCCAGAACGTCACCATAGGCAGCTATAACTTTGAGGTAATTAAGGATTTTGTCTAACTTGGATGACTTTTCCGAATACCTTGTCGATATTTGGAAGGAAACTTATCGACCGGAGATTTCCCGGATTGAAGGTATCTTTTACCCTTTTTGGATTTCGTGACCATACACTTTCCGTTAAGTGCTCCTGATTTCATCAAACCAAAGAGTTCTCAAATTGTATTCTTGAAGTATTCACCAACACTGTGTTGCCATTTCAAAATCCTTGCACATTGCACGTAGACTTTCTTCAACTGTGCTTGACTTCGATTCCACTTGTTGTCATAGTCCAGGTGTTTAAATTGTTGAAGCTGTGCCGCTGTAACCGCTCCATCAGATACCGGCGCCAAACGTGGAAAGCAACAATCAGCAATCTCAGATGAAATCATATCGGTGATCTAGAGATATGCGAACAAATGGAATATCACAAACCGATTGATCGATCGATATCAATCCAAAAACAGCACCGTCAACAACCACCCACTAGGCCCACAAGAAAAAGAAGAAAAAACCAAAAAAAAAGCAAAAAAAAGATATCAACTGACTTGGAAGAAAAATAATTAGTATGCTTTCATTTGATAACGTGTTCCAACTGCGATACACTTAATGACTTGTCGTGTATGGCTAGAAATTGCATCTCGGTTCCTGGGATGAAGGCAACAACTACTCGCACCTGATAAGATAAAGCGAAGAACAAAACACAGGAAGCATTCGACTGGAGTAGTCACTATTCTCCTAGACAAGCGATGACACAGTATCGGATACTGTTTCTTCTGTTCTCACTGCTGCACGAGCACTGCCACGGCGGAATCGTGCCTGCCAATAGGATTGTCAATGGCAAACTTGCCCCCGAAGGAGAGTTCCCTTATCAAGTGAGTAGTGTGTGCAGTCGATCGGTGAGCATGTCTCATGTGTGTTCTTTGCCAGCTTTCACTGCGCCGGTTCGGGAAGCACGTTTGCGGAGCCTCTGTTCTCAATGTTAACTGGGCCCTGACTGCTGCGCACTGTCTGATCGGACCGGTTCGGGAGTACTCGGTTCGAGCCGGAACACACAAGAGGAGCACTGGCGGAGTGGTCAGGAATGTGAAGGAAATTCTCGTGCATCCGCTGTACGAGGCGGTTTCGATGAACTTCGATGTGGCGCTGCTTCAGACGCAGAGCACTCTGCGTGGTGAAATGATTACACCGATTCCCTTGCCAAGGGCGAAGCAGGCTATTCCGTTTGGTGCACCAGCCGTGGTCTCTGGTTGGGGCCACTCGAGTGCCGCGGGCAGCAGGTTGCCAGAGGAGCTGCAGTATGTTGAGGTGCACGTCATGGATCAGGAGCAGTGCGCTCAGATGTTGTTGAACCAGGGAATAGTGACGAATGCGTGAGTATGTGTGCAGTCGATAACCCGGTCTTGTCTGAACAGTTATCTGCCTAGAATGTTCTGTGCCGCTGAGGAGTACGCAGACGCCTGTCAGGGAGACAGTGGTGGGCCAATCACAATGAATGCAGTTTTGATTGGTGTCGTCTCCTGGGGCATTGGTTGCGCTGATCCCGATTATCCTGGAGTTTATACGAGACTGGCACACCCATCGATTCGCAATTGGATAAAGGTTTCAACTAGAATGTGAAAGAAATGCTTGTGACCTTGGTGACAGATCCAGAGTCGCTAGGAAAACTTACTTTAGAAATAAATAAATTGCTTCCGGGAATTGTAACGACTTACATTTGAGTTTTTTTTTTTTTTAGCAAAAACGATCATCTGCTTGGGCTCAGAATAGTTTCCATGTTCCTTGGTACTTAGCTCCAAACGCAAATTTGGTAGCAATCGGTTAATCGGTAGCCTTGATTCAGCCGTGATCCTGAGGAGGAAAACATTTGCTCTCGCGTAGCAGAATTTTCCTAGAAGGCATTCACTTTAGATTCTCCGTGCGGGATGGTTGCCTTGATTAACTTCTTTAACAGCGCAGTTATTCACTTTTGTGACGTGGTATGATTTCATTAATGCTGTCGGACATGAAATTACTGTCTGTCCTCTTTTTCGGTATCGTGTCCTTTTTTTTGGTTTCTTGTCATCGGAAGAGGACAGTAATTTGTCCTCTTTTTATTAAATTGCTCCTTAATGTCCTTTTTTTCTTTGAAAAATTTTTTTGTGGTCTACACAGTAAAGTACTTTCTTAGTTAAACACAAAAAATAGACAGCACGGGTTGAATAATTCAGTTCTGTCATCCGGTTTTTGCTATTGTGAATGAATCGCAAGCTGTCATCCAAGTCCATTCGATACATTTTTATGACATTCTTTTCGCTTTTTGTTTATTTCTTGGAAATGATAAGATTGTCCTCTTTTTTTCATCTGCAAAACTGGTCATCGTATGCATGTTTGGTTGTTCGAAAGTAGGTAGTGTCTGACTTGTAAATAAAAATGTGAATATAAATTACCCACCCCTGTTAGCTGGAAAAAAGGTTATAATAATAACAATGGCGGCGCTGCAGTCCGAAGTGAGGTCCACAGATTCGGCACAATACTGAACCGAGGACTTGTAGTTAGCTGTCATCTGGCAGACGGAAAATTAACTTAGGCTTCTTGATCGGTCGTCTGTTGCAGCACACAAGATTGCATGCGATTACCCCCACATTCAACTGGACCTTGTTGACAGAAGAAACGGGCTCCGAAGTCCGCACTCTATGATTTTTCAAATGACACCAAAGTGATATCAATGACATCCGTCAACGCTTGATAGTTTTGTCCTAGCTAATCCCTCATAAATCGGATACTGTCAAGACATAGAGACTCATAAAGAATCAGCACGTTCAACTTCTTGTCATCGGCTCTGATGAATGACAGAGCTGCAGAAGCGATTAGGACAAGAACAATAATAATAATAATAATGGCGGCGCTACAGTCCGAGGTGGACCTGGGCCAAACTTCTCAGTAACCACTCGTGTTGTGCGTGCTATTGTTCTGTCACGAGCGGAGGGGACCTACAATTAACGCCGACTCCGAACGGCGAGATTGAGAAACTTTTTCTAGACAGTTATACTCTTTGAGCATTGTCAGTGACTCGAAAGAGGTGGAGCCGTGAAAAAATGTTTGATGTTTTTTTCGAGATTCGAACAGATGACCTCGAGCGTAGGAGTCGACGCACCTACCCACTACGCCACGGCGTCCACTAAAAAAAAAGTTTATATTAATTTAAATAAACTTTGGATAACAGACAACCAAACAAGAGTTGTTCATGATCTGTACGAACGGAATAGAAAGACAAACAATTTGCTTTTTAAATAAAGAAAAAGACGGAAATAATGTTCGAAAGTTTTACAAAAGCTTAACGAATTATCAAATGTTCGGACAAAACACTACTGAGATAAGGATGGAAAACTAGTATTAGGATCTTTGACTTTAATTTTTTTTAACTTTTAACTTTAACTTTATTTCATGAAAAAATGGTACAAAATGGTATACAATATATGGTATTTACAATGTAAATCCGTCCATATCCGAGGCAGGTTGTTGTTTCTGAACTCGTGAGTTTTTTACGTGGGGAGGAAGTTAACGCACAACCTCCAACTGGGAGGACAGGTCCATTTGATTAGCCCCGGACAAAGGGGTCCGGATGGATCCGGTGTCGGTGTCCTCTTGCAGGCTGTGAGCGCCGCCGTTTGCCCTAAAAGAAGGGCTCATCCGCCATCTCTATTCCAGGGTCCCGACCTTACTATGGAAACCAGGTAGCTCCTGCTGACTGGAGTTGTGGATGCCGCCGTTGGCCAATTAATTGATCAGCTCTTCCGCTGCATCCTAAAAAAAGAGTGATGGGCCCTGGTAGACTCACACTCCCCCCTCTCTCGTTTGCAGCCGCCCAGACGTCCCACGAGGGTGGGGTACCCAACCCTTCTTCTGTCAAGGATACTTGGCTCCCGGATTTCACCACGGGGAGGTGAGAGTAGGAGTTCAACTTGTTATCTTTACCCTTTGGTACAACTTCTTTACCTCATTCCTGCAGTAATAACTCTATATTCTACCGATTGCGCGCTTCTCATGCTTCTTCTTTTTCCTCCTGAGAAGCCTGTGTTCGTCTCTTCTTTTCTGCTCGTAGAGCTCGCTAGCAGCTCTTGTCCTTCTTTGCAGAGCCACTTTGTAGGACTCTTGTTTAGCTGCATTCGCCTGGCGCCACTAGTAGTCAAACCAGGTGTTTCGTTGTGGTGTCCGAGTGAAACTCAACCCAACCAACCCAAATTGAACTAGCCTTCCGTTACTGTTACCGCTTCCCAATTGTTATAGATACGGGCGCACCGTACGCTCTTATCAGAAAGTTTGAATCTCGTTTTCTAGAATAGAATTCTGATTGGGTAAAATATAAAAAGATAATATTTGAAACGACTGACGATACAAATTTATTTTTTATTTGTACCTTTGAAAAATAAAAATCAAGAAAAATAATAAGAAAGCAAAGCCCACCCCATTCCCTCATCCCCCTCGAAAAATAAACAATGGTTCAATTTGAAAATAAAAACCCCACCATAGAAAAGAGACGTGCTTGGAAATTTTAAGAAACAATCTCAACAACCTTAACGTTATTACATATAGAAGATAAGATGCTAAAATTAAAAAAGCAGGCCCGGGACAAACTTCTTGACAATCTAATTATAGATTCAACAGCTCTTTGGAAAAGAGTCAAGTCCTTAAGCGGAGTTTAAGTCCGAAGTGACATCACATCCACCTAACACGCTACGACGACAACAACGGATCAAAGCGAAATTGCGCAACTGTTTGCAGAAACATGCTCCATTTCAAATTTCTCAGTGCAAATAATTGTAATAATAAGGGCGGTGGTCCGAGGTGGACCTGGGCCTAGCTTCTCAACATCCAGTCATGTTGTGCGTGCTATTGTTTTCCCACGAGTGGATGGGACCTACAGTTTAATACCGATTCCGAACGGATAAAATGAAAAGCATTTTCTAGACAGTTATTGGGTGAGTTCGTAATCGCATCATTAGTGCAGTACTGCAACGTCAAGCGTTCTTAATTGTAAACATTTGGCAATGATGCTTTGCATCACGTTCTAAAATGCAACATGAAAGCAACGATGCGCAAACAAAAGCAACCAGCGCATCATAGATTATTGTGTTTCCGACTCAATTGTCTCTTTTTCTTGTTTAAAATATATGGAAGTAAGCTGGCATTGTAATGCCAATATTTTTAACCAAATTATTTAAAAATTTTCGACAATTTCTTTGACATTTTTACAAAAATCTTTTTAATCAATTAAAACACAAAATAATAAACCGTTCGGAAACGCCAACAAAATTCATGCATCGAGATGCATCGCAACGTCAAAAAAATCGTCGCATCACATAGGCAGTGATGCTTACGTGATGCGCATTTTGTTGGCGTTAACGAGCTCAGCCATACTCTTTGAGCACTGTCAGCGACTCGAAGGAGGTGTATCCGTGAACATTATTTTTTTAAATTGCTTCTTGTTCCGCTATTCGAACCTAGACTTGAAAGTCGAGTATGTATGGGTCGACGCACAAACGCACACGATCACGGCGCCCACAATGCCAAAAAAAATTGCCAGTGAAGTTATTGCTATGATAGACAAAATTATGTAAATCCGCATGAGTGAAAAAGGCTATTTTGATCTCATACCTAAACCCAACACTGAGTCACAATCTTTAGAAAGTTATCGCCCGATTTCACTCCTTTCTGTTGTATCCAAGTTCTTTGAGAAAATAATTGGTAATAGACTCAAATGGACACTGGAAAAACATCTTAGCAAGAGGCAACACGGCCTTAGACCATGTACATGACCAACCACTTTAATGCACATGCTTTATCAAGCAGTACACACAGAGTTAGCCCAAAGACACCATTCTATTCTGTTGTTGTATGTTGTATGGACTTGGAGAAGGCTTTCGAAAGAGTAACAGCTTTCAAGGTAATAAAACAATCTAAAGACTGGGAACTGACAACTGTCTCGTATCAGCTAATTTCTCGTATTCACTCCACACAGTTAGAGAACAAATTCTAAGAGAACCGTATGGCTATACGAAAAAGCCAATTAGAGCGGCCTTATCGACTTCTTTAGGAATTTTAACTGGTCACTATGTTTCCTCAATAGTGACGTGGATGCCGCTGCTGATACGGTCACGAACATCATTCTGCTGGGTATGAGATTATTCATTCCTCACAGAGTAAAGAGCATCAAGCCCAAAGCAAATGCGTGGTATGACTCGAGCTGTAAAGAGGCTTAAGACGTTGAGGGAGTTCAGTTTCCGGACTTACAAATCCAACCCTACTGAGGAAAACCGGAAAAAGTTTAAACAGGCCAGAAATGACTGCAATGCACTAATAAGACGTGTGAAATTCTCATATGACCAAAAGTTGAGACAAAAAGTGCTACAATGTCCAAAGGGTAGCAAAAACGTTTGGTATTTTGTTAAAAATATAAGGAATTCAGCCTCATCTTCAATTCCCACGCTCATCTGCAATTACATTTTAGACATGGCCAATCTGCTTGCTGCGCATTTCGCGGCCAGCTCAACGCTGCCAGATTCGACTCTGTCTCAACCTGTACTTGAGAGCATCGATTGTACCATGGGACAAATCCATTGCCGCACTCGTCCAGTTGCAAGAGTACTAAAGGATCCCAACGTGCATAAATCCGCTGGCCCGGATGATATCCCCCCGATACTTCTGAAGAGGTGTTCTTCTGTTCTGGCAAAACCACTGCGTAAGCTTTTCCATCTGTCCTATTCTTCTGGTCTCTTTTCGAGTGGATGGAAAACAGCATTTGTCCAGCCAGTTCCTAAAAAGGGCAAATCTTCGTCACCCTCCTCCTACCGACCCATAGCACTAACGTCCCTTCTTTGCAAGGTCATGGAAACGCTGAAAAACCGTCAGCTTATGAAATATCTTGAATCGCGGAAGCTTCTTAATGACCGGCAGTACGGTTTCCGCAACAACAGGTCCAGTGGTGATTTGATGGCATATCTCACCGAAAAGTGGAACCAATCCTTGCACAATGCTGGAGAAAGCAAGATCGTTGCGCTTGATATTTCAAAGGCATTTGACATAGTTTGGCATCGAGCTCTTTTGTCGAAAATGCGTGCTTATGGTATCGATGAGTCTCTTCTTCTATTAGAAATTACCTTTCGAACCGTTCAATTCAAGTCGTTTTGGATGGGTTCAAGTCTGATATCCACCAAATTAATGCTGGTGTTCCGCAAGCCTCTGTTTTGTCTCCGACTCTCTTTCTCATTTTTATAAATGATCTCCTGTCTACTACTTCTAATTCAATCCACTCCTTCGCTGATGACAGTACTCTCAGCTCTTCATATCCGTTCCAAGACTCAGGACCCTATCATTCGGCACATTAAATTCCGACCTTGACAGCATATTTAATTGGGGTAAAAACAATAGAGTGGAATTTAATGCTTCCAAAACTCAATGCTGTCTACTGTCACTTAAGCGATCCCAAAATAATCAACTTTTCTTCCTCGGTATGTGTGTCAACTCAACACCTAGTTGGAATGATCACATATTCGAGGTCGCCAAAAATGCTGCGAAATGTCTAGGTTTCCTTAAACAATGCAAGAAATACTTCACACTTCCTTTGATTTGGCTTCAATTTACAAAGCCTATATCCGCCCCACTTAAGTAAAACGCTCATATCTGATCTGGTCGTCCCAAGACCTCTTTGCACCTGCTACTCGTATATAGAATACAACACCGGAGATAATAATATCGCGAAGTCGATAGACTCGTTCGAACATCGCCGTAATGTCTCATCCTTATCACTGTTCTATCGCTATTTTAACAAACGATGCTCAAGTGAGCTAGCCAATTGCATTCCTCCCCTTCATGAATTCACCCGCAATACTCGTCTCGCCAGGAATGCTCATCAGTCCACCCTTAAGCCTGCTTTCGGATGTACAGTTAAGTTTAGAGAGTCGTTTTTTAGCCGCACCACACGAATATGGAATGCTCTTCCCAGCCCAATATTTCCCACTCACTACAATCCGCAGACATTTACGACCAACGTGCACAGGTACCTCCTTTCCCTTTCTCCCTCTATACCTTCGGCCCGTGCTGTGTCTTGATTCCGGACATTTAAGGGTAGTCGTAACCCCTTTTGCACGCGCAAATTATAAAAAAAAATCAATCTAAATCTTTTGAAAGTAGCTGATTCCTTTATGACAGATAGAATTATAAGAGTAAGGGTTTCTCAGGATTAGAAATTGAAAAACGGCGTTCCACGAGGATCTTTCATGTCAACAATATTATACAACGCCTACGTTGACTCGCTCTTCAAGGAATTACACACCGCAGACCAAGCAATTAAAGCAATCTTAACTTTTGCAGACAACATTTTCGTCCTAGGCTCTGGGCATCCACAAGATCCAAATTATCTGTGTTCACATTATCGAGATACCACTTTAGATGCTATTCAAGCGAAGAAGACAACTTTGATTGAATAATCCTGTAAGCAACAATCACTTTAGAAACTTTTAAAAATTAACGAAGTGTTTGACAACTTCCTCCAAGGAAATCGGAGACATTTTCCTCAATCCGGATTTCTAAACAATTTTCGACCATTCCCAGCTGTCATCCACTCCATTCATCCCTCTCTGGCACACTCGACACATGACATTTTATGCGTAGCACCATTCAATTACTTGTTTCGAATTCGCAGCTGTTTCGTTCATCTCATTCGATCTTATCTCCTACTCTGTCGCCAGACAGAGACAACACCACGCGCACACCCGACCTACAGAAAAAAAGCGAAACGACAACTTCAATAGAAAACACAAAAACCAAAATCTAATCGTAGTTAAAAGAAAAAAAAAGAGGTGAGGTTTACTATCGCAATTCCACGACGGAATTCTCTGTTTAACTCGGTAATCAAAGGCATTTCACTAATTTACCTTAACCCATTCGCTTTATCGTGCTCCGTACACACATGTTTGTGTAAATAACTTGTCGTCGCCCCATTTGCAAACATTTCCAAGCCCTCGAACAGAGTCCATAATTATCGTGCTGTGCTGTGTGGTGATTGAAGCGACAAAGAAGCAGAAGAAAAAAAAAACGTTCATTTCATAAAGGCAAAGCAACTTTGGAGGAAGATTCAATCGTTCGAAGCCAGTGAGCTGCAGTGAGAATTTTCTAAAATCAAATCAACAGTCCCACGCCAGAGAGTACTAACAAAATATGCCACCAAAGGAGAGAAACATTGCAATCATGGGATATCGATCAGTTGGTAATGGAACGCAACATTTTTTTTCTTTCTTTCTGTACTCGTCTGTCCTCACTACGAAACTCTTATTCAATTGGTTTCATTTATTTATTTATTTATTTTTTTTTTTGCTTGTGTTTTTATTCCTTCACTTGCCTTCTGTAATCTTTGCATACAACAACAAACCCACGTCGAAACAACTATGACATCGGTGGCGACTGGATGGATATGGACTGTGCGTAGGTAAATCATCGCTGAGTATTCAATTTGTTGAAGGACAATTCGTTGACTCCTACGACCCCACAATCGAAAACAGTAAGTACAGAGACAATATGCTGTGTTGTTATTTTTGCCTTTTTACATTTTTTTTCGTTTTTTCTCTTTTTTTTTTGTGGTTTTTTGGGTCAAACTGAGTATTTCGTGAGTTAATGGAGTTCTCTCTTAGTTTGGGGGGAAGTGAAAGGGGCCACCGAATGGTGTAATGAATGAAAACTTATCACGCAGTTCCATAGTACTGCGCAAAATAGTTAGTCAAAAAAAAAAAAATTCACAGTGTATGCGGGAAGTTTGCGAACGATTGATGTTTTGTGTTTTGCTGTTGTGAATCTGTTGTTTTTGACGTTTGCTTTTATTAGATGCACTGTAGTTCTTTATTTTTAATAAAACACGCGAATTTCTTGCAGAGATTTTATAAACATAATTTCAGTTCGTTCATGAGGTGATCTCAAAACTTGTTCAGTTGTGTACATAGTTCGTTACATAACAGACATTCAACATTTAAAGAAGACAAATTAAATGTACCATTATAAATGAAACTGGAATGAGCTGAAACTTAAGGGCCAACAATAATGCCCGTACAGAATCTTAAGAGAACTAAACTTATAGGGCCCACACACGGCACAGACACGTCGCTGCCTATAGCAACCTATAGCAACCATAAGTCTGTGCAAACATTCCTTCGCTACACACGATGCAGACAATCTGCACAGACATTAGTTTATATCGTTTCGCTATAGTCGTCCGGTCGGAAAAGTGACAGACACTGCTTGTGCCGCAATAATCATTGCTTTGGCAAATATTTGACATTCGAATCAATTTCTTACAATGTGTGCACCAATTTATCGTAGGCATCGGATTTTTAAGCCCGATTACAAAAATCGGCGCTTTTTACATGCCACAAAACCGGCAAACATTTATAAATATCCAGAAATTCTATCCAAAATTGTCTATCTGTATTTTTGTTCATGTTTCTGACATGAACTTTCCCGCTGGTCTGTGCAAAATTCACTATAGACTACAGCAGGCACGTCGCTGCAGACCATGTAAAATTCAAAAATTTTTGAATTCACGCAGACGGTCGCTGCAAACGTACGACATGGATACACATAACACAGACGGTCTGCGCAGACTTGTGCACAACAACAAAATATATAGGTCTGCAGCGACGTGTGTGTGTCGTGTGTGGACTCTATTATTTACTTTACTGTATCCCCCTGTCCTGTATCCCTTTGTGGGTCCTAGAGCCTCCACTATGTCTACGCGCCATTGAAAATGGAAATGTGCCTAAGCTCTCCCCAATTTTTTCCAAGTTGACGTGCTTCCTTCTCAACTGTTCTGCGCCACGTACTTCTAGGACCGCCCGCATCCTCCAATCCTGAGAAAGCAGGTTCCGTTGCATCGCTTGGTTAGCTATGGACCTGTCACCCTTTCGGAGAGTGTGACCAATCCACTGTCGTCGTCGTATAGTTGTGCCTACAGGTTCATGGTCCGTTCTCTGATAAAGCTGTTCGTTAGAGATATCGTTTGGCCAGAATTTCCTTAAGATGTAGCGTAGGCACCTATTGACAAACGTTTGCAGCTTCCTCGTGATAGTTGTGGTCACCCTCCAGGTACCACATCCATATAGTAGTACGGATTCAACGTTGGAACGGAACAGTCGTAGCTTGGTGTTTAAGCTAATTGCACTGCTTCGCCAAACTGTGGATAATAATAATAATAATAATAATAATAATAATGGCGGCGCTACAGTCCGAGGTGGACCTGGGCCTAGCTTCTCAGCAACCACTCGTGTTGTGCGTGCTATTGTTCTCTCACAAGCGGAGGGGACCTACAGTTTAATGCCGACTCCGAACGGCGAGATTGATTTTCTGCTTTTTTCTAGACAGTTATACTCTTTGAGCATTGTCAGTGACTCGAAAGAGGTGGAGCCGTGAAAAAATGTTTAATGTTTTTTTCGAGATTTGAACTGACGACCTCGAGCGTAGGAGTTGACGCACCTACCCACTACGCCACGGCGCCCACTGTGGATAGCATCTGATTTTCCTTTGCCCATGCGGCTGGCAACATCCAGTTCGGTTCCGCCATCGGTTGGGACAATACTCCCAAACTCTCTATTCTCTCCACCGTCTGTCCAGCAGTATATATATGAGTTGATGAGTTTGGTCTTAGGCTGATCATTTTTGTTTTTGCCGAGTTAATTTTCAGCCCAACGACGTCGGCTTCCCCCTCCACATTTGTTGTCATTTGGTGTAGATCCATTCTGTGAGACAGAAGGCATACATCGTCGGCGTAGTCAAGGTGTTTGAGTTCAGATGTAAGAGTCCATCGAATTCCTCCATTTCCTGTTGACAAGGCCGCAATCAGCACATCGCTAATCAGCAATAGAAATAGTATTGGTGAAAGTATGCAGCCTTGCAACCCCACTTTGGACTTCCAATTCCTCAGACAGACTTCCTCTGTGTAAGACGCCTTCCTCAGTGTAAGAGAACTAAAGCAACCGAGCAAATACACAAAAACAATACTTGTTTTAATATGCAATATCATTTTAATAATGCAATATCAAATTAACCGCTTTGCTTAGTTTCAGTAAGTTCGCTATCGCCTACCTACAAGATAGCGGAAGGAATTGCTTCTACGTATGCAAATATCGGTTGACATCAGAATTCTCCTTCAGCTTCTATAGGCAGTTGCCACTTTGAATTTTGAGGGTACTCCCGGTTCCTTTTCGTTTGGTATTGACTTAAACTTAAGTTTTCGAACGGGTGTTTTAGTTTGTCCTTAAGACACAATGAAGCGAACTGTCAACTTTAATCTCTCGCTAGTTCTCGCCATTGACCGTACTCCAAACTGATTGCAGTGTATTCCGTGATTCTTTAGACTTCCTTTCTACTCAGTCTAACCACTTAACCCTGAATGATTATGCGTAATTAACGCACACTAAATCTACCCCAGCCTATCAATGCTCTTCAAATCTAAAAATGTAACCATCAATTCAAAGTTGCTGCTCTACAAGACTTGCTAGGCGAGGATTAGATGAGGCATTTTCGGGATCTGATCCTGCGCTGGGACTGCCCGCGTCCTTGGTTAGGGCTTCCATGTATGGTTGGACCTCTCGAGAGCACAACCGCATGTGGCATGACTCTCCATAATGTAGACAGACAAAGCGCATGAAATCCGCGGCTTTCTTGTTATCTCTTAACAGAAAAGACTGTAGAGAACTTACTGGCGTACTAACGGGCCAGTAGACCTTCGCCAACCACCTAAATGCGCTTGGCCTAACCGACGGAACCCTCTGCGACGCCTGTGGAGAAGACGATGACACTGCAGAAAAAAACACTCAGAACCCTTAGCCGCGTTCGAGAGGAAACTCATACGGAGAATTGTTGGCCCCTATGTGAGGGAGGGCAATGTCAATCATGATTTGTACGCTATCTATCCTAAGCAGACATTGTCAGAAAAATGAAGCTCGGTATACTCGGGTGGATAGGGTACGTGTGGCCGAAAAGGAGCCAGTTCGGAAGGCTCGTCGTAGTAGATTTTATCGTGAACGATGGCGGGAGAGATCTTGCTCGCGCTGGACGGATTGCATAGACCAGTACGCTCGGAGCTTAGGGATGCCCAACTGGATGAAATTGGCCTGCGATCGGGATCGGTGGAGAGACTTATTGAAAGACACTACGACTGGGTCTCGGTTGTACTGCCAATAATGACGATGAAGGTTATACTTCGTCGAATGTGGATAAGCACTCAGGGTTTAATGGGTAGACCACATAGAAAGAAGGCCTACAGACACGCTATCTGCTCCTATCTTCTCTTGTTGAACACAATTTGTGTATTTGTAATCTATATATATAAAAAATTGTTGCAAGTGCGTTGTGACTTTATAACTCACGAACGGTCAAACCGCATTTGATAACAAAGCTTCTGGTCCTGATGGACTGCCTGTCGTACAAAGCAGCTGGCTATGATTAGGTAAGGTGCATACACCAAATCATCTGTAAGATCTGGTCGACTGAAAGTATGCTCGACCTATGGTAGCTTAGCATCGTTTCCCCGATCTTAAAGAAAGGAGACCTTCTAATCAACTAAAGAAGGAACAGTTTCTATCTCACATAAGATTTTCTCTGCCGTCTTGCGTAAACGCCTGGAACCCTATGTCAACAGTTTGATTCGGCAATATCTGATCGGTTTCAGATCACCATCGACCAGGTATTCACATTGCGGCTGAGTTATACAGCGCGTATCCAACAAAACTCGTTCATCTTTGCAGAAGGAGAATGCTCGTTGGTTCGTCAAGGTCATTAAAGACTACATCGAGACCACTGACATGCGAGTTTTTTAATATCATTCTCGAGAAGATCGTGAGTAGGTCAAACGTTAACAACAGAGGCACGATCTTCCACAAACCTGTACAACTGCTCGCATATGCCGACGACATTGATCATCGGAAGCACACAGCGAGTGGGCTGTCAGTGGGGCTTTTGTGAGTATTGAAAAGGAAGCGGCTAATATGGGTCATGCGGTGAATGAGGCTAAGACAAAGAATATGCTGTCCACGAAAAAGGTCCATGGACACTGACGTCTTGGACAACATGTCGCTATAGGCAGTTTTGAAGTAGCGAAAGACTTTGACACCACCGCGGATATAAAACGAAGTATTATTCTTGCCAATCCTTGTGTTTTTGGGCTTAGAAGGCAATTGAGGAATCAAGTCCTCTCTCGAAGAACCAAGATATCTCTAGTACGACTGGATGGTGCAGTTGGTTAAGTGCCTGCCCCAAGTCTGGTCCAGTCACCATTTGCCGTTGGGATCAAATTGACGGCACTGGAGTAGGTTGCTACCTGGCAGTACATTGGGCCAGTTTTGAGTCTGAGTGCTGCTCCAGTGTCCATTCCTGCTTTATCGAGTAGAAGCATGGACACTAACTAAAGTGGGCAAAGACTTTCCTTGGCGCTCCGAGAGGAAGATCTTTAAGTTATCTTTGCTGTTTGGAGGAAGTGACTGAACGACGAACTCTATGGCATCTACTGCGACATCGGCTTTTCTTATTCATCGTCTCAGAGGATTAGGTCATGTAGAGCGAATGGATATCAACGCTCCTGCGTCCTGCCTGAGTCCTTGGTTAGGGCTTGCACCGATGGTTGGACCCCTCGAGAGCACAGGGTATAGACAGACCAAGGGCATGCTCCCTACCGTCTGCCAGAAATCCGCTGCATTCTTATTAGCTCCCGACAAAAAAGACTGCAAACGACCTATCGGCGTACTAACGGGCCACTGCATCTTCGCCAACCACCTAAATATGCTTGGCCTACGCGATGAAACCCTCTGCAACGCGTGTGGCGACGACAAGGCAGAGCACTTCCTCTGCTAATGTCCCGTCTTTGCTCGGATCAGGTGGCAGTTATAAGGTGTTGATGAGGCGAGATGATGTGGGTTCCAAATCGCAGAAGCGTCTGCTGGTCTTCCTCCGGAAGACCAAGAAGCTCCAACAATAGTAGGTTGCCTAGTAGTACAATGGACCAGTATTTGAGTCTGATAACTCCAGTGTAGTGTTAAAAAGCGATACAAAAACGTTCCGGCACGATATGTCTTCGTTTCTTCAGTCTGAGGTGGACCCGGGCCTCAACTAACTTTTCCTTGTTGTTCACCTTAAAAACGGATGTCTTCTGTTGCACTTTTCACACATACGCAGTCGAAGATTCTTCTTGAAACGGCTGCTGTTTCAGCCACCTTAAGCCTTGAATCCGTAGACGTCCGCAGAGTTCGTTTTGTATTCTTTTTGAAAAATCATGTGCCGGGTGGAACCTATCACCATTTGCATTATGAAATCTCCGTCTGTCTGCTTTCCTTGTAGGGTCCGAGAATGAGCTATTGCCGTCTTCCATCGCTGACGGTAGAGGGCACACTGCTTCATCTAGTCATCAAGATCAATTTGGCTTGCATGTAGGACTTAGCCATACAGGGCAAAGTTGTCGATTGCTTCTAACCTGTCTGATTTGCAAAAAGTCCTTACCATCGACTCGATGGAAAATGAACAATCTCTAAAACAAAAGCCGGCACAATTTGAAAATACAACCAAACGAACGAATACTTTCCCGACCGACTGTATCAGCATAAACAGGAAACATAAAAGAGTATTTATTCCAAAACCTCTGGGCTTCCCCGATATTTCGTGTGAGGCATTGAAATTCAAATGGGCTGGCATCTCTTCATTCCACTCGTGATTCATCTCACTTGTGTTAGGAGAGATTAGCCTTGGCTGTGCCTGTTTCAGTTATTCCGCGAATGCTCAGAGGTATTCGCATGACATCATTTATGATTTTTGCATGTAATCACCAGCAGTAAAGCGGGTGCGGAATGAACATGAAAGAGGAATGTCCGCCCAGAAATGTTTGATAACAAGGCAACCACAGCCAATGAAATGCGTGTCCCCTGATGCATGAAAAGTAAATTTTGTGGTTACGCCGCCACTGTCACGTGATGCCTAATGATTCAATGACTTTGTCTCAAACGCCAGAAATACTCGAGAGCTGCTCCTCCAATTAATCTTTTTGCGTCTCAGCATTTTCAGACGCATAGCGTTTTTATGTGTCTATTTATGGCTACATAAACTTTTTATTCAGTTCCAAACCGGATTCGATTTTTTTTAATGAATTTTTTGTTTTCAGCCTTCACAAAAATCACCCGGGTAAATCATCAAGACTACGGAGTGAAGCTGGTGGATACGGCCGGTCAGGATGAATACAGCATATTTCCAGCGCAGTATAGTATGGATTTTCATGGCTATGTACTGGTGTATTCGATAACCAGTCAGAAGTCATTTGAGGTGATTCAAATCATTTATGAGAAGCTTTTAGACGTGATGGGAAAGGCACAGTGAGTGAAGGTCAACGTATGATATGCTTGCGTGGTGTGGGTTAAATGATTTTTGATTTGTTGCAGCGTACCTGTGGTTTTAGTTGGTAATAAAACTGATTTACATCAAGAACGGACTGTTTCGACTGAGGAGGGTAAGAAATTAGCTGAATCTTGGAAGGCTGCGTTTTTAGAGACATCCGCTAAACAAAATGAGGTAAATTAATAAAAAGCATGCAGACAAATTTTCGCAAAACTAATTTTCAGGAAATCTCATGTTAGCAGACAGTTTTTTTTACTGTTGAGGAATAAGTTCAAGGTCATCAGGACAACGACCGTAACAAGTTCTGAGCCAGAGCTCATACAGTTGTCTTTCATCGTTGATGGTACCGAACACGCTGCGTTGTCTTCCAACTTCTTGTATCGGATGTCCAATCTTACTCTCCTTTTCGATCCAGGGAGCTCAGATTCGAAAACAAAGGTCCGGAATGTTGGTCTTTATGTCACGCCACCATTCTCATTAATTTTGAGTTTGTTCTCCACGGCACTGATATTTTCCTACCCTAATTCTTCTTTGAGAAAAACTTCTCTACCAACATTCCCTCCAGATCTGACTGGGAGACTGATAATCAGACGCTGGCCAGCCTTCGGCGTACTTTCACAGATGGATCCATGACGGATGAGGGAGTAGGAGTAGGTGTCTACTCTAAGGATCTCAATTTCCGTATATCCCTTCTTCCGAAATATTATAGTGTCTTCCAGGCGGGGACTATGGGAATAAAATAAGATTTGTTTTTGCTTAAGAACGACAACCGCCATCAGACATGCCAGCAGAGGAATACCACAAGGTGGAGTTCTATCTCCCCTGCTATTTAACATCGTGGTCAATGAACTACTTTTGTTGCTAGACAAGGTGATAGCCTATCCGGATGACATTGCTGTAGCAATCTCGGGCAAATATCCAACAGTGCTAAGGGATCTTATGGAATATGCTCCCTCTAAACAATCGTCGTGGGCCAAAGCAAACGGCCTTGGCATCAACGCTCTTGAAACGAAAACTGTACTCTTCACACGGAAATATAAAATCCGTTAATCGACCCTCCTACCATTGACGGCATCAGTTGTAGATTCTCCGAGTCAGCCAAATATCTGAGACTCATCCTAGACAAGAGGCTAAACTGGAAGCTAAATATAATGGAGGATGCCCGCAATTCTACGCGTGCTCTTTACGTATGTAAAAGAGCCATAGACAAAAAATGGGGTCTCCAATCTCACATGATCCATTGGATCCACGTAGCCGCCGTAAAACCCATTCTGTTGTATGGAGTGCATGTCTGGTGGCCCATACTAGACAAAGCCGTACACAACAATCACCTTTGGAAAGTTCAACGTCAAGCCTGCATCTGCATAGGAGGTGTTTTGAGAACTATGCCTTCAGATGCCCTGGACGGTATCCTGAACCTAACTAACCACTCGACATTTTTCGCCGATTACTAGTAAAAAACACAACTAGTCGTCTTATGGCTTCTGCCTAGGGATGCAAACATCGTTCTTAAAAACATCGATGTTTGAAACATCGATAGTTCCAGGACAAACATCGATGTTAAAAAAACATCGGTATCAACAACGATACATCGATGTTTTTCCGATGTTTTATTTATATTCTACATAACACGAATTGTTGGCTATATTCACGATGTACTATACCTAAACAACAAAACATACTAGTCGCACCAGTTTCAACCCAAAAACCTTCTCCGTCTTCCGTTTCGTTGATGATTGAATTTTTACTTTGTGGCTTATCGGGCCAACGAAAAACCCAAAGTAACGTTGGAGGATTCTACGATTCGGGATTTGGGTTCCCGAGCGGGCCCTTCATGCACGTTTATATAGCGAGTCGCTTGCTCAAAGACCGACACCCGTTCCCAGCCGCACCCCGTTGGTGAACAGGCGCTAGTTTGGCTGTTGACACAAGGTCTGCCATGCTTACGCATCCAGCCAATACATGACGAAACATGAGCCCTCTCCGATTAGCCCACAGTTCCATAGGAGTTGTATACCCGGTCTCCTTCAGGGTTGCTCGATGCCCAAAGTAAACCACTTGGAGGTTCGGAGTAGGATATTAAAAAAGGAGAGGCTAAGATATGCAAAAAGTTACATTGTATTGCGCATCTCTAGCAGGTGTAGGTGTAAAAGATTACACCCCATTATTATTACAAGAATACAAGCACATTTTATATATAACACATTTTGGGAATGTTTAACGAAATGAATGAACGATGTCGATGTTTGACAATTTTGCCGTCGATGTATCGGCGATGTATCGGTTAGCAAAAACATCAATGTCAACATCGATGTTTATGAACGAAACATCGATGTTTGCAAAACATCGATGTATCGTTTGCATCCCTACTTCCGCCCAGTGGACGAATACCCGCTATGGTCACTCCTTTATACTAAGTTCTCTCAACTTCCTGACAAGAAATCTAAACCACGTCACACCCCAATACTTTCCTGATAGGAACTTTGAAACCCTGATTTCAGATAGAGACTTTTGGAATGACAATCCTAAACCATTTGCAGGTTCCTTGCACTTCTTTACGAATGGGTCAAAGACCCAGGATAGGGTTGGCAGTGGTGTTTTCTCCAGTGAACTAAACATAAGTCTCTCCTTTCGCTTACCCGAACACTGTAGGTGTTTCAGGCGGATGGCGATTAGTGTCCTGGCTCAAATGGAATGTAATATTCGCACGTGATATTTGCATTTCTAGCTAGGCTCTGAAACTGGTCTCGCTAAACTCCAAAGTAGTCATTAACTATCGCTCATCTTTAGACAAGATGGCCGATCAGTTTAATATTCGCTTGTGTTGGGTACCATAGGCCATAGAGACATTCCGGGCAACTGCAAAGCGGATGAGCTTGCCAAGTTCGCTACTTCACAGCCATTGCTACCTAAACACAGCAACTTGGGTATGACCCTCACGGTGACGTGAAATAAAGCGGACTTTTGTTTCACTTTATGAAAGCGAAATGACGCCGAATTTCCATTTTTGGTATTATTTCATATATTTCGGAAACGCCGAGTCGGCATTATTTCACTTTTAATTCATAAATACATTCAGATCGATTCCTAACTGTTGTCAGATTTGCAATGGAATTCGGCGTTATTTCACGGCACCGCCCCTCACAACTTGTAAATTGTTCCTTTTAGTAGAGGCAACTCATGAAATAAATAACAGATGGGCGAGTGGCACTACGTGTCACACCTCCAGAATGATCGGGCCTAAGCTAGATCTCAGAAGATCTAAAGAAATTATCTCTCTGAACAGATCTAATATAAGTATAATCGTTGGTGTCAAGTGGAAAGCGTTTCACACCTCCTCTGCTCCTGTCCGGCCCTGGGGTCTCTTCGAGGCCATCATCGAGGAGCCTACTTTCTTGAGAGCTTAAGTGAACTCAGCGAAGTTCCCATAAGTAATCTACTTATCACAAGATCCAAATGGTTTTCCGCTATTATTCAATTGGATTGACCTCAGTCAATCGTGACATTTTTTGATAAGCCCCCGCAGCGTTCTTACTTTTTTTTATAATAATATTGCGCAATATTTTTTTAGTTTTCTCCATTTTCTAAGGCTGCGGCCACTATGGATGCAAACGATACGATGTTTCGTTCATAAACCGATACATCGACGGCAAAATTGTCAAACATCGACATCGTTCATTCATTTCGTTAAACATTCCCAAGATGTGTTATATATAAAATGTGCTTGTATTCTTGTAATAATAATGGGGTGTAAAAGCGCTAGAGATGCGCAATACAATGTAACTTTTTTATATCTTAGCCTCTCTATTTTTAATATCCTACTCCGAACCTCCAAGTGGTTTACTTTGGATATCGAGCAACCCTCAAGGAGACCGGGTATCCAACTCCTATGGAACTGTGGGTCGGTGGCTAATCGGAGACGGCTAATGTTTCGTCATGTATTGGCTGGATGCGTAAGCATGGCAGACCTTGTGTCAACAGCCAAACTAACGCCTGTTCACCAAGGGGGTGCGGCTGGGAACGGGTGTCGGTCTTTGAGCAAGCGACTCGCTATATGAACGAGCATGAAGGGCCCGCTCAGGAACCCTAATCCCGAATCGTAGGATTCTCCAACGTTGCTTTGGGTTTTTCGTTGGCCCGATAAGCCACAAACTACAAATTCAATCATCAACGAAACGGAAGACGGAGAAGGTTTTTGGGTTGAAACTGGTACGACTAGTTTGTTTTGTTGTTTAGGTATAGTACATCGTGAATATAGCCAACAATTCGTGTTATGTAGAATATAAATAAAACATCGGAAAAACATCGATGTATCGTTGTTGATACCGATGTTTTTTTAACATCGATGTTTGTCCTGGAACTATCGATGTTTTCAAACATAGATGTTTTTAAGAACGATGTTGCATCCCTAGCGGCTACACAATGAGCGACGAGCGATAGAGCGACGAGTTTGAGCGATGGGTGGCCATTTTCTGAGCGTCATCGCCGAGCTATTAGTTGCGAAAATGTCATTTTCAAGCTCAGTTGGTCGTAGTCTTTTAGTTGAAAGTCACGTTCATATGAATAATCCTCTGTCTGTCGCATATTCCCTTCAGTTGGATCTGGAACAACTGTCCGCTTAGTGAAGCTCATCATTTCCAAAAAAAATTCCAATTACTGCGCCAATTTCAATGTCTATATAATCAAAGTAAAGTTTGAAGTGTCGCCTTTTCAGTGTTGGGGTCTCTGGGATCCATACTTCTTGAGTTATGTGTAATTGATAGAGGTGTGACGGATATCCGGCAAGTATTCGGTATCCGGCCTATCCGGCTTCTTTTGTAATATGCGGCCGGAGCCGAATAGTCTTTTGATACCCGACCGAATACCGGATAGTCGTTTTTTCAGTAAAAAAAACAACAAAATAAGAAAATTTAATATTGGAAGTTTACTAAAGACAAATTATGATGAATGAAAATTTGTTTTTCTGCATTCAGGGGTAATAATTTATTACGTTTGTTTTCGTATACGATGCATGCTTCAGGAAAGAGTCTCTT
Source organism: Myathropa florea (assembly GCA_930367185.1). Taxonomy (NCBI): domain Eukaryota; kingdom Metazoa; phylum Arthropoda; class Insecta; order Diptera; family Syrphidae; genus Myathropa; species Myathropa florea. Next base: position 36,316,914 of record OV884004.1, on the reverse strand, counting down.
ACTGCATACACTGCTACATGGAGATGAAAAATAATTTTTTGGCAAATTTCAGCAAAATTGGTTACTGTCTTCCGTTTACTGACCACCAAGCCCAAGGGTCACTATACCGTTCAAAATAAACTGTTTTGAGATATAAGTCAAGCTCGTTGGCGGTATTTTTTTTGGCAGAAAACTCAATCTTGCCTTCCGCAACCTCTTCAAAAATGTCCCAAAAACTTTGCCGTGTAGAAAGTAAGAATATCTTGTGGAGGAGAAGGAAAAAAACATGTTGAAGTTGGTTTTACTTGTACCGGTCTGATTTGAGTATCACACCACCAAAGTATTATACTTTTAATTTGGGCAGATATCCGGCCGCCGAATATTCAGCTATCCGGCCTAGCTGCAGGCCGAATATTCGGTATCCGGTATCCGGCCAAATCACTATTACAACTCTAGTAATTGATGCCATGTATCGGGACCATTTTTGCAGATGCAAAACAGAGGTCAATCTTATCATTTCCAAGAAACAAACAAAAAGCAAAAAGAATGTCATAAAAATGTATCGAATGGACATGGCGATTCATTCACAATAGAAAAAAACGGATGACAGAACTGATTCATTCAAACCAGTGCTGTCTACTTTTTGTGTTTAACTAATTTAGTACTGAATAAGGTACTTTACTGTGTAGATCATAGAAACAAGTTTTAAAAGAAAAAAAGGACATTAAGAGGACAATTTAATAAAAAAAGGAGAAATTACTGTCCTCTTCAAGAAAACAAAAAAAATGACACGGTACCGAAAAAGAGAACTGTTTAAAAAAGAGGAAGGATGTTCTCTTGTTTTACACCATAGAATACACTTCAATCCAGAGGCGCATGGTATCCTATGACAGTAAATAAACTTGAGTTTAATTTTAGGAAATGTGATTTGTTTCACTTTCTTAACTATCATTTTAAAAAAAATTTGCTAAAATTCAAACAAAAAAAAATGGAGATCTGCGTTTCGCTTACACTTTTTAAGAACCGCTCTAGATTCTATGACATCAATGAATATATTTAAGATAGCATTGCATATAAAATAATCTTTCTTTTTTCCAGTCTGTGCAAGATATATTCCATCAACTGTTATTGCTGATCGAAAACGAGAATGGGAATACACAAGAAAAGAGCAGCTGCGTCATATCATGAACAAACCACCACAACCAGCATAAATCGGAAATAAACTGTGAAGCACTAAAACAAAATATACTTGTACCATCTTTATTCAAAACAACAAGAAAACTGCTTTCAAAACAACAACAACAATAACTCTCATAACACTATACAACATTTTCAAAATAACAAAACACGAAAACTCCCACTAAGAGTGATCATTTCTTCAATCCTTGGAAAATGCTTAACCTAAGATATAACAAAACCAGCAACAGAAACCAACAAGAGTGTATTTGAACAAAATCAAATCAACCAACAACAGTTAAGATTAAATGTAGTTTTATAAAAACAAAACAAAAGAACGCGGAACTCGAGCGGAACCCCAAAATGCAATGCCTTCGTTTGTCCCGAACCAGTCAAGACGTGCTTTTTTTCCATGTCTTCTGATTCTTTTATCCTCTCTACGGTTTGTTGTTTTTCCCCTCCCTTAAAGTTTCCTTCCGGAACGTGTTTTTTATTATAATTGTAGAGAATTATATGATTTTTCATTTTGTTTTCTTTTGATTCAAGTTAGTTTAAGTTTCCCATTCGCGCCCGGTTTGCCTTGTTTTCATTTTACTTCAATACGCCCTCGTCTGAAAGGAATGGCAAACATGCTTCGGAGTGTGTTGTACTCTTATTTCCAAATTTATTAATGAAACAACAACATCAAGAAATGATAAAAAAATATACACATTGTATTTTTGTAATATTTTCATGTACTTTGATTTTTTATATTATATATTTAAATATTATAAATAATTGTATCGCATTTTTGGTGTATCATGCGGTTAAACAAATAAAACGAGAATGCAATAGAAATGTCAATGTATACTTTAATTATTAAATAAATTGTTTAATTTAAAACAGAGAAAACTAGCCGTTTTCTTAATTCGGTAGCATTTGATAGTCAGGCCGGCTCTTATTTTGTATCAATTTCGGATTTAAAATTCTATTTCTCTCCACACTAGGAAATAGCCAACAAACAAAGTATGTAACTAGGGGAACTCCTCAGGGAGGGGTTATCTCCCCATTGTTATGGATACTAGTCATTAACAACTAAAGAAAAGAACTAGACCGGGAAGAAATCAAAGTTGTTGCGTATGCGGACGACTTTGTGATTTTAGTATCATGCCGGTTTCTCTCAGTGATTAGTGAAATCATGGAGGGGGCGTTGCAAAAGGTTAATAGGTGGGCTACCGGTTGTGGCCTAAATACGAACCCAAGCAAAACCGAATTGATGCTTTTTAAGACGAGAACCAAAATACCAAACTTTCCCCTTCCTAGACTAGCCAATCAAACCCTCACTCTGTCTTCAACTGCCAGGTACTTAGGCACTATTCTTGACCCAAAACTAAATTGGAAAGCTAACATAGAGCAAGGAGTTAAAAAGGCATGCATAGCATTATACGCTTGCAACAAATAATAATAATAATAATAATAATAATAATAGCGGCGCTACAGTCCGAGGTGGACCTGGGCCTAGCTTCTTAGCAACCACTCGTGTTGTGCGTGCTATTGTTCTGTCACGAGTGGAGTGGACCTACAGTTTAATGCCGACTCCGAACGGCGAGATTGAGAAGCTTTTTCTAGACAGTTATACTCTTTGAGCATGGAGCCGTGAAAAAATGTTTGTTGTTTTTTTTCGAGATTCGAACCGACGACCTCGAGCGTAGAAGTCGTCGCACCTACCCACTACGCCACGGTGCCCACAAAACTCTTGTCAAAAGCTGGGGACTTCGACCGAAGATAACACTTTGGATGTATACTGCAGTAATACGTCCTATTCTTACCTACGGCTCCATAGTCTGGTGGCCAGCTTTAGCCAAAGCGTACAACATCACAAAACTAAACAAGGTACAAAGAACTGCATGTATAGGAGTCAATGGCGCCCTAAGAACGACTGCGACAGATGCGCTTACAGTTATTTTGCACCTCCTACCTCCAGTTCTACACGCAACGTTCATGGCTACATGCAGTGCACTTAGATTCAGAGAGTCAAACTGCTGGAATAGCAGAACTTATGGACATGGTAACATCCTTAGTTCACTACCACAACAGGCGATGCTGAGTCATACTGACTACTTTATCCCAAAGCTAAATTTCAATAAAAACTATAGGGCATACTTTCCAACCAGAACTGAGTGGAAAAGCGATAGAGTCATCCAAAACCATGACATAGCCATCTTCACAGACGGTTCGAAGATGGACTCTGGTGTGGGCGCTGGAATCTTCTCCGAAGCCCTCAAAATATCAAAGTCACTCAAGCTACCAAGCTTTGCAAGCATTTTCCAGGCAGAAGTGCTAGCAATATATGATGCGTGTCTTGAAATTAAAAACAAAACAGAACCAGCACAGCGGATAGCAATCTTTTCAGATAGTCAAGCTGATATCAAGGCTCTAACATCCATAACCACAACGTCAAAACCAGTGGATTGCTGCTGCAAGGAAATATCCATTATAGGTGAACGGAGCCCGGTCTCTTTGATCTGGGTTCCCGGGCACACGGGTATAATAGGAAACGAAGCAGCAGACGAGCTAGCCAGACAAGGATCCAAACTCGATAGTCTTGTTGTGGAACAAATCCAGGCTCCACTAGGCTTCGTAAAAAAACAACATCTACAATCACTTCCTCAAGATCGTCAACGAAAGATGGACCAAGCTGGAAACATGTGTCCTATCCAGAAGCTTATGGCCCAACTACAACCAAAAGAAAACAAAAGACCTGCTCAACAACAGTAGAAGAAATATATCCAGAATCACAGCGGTCTGCACTGGACACTGGGCTGTTGGCAGGCATGCTGAAAGACTAGGCATACCATTTAACTCGCACTACCGCAGCTGCCGGGTGGAAACTGAGCCAGAAACTCCCGAGCACTTTCTGTGCAAATGTCCGGCTCTAGCTAGAGTCAGACAACGCACTCTGGGCAAAGCCTTCTTCAACACCCCTAATAATCTCTCAGAAGCAAACCTTCATAAATTCCACGAAGTGGTTTCAAAATTAGGCTAATCTGAGTGAATACACACTCCTTTTCACCCCCATCTCACAAATTAGGTATCCCATAGGATGTGGTATCAAAACGGCGCTTTCATGGCGCTAATTGGGTGCGAAAACAGGATCTCTATGTCCACCGCCACTTTTACCTACCTACCCACCTTCGAATTCTCGGATTGTTGTGTATATTTATATTTGTAATCTATTTGCCGTGGAAATTAAATATCTCTATCAGCTAGGTTCTAGAAATGGTAACAGGTACAAGTTTTGTTGTTAAAAGTGGCAACATGACTTCTACCAAATTTTTCCACATAAAAAATGGGCTCCAGCAGGGTGCAGTTAACTCACCAATCCTCTTCACTATTTTCACCCGTAAACTGAATGGCTCCATGTAATACTTGATCGCATACGCCGATGACTTGGTGGCATATAGGACAGCGCCGAAGGTTGAGGACATCAACATCCTCCTGCAACGTGACTTCGACAAAATTCAACGATTTTGCGATGACTTAAAGTTGAAAATCAAGTACGAGAAGTGTGAAACCATCCTTTTCCCAACTCCGAAGTTCGGCATAGTTGACCCACAGGGGAAACCGTTAGCAGTGAAAAGTGTAGTAAGGTACCTAAGGATTTTATCTGGACCAGTATCTATTAGAGAGCTGCATGAATGCCTTCATATGCTCTTTCTAAACTTGTGCAATATTTCAGTGTACACTATTCATTGTGATTTTTTAACAAGTTGTAAACTGAAATCGAATATCACATCATGAGAGACAAATACCGTACACCGCTTGATCACTTGATAGCAAGATTCCGTTCTGGAGCCCGTACATTGTATCCCGTGTGAGTTTTCTTCAAGAATTGAGTTTTCTGTCGCAGCGTTCTTGCGTAGCGGTTTGTGGGGATCCGTTAGCTTTGGCCCAAGGGTTGGACAACATTTTTGGATGGTTTTCGTTGTTTTTAAATTTTGCGGATTCCATTCTGGAGCCCGTACATTATATCCCGTGTGAGTTTTCTCCAAGAATAGAGTTTTCTGTCGCAGCGTTCTTGCGTAGTGGTTTGTCGAGATCCGTTAGCTTTGGCCCAGGGGTTGGACAACATTTTTGGATGGTTTTCTGTTTTTTTTGAAGTTGAGTGGATTCCGTTCTGGAGCCCGTACATTATATCCCGTGTGAGTTTTCTCCAAGAATAGAGTTTCCTGTCTCAGCGTTCTTGCGTAGTGGTTTGTGGGGATCTGCTAACTTTGGCCCAAGGGTTGGACAACGTTCTTGTATGGTTTTCTGTTTTTTTTGAAGTTGAGTGGATTCCGCTCTGGAGCCCGTACATTATATCCCGTGTGAGTTTTCTCCAAGAATTGAGTTTTCTGTATCAGCGTTCTTGCGTAGTGGTTTGTGGGGATTTGTTAACCTTGGCCCAAGGGTTGCACAACGTTTTTGGATGGTTTTCGTTGTTTTTAAGTTTTGCGGATTCGGTTCTGGAGCCCGTACATAGCATCCCGCTGAGAAAGAAGTGAGTTTTCTGTCGCAGCGTTCTTGCGTAGTGGTTTGTCGGGATCCGTTAGCTTTGACCCAGGGGTTGGACAAAGTTTTTGGATGGTTTTCGTTGTTTTTGAGTTTTGTGGATTCCGTTCTGGAGCCCGTACATAGTATCCCGTGTGAGTTTTCTCCAAGAATTGAGTTTTCTGTCTCAGCGTTCTTGCGTAGTGGTTTGTGGGGATCTGCTAACTTTGGCCCAAAGGTTGGACAACGTTTTTGTATGGTTTTATGTTTTTTGAAGTTGGAGCCCGTACATAGTATCCCGTTGAGGAAGATGTGAGTTTTCTGTCGCAGCGTTCTTGCGTAGTGGTTTGTCGGGATCCGTTAGCTTTGGCCCATAGGTTGGACAACATTTTTGGATGGTTTTCGTTGTTTTTAAATTTTGCGGATTCCGTTCTGGAGCCCGTACATTGTATCCCGTCTGAGTTTCCTCCAAGAATTGAGTTTTCTGTCGAAGAGTTCTTGCGTAGTGGTTTGTGGGGATCCGTTAGCTTTGGCCCAGGGTTTGTATGGATTTTGGGTGTTTTCCGTTCTGGAGCCCGTACAAAGTATCCCATCTGAGTTTCCTCCAAGAATTGAGTTTTCTGTCGAAGAGTTCTTGCGTAGTGGTTTGTGGGGATCCGTTAGCTTTGGCCCAGGGCTTGGACAAAGTTTTTGTAAGGTTTTCGCTTCGTTTAAGTTTTGCGGATTCCGTTCTGGAGCCCGTACATTGTATCCCGTGTGAGTTTTCTCCAAGAATTGAGTTTTCTGTCGCAGCGTTCTTGCGTAGTGGTTTGTGGGGATCTGCTAACTTTGGCCCAAAGGTTGGACAACGTTCTTGTATGGTTTTCTGTTTTTTTGAAGTTGAGTGGATTCCGTTCTGGAGCCCGTACATTATATCCCGTGTGAGTTTTCTCCAAGAATTGAGTTTTCTGTATCAGCGTTCTTGCGTAGTGGTTTGTGGGGATTTGTTAACCTTGGCCCAAGGGTTGCACAACGTTTTTGGATGGTTTTCGTTGTTTTTAAGTTTTGCGGATTCGGTTCTGGAGCCCGTACATAGCATCCCGCTAAGAAAGAAGTGAGTTTTCTGTCGCAGCGTTCTTGCGTGGTGGTGTGTGGGGATCCGTTAGCTTTGGCCCAGGGTTTGTATGGATTTTGGGTATTTTCCGTTCTGGAGCCCGTACAAAGTATCCCGTCTGAGTTTCCTCCAAGAATTGAGTTTTCTGTCGAAGAGTTCTTACGTAGTGGTTTGTGGGGATCCGTTAGCTTTGGCCCAGGGGTTGGACAAAGTTTTTGTAAGGTTTTCGCTTCGTTTAAGTTTTGCGGATTCCGTTCTGGAGCCCGTACATTGTATCCCGTGTGAGTTTTCTCCAAGAATTGAGTTTTCTGTCGCAGCGTTCTTGCGTGGTGGTGTGTGGGGATCCGTTAGCTTTGGCCCAAGGGTTGAACAACATTTTTGGATGGTTTTCGTTGTTTTTGAGTTTTGCGGATTCCATTCTGGAGCCAGTACATTGTATCCCGTTAATGAAGAAGTCAGTTTCCTGTCGAAGGGTTCTTGCGTAGTGGTTTGTGGGCATCCGTTAGCTTTGGCCCAGTGCTTGGGCAAAGTTTTTGGATGGTTTTCTGTGTTTTTGAAGTTGAGCGGATTGCATTCTGGAGCCCGTACAAAGTATCCCGTGTGAGTTTCCTCCAAGAATTGAGTTTTCTGTCGCAGCGTTCTTGCGTAGTGGTTTGTGGGGATCCGTTAGCTTTGGCCCAGGGGTTGGACAAAGTTTTTGTAAGGTTTTCGCTTCGTTTAAGTTTTGCGGATTCCGTTCTGGAGCCCGTACATTGTATCCCGTGTGAGTTTTCTCCAAGAATTGAGTTTTCTGTCGCAGCGTTCTTGCGTAGTGGTTTGTCGGGATCCGTTAACTTTGGCCCAGGGTTTGTATGGATTTTGGGTGTTTTCCGTTCTGGACCCCGTACATTGTATCCCATTGAGGAAGAAGTGAGTTTTCTGTCGCAGCGTTCTTGCGTGGTGGTGTGTGGTGATCCGTTAGCTTTGGCCCATAGGTTGGACAACATTTTTGGATGGTTTTCGTTGTTTTTAAATTTTGCGGATTCCGTTCTGGAGCCCGTACATTGTATCCCGTGTGAGTTTTCTCCAAGAATTGAGTTTTCTGTCACAGCGTTCTTGCGTGGTGGTGTGTGGGGATCCGTTAGCTTTGGCCCAGGGGTTGGACAACATTTTTGGATGGTTTGCGTTGTTTTTAAATTTTGCGGATTCCGTTCTGGAGCCCGTACATTGTACCCCGTGTGAGTTTTCTGTCTCAGCGTTCTTGCGTAGTTGTTTGTGGGGATTTGTTAACCTTGGCCCAAGGGTTGGACAACATTTTTCGATGGTTTTCGTTGTTTTTAAGTTTTGCGGATTCGGTTCTGGAGCCCGTACATAGTATCCCGCTGAGAAAGAAGTGAGTTTTCTGTCGCAGCGTTCTTGCGTAGTGGTTTGTCGAGATCCGTTAGCATTGGCCCAGGGGTTGGACAACATTTTTGGATGGTTTTCTGTTTTTTTGAAGTTGAGTGGATTCCGTTCTGGAGCCCGTACATTATATCCCGTGTGAGTTTTCTCCAAGAATAGAGTTTTCTGTCTCAGCGTTCTTGCGTAGTGGTTTGTCGAGATCCGTTAGCTTTGGCCCATGGGTTGGACAACATTTTTGGATGGTTTTCGTTGTTTTTAAGTTTTGCGGATTCGGTTCTGGAGCCCGTACATAGTATCCCGCTGAGAAAGAAGTGAGTTTTCTGTCGCAGCGTTCTTGCGTAGTGGTTTGTCGAGATCCGTTAGCTTTGGCCCAGGGGTTGGACAACATTTTTGGATGGTTTTCTGTTTTTTTGAAGTTGAATGGATTCCGTTCTGGAGCCCGTACATTGTACCCCGTGTGAGTTTTCTGTCTCAGCGTTCTTGCGTAGTTGTTTGTGGGGATTTGTTAACCTTGGCCCAAGGGTTGGACAACATTTTTGGATGGTTTTCGTTGTTTTTAAGTTTTGCGGATTCGGTTCTGGAGCCCGTACATAGTATCCCGCTGAGAAAGAAGTGAGTTTTCTGTCGCAGCGTTCTTGCGTAGTGGTTTGTCGAGATCCGTTAGCATTGGCCCAGTGGTTGGACAACATTTTTGGATGGTTTTCTGTTTTTTTGAAGTTGAGTGGATTCCGTTCTGGAGTCCGTACATTATATCCCGTGTGAGTTTTCTCCAAGAATAGAGTTTTCTGTCTCAGCGTTCTTGCGTAGTGGTTTGTCGAGATCCGTTAGCTTTGGCCCATGGGTTGGACAACATTTTTGGATGGTTTTCGTTGTTTTTAAGTTTTGCGGATTCGGTTCTGGAGCCCGTACATAGTATCCCGCTGAGAAAGAAGTGAGTTTTCTGTCTCAGCGTTCTTGCGTAGTGGTTTGTGGGGATCTGCTAACTTTGGCCCAAAGGTTGGACAACGTTCTAGTATGGTTTTCTACTTTTTTTTTAAGTTGAGCGGGTTCCGTTCTGGAGCCCGTACATTGTACCCCGTGTGAGTTTTCTGTCTCAGCGTTCTTGCGTAGTGGTTTGTGGGGATTTGTTAACCTTGGCCCAAGGGTTGCACAACGTTTTTGGATGGTTTTCGTTGTTTTTAAGTTTTGCGGATTTCGTTCTGGACCCCGTACATTGTATCCCATTGAGGAAGAAGTGAGTTTTCTGTCGCAGCGTTCTTGCGTGGTGGTGTGTGGTGATCCGTTAGCTTTGGCCCATAGGTTGGACAACATTTTTGGATGGTTTTCGTTGTTTTTAAATTTTGCGGATTCCGTTCTGAAGCCCGTACATAGTATCCCGTGTGAGTTTTCTTCAAGAATTGAGTTTTCTGTCGCAGCGTTCTTGCGTAGTGGTTTGTGGGGATCTGCTAACTTTGGCCCAAAGGTTGGACAACGTTTTTGTATGGTTTATGTTTTTTGAAGTTGGAGCCCGTACATAGTATCCCGTTGAGGAAGATGTGAGTTTTCTGTCGCAGTGTTCTTGCGTGGTGGTGTGTGGGGATCCGTTAACTTTGGCCCAGGGTTTGTATGGATTTTGGGTGTTTTCCGTTCTGGAGCCCGTACATTGTATCCCGTGTGAGTTTTCTCCAAGAATTGAGTTTTCTGTCGCAGCGTTCTTGCGTAGTGGTTTGTGGGGATTTGTTAACCTTGGCCCAAGGGTTGGACAACATTTTTCGATGGTTTTCGTTGTTTTTAAGTTTTGCGGATTCGGTTCTGGAGCCCGTACATAGTATCCCGCTGAGAAAGAAGTGAGTTTTCTGTCGCAGCGTTCTTACGTAGTGGTTTGTCGAGATCCGTTAGCATTGGCCCAGGGGTTGGACAACATTTTTGGATGGTTTTCTGTTTTTTTGAAGTTGAGTGGATTCCGTTCTGGAGCCCGTACATTATAGCCCGTGTGAGTTTTCTCCAAGAATAGAGTTTTCTGTCTCAGCGTTCTTGCGTAGTGGTTTGTCGAGATCCGTTAGCTTTGGCCCATGGGTTGGACAACATTTTTGGATGGTTTTCGTTGTTTTTAAGTTTTGCGGATTCGGTTCTGGAGCCCGTACATAGTATCCCGCTGAGAAAGAAGTGAGTTTTCTGTCGCAGCATTCTTGCGTAGTGGTTTGTCGAGATCCGTTAGCTTTGGCCCAGGGGTTGGACAACATTTTTGGATGGTTTTCTGTTTTTTTGAAGTTGAATGGATTCCGTTCTGGAGCCCGTACATTGTACCCCGTGTGAGTTTTCTCCAAGAATTGAGTTTTCTGTCTCAGCGTTCTTGCGTAGTGGTTTGTCGAGATCCGTTAGCTTTGGCCCATAGGTTGGACAACATTTTTGGATGGTTTTCGTTGTTTTTAAATTTTGCGGATTCCGTTCTGAAGCCCGTACATAGTATCCCGTGTGAGTTTTCTCCAAGAATTGAGTTTTCTGTCGCAGCGTTCTTGCGTAGTGGTTTGTGGGGATCTGCTAACTTTGGCCCAAAGGTTGGACAACGTTTTTGTATGGTTTATGTTTTTTGAAGTTGGAGCCCGTACATAGTATCCCGTTGAGGAAGATGTGAGTTTTCTGTCGCAGTGTTCTTGCGTGGTGGTGTGTGGGGATCCGTTAGCTTTGGCCCAGGGTTTGTATGGATTTTGGGTGTTTTCCGTTCTGGAGCCCGTACAAAGTATCCCGTCTGAGTTTCCTCCAAGAATTGAGTTTTCTGTCGAAGAGTTCTTGCGTAGTGGTTTGTGGGGATCCGTTAGCTTTGGCCCAGGGGTTGGACAAAGTTTTTGTAAGGTTTTCGACTCGTTTAAGTTTTGCGAATTCCATTCTGGAGCCCGTACATTGTATCCCGTGTGAGTTTTCTCCAAGAATTGAGTTTTCTGTCGCAGCGTTCTTGCGTAGTGGTTTGTGGGGATCCGTTAGCTTTGGCCCAAGGGTTGAACAACATTTTTGGATGATTTTCGTTGTTTTTGAGTTTTGCGGATTCCATTCTGGAGCCCGCACATTGTATCCCGTTAATGAAGAAGTCAGTTTCCTGTCGAAGGGTTCTTGCGTAGTGGTTTGTGGGCATCCGTTAGCTTTGGCCCAGTGCTTGGGCAAAGTTTTTGGATGGTTTTCTGTGTTTTTGAAGTTGAGCGGATTGCATTCTGTAGCCCGTAAATTGTATCCCGTGTGAGTTTTCTTCAAGAATTGAGTTTTCTGTCGAAGCGTTCTTGCGTAGCGGTTTGTCGAGATCCGTTAGCTTTGGCCCAGGGGTTGGACAAAATTTTTGGATGGTTTGCGTTGTTTTTGAATTTTGCGGATTCCGTTCTGGAGCCCGTACATTGTATCCCGTGTGAGTTTTCTTCAAGAATTGAGTTTTTTGTCTCAGCGTTCTTGCGTAGTGGTTTGTGGGGATCTGCTAACTTTGGCCCAAAGGTTGGACAACATTTTTGGATGGTTTTCGTTGTTTTTAAGTTTTGCGGATTCCGTTCTGGAGCCCGTACATTGTATCCCGTGTGAGTTTTCTCCAAGAATTGAGTTTTCTGTCACAGCGTTCTTGCGTGGTGGTGTGTGGGGATCCGTTAGCTTTGGCCCAGGGGTTGGACAACATTTTTGGATGGTTTGCGTTGTTTTTAAATTTTGCGGATTCCGTTCTGGAGCCCGTACATTGTACCCCGTGTGAGTTTTCTGTCTCAGCGTTCTTGCGTAGTTGTTTGTGGGGATTTGTTAACCTTGGCCCAAGGGTTGGACAACATTTTTGGATGGTTTTCGTTGTTTTTAAGTTTTGCGGATTCCGTTCTGGAGCCAGTACATACATAGTTGGGCAAAGTTATTGGATGGTTTTCGGTTCTTTTGAAGTTGAGCGGATTGCATTCTGGAGCCCGTACATTGTATCCCGTGTGAGTTTTCTGTCGCAGCGTTCTTGCGTAGATCCGTTAGCTTTGGCCCAGTGGTTGGGCAAAGTTTCATTTCTGGAGCCCGTACATTGTATCCCGCTGAGGAAGAAGTGAGTTTTCTGTCTCAGCGTTCTTGCGTAGTGGTTTGTAGGGATTTGTTAACCTTAGCCCAGTATTTGTACAAAGTTTTTGGATGGTTTTCGGTTCTTTTGAAGTTGATCGGATTCCGTTCTGGAGCCCGTACATAGTATCCCGTGTGAGTTTTCTCCAAGAATTGAGTTTTCTGTCGCAGCGTTCTTGCGTAGTGGTTTGTGGGGATCCGTTAGTTTTGGCCCAAGGGTTGGACAACATTTTTGGATGGTTTTCCGTTGTTTTTAAGTTTTGCGGATTCCGTTCTGGAGCCCGTACATTATATCCCGTGTGAGTTTTCTCCAAGAATTGAGTTTTCTGTCTCAGCGTTCTTGCGTAGTGGTTTGTCGAGATCCGTTAGCTTTGGCCCATGGGTTGGACAACATTTTTGGGTGGTTTTCTGTTTTTTTGAAGTTGAGTGGATTCCGTTCTGGAGCCCGTACATTATATCCCGTGTGAGTTTTCTAGAAGAATTGAGTTTTCTGTCTCAGCGTTCTTGCGTAGTGGTTTGTGGGGATCTGCTAACTTTGGCCCAAAGGTTGGACAACGTTCTTGTATGGTTTTTTGTTTTTTTTAAGTTGAGCGGGTTCCGTTCTGGAGCCCGTACATTGTACCCCGTGTGAGTTTTCTGTCTCAGCGTTCTTGCGTAGTGGTTTGTGGGGATTTGTTAACCTTGGCCCAAGGGTTGCACAACGTTTTTGGATGGTTTTCGTTGTTTTTAAGTTTTGCGGATTTCGTTCTGGACCCCGTACATTCTATCCCATTGAGGAAGAAGTGAGTTTTCTGTCGCAGCGTTCTTGCGTAGTGGTTTGTGGGGATCTGTTAGCTTTGGCCCAGGGGTTGGACAACATTTTCGGATGGTTTGCGTTGTTTTTAAATTTTGCGGATTCCGCTCTGGAGCCCGTACATTGTACCCCGTGTGAGTTTTCTTTCTCAGCGTTCTTGCGTAGTTGTTAGTTTTAGTTAGTTAGTTTTAATGCATTTTTTTATTTTTGTCTTTTAAAAAAATCTTACATTCTAGAAAAAATACTTAAACTAGATATACAAAACGGGATTCTTATACTATCTTACTGGCCCTATGCGGGCACTCTAAGTTTATCTATAAATTTACAGTTTACTTTGCCTTTCGGCTTCTTTTTGTTTATTTTAGATATATTTTTAAACAATACTAAAAAAAATACTTATGCTAAGAAAAATTAATTAAAAACTTAGTCTTGCGTAGTTGTTTGTGGGGATTTGTTAACCTTGGCCCAAAGGTTGGACAACATTTTTGGATGGTTTTCGTTGTTTTTAAGTTTTGCGGATTCGGTTCTGGAGCCCGTACATAGTATCCCGCTGAGAAAGAAGTGAGTTTTCTGTCTCAACGTTCTTGCGTAGTGGTTTGTCGGGATCCGTTAGCTTTGGCCCAGGGGTTGGACAAAGTTTTTGGATGGTTTTCGTTGTTTTTGAGTTTTGTGGATTCCGTTCTGGAGAACGTACATAGTATCCCGTGTGAGTTTTCTCCAAGAATTGAGTTTTCTGTCTCAGCGTTCTTGCGTAGTGGTTTGTGGAGATCTGCTAACTTTGGCCCAAAGGTTGGACAACGTTTTTGTATGGTTTTATGTTTTTTGAAGTTGGAGCCCGTACATAGTATCCCGTTGAGGAAGATGTGAGTTTTCTGTCGCAGCGTTCTTGCGTGGTGGTGTGTGGGGATCCGTTAGCTTTGGCCCAGGGTTTGTATGGATTTTGGGTGTTTTCCGTTCTGGAGCCCGTACAAAGTATCCCGTCTGAGTTTCCTCCAAGAATTGAGTTTTCTGTCGAAGAGTTCTTGCGTAGTGGTTTGTGGGGATCCGTTAGCTTTGGCCCAGGGCTTGGACAAAGTTTTTGTAAGGTTTTCGCTTCGTTTAAGTTTTGCGGATTCCGTTCTGGAGCCCGTACATTGTATCCCGTGTGAGTTTTCTCCAAGAATTGAGTTTTCTGTCGCAGCGTTCTTGCGTGGTGGTGTGTGGGGATCCGTTAGCTTTGGCCCAAGGGTTGAACAACATTTTTGGATGGTTTTCGTTGTTTTTGAGTTTTGCGGATTCCATTCTGGAGCCAGTACATTGTATCCCGTTAACGAAGAAGTCAGTTTCCTGTCGAAGGGTTCTTGCGTAGTGGTTTGTGGGGATCCGTTAGCTTTGGCCCAGGGGTTGGACAAAGTTTTTGTAAGGTTTTCGCTTCGTTTAAGTTTTGCGGATTCCGTTCTGGAGCCCGTACATTGTATCCCGTGTGAGTTTTCTCCAAGAATTGAGTTTTCTGTCTCAGCGTTCTTGCGTAGTGGTTTGTGGGGATCTGCTAACTTTGGCCCAAAGGTTGGACAACGTTCTTGTATGGTTTTCTGTTTTTTTGAAGTTGAGTGGATTCCGTTCTGGAGCCCGTACATTATATCCCGTGTGAGTTTTCTCCAAGAATTGAGTTTTCTGTATCAGCGTTCTTGCGTAGTGGTTTGTGGGGATTTGTTTACCTTGGCCCAAGGGTTGCACAACGTTTTTGGATGGTTTTCGTTGTTTTTAAGTTTTGCGGATTCGGTTCTGGAGCCCGTACATAGCATCCCGCTAAGAAAGAAGTGAGTTTTCTGTCGCAGCGTTCTTGCGTGGTGGTGTGTGGGGATCCGTTAGCTTTGGCCCAGGGTTTGTATGGATTTTGGGTGTTTTCCGTTCTGGAGCCCGTACAAAGTATCCCGTCTGAGTTTCCTCCAAGAATTGAGTTTTCTGTCGAAGAGTTCTTGCGTAGTGGTTTGTGGGGATCCGTTAGCTTTGGCCCAGGCGTTGGACAAAGTTTTTGTAAGGTTTTCGCTTCGTTTAAGTTTTGCGGATTCCGTTCTGGAGCCCGTACATTGTATCCCGTGTGAGTTTTCTCCAAGAATTGAGTTTTCTGTCGCAGCGTTCTTGCGTGGTGGTGTGTGGGGATCCGTTAGCTTTGGCCCAGGGGTTGGACAACATTTTTGGATGGTTTGCGTTGTTTTTAAATTTTGCGGATTCCGTTCTGGAGCCCGTACATTGTACCCCGTGTGAGTTTTCTGTCTCAGCGTTCTTGCGTAGTTGTTTGTGGGGATTTGTTAACCTTGGCCCAAGGGTTGGACAACATTTTTGGATGGTTTTCGTTGTTTTTAAGTTTTGCGGATTCGGTTCTGGAGCCCGTACATTATATCCCGTGTGAGTTTTCTCCAAGAATAGAGTTTTCTGTATCAGCGTTCTTGCGTAGTGGTTTGTGGGGATCTGCTAACTTTGGCCCAAAGGTTGGACAACGTTCTTGTATGGTTTTTTGTTTTTTTTAAGTTGAGCGGGTTCCGTTCTGGAGCCCGTACATTGTACCCCGTGTGAGTTTTCTGTCTCAGCGTTCTTGCGTAGTGGTTTGTGGGGATTTGTTAACCTTGGCCCAAGGGTTGCACAACGTTTTTGGATGGTTTTCGTTGTTTTTAAGTTTTGCGGATTTCGTTCTGGACCCCGTACATTGTATCCCATTGAGGAAGAAGTGAGTTTTCTGTCGCAGCGTTCTTGCGTGGTGGTGTGTGGTGATCCGTTAGCTTTGGCCCAAGGGTTGCACAACATTTTTGGATGGTTTTCGTTGTTTTTAAATTTTGCGGATTCCGTTCTGAAGCCCGTACATAGTATCCCGTGTGAGTTTTCTCCAAGAATTGAGTTTTCTGTCTCAGCGTTCTTGCGTAGTGGTTTGTGGGGATCTGCTAACTTTGGCCCAGGGGTTGGACAACATTTTTGGATGGTTTGCGTTGTTTTTAAATTTTGCGGATTCCGTTCTGGAGCCCGTACATTGTACCCCGTGTGAGTTTTCTGTCTCAGCGTTCTTGCGTAGTTGTTTGTGGGGATTTGTCAACCTTGGCCCAAGGGTTGGACAACATTTTTGGATGGTTTTCGTTGTTTTTAAGTTTTGCGGATTCCGTTCTGGAGCCAGTACATACATAGCTGGGCAAAGTTATTGGATGGTTTTCGGTTCTTTTGAAGTTGAGCGGATTGCATTCTGGAGCCCGTACATTGTATCCCGTGTGAGTTTTCTGTCGCAGCGTTCTTGCGTAGATCCGTTAGCTTTGGCCCAGTGGTTGGGCAAAGTTTCATTTCTGGAGCCCGTACATAGTATCCCGCTGAGAAAGAAGTGAGTTTTCTGTCGCAGCGTTCTTGCGTAGTGGTTTGTCGGGATCCGTTAGCTTTGGCCCAGGGGTTGGACAAAGTTTTTGGATGGTTTTCGGTTCTTTTGAAGTTGATCGGATTCCGTTCTGGAGCCCGTACATAGTATCCCGTGTGAGTTTTCTCCAAGAATTGAGTTTTCTGTATCAGCGTTCTTGCGTAGTGGTTTGTGGGGATCCGTTAGCTTTGGCCCAAGGGTTGGACAACATTTTTAGATGGTTTTCTGTTTTTTTGAAGTTGAGTGGATTCCGTTCTGGAGCCCGTACATTATATCCCGTGTGAGTTTTCTCCAAGAATAGAGTTTTCTGTCTCAGCGTTCTTGCGTAGTGGTTTGTGGGGATCTGCTAACTTTGGCCCAAAGGTTGGACAACGTTCTTGTATGGTTTTTTGTTTTTTTTAAGTTGAGCGGGTTCCGTTCTGGAGCCCGTACATTGTACCCCGTGTGAGTTTTCTGTCTCAGCGTTCTTGCGTAGTGGTTTGTGGGGATTTGTAAACCTTGGCCCAAGGGTTGCACAACGTTTTTGGATGGTTTTCGTTGTTTTTAAGTTTTGCGGATTTCGTTCTGGACCCCGTACATTGTATCCCATTGAGGAAGAAGTGAGTTTTCTGTCGCAGCGTTCTTGCGTAGTGGTTTGTGGGGATCTGTTAGCTTTGGCCCAGGGGTTGGACAACATTTTCGGATGGTTTGCGTTGTTTTTAAATTTTGCGGATTCCGCTCTGGAGCCCGTACATTGTACCCCGTGTGAGTTTTCTTTCTCAGCGTTCTTGCGTAGTTGTTAGTTTTAGTTAGTTAGTTTTAATGCATTTTTTTATTTTTGTCTTTTAAAAAAATCTTACATTCTAGAAAAAATACTTAAACTAGATATACAAAACGGGATTCTTATACTATCTTACTGGCCCTATGCGGGCACTCTAAGTTTATCTATAAATTTACAATTTACTTTGCCTTTCGGCTTCTTTTTGTTTATTTTAGATATATTTTTAAATAATACTAAAAAAAATACTTATGCTAAGAAAAATTAATTAAAAACTTAGTCTTGCGTAGTTGTTTGTGGGGATTTGTTAACCTTGGCCCAAAGGTTGGACAACATTTTTGGATGGTTTTCGTTGTTTTTAAGTTTTGCGGATTCGGTTCTGGAGCCCGTACATAGTATCCCGAGTTTTCTCCAAGAATTGAGTTTTCTGTCTCAGCGTTCTTGCGTAGTGGTTTGTGGGGATCTGCTAACTTTGGCCCAAAGGTTGGACAACGTTTTTGTATGCTTTTATGTTTTTTGAAGTCGGAGCCCGTACATAGTATCCCGTTGAGGAAGATGTGAGTTTTCTGTCGCAGCGTTCTTGCGTGGTGGTGTGTGGGGATCCGTTAGCTTTGGCCCAGGGTTTGTATGGATTTTGGGTGTTTTCCGTTCTGGAGCCCGTACATTGTATCCCGTGTGAGTTTTCTCCAAGAATTGAGTTTTCTGTCGCAGCGTTCTTGCGTAGTTGTTTGTGGGGATTTGTTAACCTTGGCCCAAGGGTTGGACAACATTTTTGGATGGTTTTCGTTGTTTTTAAGTTTTGCGGATTCCATTCTGGAGCCCGCACATTGTATCCCGTTAATGAAGAAGTCAGTTTCCTGTCGAAGGGTTCTTGCGTAGTGGTTTGTGGACATCCGTTAGCTTTGGCCCAGTGCTTGGGCAAAGTTTTTGGATTTTTTTCTGTGTTTTTGAAGTTGAGCGGATTGCATTCTGGAGCCCGTAAATTGTATCCCGTGTGAGTTTTCTTCAAGAATTGAGTTTTCTGTCGCAGCGTTCTTGCGTAGCGGTTTGTGGGGATCCGTTAGCTTTGGCCCAAGGGTTGGACAAAATTTTTGGATGGTTTGCGTTGTTTTTAAATTTTGCGGATTCCGTTCTGGAGCCCGTACATTGTATCCCGTGTGAGTTTTCTCCAAGAATTAAGTTTCTGTTGAAGCGTTCTTTCGTAGTGGTTTGTCGGGATTCGTTAACTTTGGCCCAGGGTTTGTATGGATTTTGGGTGTTTTCCGTTCTGGAGCCCGTACATTGTATCCCGTGTGAGTTTTCTTCAAGAATTGAGTTTTTTGTCTCAGCGTTCTTGCGTAGTGGTTTGTGGGGATCTGCTAACTTTGGCCCAAAGGTTGGACAACGTTCTTGTATGGTTTTTTGTTTTTTTTAAGTTGAGCGGGTTCCGTTCTGGTGCCCGTACATTGTACCCCGTGTGAGTTTTCTGTCTCAGCGTTCTTGCGTAGTGGTTTGTGGGGATTTGTTAACCTTGGCCCAAGGGTTGCACAACGTTTTTGGATGGTTTTCGTTGTTTTTAAGTTTTGCGGATTTCGTTCTGGACCCCGTACATTGTATCCCATTGAGGAAGAAGTGAGTTTTCTGTCGCAGCGTTCTTGCGTAGTGGTTTGTGGGGATCTGTTAGCTTTGGCCCAGGGGTTGGACAACATTTTTGGGTGGTTTTCTGTTTTTTTGAAGTTGAGTGGATTCCGTTCTGGAGCCCGTACATTGTATCCCGTGTGAGTTTTCTCCAAGAATTAAGTTTCTGTTGAAGCGTTCTTGCGTAGTGGTTTGTCGGGATCCGTTAACTTTGGCCCAGGGTTTGTATGGATTTTGGGTGTTTTCCGTTCTGGAGCCCGTACATTATATCCCGTGTGAGTTTTCTCCAAGAATAGAGTTTTCTGTCTCAGCGTTCTTGCGTAGTGGTTTTTCGAGATCCGTTAGCTTTGGCCCATGGGTTGGACAACATTTTTGGGTGGTTTTCTGTTTTTTTGAAGTTGAGTGGATTCCGTTCTGGAGCCCGTACATTATATCCCGTGTGAGTTTTCTAGAAGAATTGAGTTTTCTGTCTCAGCGTTCTTGCGTAGTGGTTTGTGGGGATTTGTTAACCTTGGCCCAAGGGTTGCACAACGTTTTTGGATGGTTTTCGTTGTTTTTAAGTTTTGCGGATTTCGTTCTGGACCCCGTACATTGTATCCCATTGAGGAAGAAGTGAGTTTTCTGTCGCAGCGTTCTTGCGTAGTGGTTTGTGGGGATCTGTTAGCTTTGGCCCAGGGGTTGGACAACATTTTCGGATGGTTTGCGTTGTTTTTAAATTTTGCGGATTCCGCTCTGGAGCCCGTACATTGTACCCCGTGTGAGTTTTCTTTCTCAGCGTTCTTGCGTAGTTGTTAGTTTTAGTTAGTTAGTTTTAATGCATTTTTTTATTTTTGTCTTTTAAAAAAATCTTACATTCTAGAAAAAATACTTAAACTAGATATACAAAACGGGATTCTTATACTATCTTACTGGCCCTATGCGGGCACTCTAAGTTTATCTATAAATTTACAATTTACTTTGCCTTTCGGCTTCTTTTTGTTTATTTTAGATATATTTTTAAATAATACTAAAAAAAATACTTATGCTAAGAAAAATTAATTAAAAACTTAGTCTTGCGTAGTTGTTTGTGGGGATTTGTTAACCTTGGCCCAAAGGTTGGACAACATTTTTGGATGGTTTTCGTTGTTTTTAAGTTTTGCGGATTCGGTTCTGGAGCCCGTACATAGTATCCCGTGTGAGTTTTCTCCAAGAATTGAGTTTTCTGTCTCAGCGTTCTTGCGTAGTGGTTTGTGGGGATCTGTTAACTTTGGCCCAAAGGTTGGACAACGTTTTTGTATGGTTTTATGTTTTTTGAAGTTGGAGCCCGTACATAGTATCCCGTTGAGGAAGATGTGAGTTTTCTGTCGCAGCGTTCTTGCGTGGTGGTGTGTGGGGATCCGTTAGCTTTGGCCCAGGGTTTGTATGGATTTTGGGTGTTTTCCGTTCTGGAGCCCGTACAAAGTATCCCGTCTGAGTTTCCTCCAAGAATTGAGTTTTCTGTCGAAGAGTTCTTGCGTAGTGGTTTGTGGGGATCCGTTAGCTTTGGCCCAGGGGTTGGACAAAGTTTTTGTAAGGTTTTCGCTTCGTTTAGGTTTTACGGATTCCGTTCTGGAGCCCGCACATTGTATCCCGTGTGAGTTTTCTCCAAGAATTGAGTTTCTGTTAAAGCGTTCTTGCGTAGTGGTTTGTGGGGATTTGTTAACTTTGGCAAAAGGGTTGAACAACATTTTTGGATGGTTTTCGTTGTTTTTGAGTTTTGCGGATTCCATTCTGGAGCCAGTACATTGTATCCCGTTAATGAAGAAGTCAGTTTCCTGTCGAAGGGTTCTTGCGTAGTGGTTTGTGGGCATCCGTTAGCTTTGGCCCAGTGCTTGGGCAAAGTTTTTGGATGGTTTTCTGTGTTTTTGAAGTTGAGCGGATTGCATTCTGGAGCCCGTAAATTGTATCCCGTGTGAGTTTTCTCCAAGAATTAAGTTTCTGTTGAAGCGTTCTTGCGTAGTGGTTTGTCGGGATCCGTTAACTTTGGCCCAGGGTTTGTATGGATTTTGGGTGTTTTCCGTTCTGGAGCCCGTACATTGTATCCCGTGTGAGTTTTCTTCAAGAATTGAGTTTTTTGTCTCAGCGTTCTTGCGTAGTGGTTTGTGGGGATCTGCTAACTTTGGCCCAAAGGTTGGACAACGTTCTTGTATGGTTTTTTGTTTTTTTTAAGTTGAGCGGGTTCCGTTCTGGTGCCCGTACATTGTACCCCGTGTGAGTTTTCTGTCTCAGCGTTCTTGCGTAGTGGTTTGTGGGGATTTGTTAACCTTGGCCCAAGGGTTGCACAACGTTTTTGGATGGTTTTCGTTGTTTTTAAGTTTTGCGGATTTCGTTCTGGACCCCGTACATTGTATCCCATTGAGGAAGAAGTGAGTTTTCTGTCGCAGCGTTCTTGCGTAGTGGTTTGTGGGGATCTGTTAGCTTTGGCCCAGGGGTTGGACAACATTTTTGGGTGGTTTTCTGTTTTTTTGAAGTTGAGTGGATTCCGTTCTGGAGCCCGTACATTGTATCCCGTGTGAGTTTTCTCCAAGAATTAAGTTTCTGTTGAAGCGTTCTTGCGTAGTGGTTTGTCGGGATCCGTTAACTTTGGCCCAGGGTTTGTATGGATTTTGGGTGTTTTCCGTTCTGGAGCCCGTACATTATATCCCGTGTGAGTTTTCTCCAAGAATAGAGTTTTCTGTCTCAGCGTTCTTGCGTAGTGGTTTTTCGAGATCCGTTAGCTTTGGCCCATGGGTTGGACAACATTTTTGGGTGGTTTTCTGTTTTTTTGAAGTTGAGTGGATTCCGTTCTGGAGCCCGTACATTATATCCCGTGTGAGTTTTCTAGAAGAATTGAGTTTTCTGTCTCAGCGTTCTTGCGTAGTGGTTTGTGGGGATTTGTTAACCTTGGCCCAAGGGTTGCACAACGTTTTTGGATGGTTTTCGTTGTTTTTAAGTTTTGCGGATTTCGTTCTGGACCCCGTACATTGTATCCCATTGAGGAAGAAGTGAGTTTTCTGTCGCAGCGTTCTTGCGTAGTGGTTTGTGGGGATCTGTTAGCTTTGGCCCAGGGGTTGGACAACATTTTCGGATGGTTTGCGTTGTTTTTAAATTTTGCGGATTCCGCTCTGGAGCCCGTACATTGTACCCCGTGTGAGTTTTCTTTCTCAGCGTTCTTGCGTAGTTGTTAGTTTTAGTTAGTTAGTTTTAATGCATTTTTTTATTTTTGTCTTTTAAAAAAATCTTACATTCTAGAAAAAATACTTAAACTAGATATACAAAACGGGATTCTTATACTATCTTACTGGCCCTATGCGGGCACTCTAAGTTTATCTATAAATTTACAATTTACTTTGCCTTTCGGCTTCTTTTTGTTTATTTTAGATATATTTTTAAATAATACTAAAAAAAATACTTATGCTAAGAAAAATTAATTAAAAACTTAGTCTTGCGTAGTTGTTTGTGGGGATTTGTTAACCTTGGCCCAAAGGTTGGACAACATTTTTGGATGGTTTTCGTTGTTTTTAAGTTTTGCGGATTCGGTTCTGGAGCCCGTACATAGTATCCCGTGTGAGTTTTCTCCAAGAATTGAGTTTTCTGTCTCAGCGTTCTTGCGTAGTGGTTTGTGGGGATCTGTTAACTTTGGCCCAAAGGTTGGACAACGTTTTTGTATGGTTTTATGTTTTTTGAAGTTGGAGCCCGTACATAGTATCCCGTTGAGGAAGATGTGAGTTTTCTGTCGCAGCGTTCTTGCGTGGTGGTGTGTGGGGATCCGTTAGCTTTGGCCCAGGGTTTGTATGGATTTTGGGTGTTTTCCGTTCTGGAGCCCGTACAAAGTATCCCGTCTGAGTTTCCTCCAAGAATTGAGTTTTCTGTCGAAGAGTTCTTGCGTAGTGGTTTGTGGGGATCCGTTAGCTTTGGCCCAGGGGTTGGACAAAGTTTTTGTAAGGTTTTCGCTTCGTTTAGGTTTTACGGATTCCGTTCTGGAGCCCGCACATTGTATCCCGTGTGAGTTTTCTCCAAGAATTGAGTTTCTGTTAAAGCGTTCTTGCGTAGTGGTTTGTGGGGATCCGTTAGCTTTGGCCCAGGGGTTGGACAAAGTTTTTGTAAGGTTTTCGCTTCGTTTAGGTTTTACGGATTCCGTTCTGGAGCCCGCACATTGTATCCCGTCTGAGTTTCCTCCAAGAATTGAGTTTCCTGTCGAAGGGTTCTTGCGTAGTGGTTTGTGGGCATCCGTTAGCTTTGGCCCAGTGCTTGGGCAAAGTTTTTGGATGGTTTTCTGTGTTTTTGAAGTTGAGCGGATTGCATTCTGGAGCCCGTAAATTGTATCCCGTGTGAGTTTTCTCCAAGAATTAAGTTTCTGTTGAAGCGTTCTTGCGTAGTGGTTTGTCGGGATCCGTTAACTTTGGCCCAGGGTTTGTATGGATTTTGGGTGTTTTCCGTTCTGGAGCCCGTACATTGTATCCCGTGTGAGTTTTCTAGAAGAATTGAGTTTTCTGTCTCAGCGTTCTTGCGTAGTGGTTTGTGGGGATCTGCTAACTTTGACCCAAAGGTTGGACAATGTTCTTGTATGGTTTTCTGTTTTTTTGAAGTTGAGTGGATTCCGTTCTGGAGCCCGTACATTGTATCCCGTGTGAGTTTTCTTCAAGAATTGAGTTTTCTGTCGCAGCGTCCTTGCGTAGTGGTTTGTGGGGATCCGTTAGCTTTGGCCCAAGGGTTGGACAACATTTTTGGATGGTTTTCGTTGTTTTCAAGTTTTGCGGATTCCATTCTGGAGCCCGTACATAGTATCCCGCTGAGAAAGAAGTGAGTTTTCTGTCGCAGCGTTCTTGCGTAGTGGTTTGTGGGGATCCGTTAGCTTTGGCCCAGTGGTTGGGCAAAGCTTTTGGATGGTTTTCTGTTTTTTTGAAGTTGAGCATATTGCATTTTGGAGCCCGTACATTGTATCCCGTGTGAGTTTTCTTCAAGAATTGAGTTTTCTGTCGCAGCGTTCTTGCGTAGTGGTTTGTCGGGATCCGTTGGCTTTGGCCAAGGGATTGGCTAACGTTTTTATATGGTTTTATGTTTTTTTGAAGTTGAGCGGATTTCGTTCTGGAGCCCGTTCATAGTATCCCGTTGAGGAAGAAGTGAGTTGTTTGTCGAACCGCTCTTGCGTAGTGGTGTGTGGGGATCCGTTAACTTTGGCCCAAGGGTTGGACAATATTTTTGTATGGTTTTCGTTGTTTTTGAGTTTTGCGGATTCCGTTCTGGAGCCAGTACATACATAGTTGGGCAAAGTTATTGGATGGTTTTCGGTTCTTTTGAAAATGAGCGGATTGCATTCTGGAGCCCGTACATTGTATCCCGTGTGAGTTTTCTGTCGCAGCGTTCTTGCGTAGATCCGTTAGCTTTGGCCCAGTGGTTGGGCAAAGTTTCATTTCTGGAGCCCGTACATTGTATCCCGCTGAGGAAGAAGTGAGTTTTCTGTCGAAGCGTTCTTGCGTAGTGGTTTGTAGGGATTTGTTAACCTTTGACCAGTATTTGTACAAAGTTTTTGGATGGTTTTCGGTTCTTTTGAAGTTGATCGGATTCCGTTCTGGAGCCCGTACATAGAACCCCGTGTGAGTTTTCTCCAAGAATTGAGTTTTCTGTCGCAGCGTTCTTGCGTAGTGGTTTGTGGGGATCCGTTAGCTTTGGCCCAAGGGTTGGACAACATTTTTGTATGGTTTTCGTTGTTTTTGAGTTTTGCGGATTCCATTCTGGAGCCCGTACATTGTATCCCGTGTGAGTTTTCTCCAAGAATTGAGTTTCTGTTGAAGCGTTCTTGTGTAGTGGTTTGTCGGGATCCGTTAACTTTGGCCCAAGGGTTGGACAACATTTTTGTATGGTTTTCGTTGTTTTTGAGTTTTGTGGAATCCGTTTTGGAGCCCATACATTGTATCCCGCTGAGGAAGAAGTGTGTTTTCTGTCGAAGCGTTCTTGCGTAGTGGTTTGTGGGGATCTGCTAACTTTGGCGTAAGGGTTGGACAACGTTTTTGTATGGTTTTCTGTTTTTTTGAAGTTGAGTGGATTCCGTTCTGGAGCCCGTACATTGTATCCCGTGTGAGTTTTCTTCAAGAATTGAGTTTTCTGTATCAGCGTTCTTGCGTAGTGGTTTGTGGGGATTTGTTAACCTTGGCCCAAGGGTTGCACAACGTTTTTGGATGGTTTTCGTTGTTTTTAAGTTTTGCGGATTCGGTTCTGGAGCCCGTACATAGCATCCCGCTAAGAAAGAAGTGAGTTTTCTGTCGCAGCGTTCTTGCGTGGTGGTGTGTGGGGATCCGTTAGCTTTGGCCCAGGGTTTGTATGGATTTTGGGTGTTTTCCGTTCTGGAGCCCGTACAAAGTATCCCGTCTGAGTTTCCTCCAAGAATTGAGTTTTCTGTCGAAGAGTTCTTGCGTAGTGGTTTGTGGGGATCCGTTAGCTTTGGCCCAGGGGTTGGACAAAGTTTTTGTAAGGTTTTCGCTTCGTTTAAGTTTTGCGGATTCCGTTCTGGAGCCCGTACATTGTATCCCGTGTGAGTTTTCTCCAAGAATTGAGTTTTCTGTTGAAGCGTTTTTGCTTAGTGGTTTGTGGGGATCTGTTAACTGTGGCACAGGGGTTAGACAAAGTTTTTGGATGGTTTTCTGTTTTTTTATTTGAAGTTGAGCAGATTTCATTCTGGAGCCCGTACATTATATCCCGTTGAGGAAGATGTGAGTTGTTTGTCGAACCGCTCTTGCGTAGTGGTTTGTGGGGATCTGCTAACTTTGGCCCAAGGGTTGGACAACGTTTTTGTATGGTTTTCTGTTTTTTTAAAGTTGAGCGGATTCTGTTCTGGAGCCCGTACATTGTATCCCGTGTGAGTTTCCTCTAAGAAGTGAGTTCTCTGTCGCAGCGTTCTTGCGTGGTGGTGTGTGGGGATCCGTTAACTATGCCCCAAGGGTTGGGCAAAGTTTCTGGAGGTGCCGTGAACGAAGGCCATATGAACTAACGCCATAATGGCGTTAATTCGCATTTGAAAGTGAATTAACGCCATAATCCACTTATGGCTTTAATTCACTTTCAAATTTGAACTAAAACCATATGGCGTTAGTTCGTTTTAAGAAGTGGCCTTAGTTCACATTTGAAATTGAAGTCACTCGCATCAATCTTAATAATTTACATTATTTACATGGTCCTAAAAAATGAGGTAGAAACTTATAGGAAAAAAGTTTACGGCGTATAAACAGTAATGTTGGAATGGGGGGGCATGTTGCCCCCTGCAACCCCCCTGCTGGACCACATGTATGATTTGAAGTAGACTGAGTGTATCCAAGCTTTTCTTTTATCCATGATTTGCATGAGTTTAAAGAAAGTAAATACAATCAAACTCGCACTTACTCCAAATTGCATATGTGGCCAAGCAGGGGGTTGCAAGGGGGCAGCATGCCCCCCCATACGTACCTCATGTATGTATGCATGTAAGGGGCAAGGGAGGTAGGTTGGTTGGAAACTAAACGTCCGATCATGGTGGGACATTGGACAGATAACGCGCTTTTGAGCTCAAATACATTGTATGGCATTAGTTCACATTCGAAAGTGAACTAACACCATATGGCGTTAGTTCAATTTAATGTATGGCTTTAGTTCAAATTTGAAAGTGAATTAAAGCCATAAGTGGATTATGGCGTTAATTCACTTTCAAATGCGAATTAACGCCATTATGGCGTTAGTTCATATGGCCTTCGTTCACGGCACCGTTTCTGGATGGTTTTCGTTTTTTTTTCAAGTTGAGCGGATTCCATTCTGGAGCCTGTACATTGTATCCCGTGTGAGTTTTCGCCAAGAATTGAGTTTTCTGTTGAAGCGTTTTTGCTTAGTGGTTTGTGGGGACCTGTTAACTGTGGCACGGGGGTTAGACAAAGTTTTTGGATGGTTTTCTGTTTCTTTTTTAAGTACAGCGGCTTTCGTTCTGGAGCCCGTACATTGTATCCCGTGTGAGTTTTCTCCAAGAATTGAGTTTTCTGTCGAAGCGTTCTTGCATAGTGGTGTGTGGGGATCCGTAAACTGTGGCCCATGGGTTAGACAAAGTTTTTGGATGGTTTTCTGTTTTTTTTTTTTAAGTTATGCGGATTCCCTTTAGGAGCCCGTACATTGTATCCCGTGTGAGTTTGCTCCAAGAATTGAGTATTCTGCTGCAGCGTTCTTGCGTAGTGGTTTGTTTGAATAAGTTAAGTTTGGCCCAAGGGTTGGACAAAGTTTTTGTATGGTTTTCGGTTTTTTTTAAGTTGTGCGGATTCCTTTCTGGAACCCGTACATTGTGTGAAATTAGTTTTCTGTCGAAGCCTAAAAATGTGATACAGTGGGTCGCAACAGCTCTCGAATTTTTTGGAATTGTCGAATTTTTGAAATTCGGATTTCCTTCTGCAGCTTGTACATTGTGTCCCGTTGAGGAGGAAGTGAGTTTTCTGACAAAGTGTTCAAACGGCAGTACAGCGTTTCGCATCAGCTCTCGCGAAGTGGTTGGTAGGGATCTGTTAGCTATAGCCCAGTGGTTGGACAACGTTATTGGAGAGTTTTCACTTATTTTTAAATTGGGGATCCGTTAACTTTGGCCCAGGGGTCTGACAAAGTTTCTGGACTTTTTTTTTGAGGTTGTTGCGGAGACCCTTCTGGAGCCCATACATTGTATCCCGTTGAGGAAGAAGTAAGTTTTCTGTCGAAGCGTACTTAGGTAGTGGTTTGTAGGGATACGATACTACGCCCAAGGGTTGGACAAAGTTTTTATCCTGTTGGTTTTCGTTTTTTTTTTTAAGTTTTGCCGATTCCCTTCTGGAGCCCGTACATAGTATTCCGTAAAGGAAGATGAGAGATTTCTGTCGAAGCGTTCTTGGGTAGTGGTTTGTGGGGATCTGCTAACTTTGCCCCAAGGGTTAGACAACGTTCTTGTATGGTTTTCTGTTTTTTTTAAGTTGAGCGGGTTCCGTTCTGGAGCCCGTACATTGTACCCCGAGTTTTCTCCAAGAATTGAGTTTTCTGTCTCAGCGTTCTTGCGTAGTGTTTTGTGGGGATCTGCTAACTTTGGCCCAAGGGTTGCACAACGTTTTTGTATGGATTGTGGTTGTTTTTTAGTTTTGCGGATTCCCTTCTGGAGCCCGTACATTGTATCCCGTTGAGGAAGAAGTGAGTTTTCTGTCACAGCGTTCTTGCGTGGTGGTGTGTGGGGATCCGTTAGCTTTGGCCCAGGGGTTGGACAAAGTTTTTGTAAGGTTTTCGCTTCGTTTAAGTTTTGCGGATCCCGTTCTGGAGCCCGTACATTGTATCCCGTGTGAGTTTTCTGCAAGAATTGAGTTTTCTGTTGAAGCGTTCTTGCGTAGTGGTTTGTGGGGATCTGCTAACTTTGCCCCAAGGGTTAGACAACGTTTTTGTATGGTTTTCGGTTTTTTTTAAGTTGAACGGATTCTGTTCTGGAGCCCGTACATTGTATCCCGTGTGAGTTTTCTCCAAGAATTTAGTTTTCTATTGAAGCGTTCTTGTGAAGTGGTTTGTCGCGATCC
The DNA here is from genome assembly GCA_930367185.1 of Myathropa florea. Classification (NCBI taxonomy): domain Eukaryota; kingdom Metazoa; phylum Arthropoda; class Insecta; order Diptera; family Syrphidae; genus Myathropa; species Myathropa florea. Next base: position 36,288,669 of record OV884004.1, on the reverse strand, counting down.
GTTAACTTTGGCCCAACTGTTGGACAACATTTTTGTATGGTTTTCTGTGTTTTTGAGTTTTGCGGATTCCATTCTGGAGCCAGTACATTGTATCCCGTTGATGAAGAAGTGAGTTTGCTGTCGAAGCGTTCTTGCGTAGTGGTTTGTGGTTATCCGTTAGCTTTGGCCCAGTGGTTGGGCAAAGTTTTTGGATGGTTTTCTGTGTTTTTGAAGTTGAGCGGATTGTATTCTGGAGCCCGTACATTGCATCCCGTGTGAGTTTTCTTCAAGAATTGAGTTTTCTGTCGCAGCGTTCTTGCGTAGTGGTTTGTGGGGATCCGTTAGCTTTGGCCCAGTGGTTAGGCAAAGTTTTTGGATGGTTTTCTGTGTTTTTGAAGTTGAGCGGATTACATTCTGGAGCCCGTACATTGCATCCCGTGTGAGTTTTCTTCAAGAATTGAGTTTTCTGTCGCAGGGTTCTTGCGTAGTGGTTTGTGGGGATCCGTTAGCTTTGGCCCAGTGGTTGGGCAAAGTTTTTGGAAGGTTTTCTGAGTTTTTGAAGTTGAGCGGATTGCATTCTGGAGCCCGTACATTGCATCCCGTGTGAGTTTTCTTCAAGAATTGAGTTTTCTGTCGAAGCGGTCTTGCGTAGTGGTTTGTGGGGATCTGCTAACTTTGGCCCAAGGGTTGGACAACGTTCTTGTATGGTTTCCTGTTTTTTTGAAGTTGAGCGGATTCCGTTCTGGAGCCCGTACATTGTATCCCGTGTGAGTTTTCTCCAAGAATTGAGTTTTCTGTCGCAGCGTTCTTGCGTAGTGGTTTGTGGGGATCTGCTAACTTTGCCCCAAGGGTTGGACAACGTTTTTGTATGGTTTTCTGTTTTTTTAAAGTTGAGCGGATTCTGTTCTGGAGCCCGTACATTGTATCCCGTGTGAGTTTCCTCTAAGAAGTGAGTTCTCTGTCGCAGCGTTCTTTCGTGGTGGTGTGTGGGGATCCGTTAACTATGCTCCAAGGGTTGGGCAAAGTTTCTGGATGGTTTTCGTTTTTTTTCAAGTTGAGCGGATTCCATTCTGGAGCCCGTACATAGTATCCCGTGTGAGTTTTCTCCAAGAATTGAGTTTTCTGTTGAAGCGTTTTTGCTTAGTGGTTTGTGGGGATCTGTTAACTGTGGCACAGGGGTTAGACAAAGTTTTTGGATGGTTTTCTGTTTTTTTTTTTAAGTTATGCGGATTCCCTTTAGGAGCCCGTACATTGTATCCCGTGTGAGTTTGCTCCAAGAATTGAGTATTCTGCTGCAGCGTTCTTGCGTAGTGGTTTGTTTGAATAAGTTAAGTTTGGCCCAAGGGTTGGACAAAGTTTTTGTATGGTTTTCGGTTTTTTTTAAGTTGTGCGGATTCCTTTCTGGAACCCGTACATTGTGTGAAATTAGTTTTCTGTCGAAGCCTAAAAATGTGATACAGTGGGTCGCAACAGCTCTCGAATTTTTTGGAATTGTCGAATTTTTGAAATTCGGATTTCCTTCTGCAGCTTGTACATTGTGTCCCGTTGAGGAGGAAGTGAGTTTTCTGACAAAGTGTTCAAAGGGCAGTACAGCGTTTCGCATCAGCTCTCGCGAAGTGGTTGGTAGGGATCTGTTAGCTATAGCCCAGTGGTTGGACAACGTTATTGGAGAGTTTTCACTTATTTTTAAATTGGGGATCCGTTAACTTTGGCCCAGGGGTCTGACAAAGTTTCTGGATTTTTTTTTTGAGGTTGTTGCGGAGACCCTTCTGGAGCCCGTACATTGTATCCCGTTGAGGAAGAAGTAAGTTTTCTGTCGAAGCGTACTTAGGTAGTGGTTTGTAGGGATACGATACTACGCCCAAGGGTTGGACAAAGTTTTTATCCTGTTGGTTTTCGTTTTTTTTTTTAAGTTTTGCCGATTCCCTTCTGGAGCCCGTACATAGTATTCCGTAAAGGAAGATGAGAGATTTCTGTCGAAGCGTTCTTGGGTAGTAGTTTGTGAGGATCCATTTACTTTGGCCCAGGGGTAGGACAAAGGTTTTGGAGAGATTTCGGTTTTTTGAGGTTGTGCGGATTCCTTCTGGAGCCCGTACATTGTGTCCCGTTGAGGAGATGTGGGTTTTCTGTTGATGCTTTACAGTGGAGCGTGTCGGCTTTTTCGAAGTGGTTGGTAGGGATTTGCTAACATTGGGCAAGGTGTTGGGGAACGTTTTTGAAGAAATACTTTTTAAAGTTGTGTGAATTCCGCTCTGGAGCCCGTACATTGTGTTCCATTGAGGATGAAGTAAGTTTTCTGTCGAAGCGTAAAAAATGCGGTACAAAAGAGCGCATCGGCTTTTTCCAAGTTGTTAGTAGGGATTCGTTAACTTTTTCCCAGGGGTTGGTTAAAGTTTTTGGATGGTTTTCGGTTTTTTGAAGTTGTATGGATTCGTTAACTTTGACCAACGGGTTGGGCGGATGAAATGCGTCTTCGCAGAACAATCCGCCCTCGGTACCCATGCCAACAAGATGGTGATCGGAGTCGGCGATGCCGCCTCGGAATGTTCGTATCATCATCAGGCTCGGGTAGTGGCGACGGTTTATCAACACGTGGTCAATATTTACGTGGGAACCTGATACACGCAACGACCAAGTTCTTCGATGATGCCAGCCCTAGGACTCGAAGTCCATTGTCATTAGTGTTGTCATGTAAACTAGGGGTGCCTGAATATCGGCTCCTGACATATTTTTGCATTCAAATCCCCAAGGATTATTTAAACATAATACTTTGGGCAGGCATTGAGGGCCCTTTCGACTTGTTCGAAATAAGTTTTCATTTTCTAACACTCACAAATAAATAACTTTAATTTAAAAGAAACAAACTTAACCTTTTGAGCCTCACTTAATCCCCCTTTTATTAGAAACATATTTTTACAATTATGACCCACCCCTACTCTGATTCCTCTACAGTTAGGTGCCTAAAGCCTCTTTACTGCAAACGTTGAATAGACATGGATCGGATCCAATTTACTGGCCAAGGTATACCCGTTGAATGTCAATTCTGTGTATGGAACCTTGTAGACTGTTTCGAAACCCAGTTTTTCCCCAATCAACTGAGTAAACCTCGATGTAAAGACCGAGCTCACCGCCTTTGGTCTTTTTCCTTGAACACCTTGTGGGAAGAGCGTATCGGGAAACAAGTCACTTCCCAGATTTCGTGCGAAATGCATTGAATACAGGGTCAACGTGCGAGCCAATCCTTTTCGCTCGAACTCTGGTCGCGTGGACAGGAAAACCACTTCCATGCAGCAGTCAACATTGAGGTTCTTGTACAGATCGTACGTGTTCTCCATTTGATCCAGGTAGCTGCCCACGAACACCATCTGGGGAGACTTGAATTTCTGGAAGACCTCCTCCAGGTTCGAGTGAGATTTCGGTTCCTATAAAAAGGGTTAGGTTGACGGCTTTAGGCGAATCAAGAGCATGTATTTACCAGAATCTTGTTGACGGAGATGGCAGCTAGACGGTTCGTTGCTAAGTGTTTTGCACCAAATGATATGTTGTCCTGCAGAATAGCTCGGAAGAGTATCTCGATTTCATTCCTGGCAACCTCATTGTTTCGAATGCCCGTTGAGACGGAAATGTTTTCATTCTGCACGAAGCAATTCATGAAAATCTGAAAAAAAATAGTTGGAAAATGATGAATTTGAATGTGTTTTGAAAAGAAATGGTTACGGGGAAAATTTGCAAATATCAAAAATTCGGAAATAGTCCGCAACTTCGGTAACTTCACGAATTGTGACAGTAGAACAGTTCGATTGGCTCAAATATCTGACCCGACAAATGTTTAAATTTGATCAATTGAGAGACATACAGGGTGACCAGGTGAGAGGAAACAAATTAAAAAAAAAAAAACAACGGTTGGAGGTGTAAAATTGATTCTAGCTTTATTTTGAAGCGGGATTCATACCATTATGAACGGAATGACACAAAATTCAGATGGTCTCCCTGTTTTCGATGGCAATGCTTCAAGAGATCGGTCCAATTTTTGATGACTCGGTTCACCAAGGACTTGACGTAGCCCCAACGAAAATAATCGAGTGTTGTCATGACGCAGGATCGCTGCAACCAATTGATGAACTTTCTCCGCGAGACGACCCAGTCGTCAAATTTCTCCCTCCCAGCTTAGAGCGTTGGGTCACTTGTGTGACATGTTGGGCAACGCCGCTTGTTAGAACAACTTCTCGGATATATCGATGTTGTTGAGCTCCGGTCATAGAAAGTCGGTTAACATCGCTCACATGCACACATGTAAGAAGAATGGGAACTCCCAACAATGACTTCTGTAGAAGCTGCAAGGACGAGGAAGAGAAGAAACAATTCTACACTACCTCGGAACCTTCCACGCCCTTGCATGAATGAGAAAAAAGAAAGCTAGGCAGAAACTCGTTCACCAGCCTTGAATAACTGCCTAACATAGAGATTCAGTATATAATGAAGTTTCTAAAAGGAACAAAATGGCTGTAACACAGAATGAACAGTGGATCACCAACCATATAGGAGAACACTAGAAAACCAGAAGGTACTGAAAAGGTTTACAGTACATCGAAGGAACGATGAGTATTGAGGTTAGAATTGATTATAATTGCTTAAAGAATGCCGAAAAACAGGACAGATTATACCCGCGAAGTGCAGATTAAAGGTGCGTGAATAAAGTCAACTGATTCAGCAAGCTGCGGAAATTCTTAAAAAAGTTGAACTTCTTCTTCTTCTTAGGGTACTACAATTCGAGGTGGATCTGGGCCTCACCCAACACGCCTCTCCAGCCGGCACGATCTTTCGCCAGCTCCCTCCAGTTTCGCACACCAAGACGGCCGAAGTCCCCTTCGATTTGTGTGCGCCACCGTGTACGTCGACGTCCCCTGTTGCGTTGTCCCACAGGCCCAGAGTCGAAGACTTTTCGGGCCGGAGCTAAGTTGTCCATACACTTTACATGGCCTAGCCATCTTAGGCGTTGGATCATAGGACGCCTGTCTAGACTCATGTCACTGTACAGCCCATATAGTTCGTGGATGAACCTTCTCCTCATAATGTCATTAACGCAAGCAGGACCAGAAATCGCACGCAGAAATTTTTTCTCAAAAAGACCAAGAGACTATTCATCCGCTTGGGATATTGTCCATGCCTCTGCGCCGTACTGCAGGACTGGGATCATTAAGGTCTTGTATAGAGTCAACTTGGTCTTCCGAGAGAGGGCTCTACAACTCAGTTGCCTTTTGAGCCCAAAAAAACAGCGGTTGGTAAGAGTTATTCTGCGTTTGATCTCGGTACTGATGTTGTTTGTACTGTTTACCGCGGAGCCAAGGTAGACGAAGTCCTTAACTACCTCAAAGTCATAGCTGCCAAGTGTGACGTTCTGGCTAAGTCGTCGATGTTGTGCGTCCTTTCTTGATGACAGCATATACTTTGTTTTGCCCTCGTTTACCGCCAGACCAATTTTAGCCGCTTCCATTTCAATACCAGCAAACGCATCATTGACGGCTCGCTGTGTTCGACCAATCACGTCAATGTCATCTGCGTATGCCAGCAGTTGTTCCGACTTTTGAAAGATCATGCCTCTTGTGTTGACCAGTGAGTTTTGCACGATCTTCTCAAGAACGATGTTAAAGAAATCACATGACAGCGGGTCGCCTTGCCTAAAACCTTTTTTGACATTGAAGGTCTTGATGAGTTCATTACAGACCAGTCTGACGAGCTTGGCAGGAATGGCAAAATGGCGCTCTTCTCTATGAACACTGTCTTATGCGGCATTTAAATCGACGAATTGGTGTTTTTTTTCGATCTGCATTTCTTAGTTCTTTTCCAGGATCTGCCATTTTGTGAAGATTTGGTCGATAGTGGACTTTCGTGACCTGAAACCACACTGATATGGACCTATCAGATTGGTAACGAGAGGTTTCAGGCGTTCACACAGAATGGCAAAGAAGATCTTATATGCGATGTTTAGGAGACTTATTCCTCCATAGTTGGCACAGTCGAAGGTATCTCCTTTCTAATGGATCAGGCAAACGATACTGAGATTTAACTCATCGGGCATGCTTTCTTCCTACCATATCTTACAGATAAGCTGATGCATGTGCCCAGCCAGATCATCTCCAGCTGCCTTAAATTTTTCAGGGGACGACCGTTTGTTCGTGTAGCATTCAGTCTCAATATTGCTGTTTTGACTTCGTCTAAAACCGGTGACAGGATTCTCTCCTATCATCGTTCAAGTTGCCTGGAACATTCTGGCTGACAGTAGGATTTGTGCCCCTATCGCCGCTTAACAGTCTGCAGAAATTCTCAGTATCGAAATCAACGCACACTAATGTTATTAATCAAGCATAGTTTGCTTATTTGAATTGACTCTAGTTCTCAAGATAAACCGCGTTATCAAAAATACAATTTTCAGCAAATCAGTTACTATCTACCGGCTCGATAACATGTTTGCCTCCAAGTATGTAGTTACAAATGTTTGTTACTGTGAGAGAATTTTGCTTATCGGAAATTGTTTATAGCTTTTGATTGCCAAAAATATTAATTTATTTGTGCATTTTTCATTTGAGTGTTGGTGTTACAAAATCAGCTGAATTATTCACTGAAGTAGTGTGTTTATAATACCGAGCATTTTTGTTTTTTTCGCTACGTCCTCTCAGGTGGGCGTGTCCCCTACTTTTTTCCAAAGGATCTCATTTTTCCTGGTTTTCTTTACAAGTCAGAAAAAAAAATTTAGGTTGGCTCACGTCTACTTTCGGTTAGGCATGATGAATATGATACTATGAATAATGGCAAGTTGCATAGCTCGTATTTCTCTTCATGCCTGCGCAGTATCATTGAAATCGGTCCAGCCGTCTCAGAGATTAGCCAGAACAATCAGACAGACAGACACTATGATTTTATTAACATAGATTTGCATACCCACTATGCATTCAATTATTGGCATCCAAAAACAACAAAATAACACCTACCGGCAAGCGCGAATAAAATGTGCATACGTGCGCTTGTGTTCAAACGATACAAAAAATTAAGCTAATTGTTTGATGATGTTTAACTGCAAGTTTGAAAAAAAAGCAGATTTACGCGACAAAACTCTTTTTGTTCAATAATAATAATATAATGGCGGCGTTACAGTCCGAGGTGGACCTGGGCCTAGCTTCTCAGCAACCACTCGTGTTGTGCGTGTTATTGTTCTCTCACGAGTGGAGGGGACCTACAGTTTAATGCCGACTCCGAACGGCGATTTTGAAAAGCTTTTCCTAGACAGTTATACTCTTTGAGCATTGTCAGTTACTCGAAAGAGGTGGAGCCGTAAAAAAATGTTTGATGTTTTTTTCGAGATTTGAACCGACGACCTCGAGCGTAGGAGTTGACGCACCTACCCACTACGCCACGGCACCCACAATAAATATTCAATAAACAAAAAAAAAATCAAATGGGACTCTTGCCGAATACATCCGTATGGCCACAGTAGTGTTTTGGGCCTGCTACCCGCAGGGCTCATAGTTGGCACCACCGATTACACTCCCCTAAAGCTAAACTTCGCATCACGCATTAGGGATACATGGAAGGGAGGACGTCTCAGTCTCGTCCCTGATGTGGACGTATACATTGACGGCTCAGAAATAGACTGCGGCATCGGAGCGGGTGTTTACTCAGAAGTTCTTAACATAGCCACTTCATGACTATGCTAGCGTTATCCTAGCGGAGATCTTCGCTATTCGTGAGCCCTGTCGCATCCTAAGTTCACACCAGAGCACTAGACTACAACATAACATAGCTACATAAGTTAACAGTCAAGCTGCAATAAGGGCTATCGAATCGGCCCGCATAACCTCTAAGTTAGTCAAGGAATGTCGCTATGAACTGGCTTCGCCGAAGGAACCGTGCAACGTCACTCTAGTTTGTGTTCCTGGACACAGCAACATTCTGGGGAACGAGAAAGCTGTTGAACTCGCAAGACTAGAATCCGCTCTGCATCGTTCGACCGCAGTGGATGTGCCGATCCCGCTCGGGTTGGTCAAGGCAATTCTTGCCTCAGCTTATTTCCTGAAGATGGTCAGCCTTAGATGGGCCAGTTTAAATAACTGTGCTACATCTAAGAAACTTGGCCCGATTACAATTTAGTCAGAACAACGGATATCCTTTTCAGAACTCGGACCGATGTATGTAGCAAGACTAGTAGGCATTGTCACGGGTCACTGGCCAATAAGCGAACACGCAGCCAAATTGGGCATCCCTTTTTATGACCACTGTCGCAGCTGTGATGTCGCATCAGAAAGGGAGACCCTGTCTCATTTTCTTTGCACATGCTGAGAAGCTAGGCCCAGGTCCACCTCGAACTGCAGCGCCGCCATTATTATTAATATTATTAACAATTAACGAAATTCTTACCAAAAATTCCGCTATGGAGTACTGTTCTAAAACTAATAATGGAGTAGGGGCTGGTATATTTTCCCAGACACTCAAAATCGGCTTATCTCTATCAGCAATAGTGTTTTTTCAGAAATTATTGTCAGGTTCAAATATCGCTAGTAGCAACTAAAGCACTTATTTCACAATGCATGAGATTGACATGTTTTAGACGCTGTTGCATATGTAGCTGGCACAAACATCTGCACTCAAACTCTGTCATTGAAGTCATACTCTTACCTCCACTCGGTAAAATTTGGGACCCGAGTATCGTCGGCAGAAGATAGGGTTTCCAACCCCGTCGGGCGTCATTGGTAGCTGCAGACGGAAGAGGGAGAAAATATTCGGAATTTTTTTTCCTGGATTTCAGTATTGTTTAACAACAAATAATTGTTATAATTATAATAAAAAAAACCGTTTCAATTCAACAATTATTCTCTGTTAACAAAAAATCAGAAAAAATAATGCATGTTTTCTGTCTGCAACAACAACAAAATGCAACAAACTAGGATCCAGGAAAAAACATAGTTCCGAATATTTTTGTGAGGCACTGTACCTCTTTTAGGATGGGGGCGATGGAGCTTATCAGCTGATTGGCAAACCGCTCCAGTCAGAAGGAGCTACTTGGTTAACAATCTTTTTGGAGCTACTCCATCATATTTCGGAGCCCAGTTCTAGAAAGATTTTTCTAAGGTTAGACCGGGACCCTGTACTAGAGGCTACCGTCATCGGGTACTTTAGGACCCTTGTGTAAAGGGGCTAAAGAAATGGGCTTGGCCTCCGAGTTGGGGATTGTTGGTTGGTAAACTTACCCATACTTAAATATAATAAACCTAACAGCCTCGGCAGTGCGTTGTCTGTTAAGGTACCTCACTTTCCATGTGGAGAACCAAAAGTCGTTGCCCTTTTTTGTTTGTTTGAGTCGACAACAGTAAATCCACCCGTGGATTTACTATGGACGGATTTACTGTTGACGACTTAAGCAAACAAAAAAAGCACAACGACTTTTGGTGCTGCACATGGAACGTGAGTTCCCTTAACAGGCAATGTGTAGCCGGTGAATTCGCAGAGGCACTAGACTGCTAACCGCAATCCAAGAAGTGCGGTGACTGCCGGGCAAAAGGACGATGAAATACTGCTACAGCTACTATGGCGGTTGCTACAGAGAGCGAAGGCAGCGCCTATTCGGATGTGGATTTGTTGTTCGCGTAAACTTAGGCTAAAAGTCTCAAGCTTTAAGTATGCACCTCATAACGATCCGCATCAATGCAAGATTCGGAAGTATCAGCCTGATTTGCCCCCACAAGGGACAAGGATGACAACACCAAGGAAGACTTCTATGATGTCCTAGAAAGAACATACGATCAATGCCCCGACACCCCCTACGACCCCAAGATCGTTCTAGGAGATTTTAACGCTGAGCTGGGCGAAGATGACATTTTGGCTAAACTTATCGTTAAGCACAGCCATTTCCGAAATGGACTCAGTCTGCTGGATTTTGTCACGGAGCGGAACCTCTCTGCCCGCGGTTCCCACACCTCAACATCCATAAAGGGACCTGGCGGTCCCCTGATCATTCAACCGTCAACCAGATTGATCACGTTGCGATCGACGTCAGACACTCCTCCAGTATTCTTGATGTCCGAACGTTCCGAGGCGTCAATATCGACTCGGAACATTTCCTTGTTGTAGCCAAGGCAAGGACATGAATATGGAGTCGAGGACGACAATGGAATCGAGGAAGACAACCACGGTTTGACGTCGAAAAGCTACAATCGCAACAGACTGCCTGGAACTTTGCCGATCGAGTCTCCCTGAAACTCTCCGAAAGTTCGACGCCGCCTACACTAACAATAGACGAAGAATGGAAACATTGTCAAGAAGCCATCAGAGAACCCGCTGCTGATGTGCAGGGTTTTAAAACACCACCAAGGAAAACCCCTGGTTTGACAACGAGTGCAGGCAGACACATGCAGCAAAGCAAGAAGCCTACCAGGCAACGCTGCATCGAACCACGAGAGCTGTTCGTGAGCTCTACGAACAGAGGAGAAGGGAAGAGAACTGGCTTCTCAGGAAGAAAAATAAAGAGCACGAGATGCGCGTGATCGAGGATGGTGTTATGTGATGGAGAGGTGTTATGGCAGGAATGATGTCCGAAAGTTTTACCAAAGGGTAACACTTTTATCGAACGGGTATAAAGTTCGGAGAGAAGCCTGCTGGCACGAGAATGGACAACTAGTAGTAGATTCGCAGTCGATACTGAGAATTTGGGAAAAATCATTTCTGCGGACTGTTAAGCGGCGATACCGCTCTCAGGCAGAATGTTTCACCCAATACAATGGACGATGATAGAAGAGAATACGTCCCCCGATCTAGACGAAGTCAAGATATCGATATAGAGACTGAAGTCTAATTAAGATGCTGGGGTAGATGATCTGTCGTCTGCCTGTCTGTCTTTTAAGCAGCTGGCGATGATCTACAAGCGAAGAGGAGAGCCTTTTGACTGCGCCAACTATCAAGGGATAATTCTTCTATACATCGCGTATAAGATCTTCTGTGCCGTTTAGTGCAATCGCCTGAAACCGTACGTGGGAGGGTGGGCCATTTAGTGTTTTTTTTTAATCATAGTTATTTTGACACTGGCAGCTGTTGTCCGCTCGAAATCTAGACAGAAAATCAGTATCATACCTCCGCGGAACGAAATGAGTCGCTTCATGCTTCAACAATGTTAGCAAATATTGAAAACTTACAATATTTCCAAAGTGAGTGCTGTGTTGCCAAAACAGTGCGTTTTTTGAAAATAAGTTTTGGCCGAAATGAAGCACCCATCGCGACTGTTGTACGCAAGTTTGTGCACAAAGTTCGTGTGACTGGTATGCTAGTTGACAACACTCATGGTCTCCGTCGATGTACGATGCGCACAGAAGAGAGTGTGGCTGCTGTGGCCGAGAGTTTGAGACTCAATTCACGAACATCAACTCGCCATTGATCTCAACAGCTCACCATTTCACGCACTAGCCTTAGGAGAATTCTGCATAAAGATCACTAATTCTTTGATTACAAGGTCCATCCGCTTCGTTATCGCTTCGCAATTTGGGCCTTAAAGCAGCTTGAATTGGACAGCGATTTTTTCATCTTTTCTGACGAGGCGCATTTTCATCTCGGCAGCTACGTTAACAAACAAAATTGCCGCATCTAGGGCTCGGAAAACCCAACCCGTACGTTGTTGTCGAGAAGCTAATGCATCCACAGAGTGTGACGGTTTTTGACCATTCAAAGTTAATACGCTTTTATTCGGTTTTTCAAATCAGGTCCAGTCACGATTTGCCGTTGGGATTTAAATTAACGGCACTATCACCAGATCGGCCGATCAGTGGTAGTAGTCTGACTGTGGGTATCACAATGGACCAACATGGTCTAAGTGTATTGACGAATTCACTAGCAGCCCCCTAACCTAACTTAAACTAGCCTTCGCTAAGTTGGTCTTCCAGCAAGGGAAGAGGACCTCATGAGCAATATCAAGTGCGAAATTCTCAACATTCCGGCCGAACAACGTGCTCGCGGTGATCATATGAACGAGATCGAAGCGTACTTAAATTTAAAACGTGTACTACACCTGAAATTAATTGCAGCCTTATATTTCAACTATTATGTCTACAAGACCGTTACATCCTTATTGAAAACACTCTATATTTAGTGCTCACAGTTCGGAGTCTTTTAGCTTGCCGGTCGGAGTCTTTCCGTTTTAGGGATTACATAAGAACGAAGTTGGCCTCCCAAAAAACACGCTTTAATGAAACTTTTCGGCTCTCTTCAAAAACTTGCAAGGATCTTACTAATTAAGCTACAAAACGCAGAAGTATTTTCTGGTTTCAAAACCTTTTGTTCCTTTTGGCGTACTCACCTCAGTTGCTTCCTCATAGTATTCCTCAGTGAGCCTCACGATTTCCATTTCGCCTGCAAAAGGCATCTTCACAATGATCATTCAATTAAAACACTCAAAATGAACTTTATTACCGTTACAAATGATCGTCGTAACTCCTTCATTGTCACCCTTTGTCGTTGCCATTGCACAGTAGATACACAACCAGCCTTAGGATCACAATGTAATACAACAGAATAGCACTCCCGCTCGATCGAAACACACACCCCAACCGCTGCCAACAACCGACTAGATACTGCAAAGTCAAGTGTCTCCTCTGATCATTCCGCTCCAACTGTGCCGAACACAGACCTCCCCCTTTATCAGTTAACACACGAGAAGGGAAAAAAAATAGATTTTGATTACAAAAATGCCTCTCGTCGTTCGCACAGAGGCCCATGTGTGCTGTTCAATTAATAAATTGAACAACTTCAAGAAAACAATCACGTACCCCGCGATAGCCATACGAGGAGGTACTCGACCAATGACGCAGACGGCTCGTATGAATATGAGAAAATATGAGCACAGATCGCAGCTGAATTTCGCTTATCACACGAAACCTAAATTTTAGACGTGTGCGAACTGCAGCAAGTGTATCTTATCGGTTTTCGATTACTAATTTGAGACGGGTAAACATGCCGACCGATTTGTTTTCGGTTCACAGAAATTAATGCAAACAAACCGCACCGCCACCGAGTGGTGTAGGGGAGCGTCGGGCGACGGTTCTCATTCGGAAGCTTGCGCGGCGCATGTAAACAATTGATTTTGATTAATCCGATGAACTTTTATTTATAGCTTATCGCCTTCCTCTTCGCAATGAACTTGAAAGAATTTCGGTCCACGAAGCGCGCATCCGATCGGGTGGTCTTGCGAGGGAAATTCATTCGCTTGGACCTGGGACAGAGATGAAACGATTCCAAAATAGACTCGTGGTGTGAATTAATAGTGGAATTTATATGAGACTTATAGTTACAAGCAAAATAAATTGTCGGAAAATTGGGGCACGGAAAATTGTGGTGGTTGTTTTTGAGGGGAATATATAAAAAGGCTTTTGACTTGTGAACTCTTGGGAAATGTGAAAATTTTGATCTACACGGGGGGCTATAAATAGTTCCTCCATATTTGGATTTGAATTGTGCAAAATTTGTGATTTTTTTATTTTTATTTGGCGTTCAATAATGGAAATGATATATTTTGGGCTGTTTTATGACATTTCCATGGTAGACTTCACAACTTCGGGCGAAATGCTCTCCGCTTCTTAACGCTTCTGTTCTCCTTTAAGGCAGACATAATTTGTGGCTTCTCCCCATAAACGCGTGATTTTAAAATAACCCCACCTACGAGGGGTGTTCGATAAGGCGTTGTTTTTGAATAGAAAAAAATTGTTTTTATTTTCAAAATTGATTATATTATTTCTTTGCGCGACACACTCTATCAAACCCTACCAAAAACTATGATTTTCCAAATCTGCAAAGTGGGCGCCGTGGCGTAGAGGGCAGATGCGTCGACACCAACGCTCAAAATCTGGGTTCGAGTCCCGAAAAAATATCTTTCGTATTCTTACCTATTTCTATTCACTGACAATGTTCAAATAGTATAACTGTCTGGAAACAGCTTCTCAATCTCGCCGCTCGGAGTCGAGATTAAACTGTAGGTCCGCTCCATTCATGAGAGAACAATAGCATGCACAAACACGCGTGCCTGTGCCTTCATTTTTGGTGTGTAGCGTTGTATCCAGGATTCATCATGTACGCCTTAAATCCAAAATTCACTTGAATTGGGCTTTTGTATAATTTAAGAGCGCAAAAGGGGTTACGAATACCCTGAAGTCACGATATGCAGAATACGAGGTGTTATGTTCCCGTCACTCTTTTTTTCATTTGTTTTTCACGTGACGTCAGACGTGAAGACATTTGTAATTGATTCTTCTGATTCTTTAAAATTTGTGAAAAGTTTTATTAAAACACTGGCAATTTGTGCTGTGTTTGGTTGTTGCACCAATAATAATAAAAATCAAAATCAATAATGGTGAAGTAAGACCAAGACTCGGGCGCCGTGGCGTAGTGGGTAGGTGCGTCGACTTCTACGCTAGAGGTCGTCGTTTCGAATCTCAAAAAAAAACATCAAACATTTTTTCACGGCTCCACCTCTTTCGAGTCACTGACAATGATCAAAGAGTATAACTGTCTAGAAAAAATCTTCTCAATCTCGCCGTTCGGAGTCGGCATTAAACTGTAGGTCCCCTCCGCTCGTGACAGAAGAATAGCACGCACAACACGAGTGGTTGCTGAGAAGCTAGGCCCAGGTCCACCTCGGACTGTAGCGCCGCCATTATTATTATTATTATTATTAAGACCAAGACTCTTCCGTTTTCCGAGAGATCCCAAAATGACAATAGTTTGAGAACATTTATATTTTCAAAACATTTTGCAAAGAACCAGTACGCACGTAATTTGCCAAAAAATGTATTTATTTATTTATTTCGTCTATTAGACAATTTCTTACAGGCTACGAAAAGATGCGAGAAAATTAAGAGATGATGCGGTTCCATCAGAAGATCTTCCGTATCCGAGTGCCAGTGTAAAACAAGAATCGAACAGCAAGAGGGATGACAGAATTCAAAAGCGAAATAACCAAGCTGTGGTGGAATTCTTGTAAAAAGAATATAACAAGCAGGATCACCGACCTGTTGAACACTTCGAGGAGGTAGAGAATCAAGAAAATTCAGAAGTACTTGACACGTATTATCTTTTACATGAATATTTGTTTTATTATAATTACAGTGGTGTTCACATAAATAGCACACCTTTAAATTCTCGTACATTATGTTGCGCCAAAAGTTTGAAATGAGAATCTGTGTTTTTCTTTTTTATAACAGATAATCGTTTGTACACTTTATAAGAAAAACACAAAATTAATTCAAATTACGTAAAAATAATAATTCAAAATAAGGAAAAACGTAAAAAGTTGATGTTCATATAAATAGCCAACGAAATGTCTATAAAAAGTAATAAATAACTCGAAAAACTAACACAAAACTAAAATATTTGTTAATATTTAGAAGGATAACCATTGTTCCTTATGACCGGCTGACAAAGTTTAGGCAAACTCTCCACTAATCGGTTACATCTTTGGAGAGGGATAGTTTCGCAAGATGACTCCATGGTTTGCCAAAGGTCTTCCAAGATTTTTAAATTGGAGTCCTTAACAAGCGAGTCAATATCATTCCAAAGATTATTTTATTTATTATACATTTGAACCATTTAATCAAGCACGGAAATTTGTAGCTCCAACTGTCAATTCTTCACTATACGCGATGTATGCTTTGGATCATTATCATGCATGAAAGTCCATGATAGAGGTATCGAGTCGTCAGTACATGACTCCATTTGGTTTTCCAGGATTAGCTTATACTAATGTTGCTCCATAATGACTTTAATTTTTACGATTGGTCCATTATTATGCTGCCACCGCCATGCTTGACGGACTTATTGGTGACCTGGGATTGTACTCTTGGCTCGCTGGCCTTCTCACATACTTTATTCCATTTGATCCCAACCTATTGAATTTATTTTTTATTGCTAGACAAGATATTTTTCCAAAAGGACAAAGATTTGTTCTTGTGAACGTTTGCAAAAATTAATCTTTTCTTCTGATTTCTTTGGGAGACAAGGGACTTTTTTTCTGGTGATCCTTCCATTGAGTTGGAATTCAATGAGGCGGCGACGCACAGTTACTTCTGATATTTGGATATCGTGTTGGTCAAATGTTCAATTATCTCCGGAAAGATTAAGAAAGGGTCACTGTCCTGTCACTCGCTTCTGATGTTATTCTCATTCTGTCTTTCGTAATGGGATTTGTGGCAGATTGAGTGCGTCATATGACCTTTACTGCATTTTGCATAAGCTTCCTGCAACTTTATGTCCTTGTAACATCTGAAATGGTCTTTTCGTCCTGTATCATTGTACCAATTATAGCCCTCTTTTCTTCCCTGCAGTGCTTCCCTCTGCCCATCTCAAATCCTACTATTTTTTTAAATGAATCTAATTGTCTTTATTACTAAAAATATTTAAAATAACCTCCTTCAAATCACTGAAACAAACATTTTTTTAATGAGAAACCAAATATGTGCTATTTATATGAACACACAATTTGCAATGATCCCCAATTCGCACGATCGCAAAATAAAGAAATACTAACGGGATCTTCTTTGCCCTATGTTTTTATATTTATAAAGCTACTACCTTACGATATTATGGCTTTACTCATATGCACCTGTTAAGTACAGTGTGTATTGCAAACAAATAAACATTTGAATAAAGGTGTGCTATTTCTGTGAACACCACTGTATGCATATGAAAATTGTTTTCTTATAATTATAAAATATTTAGGCCTAAGGAAAAAGAAATGCAGGCAATGCGAGAACAGGAGGTAAAAATGTCCATGCAGGCACAAGTTCTCAAATTGGCACATGAGAACTATAAGTTGTGGCAAGAGTGTAATGTAATAAACTAGAAAAAAAAACTGTGTCTAGGAGGAGTAAGGATTACACTGCACTTTAGATGATATGTCCAAATATAGAGCCATATAATATAATAATAATAATAATGGCGGCGCTACACTCCGAGGTGGACCTGGGCCTAGCTTCTCAGCAACTACTCGTGTTGTGCGTGCTATTGTTCTGTCTTGAGCAGAGGGGACCTACAGTTTAATGCCGACTCCGAACGGCGAGATTGAGAAGCTTTTTCTAGACAGTTATACTCTTTGAGCATTGTCAGTGACTCGAAAGAGGTGGAGCCGTGAAAAAATGTTTGATATTTTTTTTTTCGAGATTCGAACCGACAACCTCGAGCGTAGGAGTCGACGCATCTACCCACTACGCCACGGCGCCCACAGAGATAGCCATATACGCAAGTGTAAAAGGGCTACCCGTTTCCTGCCGTAATCACTCACAATTTGCATCCAAAATTTATATTCAATAAAGTTTTTTTGTTTTTAACCTAATGAAAATTACAAAACTTTTCCAGCGTGAAAGAGTGTGTATGTTGATGGCAGGTGAGATGAAAATTCGTTTCTTCTACGAATATGACAAGAAATCAGACACTCTACTTCGGCTAGCAAATTATGTGAATTATGTGCCATAATGGTGAGAGGAATTTTCAACAATTGCAACTTCGACACAAAATTATCCAGAGGTCTGATGGACAGGTGATTGAGGGTGTATCTATTTTTTTGATCAGAATAATAATGCATAAAAATTTAAAAAAATAAAACATTTATATTTTTTGTAATATAAGCATCGTTTTTCATTTAATTTATGCTGCAAAAAGTATATATGCAATCATTATAATGAGTGAGTATACATTTATTCCATCCAATTTACTCCATACTCCATACAATTTGAATTCAATGTGAAGTTGCCTTCATATGAGTAACGTCACACAAATTTGACAGAGAAATATTATACCTTGTATTGTGTGTATATTAAGTGTTTTTTTTTGCATTTTTTTGCAAAATAATAAAATATATACAGACGGTGTCGAAGGCTTTTTCCAAATCAACCAGCAGAGCACCCATGCATTTTTTTTGTTTTTGTTCCATTGAATATCGGATACCAGTTTCGACGCGGCATGTCTTGTATCATGGCCCGCCTTGAAACCGAACTGATTATACGGAACTATATGATTGTTCTCAACTCACTTGAGCAAGGCTCTATTGATCACTTTTTCGAATACCTTGCTGATATTCGGAAGGAGACATATAGACCGGAGATTTGCCGGATTGGAGGTGTCCTTTCCCTTTTTGGGGATCGGTTGCACTATTGTTGTTTTCCAAAGCTCTGGATGATGTGCGTTATTCAGAGTATTGTTGAACAGGATGGCGTAGATTTCAACCGCTGCTGGAGGGAGATGTCGAAGCACAATGTTCGATATTCCATCAATTCCCACTGGTATCTTATTCTTCAGTGATTCGAAAATCTTTTGAAGTTCTACCTTCGATATGTACGGGGGATGGGTCCCTTCACTGGCGATAGCGTTGTGTGCCAGATTTTCATCATTGAACTAGGTGAAACCTGCGTTCTCAGATCGCCAGTGCTCGATGTCACTTCAAAGGTAGGAGTTGGGCAAAAGGACGCTATTCTCCAGGTCGTGTTTCGGGCGAATGCTAGCTATTAAATAAGTCGTCTACTATTAAGCGGTTTGCATAAAAGCATGCAATTCATTTGTACTGGTTTCAGGTAGAAAGAACATCAAAAATGGCAGCTAAAAATCCAATTTGGGGTTATTTCGTAAAAATTATGCGAATGCAACTTGCAAAATATATTCCAAATAGAGTCCGACCTAACATTCGGCTTCGGCTTCGGCCGAAAAACTGGCCTTCGGTCGGACTCTAATTGTGTGTATCGTGCCCTGAAGTGTCCGAAATCAAGACACAACACGCGGTGAAGGTATAGAGGAAGAAAGGAAGAGGTACCTGTGCACATTTTTTTTTCCTCTTGTACAACCCTGCCGTAAAGGCAGCGACACTGCGACCTAAAAAGGTCTATTGTATCGACGGAGTTGGAGTTAATTCAAAAAATTTACCACTTTCCTTATGAAAGATAGTATGTCTTTTGTAGTGGAGTTTTTCAATTCCACTGAAGTCATTTCCCTATAGAGAATACATTTCCTTAACCAATGTATTGCCGGACATTCACATAAAATGTGCTGGGATGTTTCGTCTTCTTCAAGACAAAACCTACATTCCTTGTTTTGACACAAGTTCATTTTGTTAAGGTGGTAATACAAAGCCGCAGTGGCCAGTAAGAAAGCCCGTTAGCGTTCTTATGCTCTCCTTATCTAAGCTAAGGATTTCCTTATAGGAATAGGGTCTGATTAATCGCTTGGATTGCCTGAGACCTGACCCATTGGTCCAATGATCTAGGCGAAGTTTGTTTTCCCATTCGTTAATCAGCTCTGCAGCCGTCGTCCAATTGACACTGGAGTACGGTTCAGGACCTATGAACGCCCCGTGGAGGCAGTATGTGTTCTTGAAACGGTTTCTCAATAATGATCGTCCATAGACTTTACCCTTAGAGTCCGCACCTGACCACCTGTGCACATTGGTCTTAAATGCTTCTAAATTGTAGTGAGTGTTCTCACTCTCATTGGATTGGAAAAATATTTCATATTCATGTGGTGCGGGTAAAAAACGAGTATACGCCCGAAAGCAGGCTTAAGGGTGAACTGATGAGCATTCCTGGTGAGACGAGTATTGTGGTTGAATTCATGTCGTAACTCTTTATTAAGACAACGGATGAGCTCACCAACTTTTTGAAGGCTTGTTATAAGGAAGTTGAACATCATCTGTATAAAGGCGAACATTCAAAATTGAATCATGTGGAAAGCATTCCGTTGGTTACTTTTGTGCAGAGCTTTTTTTAATGAATTCTGTGGTGGTTTCGTTAAAGCCCAGGTAATGGCGCTTATATGTATAATAATAATAATAATAATAATATATAAATATAAATAATAATAATATAAAATAGACGTGGACTTGGGCCTAGCTTGTCAGCAACCACTCGTGTTGTGCGTTTTACTGTTTTCTCACGATTGGAGGGAACTTACTGTTTAATGCTGACTCCAAACAATGAGATTGAGAAGCTTTTCTAGACAGGTATACTCTTTGATCATTGTCAGTGACTCGAATGAGGTGGAGTCGTGAACGATTTTCTTTTGAAAAATTGTTTGTCTGAACTGAGCTTCGAACCTAGACTTGAAAGTCTTGTCCGTATGGATCGACGCACAAACTCACACGGCCAAGGGGCCCATAAATGCATTAAATAAATATGATTCTTCCCTTGGTGGCGTCTGTCTGTGAAAATTCGCTATTTTTTCGATTTCCTTGTGCATACACTAGTTAACTATACATCCAACGCTAAAGTTGCTATCCAGCTGGTGCATTAAAAAGTGGATCTTAATTGGCAATCACAAAGAGCAACTTGGATCTGTTCTCTCAGATCATGATCTATTATAAATGGCGATTGGAGGGAAAAAAAATGTTGCAACAATAAGTAGGCCAGTAGGATAAAGAAACGATAGCCACGCCATGAATGAAAAAGTCTTGCAAGGCGAAAGCATTCGCTGAGGCGTCAATTGAATACAATTGGACTAACATTCGCCACCATTAAAATGCACTTACATTTCGTAAAGACATTTTCGATCGGGAAACATGAATATAATTATAGTCATCATCACAGTAGTGTACTAGATATTACATCATGATAATCGATAAAATCCAATACATCAAATTTAGCGCGAGCGATTATCATTAAATCAATTTTATGTCGGCAAAAATTTTGTGTATACAGATTTTGTTAGTGATTTTATATCGGGAGGACTTTGAATTGGAAAAAGTTAATCGTTAATACACACGATTTGCTATGAAAAGTCATCTAATCCAATTGCAGCTTGCAATGTAGCGGTTTTTGTTTTCGGAGGATTTTTGAAACACTACTGGAGCACTCAGACTCAAAACGGATCCATTGTACTGCCAGGTAGCAACCTACTCCAGTGCCGTTAATATGATCCCAACGGCAAATGGTGACTGGACCAGATTCGATTTCACTGGGATTCGAACCTGGGACCTCTCTAACTTGGGGCAGGCACCTAACCAACTGCGCCATCCAGACGTTCTCGGTTGAGCTGACTGTTGCTGATGTTACTTGTTTAGTAGAAATAAAAAACGTGTCAACTACTAATCCATATAAAAGTTTATTTAATTTATAATGGCGGCGCTACAGTTCGAGGTGGACTTGGGCCTAGCTTCTCAGCAACCACTCTTGTTGTACGTACGATTGTTCTCTCACGAGTGTTCTCTCACCAGGTTAACGCCGACTCCGAACGGCGAGATTGAGAAACTTTTTCTAGACAGTTATACTCTTTGAGCATTGTCAGTGACTCGAAAGAGATGGGACCTGACTAGAGTTGTCACTTGCCAATGCCGTTAGTTGGTATGGTATGTGGCAGTGCGGTATGGTATGATGGATGAGGCGATGCGGAAGAAAACTAAACATTGCCGTTCCAATACCACTACATTTGATTCGTCCAGGTGAATTTTTGCGGAAGAAAGGACCACACTTTCATCTCAGTCTATTACAGATAGCGTGGTATTGTAGTACAGCTTGCAACCTAGACCATATCTCCTATCTAACGATAACCATATCAACTAACAGGCCCAAAAAGATTTTTTTATGGTTAGTAACTTTTTTAACGACTGCCTGATGATATTATGATGGACGAATATTAAGCCGATTAAAATGGCACTTATATACAGGGTGGCTCATCTACTCGTAGTGTTTTTTTTTAAATCATTTGTTATTTTGACACTGACAGCTGTTTCCCGCTCGAAATCTTGACAGATTGTCAGTATCATACCTCCGCGGATCGAAATGAGTCGCTTTACGCTTGAACAACGTTTGAAAATATTGAAAAGTTATTTCCAAAGTGACCCAGTGGCCCAAACAAGACCCAATTGGCTCAGAAATTCGCGCGACCATCCGCTTCGTTATCGTTTCGCAGTCACAGGTTGGGCCTTAGAGCAGCTTGAATTGGACAACGACTTTGGGCGAATTATTATCTTTTCTGACGAGGCGCATTTTCATCTCGGCGGCTACGTTAATAAACAAAATAGCCGCATCTGGGGCTCGGGCTCGGAAAAACCCCACGTTATTGTCGAGAAGCCAATACATCCACAGAGAGTGACAGTTTGGTGCGGATTGTGGGGTGGTGGACCATTTTTCTTCGAAAATGAGGCTGAGGACAATGTTTCGGTCAACAGTGAGCATTACAAAGGCACGTTAACCGACTTTTTTCTTTACTAAAATTGAAGACATGGATTTGGATCACCTCTGGTTCATGGGATGGATTGGATGGAGGGATGGCGCGCATTTCCACACAGCCCATGCCACAATCGATCTTTCAGCCGTTTTGGCGATGTCAATTGGCCGCCTCGGAGCTGCGATTTGATCCATTTGGGCCCCCCTTTTTTTTGTGGGGAACCATGAAGGGCCGATGTTATGCCAACAATCCGGAAACGATTCGAGCACTAAAGGCCAATATCATCCAAGCAATCCGTGAGCTACAGCCCGAAACCATCAACAAAGTCTTGGAAAATTGGGGTAACAGAATGCGCTACTGCGAAGCCAGCCGAGGCAGCTGTGGCCGGGTACCCTGAAGAGTTTGACTTTGTGATGACTACTGGACCTCAGTGAGTCGCTGCAATTCATAACAGGCGTTGATTTCATTGTACAGGATCCTATTGATTTCAGTGCAGCCTGGCTGTCTACAAAAGTGGTGAAATTCGATGGTGGGATATCGGTTTCCTTTATGCACTTGGGTGCCTTCTTCATCGCCCGAATTTCTGCTTGGAAGACACTGCACACGTTTATTTTTGACCCGTCGGTGAATAGGGTAATCTTGAGCTTGTTGATAACGGCATTCGATGACCACTCGTCTCTACTGGGGAAAAGAATTGGTATGCTAAAGGTAGCCCTAATCGATGAACATGCTCGCCGAATTTACTCGTTCTCACCGCATTTTCGTGTTTGGGCAGGTTCGCGAGCTGCTCGCTGTTGGCTTTGATGTTCGCCATGTAGGGCCATGTTCGCGAGCAAACCTTATTTTTGTTGTGAACATCGGCGAGTGCATATCGCGGATTAAGCACAATGTCAACAGTCAGCCACGATTTTATCGAGGAATTCACCACTTGGACTTCCCTATCACACCTGTTGACGGTTTGAAGAATGAACACTAAATGAATGTTCGCCAAATGTGTTCGCCGTGTAGGGAACAATACAAACGAGCAAGTTCGGCGATCATGTTCGTCGCTTACGGCTACCTTAAGGCAGAAGTCATTAGCGGGAGATACTCGTATACAGCATCGGTCACATGTATTAGGCACCCTTTAAGATTCGTTATATCTTCAAAAATCAAACAAATTAATGAAACGAGGTGAAATAGATAAAATCGTTTACAACCTCAAATAGTTTCGCCGAAAACCATAAAATTCAAACTGATTACTTCCAATAAGTGATTTGGCAGCAAAGACAAAAAGATGCCTAATATGCCTAATATATTTGACCAAGGCTGTATAGTCGGTTGTGGTTGTAAGGCTGAAACCATATTTCTTTCCCAAATTATCTATAGCCTTTATTATGGCCGCATGTCCATAATTGGCTTGTTTCCCCAAGGAGGACTCTCTTAATCCGAGAGCACTTTTTGCAGTCTTTTATGAATAAGTCTAGAGGAAGGAGATGAAGTATCATGTCCAACTCTGCTTGCGGCGTGCTTCTTATGACTCCCGTCGTATAAATGGCGTCAAACTTTTGTACCTTGTTGAGTATATTCATATAACTTTTTGTGCTGCTAGCAGTGCATCTTATTTACTTTAGTATGACGACTGAATGACGCAGTTGATTAAGTGCCTGCCCCAAGTTAGAGGGGTCCCAGGTTCGAATCCCAGTGAAAGCAAAAAAAGCGTATTAAGCTTTTATCCAGTTTTTCAAATCTGGTCCAGTCACCATTTGCCGTTGGGATCAAATTAACGACACTATCACTGGAGCGGTCTCTCAGCGGTAGTAGACTATGGGTATCCCAATGGACTAGCATGGTCTAAGTGTGCTGGTGAATTCACTAGCGGTCCCCTAACATAACCTAACCTTCTTTAGTATGAACATGTCCACCATGTTAAAAAATTTCGCGTCATGTGACAAAATTCCCCATACAAATTGAGAAGTTTTTGTGCTTGGAATGCGTTTTGACATATAATTGTAAAACTTGAGACAACAAATTCTATTCACAACGACTCACCTTCAATGTATGCCTTGGAATCTTTCGACATCTTTCCTTTGCATGCTTATCAATCCCGACCCATAATCACGATGGCTTCCAAGTACAGTCATTTACGATGCAACATATTGTTAAGATTCCCAAGAAAATGAGTACCAGCTTCAACCGCCACTTACAAAGTGATTTCCCTACATTAATTTCAAGAAAATGTGTGTGCATTTTCTTTCTAAGATAACTCACTTTTATGAACTTCAAAATGTCACGTCGTAGCATCTTTAGTGTCTGTAGTTCATAAAGTCGATGATTAGTTTACAGAACAGCTCATTACCGAGGGAGCGTTTATACCTTTTTCACAATCTCTGCTAAATTGGATGTTAATATCTTTATGACGTGCTCGTATAGATGATGACGGTATAACAATAGATAGTTCTGATGAGTGTCGCAATGTATGTCTTTTGGAGGTGGCTTTGAAGCATAAAACATGACTCTTTCATGTTGACAATAGAATGACAGTTTATGGCCTAAGAAGCGACTTCTTTTAGACATTTGCCGTCATTGCTCCAGTTTGCTTAAGCAGTGAAATGTTGAAATCAGTTCATTGCTTTTTGGATTGTAAATTGTGAATGCATTGCCAACTTCATTCTGCCTTTTTGTTGGTAATTGTTGCGGTTGTTCGTTAACAATGTTTTTGTTATTAACTGTAAGCGTGAGAGGGACCCTACACAGTTTACTTGATCTTTTACGAACGATTTATGGATTCGTCCCGCTACTGGCATATCCGTAATGTTTTCGCAGCATTTCCTCCAAGTATCCCGCTTTGATCGATTCAATTCAGAATTGTATTCTGTGAGAGCGAACCTATATTCGTCCCACCTCTTCATTTTCTTTGCAGAATTAAAGAGTATTCTGACTTTCTTCCTAAGATTTGTCAGAAGGTCATTCTACCAAGGCACTTTAAGTTTACACAACTGTCGTGATAGGAATTGGTCAGTAATTTTTTTAGTTGGATGGCTGCTTTATCCAGATTCCCTACGGACTCAATAGACGTAATGAGCATTCCTTTATAGGAGAAAACAAGTTACCAATAACGACTCCTGTCCGTGCGTTTGGGATCGTATCTGTTAGAGACATGTGAGAGTTGACTAGGGATGTCAAACCTGATATGTTGATGGTCTGACAAATATGGTTCATCTGACATATGCCAATTTACAATAAAATTTTAAATAAATAAATAAATGGACTGGAGAGTGTGAGATCAAGTACCTCTTCGCGAATCGCATTTATGAAAGTAGGTTTGGAGCCTCTTATTAGTATATCTACTTCACTACCAACAAGATATTCTAAAAGACACTCAGCTCTTCTGTTGGTGTCATTACTTGCCCAGACCGTATAATGCGCGTTTGCATCGCAACCGTGAGAGTGAAGGTTGCCTTTTTTGCAGTAGCTGATGAGGGCCTGGACATCCTGTGGTGGTATGATATGTTGTCATCAGAGAAATACGACGAGGCACACACGATGTTCTGTGTTCCCTTCTCAGTTGGGACTTCCAGTAGTAGGGCCGAGTAGTAGGGCTGAGAGAAGAGAGTTTACTCTTGCTTCAGAGGCGTTTCTTTATCCGGCGCTAGAGGTCGCACTGGACTGATTGAGAAGCGCAAGTCTTCGCGGAAAACTCGGTTAAAAATAATGGATACAGACATGCGTTATTGAACACAAGTACTTACATACTTAGCGGGCTCCCGACCCGTGAAGGGTCTCTGCCTGAGACGCAAAGTTGTTGCGTATGCGGACGACGTTGTGATTTTCGTATCAGGCCGGTTTCTCTCAGTGATTAGTGAAATCATGGAGGGGGCGTTGCAAAAGGTTAATAGGTGGGCTACTAGTTATGGCCTAAACTCGAACCCAAGCAAAACCAACCGAAGATAACACTTTGGATGTATACTGCTGCAATACGTCCTATTCTTACCTACGGCTCCTTAGTCTGATGGCCAGCTTTAGCCAAAGCGTACAATATTACAAAACTAAACAAGGTACAAAGAACTGCATGTATAGGTGTCACTGGCGCCCTAAGAACGACTGCGACAGATGCGCTTACAGTTATTTTGCACCTTCTACCTCCAGATCTACACGCAACTTTTATGGCCACATGCAGTGCACTTAGACTCAGAGAGTCAAACTGAAATAGCAGAACTTATGGACATGGTAACATCCTTAACTCACTACCACAACAGGCGATGCTGAGTCATACTAACTACCTTATCCCAAAGCTAAATTTCAATAAAAACTATAGGGCATACTTTCCAACCAGAACTGAGTGGAAAAGCGATAGAGTCATCCAAAACCATGACATAGCCATCTTCACAGACGGTTCGAAGATGGACTCTGGTGTGGGCGCTGGAATCTTCTCCGAAGCCCTCAAGATATCAAAGTCACTCAAGCTACCAAGCTTTGCAAGCATTTTCCAGGCAGAAGAAAACAGAACCAGCACAGCGGAAAGCAATCTTTTCAGATAGTCAAGCTGATATCAAGGCTCTAACATCCATAACCACAACGTCAAAACCAGTGGATTGCTGCTGCAAGGAACTATCCATTATAGGTGAACGGAGCCCGGTCTCTTTGATCTGGGTTCCCGGGCACACGGGTATAATAGGAAACGAAGCAGCAGACGAGCTAGCCAGACAAGGATCCAAACTCGATAGTCTCGTTGTGGAACAAATCCAGGCTCCACTAGGCTTTGTAAAAAATAATATCTACAATCACATCCTCAAGATCGCCAACGAAAGATGGACCAAGCTGGAAACATGTGTCCTATCCAAAAGCTTATGGCCCAACTACAACCAAAAGAAAACAAAAGACCTACTCAACAACAGTAGAAGAAATATATCCAGAATCACAGCGGTCTGCACTGGACACTGGGCTGTTGGCAGGCGTGCTGAAAGACTAGGCATACCATTTAACTCGCACTGTGCAGCTGCCGGGTGGAAACTGAGCCAGAAACCCCCGAGCACTTTCTGTGCAAATGTCCGGCTCTAGCTAGAGTCAGACAACGCACTCTGGGCAAAGCCTTCTTCAACACCCCTAATAATATCTCAGAAGCAAACAGCCTTCATAAATTCCACAAAGTGGTTTCAAAATTAGGCTAATCTGGCATCCGCGATAGCTTGGTCGTTGAAACGGAGATTCAGTCACTTACTTAACAGGCCTACGACCCATGGAGGGTCCGAGCCTGAGATATCGCTGCATTCCATCGTTGACGGTTCTGGGCACGCTGGTTCCAGTCATCAAGACTATGACTATGACGCTATGACTTGGTCTTTATACCGGAGGTTCGGTCTTCCTCTCCTTCTCAAACCTGTGGGCTGTGATTCGATGACCTTCTTAATAATAATAATAATAATAATGGCGGCGCTACAGTCCGAGGTGGACCTGGGCCTAGCTTCTCAGCAACTACTCGTGTTGTGCGTGCTATTGTTCTGTTACGAGTGGAGGGGTCCTACAGTTTAATGCCGACTCCGAACGGCGAGATTGAGAAGCTTTTTCTAGACAGTTATACTCTGTGAGCATTGTCAGTGACTCGAAAGAGGTGGAGCCGTGAAAAAATGTTTAATGTTTTTTTCGAAATTCGAACCGACGACCTCGAGCGTAGGAGTCGACGCATCTACCCACTACGCCACGGCGCCCACGATGACCTTCTTAGCTGTAGCGTTATCCACTCGATGTGGCCGAGCCAGTGTAGTCGTCGTCTTTTGGTTTTTGGACTACATCCACATCTTGGTATAGCTCGTAGAGTTCGTGGTTGTATCTTCTCCTCCTAGGCGAGGTGAATGCACGTAGTCACAAAACCTGTAAATGCACTAATTCCCTGTCTCTGATTTGCTGAAATAAAAAATACTGAATTTTCAGCATTAATCCATACGGAGTAATTTCGAAGTCAGTCTTAATGTTTTAGTTATGCCAATCACTTTGTTGTTTTGATGAGCAAATATGGTCACTCATTCGTCCAGTAGGATTGTGGATACCTTTTCTTCTAAATCATATCCTTTTTTCGATCAAAGTTTTATTGTATCTTCCTGAATAATAAATGAAATTCAATCTGCTTCAACTCCACTACCGCACTACCTCCTCAACACAGATTCGAGTTCCGACCGTCGCAAATAATTTGTTTATACAGCTGCGGCGGTACTCAGTCCATCCGCACGGCATCGCCTAATGCATTCTGTCCCTGAATCCCTCATCCACAATCGAGAAGACGCCGCAACAAAAAAATTAAATGAACAACGAAAACAAAAACAGAGACTCACCGAAGGAGGGTTAGCGCACCCTTCAGAGTTCAAAAAATTTATATTTTGACACCCTTGTACAATTAAGACCGCCTAATGGTGGTCGTGACTATGGTGACGCAATTATTTGACAAATCCCCACCGACAAAGAATGACGGGGAAGAGTTTCAGCTCAGCAAATATTTGATTTTGAAATTCTTTTGGTTGCAAACTGATTTTTTTTTTTGGATTTTTGAGTAAACTGATCGGAAACTAGGACGAACGACAGAAAGGACATTACATCTTTATTGGGCACCGTGTTTAATGCTGAAAAATTATGCTGGTACATGTGACATTTGTTGTTTGCGGACGTATTAAGGATTGCGTGCAGTGGTGCTAGTGGTGCTAGCTCTGACGGGAATTCGGCATTTCCATCGCATGGTACGCATGAAAACATGTCATTAATCATGTTGAGGTAGGTCGGGAGTGAGGCGTGTGACAGGTAATGGAAGTTGCTAATTAATGAAAGAGCTCCAGATAAACACATACAGTTGCGAAGAAGAACATGTCAATGATTTAAAATTGTTTTTTTGTTGAAAACTTAGATTTGGAACAACACTGTGATTGAGATGAACGAGAGCATACTCCTCCAGGAGGAGAGTGGGGCACTAGCCTCCAACGAGCAATAACTCCATGCTCTCTTCACTCAAATTTAAGGTAGCCCAGACGAACATCCACCACGCAATAAGATCCTTTTCTAAACACTGAATTAAATAAAAACAGCAAACAAATTCGTATTCTTCGCGCTACAGCGAAAAAATTGTAAAGAAACACAATCAAGCGAGTTTCAAATCGATACGCATCACCTTTTCATCGATTTAAAGCCACTTACGACAGCATTCATCGCAAAGAACTATTCGGGATTCCGGGAAAATTGATCCGTCAGCACCAAGCTAAAAATACGCGATGCACCTTGCACCAGAGCCATACTTCGGGAACTTCCGAACCCTTTGAAATTTGCACCGAATTTCGGCAAGGAGATGTGCTGTCGTGTGATATCTTTAATCTGGTTTTGGAGAAGATTGTGCGGCGGGCAGATGTAAACACGGAAGGCACTTTCTCTACAAATCGGTACAGCTGCTAGGTTAAGGTAGCCCTAAACGACTAACATACTCGCCGAACTTGCTCGTGCTCGCCGCGTTTTTGTCGTGTATGGGCTGGTTCGCGAGCCGCTCGCTGTTGGCGAACAATTTCGGTTGTGTCGTGTTCGTTAGCTTTGATGTTTGCCGTGTAGGGCCATGTTCGGGAACAAACCTCATTTTTGTTGTGAACGTCGCCGAGTGCATATCGTGGATTAAGCACAATGTCAACAGTCAGCCACGATTTTATCGAGGAATTCACCACTTGGGCTTCCCTATCATACATGTTGACGGCTTGAAGATTCAACACGAAATGAATGTTCGCCAAATGTGTTCGCCGTGTAGGGGATAACGCAAACGGGCAAGTTCGGCGAGCATGTTCGTCGATTAGGGCTACCTTTACGCAGATGACTTCGACATTCTCGCTGGTTCCCATCCCAGCGAGTCGTAGTAGAAGCATTCACGGTGATTGAAGAACAGACGAAACAAGCTGGTCTTAGGGTAAATAAGGAGTAAGAATCTGTCCGGATTCTTACCTGGGACCCCTCGAACTTGGGACAGGCACTTAACCAACTGCTCCATCCAGTCGCAGTACAAGTACAAATAAAAGATATTTTTATAAAAATTAAATAAAATGAACAAAATTAAATTATTTCCATGTATTATGAATTTATTAGTAAGAACAAATATTTCCATTAATTATGAAATACAACTTCGTTCAAGTGACTGCCTCGGCTGGCTTCGCAATACCGCATTCTGTCACCCCAATTTTCCAAGACCTTGTTGATGGTTTCGGGATGTAGCTCACGGATTGCTTGGATCATATTGGCCTTAAGTGCTTGAATCGTTTCCGGATTGTTGGCATAACATCGGTCCTTCACAGCTCCCTATAAAAAAAAGTCCAAAGAGGTCTGTTGCGCCACGGCAACTTGCTTACGTAACACAAAAGAAAACGATATAAATACGAGTAAAAGACATCAACAAATATTTAGATTCAAAATACAACTTCTTTACTTTTGCTGTTGACAATTGCATATATGCTCTGTTTCGGTGTGCTGTGAACCGATGCTATGTGTCCGCCGGTAGCCCAACGACTGGCTCCTTCCGCAGCCCATGCAATATTTTAAACCACGTCACCGCCTTCCATAGTTCATTGACGACATACGCGCCGCCAAAAGTGTCCACGATCGCTTGCGCCCATACTTTCGACATGGCTCCTTAATTTCTTCTCCACCAACGATGTTGTGGCTCCCCTTTGTATGGAATTAACTGGGGCATTGTCCCTGCCTTTTGTATACAAGCAGGCTAGGGCCACTGGGTGCTCAAGTGGGTGATTCATTCCCCTTTCAGATTTAATTGCTGCGCTGCTCGATTTTGACACTGTGCTATCGATTACAGTGTGCGGTGTTCCCGATGGTCATTACTATAGAATGCGGTGTGTGTCATTACGTGAAGTGGCTGGTGGCGATCGTCTGCCATGAATCATGGTGTTCTGATTTTGGTTATTATGATAGCAGTTCAATGACAGTGGTT
Source organism: Myathropa florea (assembly GCA_930367185.1). NCBI lineage: Eukaryota > Metazoa > Arthropoda > Insecta > Diptera > Syrphidae > Myathropa > Myathropa florea. The sequence goes on along the minus strand of OV884004.1, from coordinate 36,257,582 downwards.
GATCAATCGGCAACAGGGTCAAATCGCAGCTCCGAGGCGGCCAATTGACATCGCCGAGACGGCTGATAACACGATTTGGGAATTTGGTGCGCAAAAGATCGATTGTCATGGGATGTGTCGCATAGCGTGCCATCCTCCATGAACCAGAGTTCGTCCAAATCCATGTCTTCGATTTCAGTAAAAAAAAAAAGTCGGTTAACGTGGCTCTGTAATGCCCACCCCACTGTTGACCAAAAAGTTGTTCCCAGCTTCACTTTCGAAAAAAAAAATTGTCCAATGTTGCCGTCACTCCACAATCCGCACCAAACTATAACTCTCTGTGGATGCACTGGGTTCTCGACCATAACGTCCGGGTTTTCCGAGCCCGAGCGGTAATTTTGTGCGTAAAGGTAGCCACCTAGATGAATGATGAAATGGACCACGTCAGAAAATATGATTCAAGCTGCTCTAAGTCCCGACCTACGACTGCGAAGCGATAACGAAGCGGAATATCGCGCGCCTTCAATTGTTATGTCAATTAGATCTTGTAAGCTAATAATCCGAGATCTTTATGCAGAATTCCCCACGGCGCTATCAGTGGAGCGGTCGATCAGTGGTAGTACTCTGACTGTGGATATCACAATGGTACAACTTGGGCTAAGTGTGCTGGTGAATTCACTAGCAGCCCCCTAACCTTACCTAACCTAGTGCGTGAAATGTTGAACTGTTGAGATCGATGGTGAATTGATGTTCGTGAATTGAATCTCAGGCTGCGGCCACGCAATGAGCGACGAGCAATAGAGCGATGCAAAAAAATTAAAACACATGAAATCATATGGAGTTGGCCACGTAAGCACTGAGCGATTTGTGATTTTTTAAGCGACAGAGCGACGTTGCTTGGCAACCAAATCTGTTTTAATTTTTTAGTCGATCGCTGAGCGGCGAAATAGGAACATAGAGAAACTAAACGTAGAAAGTTTGATCTCAGCTGTTCAAACCCGCCCAGTTCTATGGAAGGACAGCCACAAGGATTATAAAAATAAATATGTCACCGAAATGCAGTGGAATGAAGTTGGACACATTGGTACTGGTTTTTTGAAATGATGAGCTTCGTAAAGCAGACAGTTGTTCCAGATCCAACTGAAGGCAATCTGAGACAACCGGAGGATTATTATATTATTATATATGAATGCGATTTTCAACTAAAAGACTATGTACGACTTACTTGAATATGACGCTTGCAAATGAACTTGAAAATGACGCTCAGTAAATGGCCACCCATCCCTCAGACTCGTCGCTCTATCGCTCGTCACTCATTCCGTGGCAGCTGCCTTACACTCTCGGCAACAGCAGCCACTAGCATACCAGTCTTACGAACTTTTTGCACAAACTTGTGTACAGCAAGTGCTTCATTTCAAAAACTCACTTTGGAAATACGTTTTCAATATTTCCCAACTTTATTCAAGCGTAAAGCGACTCATTTCGTTCGGCGGAGGTATGATACTGACTTTTTGTCAAGATTTCGAGCGGGAAACAACTGTCAGTGTCAAAATAACCTACGATTTAAAAAAAAAACACTAGATGGGCCACCCTGTAGTATGGAAGGCAAAAATCCATCGACTTGACTGGCTAGGTCACATCGAGCGAATGAATACCAATGCTCCAGCTAAGGGCGTATTAATTAGAAACTCTGGTATAAAGATCAAGTGAATGGGGGGATGAAAGACAAGCTGGGCTTTATGACTGTAAGCAGCGCCAGTGATGGAAAACGACAATAACTCAGGCTGATAAGTAAGTAAGTAAGATCGCTTGCATAACGCAGTATTCCAAACTGTCTTGCTGGTGTTGGAAGTGAAACGTCTCTCGATGGTAGCACCAACGAAGTATTGTGATTCAGGCGTTAATGCTTTCATCTTGACGTACATTTCTAAAATAAAACATTTCTAAAAACTAAACCCACCGAACTCCATTGTCGGATTGCCAACTGATTGGCATTTGTTCAAGAAACAAATCCTTAATTTAAACACTCTGTATATGAGCAACTGTAGAGCATTTTTGAATGTCTCATCGACAGTATGGTCAATATTATCCAACGCTTTCGAAATCTCCATTTTTCTCGTATGAACTCAATGATTTATTATAGGGCCCATACATGACACAGACATGTCGCTGCAGACCATGCAAAATTCAAAAATTCTTGAATTCACGCGGACGGTCGCTGCAAACATGCGAGATGAATACACACGACGGTCTGCGCAGACTTGTGCACAACAAAAAAATACGACGGTCTGCAGCGACGTGTCTGTGTCGTGTATGGGCCCTATAAAAAACATTTGAAAGCATAAACAGATTTTTGAAACTGAAATTTAAAATGCCGATCAAATCCGAGTATTTTATAAGTGCTTACATGTTGCCCATCATTCTGTATTTTTCAAATTGTTTCAAAAGAATATGAAGCAACCATCCCTAACTTAAGGCTCCCTTCATCCATCAAGAAGGAATGAGAGAAAGGACAAAAGTTTATTCAAAGAGGATCAAATACGAATTATGTCCTTGCCATCGAGGAAGAGAATTAACGCAGAACTAACTTTGCGCAATCGGTTGAATGCCATCATCGAAATGGGCTTATGCGCTCGAAGGGACAATCGTACACAGGGATCTGGTTCAATTTTGGTTTGAGATTAACATTTTCCGCACACAAAAAAGGGAGACAGACAGAGAAAGAGAGCGCCGATCATTCACTTGTGTAAAGTGCCAACAGGATCAGTAGGAGATATCCATTCTAATCTCTGTGTGCGGATCTTTAGGGTGTTATAAGCCTGCGATGTTGTAATTGAAAATCAGAGAGTGCACAGGGGAGGATTGGACGTCCTCCTTTCCATTTTTTGTTGCCTACTCGGTTTAAATTAATCAATTCCACAATTGAAGTTGTCTTTTCAAGAGGGGTGGTTGGTTGTTGATTTTTTTTCAGCTGAAAAGCAAATCCGTTTCTTTTTTTTAATCAAGTTTACTCCATGTGGAATTAATTTAGTGGCTGTTTTTTCTTTTAATGTGAATGTGTGTGTGTGTCTACGGAGGAGAGTAATAAAGGTGAACCCTGATTATGATTTCAAAACGGCGGACTGAGGGATTAAGTGTTTTGACGAGTTTGAAGTGCTTTTTAAATAGATCTCTGATTTATATCTCGATTGTTACGAAAGGAGAAGGGGACCTTCAATTGAGTTCTATATATAGTCCTTATTAGCTGGAGGACTGAGCGATTGGACGAATTTTGTTAGATGCGATTTAGATTGCAATGAACATCTTATTTCTACTGGAAATAATAAATGGACTAAAACTTGCAATGTTCTATAGTCATGATGAGCTATTGTGCCTTATTTTCACATTGGTAGAAAAGGCGGATTATTTCAAAGTCAAGAGACGCATATAAGGTACAAACGACATTATTTAACGATGCAGTTTCAAGGAATTTATAAATTTGTAGAGGGTTTATTTCATTTTGGCAGCACTATTCACAGTGACAGTTCAATTTGACAATTAAGGACGTGTGTCAATTGCGTGAAAAGTGTGACTAAATTCTATCCACGGAATCATTTATGACACTTATTAGTTTAGTGAAGCCCTACACTGGAGTACTCAGACTCAAAACTGGTCGATTGTACTGCCAGGTAGCAACCTACTCCAGTGCCGTTAATTTTATCCCAACGGCAAATGGTGACTGGACCAGATTCGATTTCACTGGGATTCGAACATGAGACCCCTCTAACTTGGGGCAGGCACTTAATCAATTCTGCCATCCAGTCTCCACTTATTATTACTTGTTGCAACATCAAAAATCATCTCGTAGATTGTACTTAGCTACACGCTATAATAGCCGTACGAAAACTTAAGTGTAGGATAGACGGGCGGGTCAAATAAAACAACTTGAGACGAGATGAACTAGTTACAATGGTTTATTGAGAAGAAAGAATAATACATTACAGGCGGTATTTATAAGTTCATATAAAACGGTATGCTTATGTAAAAAAGTGAAATAGTGAGAACATCATACGATATAAGAGTAGTTCCTTATTTCGGTTCATTACTATCATTTACTTCTTACTATTATAAGAGTGTATATTTGTATGAATATAATAATGATCTATGCGAGAACACTTACAGTAGTGTACAAAAAAAATTAAACGCCTACATAAGCTTAAGTCAAAAGCAAATGAAAAGTTACTAGAAGCATCGTCAAATTTCGAAGTGTCCATAATTGTTCGTAGAGACTTCAGGGGAATTCAGTTGACTACTAACATTTGCATACGTAGAGCGCGATTCGGTAGCGGTAGTACACATGCACCAGCTCATCTGTAAGATATGGTCGGAGGAAAGCATGCCCGATGAGTGGGATCTCAGTATCGTTTGCCCGATCCACAAGAAAGTGGAACCCTTTGACTGCGCCAACTATCGAGGGATGAGTCTCCTTAACATTGCGTATAAGATCTTCTACTGCCGTTTTGTGTGAACGCCTGAAACCATTCGTGAACAAACTGATAGGTTCTTATCAGTGTGGCTTCAGGCCCGGGAAGTCCACCATCGATCAAATCTTCACACTGCGGCAGATCCTGGAGAAGACCCAGGAAATGCAGATCGACACACAGCATCTATTTGTCGATTTCAAGGCCGCATATGACAGCGTGTATAGAGACGAGCTATACAGCGCCATGTCTAGTTTTGACATTCCTGCCAAACTCGTCAGACTGAGCAGGATGACGATGGAGAACTCTCGCTGCTCCATCAAGGTCGGTAACGAACTCACCGAGACCTTCAATGTCAAAAAAGGTTTTAGACAAGGCGACGTGCTGTCACGTGATTTCTTTAACATCGTTCTTGAGAAGATCGTGCAAAACTCACTGGCCAACACAAGAGGCACGATCTTCCAAAAGTCCGTTCAACTGCTAGCTTACGCGGATAACATTGGCGTGATTGGGCGAACACAATGAGCCGTCAATGATGCGTTTGCTGGCATTGAAACGGAAGCGGCTAAAATGGGTCTGGCGGTAAACGAGGGCAAAACAAAGTATATGCTGTCATCAAGAAAGGACGCACAACATCGACGACTTGGCCAGAACTTCCCCATAGGCAGCTATAACTTTGAGGTAGTGAAAGACTTCGTCTACCTTGGCTCCGCGGTAAACAGTACAAACAACATCAGTGCCGAGATCAAACGCAGAATTACTCTTGCCAACCGCTGTTTTTACGGGCTCAAAAGGCAATTGAGTAGTAGAGCCCTCTCTCGGAAGACCAAGTTGACTTTGTATAAGACCTTGATCATCCCAGTCCTGCTTTACGGTGCAGAGGCATGGACAATATCCCAAGCGGATGAACAGTCTCTTGGTCTTTTCGAGAGAAAAGTTCTGCGCGCGATCTTTGGTCCTGTTTGCGTTGATGGCATTTGGAGGAGAAGATTCAACCACGAACTGTATGGGCTGTACAGCGACATGAGTCTAGCCAGGCGTCTACGAATCCAACGCCTAAGATGGCTAGGCCATGTAGAGCGTATGGACAACTTAGCTCCGGCCCGAGAAGTCTTCGACTCTGAGCCTGTGGAACAACGCAACAGAGGACGTCCACGAACAAGGTGGCGCACACAAGTCAAGGGGGACCTCGGCCGGCTTGGTGTGCGAAACTGGAGACAGCTGGCCAAAGATCGTGCTGGCTAGAGAGGCATGTTGAGTGAGGCCCAGGTCCACCTCAGACTGTAGCGCCCTAAAAAGAAGAAGAAGAAGAGGTTTTATTTCAATTTGGCACCGCTATTCGCTACAAGCTTCGCTAACACGCATTTGTCACACGACCTAAAGCTCCAACCACAATAGCCGTACGAAAACTTAAGCTTAAGTTAAAAGCAAATTTCGAAGTGTCCATAATTTTTGTTTTATTTAGTAATATATAACAATCTAGTGGGCGTCGTGGTGTAGTGGGTTGGTGCGTCGACTCCTACGCTCGAGGTCGTCGGTTCAAATCTCGAAAAAAACATCAAACATTTTTTCACGGATCCACCTCTTTCGAGTCACTGACAATGCTCAAAGAGTATAACTGTCTAGAAAAAACTTCTCAATCTCGCCGTTCGGAGTCGGCATTAAACTGTAGGTCCCCTCCACTCGTGACAGAACAATAGCACGCACAACACGAGTGGTTGGTGAGAAGCTAGGCCCAGGTCCACCTCGGACTGTAGCGCCGCCATTATTATTATATTATTACAATCTAGTCCTTAGACTAATAGGCAATTTTGTTGACTTAAATTAATAAAGAATACAAATTTATAAGTTTAAAGCTTGGAAGCTAACTTTTACTATACATTATTAATTATGCTGCATTAATTCAAAAGGTTTGATTCTTTTTTGTCTCCTAACTAGGTTTGTGTGGTCCAAGAGCGGAGTGGTCTCAGGGTTCGTGTGGTGCCGATTCTAATGCTTTTTCCTAATCCTAATCCGATCCTAATGCTTTTTTGCGAATCTATGTATTTCACACAGAGTCATGTTAATCGACTTTTTTTTTCTTTTTTTTATCATGAAGACATGAAGGCCGTTTTGGCAATGTCAATAGGCCGCCACGGAGTTGCGATTTGACCCCTTTGGACTTTTTTTGTGGGGAACTATGAAGGACCGATGTAATGCCAAAAATCCAGAAACGATTCAAGCACTTATGACCGATATCATCCAAGCAATCCGTGAGCTAAAGCCCGAAATCACCAACAAGGTCTTGGAAAATTGGGGTGACAGAATGCGGTATTGCGAAGCCAGCCGAGGAAGCCACTTGAACAGCGTTGTATTTCATAATTATTGGATGAATGTTTGCTCTTACTAATAAAGCCATAATGCATGGACAATTTTAATTTTGTTAATTTTATTTTATTTAAAAAAAAACTTGTATTTGGCCCACCTTGTACAAACGAGGAAACAATTTCTCTAATCCGGTCTCGTTCCGAATATTCGAGAAGGTGATCAATAGAGCCCTGCTCAAGTGGATAATGCGGATTATCGATTCGGTTTCAAATCGGGAGCATGAAACTATTCATGCCGCGTCGAAACTGATATCGGACATCCAGTCGAAAATGAGAAAGAATCAATGTACGAGCCTAATTGATTTGGGGAAGTCCACACCATACGGTTAGAAGGACTTTTCTTTAAACATAATCGGTCAGGCATAAGCAAGCCACTACTGTGCCTACTGTATAACATGTTAAGTTGTTGTACAAACGAGGAAAAGACTTCTATAAACCACAGCCATCCACATCCACACAGTGTGAGAAGGTTTGCCTTCAACTTTACAAAACACCAGAGTCCCAGTACAAACAATTCTTCTCCAACGAGTTTGTATACAACGGGGCAAACCTGATAAAAGTGGACAATTTCTGGGTGATTCGGGTATATGCTGCCAGAGTGATGAACTTGATCAATAGACTGATCTCCGGGGAATACTATCCCATCATATGAAAGGGTACGTCATAAAGGCTTCGTCCCCACAGAAACTTTCCTCTACTGAAACGCATGGCCTGATACAAAATCGAACAGTGGTACCGCTCATCTTCCACATCGCCCGTTCAACTGTGGATGGGCGACTCAATTACTAAAGCATCGTTCGCACAGAGCGCTGAGAATCTTCGCCGGTTCAGAACAGCTGTATCGAGCCGTGATTTAAAAGATGTTACGAAGCAATGTCGAAAGTTTTGGTGGATGAAGACTGAAGGAACTCCCTCATCGAATTTATTACGATCCGGGTTTTTTTCGAATTATTTTGAAACACTACTGGAGTACTCAGACTCAAAACTGGTCCATTGTACTGCCAGGTAACAACCTACTCCAGTACCGTGCAAATGGTGACTGGACCAGATTCGATTTCACTGGGAATCGAACCGGGACCCCTCTAACTTAGGGCAGGCACTTAACCAACTGCGCCATTCAGTCGTCTGGGTTAGTATGGCTATCAATATGCAGAAAAGTCGGCCGCTGTCTTGCAGTTGATTGTCGATTGCTTGTTTCTCAATCAACTTAGCAGGCCATGGCTGGCGAACATGCTGCTGTAGCGGCTATGTATCAAAGAAGATCCGGAAATGTCGATTCGGCGCCGATCAGTTGAATTAGACATCGTCAGAAAGTCAACCCGGCTTATTTTGCGGTCGGATTTGGGCCTACATCCGCATAATATTGTGCTGACGCAAGAATGGAAGCTGGATGACCATAAACAACGCCTTGAGTTAAGCACTGAAAAAGCTGACCAAAGATACGGACTTTGACCAAAAAATCATTTTCTCGGACGAGTTTCTTTTTTGGCTCAGCGAGTATGTCAAGTGTTCGACCAAGCATCACTGTATCCACACAGATTCGCTGCTTGGGAAAGTTTATGGCATGGCGGCATAATTGGACCTAATTTCTTTCGAAATGAGGAAGGTTACACGGTTATCTTCAATGGTTATTAGATCCAAAGGCTATAAAGGTTTTCGCCTAAATAAAATTAGTCCCCACTTGTGTTTAGGATGTAGTGGTTGATTGGGAGCTATTATCAGGTTTGGCTAAGTCCAGAACAGTGGTCCACTTAGATCTGTGGTCTTAGCGCTAGCTCAGATCACGGGGTCTAAGGTTTGAATCCTGTGGCAGCACTTTTTTTCTTTTTTTCGGGTTGTTCCAATTTCAACCGGTTCTGGTACCATGACCTTGGACTGACTGAAGTGGTAATCTGGTGATAAGCGGCACTGCGGATGGCATGATGTTGTGGAGATCTGCAACTCTCCAACAGACCACGAATGCAGAGGACAGCTAGACCAATCCACTTCAGTCGCAGTCTGACTTGTAAAGAAGGAACGTGGCTCGGGGAGTAGAAGAAAGTGAAGTAGCCGTTTCTTTTAATAAGAGAAGAATAAGGAAAGAATTAAGTGAATAATTGTTTTGTGTAGTGCTGGAAAAGAAAGGTAGGGAAAAACTTTCGGTTGAGGAGAAAAGCATTAATTAAATTCTTCCAATGATAGCAGTTCGAGGTTTTTCCTTTCCCACGGATTTTGGCCGGTTTGGAAGAGGCGGTTGGGAGATCCAAAGTACCAGCGAGAGATAATCACACCCTACCCGGACTATTGAGAAGACACCCCAAGTGGAGCATTGTCCACGGAGAAGAACGAGCGTTCCAAATCGCATTCCACAAGTGAGGTGCACTTAAATTTTATATACCAGACTCTGTCTCGAAATTTTTAAAAGAGAAAGGTTTAGACCGTGTGTATCGTATTACATTATCACATATCATTACATACATAAAATCGGTTGCCAATTGTTTGAGCGGGTAACGAGGATCCAAGTTGTGGTAAGCCGAAAATTAGAAGGCTTTGAATATCTGAGGTGGTGGCGGTGTGCGTTCTCGCTCGCGGCTTTGCAACAATCGGTTCGTGAGAAGCGGGGTAAGAATCTCAGACGGGCTAAATCGTGTTCCTTTTTTTTATTCTTTTTCCTTCTCTCTTTGATAGGCTTTAACGTTACACATTTATTTTTTTTTTGAATTTGATGTTAGCTGTAAGTTAGGTTAAGCAACAACAAAAATTGTATAGTTTTAAGTGAATAAATATTATAGAAACAACTAAGCGGACTGCCATCTTTTTGTCGCGATTCAAAAGGTGGTTGATCGTACGGGAGGTCAATCGCGTGGCGCCCTAAACAAAAAAAAGAACTAAAGCTAAACACCACGGCCTTTCTCCACGGCTGGTCAAGCACCCTCCCGATCGAGGTCGCGCGTAGATCAGGAAATCGGTGTAACATGGTCTTGGGTATAGAGCGACAACATCGATAAAACCGAGCTTTAGTTTCAACAAGACGGCGCTATATGCCATACGAGCGACGTTACGCTTGAAGTTGCGAAGGAGAAATTTGGCGACTGGGTCATTTCACTGCGAGAGTTCATCAATTGGCCGCTGCGATAATGCGACTTGACACTACTTTATTATTTTCTCTGGGGGTACGTCAACTCTTTAGTCTCCGCTAACAAGTAAACTACTTTGGACGAGTTCGAGGCCAACATTTGAAACGCTATTGCTGGAATAACGCCAAACATATTGGACTAAGTTATCAGACCGACAGCTTGAAGCACTGCCGTTCAGCCGAATTGGGCGTCGCCAAAGAGGCAACCGGGCTTATTTTGCGGTTGGATTTGGGCCTATATCTATATAATATTGTGGTGATGCAAGAATTGTAGCCGACGCCGTGAAATCCGGATGTTGGACAAAAATCATCTTTTCGACGAGGTCTATTTTTATCTAAGCCGTTATTGGAGCGAACATAGTCCACAAGTGCTCAACCAAGAATCAATTCATCTACAAAGACTGAACTTTTGGTGCAGGGGGCTTATGGTATAGCGGCATCATCGGACCTTTTTTCTCTCGAAATGAGGAAAGAAACACCGTTATCGTGAATGGTCGCATGTGTAGAGCGATGTTAACCGACTGTCTATGGCCACAGCTCGACAACATTGAAGTATCTGAGCTGTGGTACCAACAAGACGGCGCTGGATATCTTACAAGCGACGCAATGCTTGTAATGTAGTTGTAATGTAGAAATTTGGCGACTGGGTCATCTCACGACGAGCGTTTATCAATTGGCCGCCGCGATCATGCCTTCACACCACTCAATTATTTTCTCTGGGCCACGTAAAGTACAGGATCTACGCTAACAGGCCAACCACTTTGGACGAGGTGGAAGCCAACATTCGAGACGCTATTGCCGGAATAACGCCACACATATTGGACCGATTCATCAGAAATTGGACTAACCGCTTAAAGCGCTGCCAGCGAAACCGAGGCGGCCATTTGAATGATGTGCTATTTCATACATGATGACATAAATATAGCTTCAAAATTAAGTCAGAATCAATTTTATATAATTCCTTTCGTTCTTATCTGGTCGCCCTGTATTTTATTTCGTTTTTTACCTCTGAAAAGACATCCTCTTGAATTGTTGACCAGTTGAATACGACCACCGATAACTTGTATAGCCATGGGCGGCATACTGTAGGTCTATATATAAAACAGACGTTCAAAGATGATCATGGAAAGGCCACCATAAATGAGGTCAACTTAAAGCATCCTCTCAACCAGTTCAACCATTTTTTCTCCACCCTAAATGAGTCCTCTTCATTCGCTCACAGAAACCACCACCTCCGAAAGCGTTTCCTTGAAGCTTTTGAAAATCTAAAATGGTGTCTGAACATTAAGCTCCCATCCATGGATTCCATCACACTCCACCAAAGTTCATATTCTGTCATTGGTTGTTACCACACAGGATACCACGCCCTTTCCTTGCTAAACATCCCCTAGAAAGCGCAGCTGGGTGAGCTCTGCATAGCAGACAGAATCAACCCTCTAAAACAACAAGGCCCCCTTGGGTGATACAGGAGGGAGATTGCTCGAATTACAACCGCGGTAAGCGTATGTAACTATAGTCACCCCGCTGTGTCGCTGCTTGTTGCCTACCACCACTCCACGGACTCGGTTGTTTTCAGTGAAAGGATCTGTTTCGTGGTGTGCACATGGCAATTGTCTGTCCACAGCTCTTCCGGGACGGATGAAGTGATTAGTTCTTACCGAACAATATCCGCACGCGGTTCTAATTGAGCGCACGTTTCTCGCCTTAGATTGCTCAGATAACGTCGGAAGTTATTTTTTCTTGTTTGTGTGGTGCCAAGTGGAGAGTCCTTCGAGAGGACATAAGATGTTCACTAAAGGATATTGATTCGTAGTGTAAACAGTGATTATAATTTGCTGTTGTTTTTTGTTTAAGTGACACGTGCCGTTGGAAGGTGTTAAGGTGTTTGAAGGAGTGTGTAAAGGATTCACTTGACGGACGAAATTTGGATAAGCGACTGATTGATTTTGGTGAGTTGACATAGTGTGGAGGATCATAGTATGAAGTAACAAAAAATGTGAGCTGGATGTGGTCATTCTTGCTTATCTTTTGTTTCCTAAACTTTAAGGAACTTATGTCAAAACTGTTTCTCTCTTTTATGCTTCTCTCAGCATTTATAAAACTCCTACTTACAGGGTGACCGGATAAGAACAATAGAAAAAGAAAATTTGAATAAAACAAGAAAACTGTCAGGCATAAAATTGATTCTGGCTTATTTTGAGCCTATATTCATGACGTTGTCCTTTAAATGGCCGCTTCGGCTTTAACCGGACGGTCCAATTTTTGATGACTCGGTCTAACATGAGTAACGTTATTCTGGCAATACCGTCTTAAATGTTGGCCTCGAGCTCGTGCAAGTGGTTTGCTTATTAGCGTGAACTAACTACGTGAAGTACGTAGCCCCAGAAAAATTAATCGAGTGGTGTTAAATCGTATGATCGTAATTGATGAACCCTTACTGTGAGATATACCACTCAACCCGCACTGGGTGGAAATCGAATTAGAAACCCCCGAGCACTTTCTGTGCAAAGGTCCGGCTCTAGCTAGAGTCAGACAACGCACTCTGGGCAAAGCCTTCTTTAACACCTCTCGGAAGCAAAAATGTTTAGTCTGCTAATCTTCAAAAATTCCACAAAGTGGTTTTAAAAAAAAAAGTTAGGCAAATCTGGGTGAATACACTCTTTTTCACCCCTTCTCACAAATGAGGTAACGCGTCGCTTTCATGGCGCTAATTGGGTGCGATAAACAGGAACTGTATGTCCACCGCCACTTTTACCTACCTACTGTGAGATGACCCTGTCGCCAAATTTCTCTTTCACAACTTCGAGCGTTGCATCGATTGTATGGCATGTGTTGTCATATTATTGGAACTACAACTTGGATATATCGGTGTTGTTAAGCTTTGGTTACAGAAAATTGGTTAACAACGCTCTATACCTGGACCATTGACGGTCATTTCGAAAGAAATAATATCTGTTGCTGTCGCCATGCCATAAACCCCACCAGACAGTCAATCTTTGTGGATGCATTGATGTTTTGTCCAACACTGGTAGACTATGTTCGCTCCAATAACAGCGATTTTACTTGTTGAGACAGCCGCTGACCCAAGTGGCCCCCGTCCGAGAAAATGATTTTTTTGCCAAAATTCGGCCATCTCCGGCCATCATTTCCAGCTCTAGTGCTAAATTAGTAAACACACGGCGACTGTCTATGGTACACAGGCTTCGATTCCTGAGTCAGCACAATCTTATGCCGAAGTCCAACCACAAAATATGCCGGGTTGACTCTCTGCCCAATTCAGCCAATAGGCTCCGAATCGACTTTTCTGGGTCTTCTTCGGTACTGGCCGCTTGCCGCTACGACGGCTATGTTTCCTGTTTAGTTGGAATCTTATGGTTCAAAAGAGTCACGCTCAAACTTTTTCACGTTGCGACGAATTGCTGGCACATTGAAGACATGATGATGACCGAGGTCATGGCGATATTCTCGCTGCGTATTTGAAAATGAGCCGCAATTTCGGTAATATTTTTTAATAATTTCCGCACGTTCGGCATGACAAAAGTGGTAAATCTAATTGAATATTTTTTCAGTGGAATTTTTTTTGGTAAATTTGACAACTGTTGAAACAAAACAATTGGAAAAACTATCATTGCTATCTGGTCATCATATAAAGCGGCAATTTCAAAGTTCGTTAAAAAAATGTTCACCGTTGGGCAATCCCAAAGTAAGTGGTGAAAAGATTCTATTTCTTCCTTGTCCCTACACGTGGGCCCCTGTTGGACAATGTCCGATAACTCCGATAACGATGCTTAACGAATCCTTACGATTGAGGTCGAGCATGTTCGTTTGTTTAAAGTTTAAAGTTTAAAGCAGGTGCGGCTGTAACATCCCAAAAGGTTGGCTCAATATTTTTGTGAATTCCCAGATGTTTGTTAAGATTCCTTTAAGTAAAATAATTCATACTTCTTCTTAGGGGGTTTTAAAGCCCGTTGTGACCTTATGTATTAGGGATACATATCAATTCTGAGGTTTTTTTTTAGACTTTGAAGCTTTATTCAAAGAAATTGGTACAATGTATTGTGTTTGGAGTATTGTCTATCGTTAGCTACATAATAATAACAATAATGGCGGCGCTACAGTCCGAAGTGGACCTGGGCCTAGCTTCTCAGCAACCACTCCTGTTGTGCGTGCTTCTCTCACGAGTGGAGGGAACCTACAGTTCAATGCTGACTCCGAACGGCGAGATTCAGCTTTTTCTAGACAATTATACTCTTTGAGCATTGTCTGTGACTCAAAAGAGGTAGAGCCGCAAACAATTTTTTTTGAAAAATTGTTTGTCTAGACATGTATTCGAACCTAGACTGTGAAAGTCTAATGCCCATGGGTCGTACGTACGAACCCACACGGCCACGGCGCCCACCCAATCGTTAGCTACAACTTTTCGCAATATTTCTGGGAGCATTCGGATCGGAAAAATGTTTCGTCTTTTGAGGCGATCCAGGATAGGCTTGTTCGTGAGAAGTGTAGTGGTTCCTGGCCAGGCCATGAGTCATCGACTAGAACAAGTGGTAGTCTTCTTCTTGGTAGTCTTTTGGCATATTTTGGGTGTTTGAGCTTCAATGCTCAGCTCAATTGCATCCTTTGTTGTTGTTAACGTTATGGTTCGTTTAGGCTGGAGTAGCTCAAAGTAGATCACTCCCAGCAGATCCCACAAGATTCACAGCATTCACAGCTTCTTGACATGAATTTGGGCCGATGAATGTGAAGCATGGCCGGGCTTACCTCGCTTTTTTCCGCGAGTTGTGTTCTCGTAGTTAATTTATTTTTCGTCCCCAATCACGATTCGATGCAGAATACTATTCCGATTTTGTCTTTGTCAGGAATTGTGAAACGGCGTTCAACGTCTCTGGGCTTGAGTCCATGCGGAATCCATTTTCTTTGTTTTTCCATCATAACCATGACCTTAAGGCGGTTTGAAATCCTTTTGTGTTTCACATGAATTTTGGTCTAATAACGCCTTCAACTCAGTGTCTTGAACTATGAGCTATGAATTAGTATGTATTGCACTCATTCTGTAGCTAGGTTTGAAATCAAGTCGTTTTCAGATGATAAACGAGATTCAATATACCGATGACGAATTTTTTCAACTCTAGCTGTAAAAATTTCAATGTTAGATCAGTTATGAAGTTCTGCTGTTGAGAAAAACCAAGGCAGATTTAAGATCATTTTAAGAAGCTTATTTTGCGAAATTTGAAGTCTGCGCAGATGCCTTTTTGCGCACTTACCCCAGACAGGAGATCCATAAAACATGATCGCTTGAAAAATAGATTTGTCAATCAATATTTTGTTTTCATTGCATAGTTTTGACTACCTGCAAATGAATGGATAATGGATCCTTATTGTTATATTTATCTTTTTAATAACTTCCTGTATTTCATATACATTAATTAAGATTAAAGACTAAAAGTTAATCTTTTATCTATATACACTCCAAGGTACTTTACACTCGATTTCCACTCAATCGGAACAAAAAAAGCTTTTCTTTTACGTAAAAAAGATAGCTTGAGTCTTAGAAGCGTTAATGTTAATTTTCCAGTTCTGAAAATATTGAAGAACAGTACTTACGGCAGATTTCAGATTTCAGTGTTGAAACCAATATTAAATAAGAGAGGCCCAAGGACAGAACCTTATGGGACTCCAGCACTAATAATTTTGCTGTCTGAGAGGGTTTGATTTATGGACACTTCGAAAGTACGGGGAGTTAGAAAAGACTGAATGATTTTGATGAGATATAATGGAAGGTTATAATTCAATAACTTGTGTATCAAACCATCATGCCAAACGGTATCGAAAGTTTTCTCAGCGTCCAAGATGGTGATCAATCTGGTTGACGGTTGAATGATCAGGGGATCGCCAGGAATGTTAAGATTTGGTCTATAGTTGACTTGCCCATCCGATTAAGTGCCGATAAGTGCGGTGCAAAAAGGTTTTAGACGTTCACACAGTACGCTGAATCTTTAATTCGCCCTGTACCTCTAATTCACTTCCCTTTGTAGCTGCGAATTTTCTGTTGTTTTCGTTCCCTGATTCGTTGCGGTGTTTCATTGGAGAGTAACGTCCTCTATCTACTCGGAGCTCGGCCAGAAATGCTCTCAGCCTTGTGAAACGTTGCTTTTCTGTGATGGTAAAGGACTCACGGGGACTTTTATTGTCCAGAAAGGTTTGAGGCAGTACTTGAAGAAATGACCAACACTAGATGCACAATTTTCAAAAATTCAAGAAATTCAAAACGTTCCGATTATGTCCAGGAGAAGTCAACCGGACTAATTTGCAATCATAAGTAGACCAGCGACCATGCATTCGACTATACCAGTGCCAAAATGCTCGTTCTATATGGGAGTAGGCCAATTCTCGCTGACTAGTACAGCTGAACCTATTCCTTATAAAACACTTTCACATTAAACTCTACGTTGTTCTCTAGGGATAAATGCTTGGAGAGATCTTTCATGTTTTTAAGACGCTCATAGTCTTCTTTGCTTCGGCAAGAATCAATAATTACAAGCTTTACTCTGTTTCAGAGGTCCTCGTCTTTCACGATGCAGGCGATGGTCTTTCTCCGGTCGGAATTGCCCGACTAAGTGCAAGACGATCTTATCTTAATCGTTCTCCCTGAATGTGAGCGCTTTTAGTTGAGACACATCACACGGAGGATACACTTGGTGAGTCTTAAAAATATCACTCCAAAAGTCCAGAAACAGATTCTCAGTCCACGATGAGATGGCCAAGGAGTACAACTTAGCAAATATTTTGTAATATGTAGGCTTGACCCAGGTGAAGAATGGGTTTCGTGTCACGTACGCCTGATTGTTGTGAGTATACTCATGGGCTCTGGATCTCTGATTGTTGGGTAATGCACATAGCAGCCAACCGTGTACAGTCCAATGAATCGGAATAGGGGAAATGTGAAAGCTCATGAAGTAACTGCGTAAAGAAATTGTGCTTAAGAGGCAATTTAGAGAGAAATAGAGGATTGAGCCGACTCCACAAAAGACGAAACTGGCTATATACAAAACATGATTATTCCAGTCCTGCTGTACGGTGCGGATGCATGATTACTCACATTAGGAAATGACTTTGAGCAGAAATATGTAGATTTGTGTCAGTTTCTAACACCAGATTTGGAACCAATAATAACGATGGTTCAGTATTCAGATAAACTTCTGCAGTTATTATCGACTTCTTTTACTACTAAAAACATAGTCCCCAGCAACGTATGTATGTGTAAATATGCAAATAAAAATCCTTATCTAAGCAATCACTCCACCTTGACACGTCAAAAGCATGTCAAAACAATTTATCATCCAACATCTATAGTAAACGAGTAAATGATAACTGTTTATATTGTCTCTTCAAACAGATAACGGGGACTCTTTCCTACAATATCCTGCGTCGATAAACTCAACAAATCGGAGGCGCATACACTCGCCGACTAAAATGTTACTGACACGTGCGCCGCACACGTCACCGTTTACCGTGTTCTATTAGTCGATAACAGGACATTTGTAAACATCACAAGTGCTTAGCAAAACAATCAACACCAAGCCGAGCAATAAAATCGAAAATATAGCGATAACACAGCTCAACATGTTCCGATAAGTCCCTCCAGCGCGTACTTGACACGTCTCTTTCTAGACACCGGCCGTTGATAGCGCATTATCCTCGCACTCGCGTACAATTGACAAGTGAATTACCGTAAGAAACCGCCCCAAACATGTATTCAATGGACAACTTTGATCTGGAGACGACAATGGCTCGGCATTTCTTCGAAGGATCCCAAGCGACGAACGGCTCCACTTCCAGTTCGGACTTCTTCTTCGGCGACGACAATAGCTCGGATGACAGCGATGTGTACAGCGGCTTCAACAGCGACCAGGAGAACAACGAGGACAAGAGGTAAGACTTAACAGAGTGGTGAAATTCTTAACGTCTAGATTTAGTTTGGTTTTCAGCAGACACATCAAGACGCGTCGCTTGAAATGCGCATCGCAGCAGGCGCAGCAGAGGCAGGCGGCTAACTTGAGGGAACGCCGTCGAATGCAGAGCATAAATGAGGCCTTCGAAGGCTTAAGATCGCACATTCCAACCCTACCCTATGAGAAGAGACTGAGCAAAGTGGACACTCTTAAGCTGGCCATCAGCTATATCACGTTTCTCGGTGAGATGGTGCGGAAGGACAAGAATGGCAATGAGACGGGTTTGAGTGGATTGCAGAGGAACTATCAGAAGGAGGTGCCCAAGAAAATTATTCTGAGGGATAGAAGTGAGTAGATGACTGCCAAAAACAAGCAATCTTTCTTTTTAGAATTTAAAGGATAAAGGGATAAAGGTAGCTCTAAACGACGAACATGCTCGCCGAACTTGCTCGTTTGCGTTTTCCCATACACGGCGAACACATTTGGCGTACATTCATTTCCTGTTGTTTCTTCAAACCGTCAACATGTGTGATAGGGAAGCTTAAGTGGTGAATAATAATATAATAATAATAATAATAATAATAATAATAATAATAATGGCAGCGCTACAGTCCGAAGTGGACCTGGGCCTAGCTTCTCACCAACCACTCGTGTTGTGCGTGCTATTGTTCTGTTACGAGTGGAGGGGACCTACAGTTTAATGCCGACTCCGAGCGGCGAGATTATGAAGCTTTTTCTAGACAGTTGTACTTTTTGAGCATTGTCAGTGACTCGAAAGAGGTGGAGCCGTGAAAAAATGTTTGATGTTTTTTTCGAGATTCGAACCGACGACCTCGAGCGTAGGAGTCGACTCACCTAACCACTACGCCATGGCGCCCACGCAAGTGGTGAATTCCTCGATAAAATCGTGGCTGACTGTTGACATTGTGCTTGATCCGCGATACGCACTCGTCGACGCGATGTTCACAACAAAAATGAGGTTTGCTCGCGAACATGGCACTACATGGCGAACATCAAAGCCAGCGAACAGGACAAAATCGAAATTTTTCGCCAACAGCTGCATTGGAAAGCAACCAAGACCTGCACAAGAGTGACCTGTGCTTTGGGTCATTATCTTCGTACAACTTGTATTGCAGCTTTTGAGGGTTTTGCGGATTAATAAACCTGAAACTTGCTGCGCTTCTAGCCTGCTTCTAGTCGGCCAAGCAATATTTCGTGGTCATTATTTCTGCGAAAATCCTTAGCTCTGCGACGCCCTTGGATGAAATGCATCCCCATACCTTGACTGACAGTTTACCAAACTTAGTGTGGGGATTATATTGTTAGCGCGCAGTGCTGTGTTTGGTTACCGCCACACCGTTTGAGGCCCATCATTGTAATGCAACATAATTTTTGTCTCATCACAAAAAATCACGTCATTCCAGAACTCTGCCGGCTGTGCGAAATGATCCAGTGCAAAAGTCACATTTTCACATTTTCCAGAGCACTATTATACTTCAACTGTCTCTTATAATCACTTGACAACCACTTAAATCCAGACTTATGCTTTCGACATTAAAACACTGTAGTTAAAAACATTAATTTTCTAATAGACCGCATTAAATCAGGACCGAATTGAAGGATTCTATGGAAATTTGTTCCTGCTTACGATCTGTCAGAATTCTATGGACCTTGGTAGGGATAAAAACTCCCACTACGTGGTGTTGTGCCTCAGTGGCTTCTCGTCAATACCTCTATATTGAGTCAGCAATATATTTAATATGTCCGTATTAGCACTTAAATTCATTTTTAAATTAATATAACAAGCTAAATGGTACAACCACTTCTGATTTCCAATCAGGAAAAAAAGATCAATAATCAATTCTGACAGTAGCTGTGTGGGAAATAGTGGGCAATAGTGGAAACGCGAAATTGGATTTCGAAATTTTTTCCTGAAGTGTTGGATTTGGGCGTGGTGTAAACGTACTATTATTTTGACACTAACAGGTGTTTCCCGCTCGAAATCTTGACAAAAAGTCAGTATCATACCTCCACGGAACGAAATGAGTCACTTTACGCCTCAACAACGTTGGGAAATATTGAAAACTAACTTCCAAAGTGACGGCTGTGTAGCCCAAACAGTGCGTTTTTTGAAAAGAAGTTTTGGCCGAAATGATGCACCAACCGCGATTGTTGTACGCAAGTTTGTGCAAAAAGTTCATGAGACTGGTATGCTAGTGGGCAATACTAATGGTCCCCTTTGTCGTACGGTGTCTACACATGAGAATGTGGCTGCTATTGCCGAGATGTGTGAGACTCAACATCACGAACATCAACTCGCATCAACAGCTCAACACTTCACACCTTCTGCACAAAGATTTCGGATTATTCGCTTACAAGGTCCAATCGACTCAGCAATAGAAGGCGCGCGACCATCCGCTTCGTTATCGTCTGCAGTTGGGGCCTTAGAGTAGCTTGAATTGGACAATGATTTTGGGCGAAAAATCATCTTCTCTGACGAGGTGCATAATCATCTCGGCGGCAACGTTAACAAACAAAATTGCCGCATCTGGGGCTCGAAATGCCTTTACGTTATTGTCGAGAAGCCAGTTATTCCGCAGAGAGTGACGGTTTGCTGTGGATTGTGGAAAGGTGGAATCATTGGACCATTTTTCTTCGAAAATGAGACAGGGAACAACGTTTCGGTCAGCGGTGGGGGAGCTAATGCCACAATCGATCTTTTGCGCACCAAATCATGTTATCAGCCGTCTTGGCGATATCAATTGGTCGCCTCGGAGCTGCGATTTGACCACTTTGAACTTTTTTTTGTAGGGAACCGTGAAGGACTGATGTTATGTCAAAAATGCTGAAACGATTCATGCACTTAAGGCCAATATCATCCAAGCAATCCGTGAACTAGAGCCCGAAACCAATAAGGTCTTGGAAAATTGGGGTGACAGAACGCGCTACAGCGAAGCCAGCCAAGGCAGCCACTTGAACGAAACTTAATTTAATTCATTTGATTGCTTTTTTAAAAAGAAATTTGTATTGTGCCCACCCTATATTGGACCAAGTCATTAAAAATTGGACCGATCGCGTATCAACAAGCAACTCATGAATTCGTTCTTCAAACAAAGAAAGTTACTCTTGTTCTTGACCTTTCTTTTCACATTGCCGAGAACGCCTTCGAATTCGAATAAATCTGACTCTTTATTTGGAAATCATTTTAAAACGTCTTCCAAAAGTGTAATTAAATCGTTCGTTTGAGTCACATGACACATCAAGTGACGGTACGCTTCATAATTCACGTCGAATTGGTATTCCCCAAGGCCGTTGAAGGCACGTTAAAAATGTTTTGTCAGCTGAAAACCTCGGAGGGAACGCAAAACCATAAAAAAGAACATCCCCCAGTCATTATGAAGGATCACTCATCATCCCCTAATCCTTTAACCTCAACCAAGCCTAAGCCATGTAGCATACACTCCAAGCTGCACAAGACCAACAATGCCCGTCCCTCTACCCGGTTGAATTGCAGTGAATTCGGTTTGAATTGAAGAGCATTATCCACGTAAACCGTGACAAAAATGGTTAGACCTTGGACATGCATATCCCTTGTCGTGGCCGACGGTTTTTTTTTCGTTCCTCTGCGGTTGCCATCAATTGCGGGAAGTGTGAAAATCTCAATTTGTTCCAGCCAGCCGGGTGAATTAAACACAGTCTAGTCCACGAAGAAATGCAGAAGTTCCCCTCTGTCTTGTGAAGATCCTCTCTGCGTGTTTCGGTGAATTTCGGCGTGTTTTCGAATTAAATTTAAATGGAAAACTAAACGATTTCTTGCTGACTCAATTCACTCGCGCTCTGGAAGGGAGGATGCGTGGCTGCGCATCCGCAGCAGAATGCAGGGGGAAGGATAATTGCATAATTTTTACAAGGAAATTAGTTCCCGTCGGCGCAGAGGACGTGGAAATAGATGACGGGTGGGATGATGTTGATGATCCTTTTGTGCATTGCCAGGTGATTGATTGCACATCGATTCCAATGATATGCACCACTGGAGTATTGTGGTTGGGGTGGGAAATGGAACCGCAAGTGGTACAGCAAACCTTGCGTGCGTGAAATGTGGGGTATTCTGTGAAATGATACACTTTGAAACCATAATTAAGCAATGACCTGGAGGAGAAATGAGTACGTACTGGATTTGAAGCAGTGAAAGGGATTTTTTCAAGTTTAAGTATAGGTCTTGGAACCGCATTGCATGCAGGAAACAGGATAGTGGAGGGAAAATTAAACATTCAATTGATAAATCCTTCGCAGTTGGGTGGACTTGGAATGGCCGCTAGGTTTGATACAAGTCGCTTTGGTTATGTTTTGGTTATATTCTGTCCAGTAAATTTGAAGCTGACAGTGCTTAATTTTTGAAGGCTATAATCCAAGACATAATTTTGTAACAAGCCACCACATAATCAGTGAGTTTCAAAAAGTTCCTTCTTCGGACAACCTTAAAATAAACTCATTCTTGAATGGATACAGCCTTCTTTCCAAATTTCAACCTGGCTTCAGATCCCAAAATAAATGTACTTCTGCGCTGCTGGACAAAGTTGAAGATTTTCGTCCAGAAATCGACAAGGATCATGTAATCTCGTTGGCGCTGCTCGATTTCTCCTAAGCATTTGACATCTTCCTGCATGAGATCCTCATCATAAACCATAAAACATTAAAAAAAAAGTACAACCTTAATTTTGAACCATCAGCGCAGGAATTATCTTGAAGACCGCTCTGAAGCATTGTACGCTAACTTTCGCCCTTTCTGAAAACAAAGACTGGAATGCCACAAAGATCCATTCTCGGACTAATACTATTTACACTGTTCAACAATGACTTATACTTTGTAAGATACAGATGTGCGCCGACTTCATACATATCAGCATAAGCTTTCTTTTGCAAATGAAGGATGCGACCGCTCCACTGTTGAATGAGGACGTACAGGCTACCGCTGGATGGGCATACAAAACAAATTGAGACCCAAAATGACTCAAGCTGTTGTCATCGATCGTAACACAAAAGACCTGTAGAATTTTCTATCATTACTCTTGGGCGGAAATAGCATGTACTACGTACAGATTGTTAACAAATTGGGAGTCGTCTTTAATCAAGAACTATCGTGGCAGATCACATAAATAAAACTGTAAGCAAGATCTACTTTTCCGATGAAGCTAAATATCTGGGTGTCATTCTAGATAGGAAGCTTCTGTGGAAAAATCATGTCGAAACGAAAATTGCGAAGGCAATGTCAGTTTTCTGGCAATGTAAGGAAATTTTCGGCAAATCCTGGGGTCTATCACCAAAAAGATCCGTTTGGATCTACACGGCTATGATTAGGCCCCTTCTCTCCTATGCATCGGTCGTTTGGTAGAATAAGCTTTCGCGTAAATACTCGTACGTAACTGTTGCTTTCACCAAGCTTCAAAGAACAGTCTACCTCGGCTGCATAGGGGCCTTCCCTAGTACGCTTAGCTCTGCTCTTGATGCACTGCTGAATCTCCCCCCCTAGATATCCACATCATGGGATACATTCTCAAGGCCATCTTCAGTTTAAAAAGAAATGGTTTTTGGAACCTTGCGCATCGTATTTCCTTTGACCTTAGTCTTATGGATATGCCCTCTAACGCACGGACACCTGTACTCCAGCTGCGACGAACATACAAAGTCGACTTTCCCTGTAGTCAGAACTGGCTCTGGCCAGAATCTGAGTCAGGAAAGGAATGTAGTCGAATCTTCACGGACGGCTCCAAGACCAATGAAAGATCTGGTGCTGGTGCCTTCGTGGTGAGCGACAACTTTAGACTGCATAACTCGTAAGGTAAATTTGCGTCGGTTTTTCCAAGTGGAAACCTAGAATAGGTGACAGAGTTGTAAAAGACTGCAATCTTTTGAGAATGCAATCTCTGAATTCAAGGAAAAAATTATCTGTTTGGTGATGCAATCAATTGACATCATTTGGGACTTCTGGACTTCAGAAATTAAATCACCATTCTTTTTGAAGTCTTTGATTGGACCAATCCTGTGGAGCATTCTTAAGATTGCATTCATTTGAATGCAAGCCTTTCGACTAACATTGCATTCACTGAAGTCACCTTGAAGTCTCCACCATTCACCTGAAGTCACCTGCATTCATTTGAATTTTTTGGGACTTCAAAAATGTTCGATGAAGTCTTTGAGATTTCAAACGTTTTCGTTGAAGTCTTTGAGATTTCAGTATGTGAGTAAGTTTGAACAGAGATTGAAGAATCCGAGATATGAAGTCAATTGATTTTTTAAATCAACAGATTGCAGTCTTTTACAACTCTGATAGGTGGAAGTGGCGAAGTATTTACGTCTGTAGCGACAATCAAACTGTGCTTGGCCTTACTCAACCCTTTAACCACTTCCAGGATAGTTCAGGAATGCAAGTCATTCATTCGGTAGCTTAAATTCGCTAAGACTTGTCAGGGTCCCGGGGCACCACGGCATCGCAGGAAATGAGATCGCCGATGAACTTGCTAGGCGAGGATCAGATGAGGCATGCTCAGGACCTGAATCTATGCTGGGACTGCCTGCGTCTTTGGTTACGGCTTCCATCGATGGTTGGACTTCTCGAGAGCATAATCGCAGGTGGCATGACTTTCCAGGATGTAGACAGAAGCTCCATTCGCTCTCATCGTAGACGGGACCATATTTCGGACGTAGAATTTTTCTTTCGAAGGTTTTGCAGTTTTGCTTAGTGTCCAGCTTTCTCCTCCATGTAGCAGGACTGGCAGAATAAGAGTTTTGCAGAGCATGATATTGGTCCTTCGAATCAGGAGCTTTGAGCTTAGTTCTTGTGACAAACCGAAGTAGCATCAGTGGCCAAGGGCGATTCTACGTCGGATCTCCACTAGGATGTCAGTCGTGGAGTTCACGTTTTCCCCAAGGAAGAAAAAACTCCTTCAGTACCTCAAAATTGTGACTGTCGATTGTAATGTTTTGCCCTAGGTGGTGTGCGACGGATCGTTTCTTGCTCGACAGCATATACTTTGTCTTATCCTCATTGACTTTAAGACCAGCTCTTTTCGCCTGTTTCTCAATCGCCGTGAAAGCTTCCACTACGGCGCGTTGGTTTAGTGCCTTCCGTGTTTACAGCAGCCCGCCGCACTATCTTTTCCTGTAGCAAAGCGAAGAAATCACACGACAGCGCATCTCCTTTTTTCTGAATTTTTTTGTTTTTATTCTTATTTATGATATTTTAAATACTAGGAACAAAAATGCTCAAACTATTTTATAATACGAACAGGTATTTCAATTAATCTTTATATAATAAGTCTTTCGACCTAACCTAACCGAATTACTTATTTTAACTAAAAAATTGTTAATTTATTGTATAACTATTCGTTATCAAGAAAATATTGTGAAAAAAACTCAGTGGCTGTACATTTTTCTTAAAATCACTAAACACTAACTTACATGCTAACTTACATACTACCTTGACTAACTTAACCCCACAACATTAGCAGCACAAAGTACAATCTTTTTTTTTTGTACTTTTCATACCAAGTTTTTTTTTTATATATAAAACTTACATCTACTCCTATACTACCTAGTATGTAAGTCGGCCATTGCGTGCGTCCTGGGACAAGTGCTCGCTCTACCGCAAGACAAGACCGACTTTCCCTTTTTGGGGACATTACTACCCCGGGTCTATAACCACAGGGTTTGACGATGGAGTTCTTCTCCCTAGCCACCAAAATCGTTGATGCTGCTTTTTAGCATCTTCAACACCGCGGGTTGAGACCGCCCTGCTGAAACGGAGACGCTCCTCAGCGCTCTGTGCGACGTTTCTGTCGTAGTTGAGCCGCCCATCCACAGTCGAGCGGTCGAAGTGGAATATCAGCGGAACCCCTTTTCTATATCATCATTATATCTATCTATCTATTTAATAGATGAATGCCTCTGGGGGGACGAAGCCATTGTGCCGTACCCTCTCGAGGTACTGAGGGTTGGTTTAGAATGCCCCGGAAATCAGGTTGTTGGTCGAGCTCATCGCTCTTGCCGTATGCCCTCGAATCAACTTTATCAAATTATCCACTCTTATCATGTTCGCCTAGTTGTATAGGACTTCATTGGAGTAGAATTTTATGTACTGGGACCATGGAGTTCTATAAAGGCGAAGGCGCTTACCATCTCGAACAACCGAAGCTTTTCCATTAAGCGTGCTCCCACGTTGAACCACATGGAACAGCCATAAACGATCATTGGCCGGATCAGGGCCATGTAACAAATTACCTTCACCCTCGCATTTAGTTGGCTGTTATAAAACAATCTTTCAGTAAGGGCAAAAGCTCCTCGGGCTCTGGTCAGAGCAGCATCAATATGTTTGTTAAAATACAAATACTGATCTAGCCAGATCCCCAGGTATTTGACTACATTTCGGTTCGCCAGTGGTTGTCCATGTGGCCTAACAACTGAGAACTTGCGCCAATTCCTTTTTATATCCGCCAAAGCCCTGGACAACGGCGTCCTGAATAGAATGGTAATTGATAACCAACTTCCAGTTATCACAAAAGTAGTGATTTGTTGATGCCTAGCCTCTTGAATTTGTAGAAAAGTCATTCTAATCATACGGTGTCGAAGGCCTTTTCCAAGTCAATCAGTAAGGCACCCGTGCAACACCAGTTTCGACGCGGCATTAATAGTGTCATGCCACGTCTTGAAATCGAATTGGTTATCCGGAATTATATGTTTGTCTCCGACTCACTTGAGCAGAGCTTTATTAACTAGCTTCTCGAATACCTTGCTGATGTTCGGGAGGAGACTGCGTACCACTTACCAGAGGAAGGTGTCGCAGAACAATGTTTGGTATCTCGTCGATCCCAGTTGACTTCTTCTTCTTTAGGGATTCAAAGATCGCTTGGAGCTCTGTCCTCGATATGAACGGAGGTTGCCCTTCATCATTATCATCATCGAACTGGACAAAGCCAGTATTCTCAGATCGCACAGCGCATCTCCTTGTCGAAATCTGGTGCAGGCTTCAAACGGCTCGGATGTACTCGAGCCGAACTGCACGGTGCATCGCGTACTTGTTAGCGTGGTACGACGCAACCGGATCAGTTTTCCCGGGATCCCGAATTTGGCCATCGCTTCGAACAGTTCCTTGCGATGAATGTTGTATGCGGCTTTAAAATCGATGAAAAGATGGTGCGTACCGATTTGAAATCCGTTGGTCTCCAGAATTTGCTTTATTGAGAAAATTTGGTCTATAGTAGATTTGCCGGGCTGGAAGCCGCAGTAGTACGTGACGATTAGTGCGGTGCAAAACGGCTTTAGACGTTCACACAGTACGCTGGACAGGATCTTGTAGGCGACGTTGAGCAGGGATATACCTCTATAGTTGTTGCAAGAGGTAGGATCGCCTTTTTTGTGGATGGGGCATATGGAGCTGATATTCCAGTCGTCGAGCATGCTTTTCCCTTCACAAATTGTACAGATGATCTGTTGCATGCTCCCTAACAGAACATCCCCACCAGCTCTCAAGGTCTTCGAAAGCAAGCCATCTGAGCCTACGGCATTGTTGTCTGGTGTCTTTATTAAAGTCTGATGCCAGATTTTTTTCATACACCCTCGATATCCTTGAGCTGGGAGGTTGCGAGAAACCTTTTCTTTGGGCGTAGAAGTTCCTTCTTTTCCCGTCTTTTACCGCTATACTTCACTTCCGCTACCCTGGTCTTTTTTGGAGCGTCTTTGAGATGCCTCTTCGGTTGTAGCTTTTTTCTGCTCACACTCGCCATCATACCACGGGTTTCTTGTCGGCGGTTTAAGGTAGCCTAAGATGTTTTCGGCTACTGCCACGATGCTGCAACCACATATTGTTGACGTTTGTCGTTGACGTAGGCATTCTACGGAGTCTCCTGCTGTTCTTAGGCTCCCGCGATCTCCGGTGTACTCAGGCATCCAATTGTGAATCTTCTGTTCATTGGCGCATCTTTCTGACGTGGTTGGTAACACAAAAGGTGGCCCAAGAATTTTCTTAATTCAATTTAATTTTAAGCAAAGAGAATGTCAAACCATGTACCAGATAGATAGAATCTTTTTTAAAAATTAAAAATAAACCGCGTAAGAAAACTAATTTAAATAATTCCTGTAAGGAAATCGCGATGACATTGCCTTGTAACATCTCCAAAGGGTGAAAGACTCGAGACCCAAGTTCTTTAATCATCCGCATTGAATTCTCCTTTGCACGTGCATTAGGTGTCTAACAATCGATAAACGTCCCATCAAACCATAAAACACTGTTCAAGCGCCGAATACACGTCCAACCAAAGGTAAGAATAATAATAATAAACCCAAATACAACGTTCCATGTACTCGGCGCAGATAATAGACTCCCCGTACCCCTGAATTACCTTTTACGAACAAAAACACACCACCACCACGAGCGTTCCTCGGCAATCGCACACGGAACCAAAGGAAATAATCACCCCGTGGGAAATTCGTTCCACCCCAGCAGATGTGCGCCGGGTTTCATGTGCTGGGCTGTGCCATACCGAATCATCGTTGTCGTGTCATCCTCATCCCCTCGTGCCGTCTCCATTCATCAACTGAAAGGATTTCGTTGCGTTTTCATCCCCGAGACACGCTTGCCGGGGAAAAGCTTCAACGTATGGCAAATTTTCACACCAACTCATCGTCGAATCGGGATCCTTGCTGCTTACCCGCAAAACCACTTGACACTGGACATGGAGTGCGCTTACAAATTCGTTTGCCGTTTGCGCCGGGGAGTGGGCGGTTGCATCACCCTCGAGTTTGTTATCTTCCAAGCGTCCTTCCGTAGTTCCCGTTCGCTCCGGTCCTTGTGCGCCCTCATTTCGTCGAAATAAGAGTAAATAAACATCAGCAGTGGCAGGCGACAACCGGGGATCCTTGAGTCCTGGCACAGCTGTATAAGCATTTTGCATGTTGTTCGATGCGAAAGAGATTTCTCACTCCTTTCATCCTAATCCTAATGGGGTTGTAATGTCCTTGCTAATGGATGTTTGAGTTTGCTCCGTCCTTCTGCTTGGCTGTTTGAATTGATGATTGAAGGGGCGTGGCTTGTTTTGTAATCCATTCTTGTATCATTTTCCGTTCACAGGTGGTGGCGTCTCGCATTCGTTGTCCTGGTATCGAAAGGGTGACCGCTATCCGGGGAGCAAGCTGTTCGCACGTGTCTGGACTCCGGAGGACCCACGGTCGAATCAGCTAACTGGCAGGTCAGCCACTGGAGGCGCACCATATGGAAGCAGCAACGGCAACAGCAACAGCGAGGAGTCCTTGTCCCCGACATCATCCGGCTTCAGTCCAGGCAATGGCGGCGGACCGCTATTCCCGCACTCAAATGGCGCCGCATTGTAATTCTTCTCAACTAAAGATTATCGTTAAGTTGTGCAATTTTTTATTTTAATTTGAATTTTATTTATTTTTTGAAAGTAATTCTGAAAAGTTTTCAGATTTGAAGATTCTAGTCCTGTTAAACTGTGGTATACCTTTAGAATTATATTCGAGTTTCTCCTATGAAATGTGAGGCTAAGGCAAAAGATTATATTTAGTTGGTTAAGAGATGCGTATTTAATTTAAGTTGTAAATAAGTGGATAAATGAAAAATATATGTCGAATAAAATTAGTCTTTAGTCTTATTCTTTTTGTTTGAACTTTTAGAGGAAATATGTTTACAACGGTGGTGATGGAGATTTTGCGAGTTCTACTGCGTAAGTATTTACAAGAGCGAACAAATAATAAGCGGAACTAAATACTTTTTACAAGCTTGGTAAATTTGTGCATGGGCCCAGTTTATATTTCTTTCACAACAAATTAACTAACAGATTCCGATGTACTATATACGCTGATGGACGAAAACATTCATAACAAGATAAAGGGTGTTTTAAAATCCATGCAAGAAATAATTTTGAAAGAAAATACAGATTTTTAATAATAAATTGTAAATATTTTATTATTACGTAGGACTGTAGCGCCGCAATTATTATTAAATGAAATGAAGTGGAAATTAATCCTTCCAAGATGCAGATAGGGACGGGAGTCATACCAGGAGCCCATGGTCTCAACCGAAGTTTCGTCTAGACCCACAACGAGTTTCTTACCCGGTTCTTACTCTCATTGTGTGTGTAATTGAAAGTACTCTCGAAGCCA
Source organism: Myathropa florea (assembly GCA_930367185.1). NCBI lineage: Eukaryota > Metazoa > Arthropoda > Insecta > Diptera > Syrphidae > Myathropa > Myathropa florea. The sequence continues at coordinate 36,227,536 of OV884004.1, read as the reverse complement.
AAGAGTATGCACTCGCAGCTTTTTTGAACACTGAAGACGCTTTCAATAATGGGGAAACGAGGGAGATTAAGTCTGCTCTCGAGAAGGCCAAAATTGAGCAGTCAATAACATCAACCATTGTTAGCCTGCTCAATAAAAGAATAATCTATGTAAATATGGGTGACAAGCTTGTTAAAGCCATTGCCTCTAGAGGCACCCCGCAAGGAGGGTTATTTCGTCGCTGCTTTGGGTTATTGTCATAAACGAAGTTTTAGCATAGCTCAGATACTCGGGAGTGAAGGTAGTTGCTTATGTAGACGTTATAGTGTTGATAGCAAGAGGCAAATTCCTCTCGACCATAAGTGAGCTCTTTGAAGGCGCTATGAAAATACTAGCTAAGTGGGAAAAAACTGCGGACTAAGTGTTAACCCAAGCAAGACCGAATTGGTCCTTTTCACTAATAAAAGAGTCATTTCGAAATTTAGACTTCCAGCTATTGAAGGATCCCCACTGACGTTATCCGACAGTGCCAGATACCTGGGTATCATTCTTGACATAAAACTAAATTGGTAACTTAATGTCATTGAAAGGGTCAAAAAATCAACATGCGCTTTTTATATCTGCGCCAAAATTGTCGGTAAAAAATGGGGACCAAGCCCCAAGACAATTCTATGGATGTACACCGCTATTGTCAGACCCATCCTTACGTATGGCAGCGTAGTCTGGTGGCAGGCAGCATTGAAAGCCATTAATCTTAAGGCATTGACAAAAATACAGAGACTTGCGTACGAATATATGGGAGTTACTGGAATAGTCAGCTCCACCCCAACAGCTGTACTGGAAGCGATCCTACACATGCTACCACTTGACATATATATGCAGGCAGCGGCCGCTAAAAGTGCTTTGAGAATCAGTCAATCTGGCGACTGGGGCGACTGGGCATGCAAGCATTCTTGACAGACTTTCAGTATCAGAATTTGAGAGCGACTATAGGCTCCCATTTCTCGACTTCGAGATACCCTTCAATTGCCAATACCCCACCAGAGGGGAGTGGGCGACCAATGAACCCATCAATAATACGACCATAAAGGTATACACCGATGGGTCAAAGATGGGCGCAGGCACAGACGCGTGCATTTTCTCCGATGAGCTAAACTTGCATTGCGCAATCAGACTCCCTGATTATGGCAGTGTGTTTCAAGCGGATGTCCTGGCGGTCAAAGAACCGGTCAAAACGATATCAATGATGGCAATACCACCAGCTGATATTACCATTCTTATTGACAGTCAGGCGGCCATGAAAGCTATATCCGCAACAGAAATCAAGTCGCAAGCTGTTGCTAAGATCTAAAGGCTCTTGGCTCACAGCACTCGATCAATGTGTGCTGGGTCCCAAGACATAGGGACATAGCCGGCAATGAGATAGCTGATGAACTTGCCAAAACATGTCACAAGCAATTCATGGAATCAAACCGCCCCTCTCAGAGCTGAGGAAAAAGGTGGATATAAAGATCATTAAAATGGCAAACAGTAGATGGTGCGGTCTGTTTACATGTGTGACTACTGAAGCATTATGGCCCAGACAAAGGCAAAGAGTTGCTAACGATGGTGGTTAGACTTAGAGCTCTTACTGGCCATAATCATCTTAGAAACCACGCTATGAAAATGGGACTCTCCAAGGATAACATTTATAGAGGTTGCGAGGAGGAACGAGAGGATATTCCTCACTACCTCTGTCACTGCCCTAGTCATTGTCAGTTGCGTCATAGAACACTGGGAGAATTTTTCTTCCGAGACTTACATCAAATAAACCTCTAAGATCTTTACAGATTCATAAGAAAATCGGGATGGATTCGGCACAACGAGAGACCATGAGTACGGCAAGGGTTATAAGGGGACACCAATCCCCAATTGGGCATGACAATGGGTCCTCAAGGACCTAAGTGAAACCACTTATCTACTTACCCGCCTACTCTCCTTGTGAGAGTAGATTTTTCACTTCTCGGTTTCGAGGCCAGGGTTCTGGGTATGGAGACCCGCCAGCACATCTGCCGTTTTCCTGAGTTGCCCCGTTTTCCTGAGTTGAAAACCTTAAAAGTTTTGGCTCTTATAAATTCTTATAAATTACTCTCTTTTTTTTTGCATAAATACGGGGATGTAAAATGATTCAAAGGTCACTTCACTTCGCTTCGAAATTTATAACGTGCAGACCAAAAAAATAAATAAAATAAAGAAAAATTATCAAGTATTCAACAAAAAAGGTGTTTCTATTAATTTGGGCCATAACGACTGGCTCCCAAATATTACTCCAGGGGAGGATTTTCGGATTTTCTCAGCCATTCAAGGGTTTGCTAGTTGGAGCACTTCAACACAAAGGTTCCGTTTTCCAAACCACAGCCCTGCACTTGAAAGCAAGCATTCTCTGCTGTTGCTGGCTGCCACAGTTGATCTTCACAGTGTTTGCACTCAGCGTCGGTCAAATTGTTATCATTGCCAGCTTTCCCAATTCTGTGCGCCATAGAGGAGATAGCAGCTCTTTTGTAGGGCAGCAGTTCTCGCTCCTTGCGCACGGTTTTTTTCTTCTTCCTCTTGGCGGTTTCTCCAGCATCGTCCAGTTTCTATCCACTGGAGATACAGCCTTTGCTGGTTGTAGCACCTTTTTCATTTGGACCTTGCGCGCGGGAGGAGTTACCAACAGGAGTTGGGATACTTCTGTCCACCTCCGTCCACCAGAACTGCGTCCTTTGAGGGTTGCAGCACTAATGTCATCCGGACGTTGTGCGCGGGGAGAACCATCAGCAGAGGGATCAGGAACGTTTGAGACCTTCTTCCTGTTGATCCTGTTCGAGTCAGCAGAAGAGGAGGTAGTGTTGGTTCCAAAGCTAACGTTTTTTTTTCAACTTTTTTACTTTTGGTTCGATGTCTCACCTGTGATCTTTAGAACCGAGAATCTTTGACTCTCTTTGAATCCCTCCCGCCACGACAAGGCAACCAGAAAGGGAATGATGCATTGTTTGATGCATATTTTTGACTAATATTAGGAAAACTATTAGGGCCAGAATGCTTGAAATAAAAGTACTCAATGAAGCCAGTATTTTTAATTTTTTCAGATTTTTAAAGACGTTGGTTTAGAAATGGCAGAGGGAGACGCATTAAAATAAAACTTCGGAGCTCCATATTTTTCAAACGATACACTCGATCGAAAAGTGTTTAAGTAAACCTCTACTTCATTTCAAAAGATCTGTCAACTCATATATCACTCGAGAGAGTGATAAAAAAGTGTGACAGACACGACGGACGGACGGACACACCAAAATTATAAAGGTTCCGTTTTTGTAGACGAAACCTTAAAAAACAGAAGTGAAATTTGAGACAATTGAAAAAGAAGTTGGGGTGTACTGAACTATATAAAAGATGCATAAAATATGAAAGGTATTCAAATACGAAAGAAAATATGTTATCTGCCACCTAAATGATGATTTTTGCTCTAGTTGTACCGAATAGTTATTTGGCCGGATACCGGATACTGAATATTCGGCCTGCATCTAGGCCGGATAGCCGAATATTCGGCGGCCGGATATCTGCCCAAATAAAAAGTTTAATAGTTTGGTGATCTAAAACTCAAATCAGATCGGTACAAGTAAAAGTAATAGTAAAGTAGTAAAGTAAATGTTTTTTTTTTCCTTCTCCTCCACAAGATATTCTTACTTTCTACACAGCAAAGTTTTTGGGACATTTTTGAAGAGGCTGCGGAAGGCATGTCAGATTGAGTTTCCTGCCAAAAGAAATACCGCCAACGAGCTTGACTTATATCTCAAAACAGTTTATTTTGAACGGAATAGTGATCCTTAGGCTTGGTGGTCAGTAAATGGAAGACAGTACCCAATTTTGATCAAATTTGGCAAAACTTATTTTTCATCTGCATGTAGCAGTGTATACAGTGAGAGACTCTTTTCTGAAGCAAGCATCGTATACGAAAACAAACGTAATCAATTGTTACGCCTGAATGCAGAAAAATTAATTTTCATTCACAATAATTTGGCTTTATTAAGCTTCCAATATTAAATTGTTTTTATATTTTGTTGTTTTGTACTGCAAAAACGACTATTCGGTATTCGACCGGATATCAAAAGACTATTCGGCTTCGGCCGGATAGTATAAAAGAAGCCGTATAGGCCGTATACCGAATACTTGTCGGATATCCGTCATATCTCTAATTTTTGCCCACTGAGCGCCGTAGCGGCCAGTATTGAAGAATATCTAGACATGTTGATTCAGCGCCAATCAGTTTAATTGTGCATTGGCAGAGAGTCAACCTGGCCTGATTGTGCTTATAAGATTGTGATGGCGCAAGAATTGAAGCCGGACGACCACAGACAAAGTCATGAGTTCGCTAAATGTTGGCCGAAGATCCGGTTTCATCTTCTCATTTGAGGCCCATTTTTAGCTCAGTGGCTATGTCAACAAGCAAAATTCCTGTTATTGGATCGAACACAATCCACAAGTGTTGAACCAAGATGAATGCATCCACAAAAAATAACAGTTTGGTGCGGTTTATTGCATGACGGCGTTTTTGGATCGTATTTCTTTCGAAATGAGGAAGGAAACATCGTCACCGTCAATAGACCCAGGTACAAGGTGTGTTCAGAAAGTAGTGAGCATTTTTAAATGTCGCGGATATGGAGAGTCCGATTGTCAACATTTTCTTTCATTATGTCGGGATACATGCCCCTGAAATATGATACTATTTTCAGCTGTAATTTATTGCTAAAGTTACACGTATTTTTATGAGATCTGTAATTTTCGTTTGTTAAAAGAAATGGATCAAAGAATTTGTGTCCAATTTTGAGTTAAAAATTAAATAAAGTGTAAAATGTTAATAAAGGCCTATGGTGTGTCTGTTATGAGTAAAATAAACTGGGCAAGTGCAAGTTGTGGGCGCTGTGACCGTGTGGGTTCGTGCGTCGACCCATGCGGATTAGACTTTCACAGTCTAGGTTCGATTCCAAGTTCAGATAAACAATTTTTCAAAAAAAAATTGTTCACGGCTCCAGCTCTTTCGAGTCACTGACCATGTTTGAAGAGTATAACTGTCTAGAAAAAGCATCTCAATCCCGCCGGTAGGAGTCGGCATTAAACAGTAGGTCCCCTCCACTCGTGAGGGGCACAATAGAACGCACAACACGAGTGGTTGCTGAGAAGCTAGGCCCGGGTCCACCACGAACTGTAGCGCCGCCATTATTATTATTATTATGCTTGTAAAACGACAGTTTTTTAATTTTGGACATAGGAATCAGTCACACGAAGCCATGTCTGGCGAAGGCTGAGGATCGTTGCAGTCTAGATTTTGGCAACAAATTCAACTTCTATTCGCCGCTGTTTTTAATCAAAACCAAACAATTTTGGAACAAATTTTGCTTGTCACGCGTTTCGTATCTAAAACCTGCGAAAAATGTGCACGGCATGAAACTATCGATATGCCAACACCATCAGCGACTTGTCTGATTGTTATTCGGCGATCATTCGGCCTAGCTTCTCAGCAACCCACGCGTGTTGTGCGTGCTATTGTACTCTGACGAGTGGAGGGGACCTACAGTCTAATGATGACTCCGAAAGACGAGATTGAGAAGCTTTTTCTATACAGTTTTTCTTTGAGCATTGTCAGTGACTCGAAAGAGGTGGAGCGATGAACAAATTCTAGGTGATTTTTCGGAAATCGAACCGAGAACATCGAGTGTAAGAGTCGACGCACCTACCCCCTATGCCACAGCGCCCACGAGAATAATCGAGAATACACTGTATATAATTATGTTACAATGTTACAAGTATTACTCGATGGGGTGCATCAATTTCTTTTACCCAGACTATTTTCATGGCTAGAAATTGATTTATAGGTTTAAAGCAGCTAGTTCCTAAATTTAACGACGATTTCTTTATAAATGTGGGTGTCGCTGATGATGAACAGACGGATGGATATACCGAATTTTTAAATATTCCGATTCTGTGAATGAAACCTTAAAATAGGACTCACGCATTACAACAGAGGTAGGGATTGTGATGATGAAGAGGAACAAACACCTAACACCGTCACTCCTTATTTGAAAAATATAAGACTCGGTAGACATTTCTCTAAAGGTCTATACATTTTTTCCCAGATTTATAAGAAAAATAGGATGGCTGGATAGCACCCAATAATACGGTGCTATGTTACGTATCTACTAGCCTTCCTACCTATCAAATTCGGAAAACACTCGCTATTCTTCTTAATCTTACTTTGTCTAGTCATCTCCTTGTTGATTAACCTATCAAAATCTATGTGTGTCTGGTTGTGCATGAATGTATTAACTGTCGATTAAAAAAAGAGGCGAAAATTTGAACACTCAATTTACCAGGCAAGTGACGAAGTGAGTGCGTCGCTATAAAACCGTCTCCCTCGCAAATGAATGAATCGAAAGAAAGGTCTAGGACTACGTCAACAACACGACTACTCCACCTCATTAGTCACCCGTGACCAAAGTCTCATATCATCATTTTTACAGGTTTTCCTTCCTCATTTTTTTTGAATCAACCAATCAGTCATTGGAACCATAAATCAACCACCTGCACCAAGGATTCACCTTCCTGTAAAACGACCTCAAGGTCTGGACAAAACAAAACGACGACATCACCTGTCTATCGTGCTGTACTGCTCCCATCGCCTTCACTTGTTTATGCTCGTCCAAATTACACGGCGGACTCTAAAGCGAGGCAAAAAAAAATGTCAACTGGGGTTAAAAGGGACCCGCTTACGCACGCGAGGGTACCTCACTATTTTTATTTATCAGAAATTCATAAATTTATTGAACACCTGGAGTGTTGCCATCTCGGACGCGTGGGTGACGTGCCACTTTGTTTCAGACTCGACAGAATAGGGGTCAACTAAATGCAATTATCCTCAACCCCTCAGTAGTGGCACATTGTGCACTTGTTATCGGCTGCTTCGCAAGTGTTGCTGGTCTAGGGGAGGATTATAATGTTATGAAAAAGGACTGTAGCGGAAAGACATTTGAATTATTGGCGCCGTTCAAATGTTTTGCGATACTTATCTGCAATTAGGTGACCATTCAGGTTTTACGCAAGTTCAAGTCCGTGGATCGGAAAGGGGCACATGTATAAACGACGGATCTGCTGATAGATTTGTAATCGGTTTTTGGACTTAGCTGGCAGCTGTCGATTATGAGTTAATGTACACATGTTCATTAGTTTGTGAGGTGTTTTACGGCACAGAAATAAATGGATCAGAAAAGGGCTTCGATTGCTCTAGGGCGAAAAGAACTGAAACAGGCTGCTGACACCAGTTACTCTCGTATGTCTTGTCCAGGGGCTCCCAGTAGTGTGAGTTCGAAAATGACTACTATCCTCGAATCCATATGGATCTACTATTAACGACCCTAGCAAACGAAAAAAAGGCAACGACTTTTGATTCTGTACGCGAAACGTGAGGTCCAGCTGGCTGGCTGGCTGGCTGGCTGGCTGGCTGGCTGGCTGGCTGGCTGGCTGGCTGGCTGGCTGGCTGGCTGGCTGGCTGGCTGGCTGGCTGGCTGGCTGGCTGGCTGGCTGGCTGGCTGGCTGGCTGGCTGGCTGGCTGGCTGGCTGGCTGGCTGGCTGGCTGGCTGGCTGGCTGGCTGGCTGGCTGGCTGGCTGGCTGGCTGGCTGGCTGGCTGGCTGGCTGGCTGGCTGGCTGGCTGGCTGGCTGGCTGGCTGGCTGGCTGGCTGGCTGGCTGGCTGGCTGGCTGGCTGGCTGGCTGGCTGGCTGGCTGGCTGGCTGGCTGGCTGGCTGGCTGGCTGGCTGGCTGGCTGGCTGGCTGGCTGGCTGGCTGTGTTCGCCCAATCACGTCAATGTCATCCGCGTAAGCTAGCAGTTGAACGGACTTTTGGAAGATCGTGCCTCTTGTGTTGGCCAGTGAGTTTTGCACGATCTTCTCAAGAACGATGTTAAAGAAATCACATGACAGCTCGTCGCCTTGTCTAAAACCTTTTTTGACATTGAAGGTCTCGGTGAGTTCGTTACCGACCTTGATGGGGCAGCGAGAGTTCTCCAACTTCATGCTGCTCAGTCTGACGAGTTTGGCAGGAATGTCAAAACTAGACATAGCGCTGTATAGCTCGTCTCTATACACGCTGTCATATGCGGCCTTGAAATCGACAAATAGATTGGTGTGTGTCAATTTGCATTTCTTGAGTCTTCTCCAGGATCTGCCACAGTGTGAAGATTTGATCGATGGTGGACATCCCGGGCCTGAAACCACTCTGATAGGGATCTATCAGTTTGTTCACGAATGGTTTCAGGCGTTCACACAGAACGGCAGAGAAGATTTAGTAGGCGATGTTAAGGAGACTTATCGCTCGATAGTTGGCGCAGTCAAAATGGTCTCCTTTCTTGTGGATCAGGCAAACGATACTGAGATTCCACTCATCGGGCATGCTTTCCTCCGACCATATCTTACAGATGAGCTGGTGCCTGCGCCCAACTATATCATCTCCAGCTGCTTTAAACAATTTTACAGACTATCTGCACCAGCAGCTTTATTAGACTTCAGTTTCTATAAGCAAGCACGTTGAGTTAACACTCATGCCCCTCTCGAGGAGATAGGTTGCATCGCCAGTTTTGGCAGGAGCTGTGACACTGATCTCCTGCGGAGCTCTGCATAAAATGGACGTCATCAACCCATCATCCATGAAACAGGCGTTGCTGGAAAGTACTACGAGGACACGGTTAGTTGAATATCCTGAAAAGAATGAAAATTCTGTCCCCGAAAATGATCCTCAGTCCCCCGTGCCTGGATTTCACAGAGGACTACATGTGGCCTTACAACGCTGTTCTCCATCAGCTCGCCGGTGATTGTAAACGTCACGATCATCAACGGAATGGACGTGACTGGAAGGATATGCAATCGTCCAACGTGGCGCTCCCACACCAAACAGAACGGTAACCTTCTTAACGTTTCGCTGTCGGGGGTGTTATGGCCGTGGTCTGGTTGGATGGCTGTACACATTGGTGAGTCCTTACCTCTGTCCGTGCAAATAAATTGGACTCTGATCTTTTCCGTCATTAAAGTGGTTAATGAGCAAGGTTCTGCTTTCGAAGGCGTCTCTCAGGGGCACATTACATTGACAATACAACCGGTCCGGAAGAGTTAGAGGCACGCATCAGCACAGCGTCACTTTTTCGGCTCGTTGTTTCGGTATTAAGCGATTCATGCCTAAAATTGATCTAATTTGACTAAATTGAAACTTCAAGTCAATCGGTTGATAAATGTCAAAGTTATTCAATGTTTACATACCAACATAAAAGATGGCGCACCTTGTAGGTAGCGGGGAGAACTATCCAAAGATTACTCGCCCACAAGACGTTCGCAAACCTCTTTCACGAGTAGAGAAGTTTGACGACGATTCGAAATGGCGAAGTTTAAGAAGATTCTGCTGATAGATATACTCTCTGACCAATATCAGACTCGAATAGAGTGGTGCGGTGAAAATAAAAGTTGTTGTGTCGAAGACTGAACCATGGACTTTGCAGCGTAGCAGTCGATTTATGTACCCACTACATCGCCATGGGCTAGTGGTTAATATCATTGACTCCAGTTTCGACGGTTTCTGGTTCGATTTCGAATCAACAAACCGACTCGTTGTTGTTCTCTCATGGGTGAAGGGGACCTACAGACTGAGATATACACTTTACGGGCTGTACAGCGACATCGACTTGGTCAAACGAATTCGACTTTCGTGTCTTAGGTAATCACGAAGAGCGAATGGATATTAATGTTTAGGCCCGGAAAATTTTCGACTTCAACACCGAGAGACAACGCGTTAAAGGAAAATCACGCCCTAGCGTGACCTTTGGTTCACATAGATGGAAAGGAACCTCAGTCAGCTGGACGTGCGTACTAGAGGCACCTAGCACAGTAGAAGCACTTGCCAAATATACCACGGCCCTCACAGTAGGATAACTTTGTGAAAGAGGAACGAAAAGAAACCCAATATATGGTCTCGATTGGCATCTTTCGAAAGACATCTTTACATACAGCCCTAGATTTATAGCCCTAAAATCCTAGCCCTAGATTTATAGCCCTAGATTTAGAGCCCTAGAATTCTAGACCTAGATTAATAGCCCTACAATTCTAGTCCTAGATTTATTGCCCTACAATTCTAGCCCTAGATTTATAGCCTTTTAATTCTAGCCCTAGAACTCTAGCCCTAGATTAATAGCACTTAATTTCTAGCCCTTGAATTCAAACCCTAGATTTATAGCCCTAAAATTCTAGCCCTACGCTTATAGCCCTAATATTCTAGCCCTAGATTGCCAGCCCTAAAATTCTAGCCCTAGGATTCTAGCCCTAGATTTACAGCCCTAAAATTCTAGCCCTAGAACTCTAGCCTTAGATTTACAGCCCTAAAATTCTAGCCCTAGATTTAGAGCCCTAAAATTCTAGCCCTAGATTTATAGCCCTAATATTCTAGCTCTAGAATTCTAGCCCTAGATTTATAGCCCTAAAATTCTAGCCCTAGATTTACAGCCCTAAAATTCTAGCAATAGATTTATAGCCCTTAAATTCTAGCCCTAGATTTACAGCCCTAAAAATCCAGACCTAGATTTACAGCCTTAAAAATTCTAGCCCTAGATTTGCAGACCTAAAATTCTAGCCCTAGATTTGCAGCCCTAAAATTCTAGCCCTAGACTTATAGCCCTTAAATTCTAGCCCTAGAATTCTAAAATTCTAGCCCTAGATTTGCAGCCCAAAAATTCTAGCCCTAGACCTAGAATTCTAGAATTCTAGCCCTAAAATTCTAGCCCTAGATTTACAGCCCTAAAATTCTAGCCCTAGATTTATAGCCCTTAAATTCTAGCCCTAGATTTGCAGCCCTTAAATTCTAGCCCTAGATTTACAGCAATAAAATTCTAGCCCTAGATTTACAGCCCTAAAATTCTATCCCTAGAATTCTAGCCCTAGATTTACAGCCCTAAAATTCTAGCCCTAGATTTACAGCCCTTAAATTTTAGCCCTAGAATTCTAGCCCTAGATTTATAGCCCTTAAATTCTAGCCCTAAAATTCTAGCCCTAGATTTATAGCCCTAAAATTCTAGCCCTAGATTTACAGCCCTAAAATTCTAGCCCTAGAATTCTAGCCCTAGAATTCTAGCCCTAGATTTACAGCCCTAAAATTCTAGCCCTAGATTTATAGCCCTTAAATTCTAGCCCTAGATTTGCAGCCCTTAAATTCTAGCCCTAGATTTACAGCAATAAAATTCTAGCCCTAGATTTACAGCCCTAAAATTCTATCCCTAGAATTCTAGCCCTAGATTTACAGCCCTAAAATTCTAGCCCTAGATTTACAGCCCTTAAATTTTAGCCCTAGAATTCTAGCCCTAGATTTATAGCCCTTAAATTCTAGCCCTAAAATTCTAGCCCTAGATTTATAGCCCTAAAATTCTAGCCCTAGATTTACAGCCCTTAAATTCTAGCCCTAGAATTCTAGCCCTAGATTTACAGCCCTCGAATTCTAGCCCTAAATTTACAGCCCTAAAATTCAAGCCCTAGATTAACAGCCCTAAAATTCCAGCCCTAGATTTACAGCCCTAAAATTTTAGCCCTAGATTTATAGCCCTTAAATTCTAGCCCTAGATTTACAGCCTTAGATTTACAGCCCTAAAATTCTAGCCCTAGAATTCTAGCCCTAGATTTATAGCCCTTAAATTCTAGCCCTAGATTTATAGCCCTTAAATTCTAGCCCTAGATTTACAGCCCTAAAATTCTAGCCTAGAATTCTAGCCCTAGATTAACAGCCCTAAAATTCTAGCCCTAGATTTACAGCCCTTAAATTCTAGCCCTAGATTTACAGCCCTAAAATTTTAGCTCCAGATTTATAGCCCTTAAATTCTAGCCCTAGATTTACAGCCCTAAAATTCTAGCCCTAGAATTCTAGCCCTAGATTTACAGCCCTAGAATTCTAGCCCTAGATTAACAGCCCTAAAATTCTAGCCCTAGATTTACAGCCCTAAAATTCTAGCCCTAGACTTATAGCCCTTAAATTCTAGCCCTAAAATTCTAGCCCTAGATTTATAGCCCTTAAATTCTAGCCCTAGAATTCTAGCCCTAGATTTATAGCCCTTAAATTCTAGCCCTAGAATTCTAGCCCTAGATTAACAGCCCTAAAATTCTAGCCCTAGATTTACAGCCCTTAAATTATAGCCCTAGATTTACAGCCCTAAAATTCTAGCCCTAGAATTCTGGTGCTGGCTGGCTGGCTGGTATTTTCTATAGTATAGCAGTAGCAAAATCTAGCCATCATATTTTATGACGAATGCTACAAAGAGCGAAGGCAGGATGTGGATTTGCTCTTAGAGGCAAACTTCGGCGAACAATTTAAGAGCGGAGGGGACCTACAGTTTAATGCCGACTCCGAACGGCGAGATTGAGAAGCTTTTTTCTAGACAGTTATACTCTTTGAGCATTGTCAGTGACTCGAAAGAGGTGGAGCCGTGAAAAAATGTTTAATGTTTTTTTCGAGATTTGAACTGACGACCTCGAGCGTAGGAGTCGACGCACTTACCCACTACGCCACGGCGCCCACAAGTACAGCCTTGGCCAAATCACTTTTTGGAAGTAATTAGTTTGAATTTTTTGATTTTCGACGACACTATCTGAGGTTGTAAACAATTTTTATTTTTTGTTAAGGGGTACCTAGTACGATTGGTCAAGGCTGTATAGCGTCGTGAAAAAAAGCCAAACGCTGAAGGTGAAACAAGTCCAGATTTTAGACTTATTTCACGGTTCCAATCACTGGCACCAAAACAAAGGGCCCTAATCGCTATCAAGAAGACACCCAAAACTCAATAACCAATTGATATGCAAGAACCACGTCTGGTCGGTTCTTCAGTCTTTCAACTCTGGCATAACCCCTTCAAAACGAACTTCTTCTAATGTCCCCAAGAAAAAGCACAACTGGTGCCTACTTTCTACACAACTGTTTCGTGTGGACAAGAGATAAGGTCAGCCTTAGATTACAGCAGCTTTATATATAGCTTGCAGGTTGCTTTCAGCACGGCTACAATTTTGATTTCGTCAAGAATGTTCTTAAAGCTCAACTACGGACCTCAGTTGTTCAATGAATTTGAGTACAAAAGAAATCAGTTGCGTATCCCAGTAGTCGTTGGTTAGCTAGTCCATTGCAGTGACAGAGGATATGTTCATGGTCACCACAGAATCTACAAGTGGTATCTTTTGATAAACCCGTTATAGGCGGATGTCTCTGAAGTCGACAGTGTCTTTAACAAATCCTGTTGACAATCGAGTTTTTTTTTGTTTGACAGAAAGAACTCAAACGTTCTTGTGGCCGAATGATCAGGCATAATCGTTTTTTGCTAGCCTGCCATCTGCAGTACAGACTAGCTGCAGTGGATAATGATATACCAAAGGGGCGCCGTGGCGTAGTGAGTAGATGCGTCGACTCCTGCGATCGAGGTCTAAGGTTCGAATCTCGAAAAAAACACCTAAAATTTGTTCACGGCTCCACCTCCTTCTAGTCACTGACAATGCTCAAAGAGTATAACTGTCTAGAAAAAGCTTCTTAATCTCGAAGTTCGGAGAAATAGCACGCACAGTCCAACTCGGACTGTTTCGCCGCCATTATTATTAAAGACTAAAGGTTGAAGTCACGACACTCATGTCTGACGATGTGCTTGGTTCAAATTTCCGTCTGCGTAAACAAATTAATCTTGGTGAAATCAACACTCAAAATAAATCTATTCATTCCTTTCCCTTCCTTTTCTTCTTGGCCCTAAGTATCTGTCGACGATTTCTGCCGACTAGTCTCTCTGTTCTCTGTCTCGAAGATGTAAAGAGCTTTGTCTTCACACGATTTACAAAGATTTCGATGCAAGCAGTTTCGACAAATTAATTCTATCAAGAGATCTCCAGGAAAGTAATAGGAAAGTCTGGCTCCAAAACATAGAAGCGGTGGCGGTGCCTTCTTCAATTAACTTAAAACTAGTCTTTGTTTCCGCCTAGATTTTTATGGTTTTCGACGACACTATCTGAGGTTGTAAACGATTTTTATTTTTTCCTCTCATTTCAGTAATTTGTTTGCTTTTTAAAGATATAACGAATCTTAAAGGGTGCCAAAGCTGTATGTTTGCGAACGCCTCAAAACGATCCGCATTAAGCCTAAATTCGAAAGTATCAGCCTGATTTGCGCACATGCTCCTAAAGACGACAAGGATGACAACAGCAAGGAAGACTTCTACGATCTCCTAAAAAGAACATACGATCAATGTTCCAGTTACGACGCTAAGGTCGTTCAAGAAGATTTTAAAGCTTCTTCTTCTTCGTCTTCTTAGGGCGTTACAGACCGAGGTGGACCTTGGCCACACCCAACATGTCTCTCCAGCTAGCACGATCTTTCGCCAGCTGTCTCCAGTTTCGCACACCAAGCCGGCCGAGGTCCCCCTCGACTTGTGTGTGCCACTTTGTACGTGGACGTCCTCTGTTGCGTTGTCCCACAGGCTCAGAGTCGAAGACTTTTCAGGCCGGAGCTAAGTTGTCCATATGCTCTACATGGCCTAGCCATCTTAGGCTTTGGATCCGTAGACACATGTCGCTGTACAGCCTATGCAATTCGTGGTTGAACTTTCTCCTCCAAAAGCCATCAACGCAAACAGGACCAAAGATCGCGCGCAGAACTTTTCTCTCGAAAAGATCAATACACTGTTCATCCGCTTCCGATATTGTCCATGCCGCTGCACCATAAAGCAGGACTGGGATGATCAAGGTCTTGTATAGAGTCGGCTTGGTCTTCCGAGAGAGGGCTCTACTTCTCAATTGCCTTTTAAGCCCAAAAAACCAGCAGTTGGCAAGAGTTATTCTGCGTTTGATCTCGGTACTAATGTTGTACTATTTACCGCGGAGCCAAGGTAGACGAAGTCCTTAACTACCTTAAAGTTATAGCTGCCTATGATGACGTTCTGGCCAAGTCGTCGATGTTGTGCGTCCTTTCTCGATGACAGTATATACTTAGTTTTGCCGTTATACTTGCTTCCGTTTCAATGCCAGCAAACGCATCATTGACGGCTCGTTGTGTTCGCCCAATCACGTCAATGTCATCCGCGTAGGCTAGCAGTTGAACGGACTTTTGGAAGATCGTGCCTCTTGTGTTGGTCAGTGAGTTTTGTACGATCTTCTCAAGAACGATGTTAAAGAAATCACATGACAGCGGGTCGCCTTGTCTAAAACCTTTTTTGACATTGAAGGTCTCGGTGAGTTCGTTACCGACCTTGATGGAGCAGCGAGAGTTCTCCATCGTCATCCTGCTCAGTCTGACGAGTTTGGCAGGAATGTCAAAACTAGACATGGCGCTGTATAGCTCGTCTCTATGCACGCTGTCATATGCGGCCTTGAAATCGACAAATAGATGGTGTGTGTCGATCTGCATTTCCTGGGTCTTCTCCAGGATCTGCCGCAGTGTGAAAATTTGATCGATGGTGGACTTCCCGGGCCTGAAACCACACTGATAAGGACCTATCAGTTTGTTCACGAATGGTTTCAGGCGTTCACACAAAACGGCAGAGAAGATCTTATAGGCGATGTTAAGGAGACTTATCCCTCGATAGTTGGCGCAGTCAAAATGGTCTCCTTTCTTGTGGATCGGGCAAACGATACCATATCATCTCCAGCTGCTTTAAACATTTCAGCGGGCAGACTATCTGCACC
Source organism: Myathropa florea (assembly GCA_930367185.1). NCBI lineage: Eukaryota > Metazoa > Arthropoda > Insecta > Diptera > Syrphidae > Myathropa > Myathropa florea. Next base: position 36,211,811 of record OV884004.1, on the reverse strand, counting down.
AGCAGCTTTATTAGACTTCAGTTTCAATATTGCTGTCTTGACTTCGTTTAGAGGGGGAGTGTCAGTTTTCTCTTATATCATCGACCGTTATGTTTTGTGTTGAGTGGAACATTCTGCCTGACAGCGGTATTTGTGTTCGTTCAACAATCTGCAGAAGTGATTTTTCCAAATTCTCAGTATCTACTGCGAATCTACTACTAGTTGTCCATTCTCGTCCCGGCAGGCTTCGGTCCGAACTTGATACCCACTCGATAAAAGTTTCACCCTTTGGTAAAACTTTCAGGCATCATTCCTGTCATAACACCTCTCCATCTCCTCGTGCTCTTTAACGCTAAGCTGGGTAAATATGAAATCTCCGCTAGAGTCATAGGTAAGCACAGCCTACAGGACTCCAAGTCTGAAAATGAACTATGGTTATATCTCTTTATATCTCTTTTTTGCTAGCATGCGGTTCCCACACCTCAACATTCATAAAGGGATCTGTCAGTCCCCTAGTCAATCAATTGTCAACCAGATTGATCACACTGCGATCGATGACAGACTCTCCTCCAATAATTTCTTCTTTTTTTTTTTGTCGGAGGTTTTTGAAACTCTACAATAGAGCACTCAGACTCAAAAACTGGTTCATTTTACTGCCAGGTAGCAACCTACTTTTACTGAAATTTCGTAAGACAAGCAGGCGCTTCTGTGCTCAGCTCTCACCTCATCAGCACCGAATAACTGCCATTTGATCCGAGCAGGCGGGACAATGGCAGAGGAAGTGCTCTGCGGTATCATCGTCTTCTCCACAGGTGTCGCAGAGGATTTCATTGCTTAGGCCAAACACACTTAGGTGTTTGGGGAAGATGTAGTTCCCCGTTAGTACGCCGGTGAGTTGTCTGCAATCTTTTCTATTATGAGATAAGAAGAAAGCCACGGATTTCTACAGACGTTGGGGAGCATACGCTTGGTCTGTCTACATACTGGAGAGTCATGCCACCTGCGGTTGTGCCCTCGAGAAGTCGATGGAAGCCCTAACCAAGGAAGCAAGTAGTTCTAGCGTAGATCCTCGCTTAGCAAGTTCATAGGCGATCTCATTTCCCGTGATCCCTTGGTGCCCCGGGACCCAGACAAGTCTTAGCGAATTTAAGCTACCGATCAAATTCAGAGAAGACTTGGATTCCTGAACTATCCTAGAAGTGGTAAAAGGGTTCAGCAAGGCTTTACGCACACCTTGACTGTCGCTACAGACGCAAATACTTCGCCCCTTCCACCTATTCTTCACAATATAGTTCGTAACCATTCGTAGCTTGGAAAACCAACGCAAATTTACCTAACGTGGTGTGCAGTCTAAAGTTGTCGCCCTTCACGAAGGCACCAGCAAAAGATTCTTCATTGGTCTTGGAGCTGTCCGTGTAGAATTTTGGAAACGTTCTCAAAAAGCCATCAGAAAAGCTGATATTGCTGTGCCGGGTTTAACGAGGCTACATCGAAAACCCCTGATTTGATAATGAGTAGCTACAGGTACATGCAGTAATGCAAGGATCCTACAAAAAAAAGTTGCAATGAACTATGAGAAGACAAGCCTACAGTTGTCCTCTCATAGTTAACTTTATTTTATTTTGGTATTCATTTCAGATTCAATTGATTTCTTTGTACCGCGAAATCACTTATAACCGCTGCAATAACTTTCTTTTTAATGTCTGCAGAACTCATTTTTAATATTCTCTTCTCAACACAATTATTTCTTTTACCGGCCACTTCAAAATTGGCAGCTAATGACATTTGAAAACACTTCAGTCAGTGGGAACAGCCTGTTAAGGTTTCAGTAAAAGTTCATCCAAACCACGCAATTTCGGTTCGATGGGAACGTTGTATAAATACATAGCCCTGCCTAACCTTTTCCTACAAAGACGACATGACATGGGCGAACTGTAAGTGGCCTAAAAAGAAATATAAACCGTGCTGTACCACGAGACGTGTCAACAATTTCACGACCATTCAGCATAGGATTTTTTGAAATTGAATGTAAGGCACATTAATATTTATTTTCCGCGAATTTTAAAAATTAAATAAAAGTTTGATGTTGTAATTAATTGCATTTGTCGATGATTTGCTCGGGATTTTCCTTTTTTTCTTTCTGGAGCACATTGTTCATTTCACCCATTAAACAAATTTCTGCTCAAGCTGTACACATGTCAAGTACGCCAACAAACCTTTCCTCTTAACACATATATTCAAATTCAACGGCTGTTATATTAACCCACTGCACCAACCACTCACACGAGACCCACAAAATCCTATTCACAGATGTCGCTACCATCGGATAGGGGGTAAACAATTTCATTTATTTTGACATTTCTTCGCAAACCTTTCAGTTTTTCCCCAAAAAACCACTGACGTGTACTGTAGATCAAACAGATTTCCTTTCATTTATCAATATAAACGTAAAGTTTCTAACTGGAATCATGGTTTAGCATTCACTAGACCTGGTCATAAGCTGATACACAAACAAATTATTCCATCCAACTGCCCAGCGAACCAACGTCAACAGATTAATCTTTGCTCGGCTCCACCATCCCCCGACGTGGCTAATTTCGGTTGAAACTTTGTTGTAAATAAAAAAAAATCACTTGGCTTTCGTCCAAAAATGATTAGCGATAAATACAAATTCCTCGTCTATGCCTTGGGAATATTCTTCTGCTACTTCTACTACGGTATCATTCAGGAGAAAATCACAAGAGGACGGTACGGCGATGCTACGAACGAAGATGGCACAGTCGGCGAGAGGTTCACATATGCGTTGGCCCTAGTTTGGGTGCAATGCTTCTTCAACTACATCTTTGCCAAGGGTAACTAGTGTTTACAGTCTAGTTTGATGGTTGAATGATAAATTTGTGTTTCTTTGCAGGAATGCTCTTGGCTAAACCACAGAAGGAAGACACCACACACACGGGCTATTACGCGGTGTCCTCCCTTACATATCTTCTGGCCATGGTGAGTTCGAATATGGCGCTGCGGTGGGTGCCGTATCCCACTCAGGTGGTCGGCAAGTCAGCAAAACCCATTCCTGTGATGATCCTGGGCGTGCTCATTGGCCGGAAGTCATACTCGTGGACACGGTATGGTTGTGTGCTGACCATCGTCGCCGGAGTGATTCTGTTCATGTACAAAGAGGGGAAAGTCAACCCAAGTCTAGCACAAGAGAAAACCTTTATCGGAGAGCTGCTCTTGTTCCTCAGTCTGTCGATGGACGGACTCACTGGCGCTGTTCAGGAGCGCATGCGATCCTCCAGCGCACCCTCTGGCCAGCAAATGATGCTGTCCATGAACTTCTGGAGCACAGTAATGCTGGGTTCCGCAATGATTATCACAGGTACGGCAAACAGAACAAACTCGACTGTGAACCTTCTTTGAATTCGCTTGTATTTCCAGGGGAAGGCCGGGACTTCATATCATTTGCCTCTCGTCACTCTGAATTGTGGACGCATTTGGCCAGTCTGGCCATCGCCGGTGCTCTGGGACAACTGTTCATCTTCCTGATGGTGGCTGGATTTGGTCCGTTGGCGTGTTCTGTAGTAACGACGACGCGGAAGTTCTTCACAGTGCTCTTCTCGGTGATATTCTTTGGCAACCTTCTCATCCCACGCCAGTGGTTTGGTGCAGTGCTAGTGTTTGCCGGCCTGTTTGCTGACATGGTATTCGGCAAGAAGACCTCGCCCAAGAAGCCCATTGCGGACGACAAAAAGAAGCTGTTGTCATAGAAAATGGGCGTCTAAGTCGGAAGAGAGCCGCCACATGAGAGCAGCATGGTGTCCAAAGATTTCACCGTATTTGTACAATTATCTTCGTTTTTATTCACCTAACTTGCCGTGCATTGGCGACATATGCGGCATGCTTTGAATGGATGTTATTTAAGTAGAAATTTAAATATTTTTTGTATTACGAACCCAAACGCCAGGATATCGAACAATGTGATGCGTTTTTAAAGAATAAATATCAAATGAACAAAGTGCTGGTGACTTTTCACCAATATACATATTTCGTTGATTGTTTCCGTTAGGGATTCTCTTTATTGCAAAGAGCGTTAGTAATAATTTGAGAGATTTTCGGTAAAATATGCATCAGGGAGCAGGCAAGGATGAGATCAACACACAAAAGCTACGGAGGGGTAGAACTTGACGGTATTCCCTTTCGATGGATCGCTCAAATTGTTGAGGTAGGATTCCCCAAGGTGTGTATTTGTTCGCATACAGACAGCACTACATGTTTAAAAAAGGTAAGCAATGGATTACTCCCCCTCATCATCTGGTTTTTTTTAGGTAATTTTACATTTCCATTTCTTAGTCTAATTTGTTGGGCTCAAGGCCAGATTGACGTTGAGTAATAAAGTCGTCCTCTTAAGTAAACATGTGGCAGATTTCAAAAATCATACTCGGTTACCCGTAACCTTTGACGCAGTGTATTAATTATAAAGGCATACAGAATATCTCAGATGGCTGGATGCTGTGGTAATAGGGTAGACACTGACTGGCGTAACTGTTACTACTCTATCAACTGACAGAAACTATAGAAAGCGCCCTTGATGCGAAAGAAATAGTTATATGTGCTTTCTTGGATATTGAAGGAGCATTTGACAACACATCCCAAGATGCAATTGTTCGGGCTCTGGACAAAAAGGAAGTAAACCACATAGTATCGAAATGGAAGTATGAACTCCTGAGCACAAGATCAGCGGAGACTCACACACCAGGAGGCATAATAAAATTCGACACAACAAGAGGATGCCCACAAGGAGGAGTTCTATCTCCTCTCATGGAGCCTAGTTGTTAGACGAGCTTCTAGAGATACTAACTAACCATGGCATCAGATGTCAGGCATATACCGATGACATAGTAATCATAGCCAGAGGAAAAATGGAGGAGACCCTATGCGATATTATCAAATGGGTGCCTGTCGGCTGGGCTAAGCCTAAATCCGGCAAAAACCACCATAGTACCTTTTACAAGAAAACGGAAACTGGAACGACTCCGGTAAAAGAAGTTGAATATGTGGGAGTAATCTTGGACAGCAAACTGATCTGGAAAAAACATACAGAAGAGATAACCAGAAAAGCGACGCGTGCTCTGATGATTTGTCGAAGCTTGGCGGGCAAATCCTGGGGATGCAGTCCAAGTATTCTAAGATGGATGTACATCTCTATTGTTCGACCTACAATAACCTATGGTGCAATAGCATCGACCAAGAGAACCAATCTGATCAGCGCGAGGGAGACACTCAGCAAAGTTCAAAGGTTGGCATGCCTCTGTATTACAGGCGCCATGAGAACTTGCCCAACTGCGGCCATGGAGGTGCTACTGGAGCTGACTCCCTTGCATCTAGTGGTTGTGCAATCATGAGAATGGCAAAAGAAGGGATAGGTAAAGACAGGTGCATTACACCGAGGCAATTCGACGCACTAGTCAAAGAGTTACCACTCCTGGCCATTCCGAAGGATGACGTGATTAGGAAATTTAATTTCCAAAAGAAATTTACCAGCAAGCTCAGCACTAAAAGGGACTGGAGCAATGAATCCATGGTCCATAGACTGAGCAGCAACACGGTAAAATGGTATACAGACGGATCAAGAACTGATGAAGGAACTGGAGCAGCAGTTTTTGGACCCAGGATAAAATACTTCGAACCCATGGGCAAATGTACCAGCATCTTTCAAGCGGAAATTTATGCCATAGACAGATGCGTTCAGATCAATCTTGAAAGGAATTGTACCAACTGCGACATAATGTCGGACAGCCGAGCCGCTATTATGGCACTGGACTCCTACATCATCAAATCCAAACTTGTATGGGAATGCTTGCAAAAGCTCAAAGAGTTGAGTAGGAGAAACCGAGTAAAACTCTGCTGAATACCTGGCCATACGGGGATAGAAGGCAATGAAATGGCCGATTCCCTGGCAAGGAAAGGAGCATCAGAACCCTTCATAGGCCCTGAACCATTCTGCGCTGTAGAAGGCCATCTCCTCAGAGAAGAATTCAGGGAACTGGAAAGAAGGAATCGGATAGAAACCTCGAATAACGCTAGTGGAATGAAGCAGGCCAAGAAACTCCTAGGGCAATATAACCGGTAGAGATTCGAGGCATGCATCAAAATGAGCAAGAATAACCTCTGTATCCTAACAGGCTTCCTAACGGGGCACTGTAGACTCAGGGAGCATCTAAGGAAACTAGGGGTATCAGAAGAAGGTCTTTGCAGGTTTTTTGGAGAATTTAATGAAATTTCAGAACATACATATACTTAAATTTTGTGAGGCTCTAGCCCACAAAAGAAAAAGATATCTGGGCAAGTACTTACTATCAGAAGAAGAAATGCAATCACTAGAACCATCCTTCATTCTCAGATTCCTGAAGGAAACTGGCTTAGAGAGAATACTCTAGAACAGATTTCTTCAGCTATGCGCAATAGAAGTCCATTACCCTCAATACAACTCTGAAAAGAACTGCATTTGAGGGGAACTCGTAATTGTGCTAAGGTATTGAAAGGGGGCACAATAGATCTTAAAGGTTGCGGTGCAATATACCCTCAACCATAATAATAACTGTTACTACTCATCAACTGTGCTTATTTTACCTCCTAGTGGTACCCATCGGATACTGGTTGATGCCCATCCGGACGCAACTTGCTAAACTTACAGGCGCGAGTGTTGAACAAGGGAAAATAGCAGCACTATAAAGACGACAGAGGATGAACTCTCTCGATGGGGTCAACGGTAACGTCACAGCTTCAAATGGAAGTACCACTTTACTCGGGGTACTTCGACCCATTCGAAGCTCAGGCCAGTAAAAATTCCCAAGAATGCATCAGGTTTTTGGAATAGAGACGGTGACGGATGAAACCATGAAGGGCCAACGGCAACGCTCACATCACCGAAGTGGGTTACTGACATCGGTTATTCTCAAAAGGCCACTCGTCCTAGGGGTTTCAAATCAAGGAATTGGCCATCCAGGATGGGGGTTGTTCCGCCGAGGTAACTTCCCCACCACATAAAAAAAACTAGTTATGAGAGAGACACAAGACTCAGATAACAACCGGCCCCCCTTCTTAAGACGACAACAAAAACGTTTACGGACTATGAATTGTGAGTATGCACTTGGAACGTACGTACGCTGTACACTCCTGGTGCTGCTCAAAAACTTGAATCTGTTCTCACGCGGTACAAGGCAGATATTACCGCGGTCCAGGAGATACGGTGGATAGGATCGGGCATGCAAAAAAGGAAAGATTGTGACAGCTGTAAGCTGCCACATAAGAGTGCACATGTTAGGATGCGGACTCGTCGTGGGAAATAGACTACGGTCAATGATAATCGACTTCAAGCCGATCACCGATCGTCTGGCTGTGATCCGCATTAAGGCAACATTCCAAAACATCAGCATAATATGTGCACACGCCCCTACCGACGAGGCTGATCACTCTAGCAAGGAGGAATTTTATGACCTCCTGGACGGAGCCTGTCGGGAGTATGATGGCAAAATCATACTTGGAGATTTCAATCCTAAAATGGGTAAGGGAAACATCTTTGGCGGATTAGTCGGTAAGTACAGCCTCCACGATAGACAACGGCTACCGGTTAATCGATTTTGCAGAAGGGCATAATACGGTGATAAGTAGCACTAGATTTCCAAAACTTAGAATCCACACAGCAACCTGGTAATCTCCAGATGGTCGAACCGCCACCCAAATTGACCACGTGCCAGCATCCTGAATGTATAAACATTTAGAAGGGCAAATGTCGACTCTGACCACTTTCTTGTTGCAGCCAAATTCAGAGCCCGACTATCCAACGAGAAGAAGCTGCGAGCCGCCCAAAAAAAATTCAACGTTGGAAGTCTTAGCACGACTGGAGTAGCCAGGGCCTACAGAGAGTACCTAAGTGAGAGACTCTGCATTCACCACCCACAAACTTCAACAACATGTGGAACCAATACCGCGACGTCATCAAAGAGGTAGCCGAAACCGCAATAGGCTACCAACCACCACCTATAAAGAGCCCTTGGTATGATGACGAATGCGTACTTCGGAAAAAGGTGACAGAAAATGCACACTTGCTAACACTGCAGCGTAAAACAAGAGCAGCAAGGGAAGAGTACCGAAACAAAAGAAGGGAGGAAAAAAAGATCCTGCGTAAGAAGAAAAGGCCCTACGCAGCTTCCCAGCTCAAGGGTATCAAGGAGTCTTGCGATAGAAACAACATCCGGTCGTTTTTTAGAAGAGCCAAGCAGCTGGCCTTAAACTCGGAACGCAGGCTCTTCGAAATAGTGAAGGAAATCTAGTCACCGAAGCGCAGAGAATAGTATATGTACATATTTAAGAAGCATTTCCAGCAGCTTCTTAATGGGCATCACGTAGAGAGAGTGATAGGGCCAGAAGAGAACCCACCTCCAGTCAATGAAGAAGCCACCCCCCTACCAGTTTTGAAGAGGTCAGCTCGGCCATCAAAAAGCTGAAGAACAACAAAGCCGCCGGCTCCATTGGCCTCCCAGCGGAACTTTTCAAACATGGTGGTGATGTTTTGGTGGGGTGCATGCACCAAACTATTAACCAAGTATGGGTAGATGAAGCCCTGCCCGATGACTTGACTATCAGTTCTGTATGCCCCATCTTCAAGAAAGGAGATTCTATGTCTTGCAAGAACTACCGAGACATAGCCCTGGTGAATGTCGCATACAAGATTCTATCCAACGTACTGTGTGAACGTCTGAAACCTTTCTGCAACACACTAATCGGCACGTACCAGTGTGGGTTCCGGCCCGGCAGACCGACATTCGACCAAATTTTCGCACTGAGACAAATCCTGGAAAACACCAACGACTTTCAAGTCGAGACTCATCACCCATTTATCAAATGCATGCTCTACAAAACGCTAATCCTTCCAGTTTCTATATGGAGCCGAGTGTTGGACGATAAGTAGGAAAGCAGAGCACATTTTGGGTACTTTTGAGAGAAAAATTCTCCGTCGAATTTTCGGTTCCGTATGCGAGGAGGGCGAATGGAGGAGAAGATACAACCGCGAACTCTACGAGCTGTACAAAGATGTGGATGTAGTCCAAAAACCCAAAAAAACGACGACTACACTGGACCCTTACTCTGTATCGATATTTGAATAGCACAAATATGCGAAAATGCTTTGCGATTCTACTTCTAATCGGTACTCTGTATGAAAGTAGAATCGAGTGCTTTTGTTGCCAATTGCATCCAACAATTTGCTAATTTCGAAATTTAACTTCGAAGGAAAAAAAATAATTTGACAGTTCAAATTCAAGCAGAGAACAATTTTATTTCTTAAAAGTTAATGTGTTTTGGATTTATGAAATGAATTTGGACCTAAAATGTGAAAATAATTAATACAAAGTAATAAGAGAGTGTTGAATAGTGGTTTAATGAAGAAAATATTGCGGCTGGAAGAATTGAACGTCGACAGGTGGTACATAATGCAGACAATACTGAGAGGTAAACAAAGTGTTTGCAACAATATAAAAGCATACCGTGTTTATATTTATGTTTGTCTATAATTTCAGAAGTCTTTTGTCTATGTGAGGTTACATTAATGCTTGTTTAAAATAGCATAAAGCATGAATTGGCAGGGTGTTGTCGACGAACTGCAGTGCCAAAATACATACATACATATGATCAAATTGGTTGCTAATTGAAGTTCTTGGCTACCGGCATCCAATTCGAAGGGACACTACATATAAGCATTGTAAAAACTGTGACTAGTAATAAATAAGTAATGGAAAATATAAATGCAAACAATTTTGAAAATTGATAGTATCTATATTTCATGCATATAATTTAGATTGTCCCTTAGAACCACGTATTTGAAAACATTACCGCACTACAAAACGTGAAAACATTTTCTTTACTATATTCCTGTACTTATTCAACTGACTTATAACACAAAATAAAAATTTATAAAACAAAAGCATTTGGCATTAAATGGGTAATATTTAAGTGTTTTAGTAACAGATTCTATTGAGAAAAGTTTTCACGTTTGTTATCATATACAAATAAATATTTGTAAGTCTTTTTTATGGCAAAATACTTACATACATTTTCAAAGAAAACTTATTTGCTTTGTTCATCATTCGACAACCAACCCATCATCGAACAAAACTATGCGAATTCGAGTGATTCTGACATTGATTTAAGCAATAGAGAGTACCAATTTTGCGAAAACAAAGAGTGTCGAAGTTGGCAACCCAACACTACTCGATTTTCGAAAATGTGACTTTGCTATTAGAGTTAGAGAGTACCGATTTTGCGAATTCGAGTAATTTCATATTAGAGTAGCAATACAGAGTAAGGGCCCTGGCATGGCCACATCGAGCGAATGGACAACAACGCTCCAGCAAAGAGGATCTTCGAGAAATCGCTCAAGAAGAAAAGGAAGACCGAACCTCCGTTTCAAGCACCAGGCTATCGCGGATACCAGAGCGCTTGGTCTGGATAACTGGAAACAGCGTGACTGGGACCGCAGGCCATGGAAGGCTGCCGTGTCTCAGGCAGAGACCCTTTACGGGTCGGGAGCCCGCTAGGTAACAGAATATCTCAACCTCTGTCGCCGTTTAAAATACTGATCTTCCTTTTCTTTTGCTTGAGCTACAGTCCGGGCTGGACCTGGGCAACAAATCTCTCCAGCTGGTGCGACCTTAACGCAGCTGCCTCCAATTACGCACGCCAAGTTGGCTGTGATCATTTTGCATTGCCACTGAGCTGTAGAACAGAACTGGGGTAATCAAAGTCTTATAGAAGATCCTAGCAGTTAATGCAAATTCACTGATTGGGATCCACCGAAAAGAGTCGCTATGTAAGTTGCTTGAGACCGACCCAACTCTGTGCAAGTAGGTGGTGTTGCGACCTTCATTCGTAAACAAATTCTATTTAAAGAGGTGTACAGTAGTGAAGTGCGAAGGTTTCAGAAGAAGCGTGTATTGCGTATATCCCCCTTCGTAGTGGATAGAAGATGTACGTGGTAGCGCTTTTATGTGCCTGATGCTACTCAATCCAGATTTTTCTCAGAGCTCGAAACATTGTTTCGTTGCCTAAGTGTGGAATCGAGAGAGAACGCCAAACAGCAAATTGGGATATGACACGATTGGGGTCAAAACACCGTCGAGTTTCGGTCGATCTGACAGAGACAGACAGTCCATTGTAAAAATGCTATCGTTCTCCTGAGCTACGACCTTGAGAATAGGGCCCTTGTGCACAACTTCTTAACATCGAGCACAAGACGACTGGATGGCGCAGTTGGTTAAGTGCCGGCTCCAAGTTAGGGGGGTCCCAGGTTCGAATCCTAGTGAAATCGAATCTGGTCCAGTCACCATTTGCGGTTGGGATAAAATTAACGGCACTGGAGTAGGTTGCTACCTGGCAGTACAATGGACCAGTTTTGAGTCTGAGTGCTCCAGTAATGTTTCAAAAACCCTCCAAAAAAAAAAAAACATCGAGCACTGGCGAGAACACGGGTCTCACCAAGTCCAATAATGTAAATTTGGCACACAACGCAATTTGGAACTTCAAACGATCTTCGCATCACTGAAAAAGAAGAAATAAGTGGGAATTGACGGAATATCGAACATTGAGCTTCGACATGTCCCTCCAGCAGAGGTTGAAATTTGCACCATTCTGTTCAACAATCCTCTGGTTAACACGCATTATCCAGAGCATTGGAAAACAGCTGTAGGGAAACCGATCTGCCAAATCTCCAGTCAATAATTCTCCTTCCAAATATCAGCAAGGTATTCGAAAAAGGTATCAACAGAGCCTTGCTGAAGTGGGTTGACGATAATCACTTAGTTCCGGATAATTAATTCGGTTTCAAGGCGGGGCATGATACACTACACGCCACGACGAAACTGGTGTCCGATATCTAATGAAACAAAAACAATGCACAGGGGATTTGCTGGTTGATTTGGAAAAGGTTTTCGTCACTGATTGGCTAGAAGGACTATTTTACAAGTTGAACAGATGGGGCATTAATAAATTGCTCCTTAATACGGCTCAATATGCATATCGGCAGAAAGTTCGTTGTGAAAAATGGAGACTTGACTTCTGCTGGTACTTCTAAGATAAATAAACTGGGCAAGTGCGAGTTGTACTCGCACGGGGAAGGTTCCGTCGCATAATATTGATGGATGATTTCTGAATATCAAACGGCGTTTCCAAACTATTTCAGTTGAATTTTCTTCTAAATTCAACCCAAATCAACCATTTATTCATAAATTCATACATCCAAACAAACAAATGTTCACCCCGACGAAGACCAACTAGCGAAAGACTCTGTGGTATCCCTATGTTCTACATAATAAACTGGGAAAGTGCGAGTTGTACTCGCACGGGGAAGGTTCCGTCGTATAAAATTGATAGATGATTTCTGAATATCAAACGACGTTTTCAAACTATTTCAGTTGAATTTTCTTCTAACTACAACCCAAATGAACTATTCATTACTACATTTATGCATTCAAATAAACAAACATTCATCCACATTCACCTCTATCCAAGTTTATCCAACACAGAAAATCCCTTGCATCATACACATACCTAATCACTGCTTATGCCTGCGGTATGTGTGTGTTCATTTCTGTTGGGCATTTAGGGGTGAGATCGAAAAGATAACGCTCATCAACGAATAGAGTGGCCGAACACAGCATGAAATTATGTGTGAAAATGAACATTTTTTCTTATTTTAAATCTTAGATATCTCAAAATTTCAACATAAATCGATATTTTGAAATGTATCATTTCTTAATGCTTACATTGATGTCTTCAAAACTGCGTTTTCAGATCTTCAAAATTCGCATGTCGATGATTGGCCGTTTTTCGCCAATATCTCCAAAACCATTAGGGCCAGAATGCTCGCAATGGATTTTTTCAGATTTTTAAACACTTTGGTTTAGAAATGGCAGGGGGGACGCATTTAAAAAAACTTTGGGGCTCCATATTTTCCAAACGGTATTTTGGATAAAAAAGTGTTGAAAGAAACCTCCACCTCATTTCGAAAGATCTGTCGATTGATATATATTTCGATGGAGTGCGACAATTTTTCAAAATTAATGTCAATTTCACCTGTACTGGAGCCACCCCCAAATGGCCCCACTTTTTAAAATCGCTGGATAGGCAATGACATCTAGGTCTGAAGTACCTAATTCCAAAATTTCATGCCGATATCTTCATAAACTTCGGAGATAAAAAAGTGTGACAGACACGACGGACGGACGGACGGACGGACACACTGAAATTATAAAGGTTCCGTTTTTGTAGACGGAACCTTAAAAATAAATAATGGGTAAAATTTTAAAGTATAACTTAGGGCTTTAATTTGATGTATCCATGTCAGTTGTAGCTTATTCCGGTAAATTTTAATTTAGTGGATAAACTTTCAGCAGATCACCGACTGTTCACTCACTCTTGACGCTGACTGTATTATATTCGCTTGCCACTGTGAATGACACTCATAAGATCCCAAATCGTCTAGAGCCATAACAGTGTTGCTTTTTCGGCTTTAATCCGTGGGTGCTTAAAGCGACATTTCGTCGGTGGAAAATGATTAATTTTTATATACATTAATTAATTAATTGATTTTTAACTCGAGGGCTTTAACATTAGATTCTATGTTGTCTGGTGTTTTTGCTCGCAATGTACTTGTGAATCACAAATTCGTAACCTAATTTTTTTCTACACATACAATGTATGTATGTATGTATTCCACAAATTTTTGATAAGACTGCAAAAAGTAGTGAGAAAAAACTTGTAGACAACTGTTAAAAAGTGCCGTTGCACTGGATTTGTGATTGACATGTAGCAAACAAGTGTAATAAAATGTTTTTGCGTCTCTAGTTCGCGACAAAAAAGAAATTTTGTTCGGAAAACTTTCAAGTGGCTTGACTCATGGTATGAAAATGTGTGAGTGGAGGAACGTTTTGAGTTCCCCCATATCTCAAGCCATTTTGCGGAATAAGGACTGGAAATACCTTCGGGACATTGGGTGGCAACATTTAAAGTTAAATACTTTTTTATGTACCTTTTTATGCACACACATATGCTGCAAAATTCAAATATTAAATTTTTATAGGTTATAATTGATAATTCAAGGGAAACTGGTTGTGTGGGTGGTAGAAATAGTACAATGCCAGATCTCGAGAATATTATAATTTATATTATCAGTAAGGAGTCACCTTCGCTCAGTGAGATTGTTGACGATACCCGCTCAACAACTTCTGAGAACTTACCGAATATTGATCAGAATAAATTAAAAAAATCTCATAAATATGTACATGTGCATATTAATTTCTTTTTCCATAAGGTCATGTCTTCCATCAAAAAAAGTGTGCACCGAACGAAAGGAAGATTTAAAGCTCGAAGACCTTAAAATGATGACTCCGAACGGCGAGACGAAGAAGCTTTTTCTAGACAGTTACTCTCTTAGAGCATTATTAGTGACTCGAAAGAAATGGAGCCGTGGAAAAATGTTAGATGTTTTTTCGAGATTCGAACCTTTGACCTCGAGCGTAGGAGTCGACGCACCTACCCACTACACAACGGTCCCCACCTGAAACAAAACAGCTACAGTACCTCACAAAATTTAGCATACACCTATCAGAACAAAGAAAATTATAAAGAATTGTAGAGAATAGAGTTTGCTAGGCAATATGTAAATCACCCAGAAAGCTTTTGAGAAAGTTGGGTTATGTTTTCAAACGGAACAACAATAAACCACTTTCGATCAGGTAATATGCAAGTTGTTCGGAAAGGACAAAACACAGCGCTTAAATAAAGGTTCTCCGTACAACACGGAGGAGGTTGTGTGATGTTGTAGGATTGTATGGCTTCAAGTGTCTGCGGGAGAACACCATGGCCCATAGAGAACACCATGGCCAAATTGAGTATTTGAATATTTTCAAGTAAATTCTAAGGAGTTTCAGAAAAATTAAGCATACATTAGGATTATTGCCTTTAAAAGGATAATGATCCGAAGCACACCTCTTACTAAGTACGTGAATAGTTGTTTTATATTGCTTAAAGTGCAACTTAAAACACCTCCACCGATTGATCTAGGTCCGATTGAACACCCATGGCGTGAGATAAAACTGCTGCTTGAAGAAAGTCTCTTCTCTAATAAGCAGAAACTGAGATTACAAATCCAGGCAGCCTGGGAAAGCATATTGTCATCTTTTACGAAAAAACTTATAAAACTCATACCCTGGCGATTAAAAGCTATAATAGATGCTGGAGAAGGTGCTAGCCGATAGCAAAATTTTATTTTTTGTCATTTTTTATTTAGTGTTTAATAGATAATTTGGATCAACTTTTAGTTTTTTTCAGTGTATACTCATTTTGTGCTTTTAAATTAAGTACTTTTTATATTTCGCTAAAAATAGTCTTTTCTGTTTAATATTTTACTGCTTTAATTTTTTGTCTTTTTTTAAATGAAATATGTGTTATTGAAACTACATTTTTGTATTTTTAATAAATTACCTTTTTTGAAGAAGAAAAAATCAAATATATTTTCAGGCATTGGGTGTATGCTCAATTTTGTGAGGTACTGTATATAAAGTTAAATCTAAATCTAGATACAGTGCGACCTCAATAAAAGCAACTAATAGAAATTAGGGCAGTTGCTTTTATTGAGTTTGTTGCAATAATCGAGTCAAAAAAATGTAGGTGCCAAAAATGAGACAAAAAGTTAAAAACGTCAGAATAGTATTGTAAAAAGAACGTGTTTTCCATTGGTAAGGAGACCAAAACTGATAATTTAATTTAATTCATAACAATAAAAAAATTCAAACTTTAATTGTTTTTTTTTTTAAAAT
Source organism: Myathropa florea (assembly GCA_930367185.1). Taxonomy (NCBI): domain Eukaryota; kingdom Metazoa; phylum Arthropoda; class Insecta; order Diptera; family Syrphidae; genus Myathropa; species Myathropa florea. The sequence continues at coordinate 36,195,963 of OV884004.1, read as the reverse complement.
TGGGACACTTTTGATTATGTCTTTTTCGACACAGAATTCTTTTCCACAGCAGACAGTCGTATATTTTCCAGAGCTAAAATGTGAAGCATCATTTTCTTCAGCTCATTGTAGGCAAATGTTTAGTGCTCGAATTGCAGCCTCTGCTTCAAATTCTTTTTCGTCATCACTTTCGACTTTTGATTCCGGATTACTACTAGTCGGTTCCAAATTGGATTCATTTTCGGCAATCGAATCAGTTATGTCCTGGGAACTGTCAACTCTTGAACCAAATCGTTAATCGATGATATTATTTTGGGCTCTTTTAGGATTTGGTCCCTTATAAAAATATGTATTCATGAGTTCATGAAACAATAGTTGCTTTTATTGAGTCGCCATTTTTTGAAGAGTTGTAATTACTGAGTCAGCAATGGTAAGATTTAAGGTGTTGCTTTTATTGAGGAGTTGCACGTATCGAGAGTTGCTTTCATTGAGGTCACACTGTACAACAGTCGACTAAGCTGGAAGTTGGTAAAATTTGGAAACTTTTTCAAGTTCGTAAACTGCCTACTGGATGAAGGTGTTATAAAATCCAAAGAATTTATAATGTCAATGGATGGATTCAGTTCTATTAGTCTGACCTCCTTCATATTAAAGGTTCTCGAACGAATCCTGGACAACCACATATGGGACTCTGTAGTATAAACATCCCTGTCAAAATTTCAAAACGCATACCTCAAAGGAAGATCCACAGAAACGGCTCTCCATGAAGTAGTGCGGAAAAAAAACAGCTCAGTTTTATAAAAGTTAAGTGTACGTAGTACAATAATATAACTAATAGCTGTACCTCAAAAACTAGAACTGTTAGAGAAAAATTGAGGGTAAATTTAAAATTAGCAACATCGAATTAGTTAACATGATACTTTTGTTCCCTTGAGTAATATTTCACCAACCCTTCCGTCCCCTAATTTTTGAAATCGAAAATTGCGGTTCCAAGCCTAGTTATTGAACTTCACGATAAGCATATTAATACGCGTTTTGAAGACTTTCCTATAAAAAAGATGAAGTGTTTCTGGTTCTCATTCATTCATCTGGCGATGTCTCAAATTTTAGTAAGTTGCAGTAAGTGAAGGAGTAAGGCGACGGGATAGCGCAGTTGTTTAGGTGCCTGCCCCAAGTTAGAGGGGTCGCAGGTTCGAACCCTACTGAAATCGAATCTGGTCCAGTCACCGTTTGCCGTTGGGATCAAATTAACGGCACTGGAGTAGGTTCCTACCTGGCAGTACAATGGACCAGTTTTGAGTCTGAGTGCTACAGTATGGCTTCAAAAAACGTTCCGAAAAAAAAAAAGTGAAGGGGTAGGCGACTGGATGGCGCAGTTAGTTAAGTGCCTGCCCTAAGTTAGAGGGGTCCCCGGTTCGAATCCCAGTGAAAGCAAAGTTAATAGGCTTTTATCCGGTTTTTCAAATCTGGTCCAGTCACCACCTGTCGTTGGGGTCAAATTAACGGCACTATCACTGGAGCGGTCGATCAGTGGTAGTGTGCTGGTGAATTCACTACCAGCCCCCTAACCTAACCTAATCTATGTGAAAGGGGTGGGCCTTAGCTTACGCACGATTTGAGGTTTTTGGGTACGGAATATTCTAGACTATCCGATAATCGAATTTCATTGTATTAGTGACCGTAAGAAATAAAGTTATCTGAAAGCTTCATCTTTTCAACCGTTACCTGCAAAGCAGTTCAATTAGTAATTCCCACGAATATGACGTCATAAACAGAGAGTTGCTTCATTTTATCGCATAAAATATCCTCCACCTCCCCAACTCTCACAAATTAAATAAAGAACATTCTTGAAAGACAAACCTTCCAGAAATGATATCGATTTTCAGAATCATTTGACGCAGGTTACAGAAATAACGATGCAAAGCACTTAAAACCAAAACCTCCCCATAACCTCAAAATACCGCATGCAGTCGCTCACATTCACTTTCCTGAACGTCACTTAAAGACACAAAAATAAACAGATTCACCTAATCACAGAGTCCCTGCCCCGCAATCTCTTAGTGAGTTGCATCCCGTCAATTACCAGATATCGTTTCGCATCTGTCAAACATCCGCCCCCCCCTCTAGCCATAACAAGTGCTTTCGAATGAAAACAAACACAGTTCGCAGTGCGCACACCATGCTCGCCGCCCTCTCAGTAGCTTTCAAATACGAATCACGCGACAAAACAAACGGCAAGCTGTCTTTGTCGTCGCCCGCTCAATTTCCCCAAAAGCCTGCGCACTGCATCCTTCGTCAAGAGAAGCGGAGCGACGACGACGTGCCAAAAGACATACCCCATGCAAAATCCCACATATGGTTGTCCTTGTCGGTCTCCCGATGTTTTGCCTCCGCAAAGCTTCCTTCCAACGCAAATCGCCCCACGGTTTGACATCTGTGCGCCTCTGCTTGGGCTAACAATTTTCATTCAATCCGTCAGTTTGCCGAGAGAAAATTTTTGCTCGCGTTCGTGCGAAGGGTTTCCCTGAGAAATTCGAAATAAATTTTCCAATTTTTTTTTGTTTCTCAGTTTCCGTTTGTTTCCGGTCGAATTGAAAGTTCGCGACTCTAAAGGTGATTAGCGGTGTAATAACGATTGCAACGGTGTAGTTCTGTCAAACGGCGAACACTGCCAGTCGTCGTCGATGCAAATGTGCGAATTGTGGTGACAAGTTCCGTGCGGTCCAATGCGTGTGACATAATTACTCGGTTGTGCTCTAAAAATATTTTGGAGGCGGGGTGTATTGCGCTGGTGGTGGTGTTTTTTTTGGATAAAACTAAAAATCTCTGTCTGTTGCGACTTGTGTAATTTAATTGATTTGTTGTCAGTTGATTTGCGGCGATATTTGGCAGCAATTCGAGCCAATCATTCAATCAACCGTTTGGATGCGCTGCTTCTGCTTTCCATCGGTGTTTTGTGTTGAAATTGATTTTTTGCCTCCTCGCTAGGCCAGCACATCGTTCGGGGGTGAGTTCACAAACACGGTGTACAATATATTGTTGTTGTCAGCTGAAGTGATAGCCTCAGGCGCTCAGCGTGTCATTGTTGAAATGTCAATGAGAGGTTATGTTCTGTGTTTTTTCTCTGCTCTGTGCTTCCTGACAGTGGTCCAAAGGGTGTGAGGCATGACCTCTAGAAGGTTTCCTCACTCAGTTTCGAGAACACGAGAGTGTGACTTGACAGAAGAGCAGAGTTGTTAGGAGGAGCACACATGTTCCCATCAACTGTGCACTTTATGATAAATTTAGACCAAGTGCTGAACGTTCAACGCTCGGAATTTGTTGATGAAAATGCTTTGTTTTCCCTCTGCAATCTAATTGTTTGTTTGTGTTCGTTTGATTTTCAAAGCGAATTGCGTAGACGGCCACTCATTCATGTTGAGCGGTTCTTTTGGGGGGAAAATTACGTCAAGTTCTGACTCATTTTCATAAGAAATTTGCGAATGCTATGAGTTATTGATATTTTCACTTTAATTTTTGGTCAGGCATCGTCCACTTTATTTATAACTTGCTTGTGGCTGTGAAATGGTCAATTAACTCTGCAGTCCATAAAGCAGCGACATTTCGGATTGAGGCACTAATTGGTGAGAAGTACATTTCCGTTTCACCGGAAACCGTTTAAATTCGTTCTCTGTATCGACCTGACGTGGCTGAGGAGAGTGCGAGGGATTAATCAGCCCACGGGTTGGGTCACTGCGTTTTAATCAAATCCCAGAGACGTCTCACTTCGAACCTACCCTTAAAGAGGCTCTTGCGGGTTGATTATGATGGACGTTGGATGACTCATTTATGACAACACAGTTATGAAGGACTGTCGTAAAACTTTAGTGTTTGATTATAGTGGGCTTGCCACGTAACTTAATCAGGCATTTGGTTGTTGGGAAGAAGCAATCTGTTTCTTTGTAAAATCAGTTTGTGTGGCTGTTGACCTTCAGATAAAGAATATTGCAAAACTTCTTACAGAACGTCGTTCCACGTTAAGTACACCATCTTATGCTGCAGAACACCATGCAGAATCCCTTGAAATGACGAAATTCTGAGTAAAATGTTTTATTTTTCTTATTCCTAATAGAGTCTAATAATGTATGCGACCCTGTTAAAATTAGCACAGGCATTAATAAAGAAAATTGCTTTAAGGCAATGTATCCATTTGAAAGGAGACCATTTCGACGGCGCCAAGTAACGAGGATCAGTCTCCTTAGGATCGCAGACAACATCTTCTCTGCCCTTTTATCTGACTAAAGGTCTGAAACGACTGGATGGCGGAGTTGGTTAAACTTTTTTTTTAAACTCTACACTGAAGCACTCAGACTCAAAACTGGTCCATTGTACTGCCAGGTAGCAACCTACTCCAGTGCCGTTAATTTCATCCCAACGGCAAATGGTGACTGGACCAGATTCGACTTCACTGGGATTCGAACCTGGGACCCCTCTAACGTGGGGCAGGCACTTAACCAACTGCTCCATTCAGTCGTATAACCATTTGTCGTATAACCAACCAGATTGTTGTATATATCTTATATATCTCAGGAGATGCTTCAGCTCTATTTTATTCAGACCCTCCAGCTCGTCGAAGAAGTTACTGCCTAGTGTTAGCAGTCTCCTTCCCCGCAAGGCTGGACAATCACATAGCAGGTGGCGGATGGACTCCTCGTCCCTGCAACATCTACAATAGTCGCTATGAGATACCTTACCTTCTTCTATCGGACAATATCCGGTGGGAACTCCCACAAACATTCGAATATCTTTGCGACTTATGCTAATCACTGATGATGATTTCTTCCACCAGCCATAGCGCTCTCGTCGTTGATCCAATGTCCAGATTCAGCCATCGCGCATTTGCTCTTTCTAAGGCTTCGTCTTCTATTTTTTTCCTTGGGAAACTTAATGGCATGTTGACATAAGGTAGTGCTAGAGATTTATCTAGGTTGGGTTAGATAGATGGGTGCCCTTGCTGACATGAAGAACATGTCAACAGCTCACTTAGACCACTATAAGTCCATTCTGCCTCTAAAAGTTTAAACCGTGGAAAACCTAAAACTTCGATGTATCAACAGCTAAGTTAAACCACCCAGATAAAGTTATGTATCTCAGGAATTTGCTTAGCTCCCAGCTCCGAAAAGAAGAAACTTCCTAGGGTTTCCTTCCTCTTAACGGCTAGTGCAGGACAATCACACAGTAGGTGACGAATAGATTCTATTTCTTTCTGCGTCTCTACAGCTTCTTCAAAAGTCGTTATGGGGTATTCCCAGCCGTGCTGCGTGATTTCCTATCGCGCAGTGCCCTGTCACGACCCCAACGGCTGTTCGTACATCCCTTTGACTTAGCTTAATAAGAGTAGACACTTGTCCCACTGAAACAAGTGCTACTCCCACGGACATCGGACCATCGGACGCATCAACGGAAGTCCTCTCGAAAACGCTTAATACTCTGGGTATTGACGATGATTCACTATCGTCAGATTCGGAGTTTGAGCGGTTCTTCACCGCCAACTTGTATCGTCCTCCCCAGGAGAAAGAAGACTTTATGTCTTCCGTCTCGGACGAGGCCAACGACACTGCGGTGGAGGCATCTGTCATCAGTCGCAATTCTGCGGGTGATACAGATTAACCTTCACCGCTCCAAGGCGGCCTCCGCCAACCTCCTCATCCGACTAGCCACACATGGGGAGGACCTTGTCCTGATCCAGGAGCCCTGGACCGCTAAAAGTCTGGTGCTGGGACTCAGGACGCCTGGCTATAAGCTGCTTTACACCAAAAATGCAGCGACCCTGACACCACGGTGGTAAGCCTGGAGCTGAGTCAGCTCACGTGTTGGATGACCTCAGCATACCTCGCCTATGACAGACCCATCCCACCCACGACACTCACAAGGATAATCGCTATGGCGGAATCAAGCAACGCTTTCCTCATAATTGGCTGTGATGCCAACGCACACCACCAATTATGGGGAAGCTCCAATGACAACGAAATATGCTCCAAATGGTTTCCCTCGGACACTTTATTGGTTTGATCCCGGTCAAACCATGTGGCGGCACAATGGATCAACTCTGGTCTAAGTGCACATCTAAGCCACTTCATACCTACCTACCTAGCTTAATGAGGTCGGTAGATCTCCTCTTGTCGTAGACTGGCCATAACGATTTAGCTGTAGCGCATGTATCTAATCGACACCACCGTTTATTAGCTGCCTCGTTAGACTCAATGTCTACTTCCCTGTGCAAGGTGCTAAGCAGTGTGCTGGCCTCAGGCAGGGCCCGCGAAGAGCTTAGATGTGAACCAACCCTGGCCAGCTCATCGGCCTTTTCATTACTGGAAATTTCCATTTAGCCGGGACCCCAACAGAGGGTCACCTTATTGGCTACTGAAATATTGTCCTGTCTTTTGATGAACATTTTTACGAGCTTGGATCTTATCGATGTTGACTGTAACGCCTTAATGGCTGCTTGACTATCAACATAAATACTGATTGTTTGTCCTGAAATATTTTCCTCAACAAGCAGCTTTTTTATTGCAGCAACTTCCGCCTGAAAAACACTACAAGTATCCTCAAGTCTGAAAAACCGATTTGTATTTCGAGATTCAGAGTAGGCCCCAGCACAAGTACCTACCAACATCCATCTTGGATCCGTCAGCATAGATGGCAATTTCTTTTTCGGCACAGACTTTCCCCATATCTCATTCTTCCCTGCTGGGAATTCTTCGTTCACAGTTAAAATGTGGTATGATTTAGTCCGTTTCCGTCCGGAATGTCGATATATTCCTGTCTGTCCAGAATTAAGGCATAGGGCTTGGCTATCCATAGGCCAGATTCCCTTAGTCCTAGCTGCCAAGGTGCTGCAGTGGATATTAAGCGGAAGAAGATTCAATATTGTTTCCAGTGCTGCTGTTGGTGTTGATCTCATCGATCCTGTTACCGCCAGACAGCCTGCACTTTGAATCTTTGTCATATTTCCAAGGTGGTATTTTTTTTCCCAGTGCTTTCTACCAGACAATTGAACCATAGGTTAAGATAGTTCCGGGGCACCAAGGGATCACGGGAAATGAGATCGCTGATGAACTTGCTAGGCGAAGATCAGATGAGGCATTCTCAGGACCTGAACCTACGCTGGGACTGCCCGCGTCCTTGGTTAGGGCTTCCATCGATGGTTAGACTTTTCGAGAGCACAGACGCAGGTGGCATGACTCTCCAGGATGTAGACAGACTAAGCGCATGCTCCCCAACGTCTGTAAGAAATCCGCGGCTTTTTTGTTACGAGTATCTCTTAACAGAAAAAACTGCAGACAACTTATTGGCATACTAACGGGGCACTACACCTTCGCCAAACACCTAAGTGTGCTTGGCCTAAGTGATGAAACTCTCTGCGACGCCTGTGGAGAAGACGATGACACTGCAGAGCACTTCCTCTGCCAGTGTCCCGCCTTTACTCGGATCAGGTGGCAGTTATTCGGTGCTGATGAGGAGAGAGCTAATGATGTAGGCTTAAAAAGAAACGACTCTCTAAACTTAACTATACGTCCGAAAGCAGGCTTAAGGGTGAACTGATGATCATTCCTGGGGAGACAAGTATTGCGGGTTAATTCATGGAGGGGAGGAATGCAATCGGATAGCTCAGTTGAACATCGTTTGTTAAAATAGCGATAAAACAGTGATAAGGATGAGTCATTACGGCGATCTTCGAGCGACAATATCTTCTATAAGTTTTATTGCTCGCTGTTGTAGTCTATCAAGTAGGTGTAGAGAGGAGCACCAGACCAGATATGAGCGTTATACTCAAGTTTGGGGCCGATGTAGGCCTTGTAAATTGAAGCCAAATCAGAGGGGGTGAAGTATTTCTTGCATCGTTTAAGGAAGCCTAGACATGTCGCAGCATTTTTGGCGACCTCGAATATGTGATCATTCCAACTAAGTGTTGAGTTGATACACATACTGAGGATGGAAAGTTTTTCGGTTTCTTCGATGCAAGTGCCATTCAGGGATAATGGTTGATTATTTTGGGATCGCTTAAGTGACAGTAGATAGCATTGAGTTTTGGAAGCATTAAATTTTCAAATTCTACGGCCGAAGGACAGGTACGTGAATCTTGGAACGAATATGAAAAGCTGAGAGTACTGTCATCAGCGAAGGAATGAATTGGACTAGAAGTAGCCGACAGGAAATCATTTATAAAAATATGGAAGAGAGTCGGAGACAAAACAGAGACTTGGGGAACACCAGCACTAATTTGGTGGATATCAGACTTGAACCCATCCAAAATGACTTGAATTGAACGGTTCGAAAGGTAATTTCTAATCCATAGAAGAAGAGACTCATCGATACCATAAGCACGCATTTTCGACAAAAGAGCTTGATGCCAAACTCTGTCAAATGCCTTAGAAATATCAAGCGCAACGTTCTTGCTTTCTCCTGCTTTCTGCAAGGATTGGTTCCACTTTTCGGTGAGATATGCCATCAAATCACCAGTGGATGATGGTGCCACATGCCACACAGGCGCTGAAATGATGCTGTCGATTGGCTACCTAAATCGTGCGATTTAACACTTTTAGACTTCTTTTTATTTGGCTACCTTAAATCATTGTAGCCAGCGTCGTTAGAGGAGCTCTGAGCAAATAGGGGTAGCGGCTGTTTTCGTCGAAATGTGTGGATGAGTCATCTAAATTTGGGTTCAACGAATCGAATGCTGCAAACGTTCCCTTGGTGGACATATGCACGACTTCGAATTCCGTACATAATCGTTTTATGGTACTTCAAAGAAATACATAACAAAATGTTCGAGATATCTCAAGCGGTGTGCGATATGTTTAAAAAAAGTCGTCAAGTCTTAATTGGAAAACCCGATATTTACAATACAGTCCTGAGCTGTGTAGTACGACTTCCGCTATATTTTGTAAGTCCCTCATTTTCAAGTTATAGACACAATATAATCTCTGGCCACATGCAAGGTTTCGGAATTTACCATAAAAATGCTTAATCAGCTATGTGATAGCTCCGTGTGTATCTGGAGCAAGGATATGGGGGTTGTCTGAAGGCAAAAAAAATGTATCTTCATAATCGCATGTGGAATTGAAATAACAAATAACTGCGTATTTAAACATCGCAGATTGATCCATAATGGCGAAATTAGCAAACCGACAGAAGCCAAGCAGCCGAAATCCCGCCCCTCACTAAAATCCAGTGACAGCCATATTCAGACAACACGCATATTCGAGACCTCGAGAATTCCAAGTGGTTATTTATCGTATTCCTACTTCACAGCAATCACGCAAAGATAGATAGAGATTATCCACCCCACCCAAAAATTGGTTATTGAGCATGCGAACTTTGACATATACGAATGCACCGCTGAAAGTAATGTTCTGATGGAATAGCCCGCCAACGTACATATATCTCTGCAAAGACAAGTTTGAAGTGATTTCAAGATTCCAACATTCGATTTCTAACATAATTCTACACTCCACATTTGACCTTGGAGCCTAGTGGAAGGCTAGTGGAAGAAAAAATCTTGTCGATTGAAAGGTCGTTTGGAAACATGGAGTTTTGACGACATTCAGCTTCCAGATAGCCTTCCGATTGGACGACTACTTTGCGTGCGATTCTGAATTGACAGAAAAGCTTCTCCAGCGGATGGAGACTTATTTTTCAAAGGGCCTACTTTTGTAAGCCTTTGTTTTTTGTACTCGTTAGTCGTCTGCATTTCATGGATTGTTTCCAATATCTGCCATAGGACGAAATCTGTTATACTGTGAACTTCTCTGGGCTGTAACCAAGACTGATAAGAACCAAACCAAACCCAACCAACCAAACACAAAACGACAGAGAATGTATACAATGTTAGGTGGTCTTATTCCTCCTTTCGTGATTAAAATTTATCGGGCATGCCTTCCTTCGACCATATCTTGCAGATCTCCATCTGCTTTTAAAAGTTCGGCAGACAGTTTGTATCAGCAGCTTTATTCGGCTTTAGTCTCGATATCGCTGTTGAATGTCCGTCCGGTGATCTGAGGCAGAATTCGCTTCCATAATAATTGTGTTTTTTTCCGTGGGCGGGTTGTTAGCCCTCCGCTCAATTGCCGATCTAATCGGGGTGGATATGCATCCTCTTGCCAAGGGTGTTCGCTGCATTCATTGGTTCATCTCATAACGGTTGTTGTGAAGGCTACCCAGAGGGCGCCGCGAGGTGGCTGTATGTCCCGCGCAATAACAGGGATCGTTGCTGGCATCCCGCCAAATTAGAAGCGGTCAACAACTTTGCCTTGTATGTGCAGGCCCTTTTTTTCGGACGATTTTTGAAGCACTACTGGAGCACTCAGACTCAAAACTGGTCCATTGTACTGCCAGGTAGTAACCTACTCCAGTGCCGTTAATTTCATCCCAACGGCAAATGGTGACTGGACCAGATTCGATTTCACTGGGATTCGAACCTGGGACCCCTCTAACTTGGGGCAGGCACTTAACCAACTGCGCCATCCAGTCGTTTTATGTCCAGGCCCTTGATGCACTGCTGTACTCTCATGGAGTGTACTCTCAAGGCCATCTTCCGTTTAAAAAAATGTGGTTTTTGGTACAACTCGCACTGGAGTTTCGATAACCTTGCGCTTCGCATTTCCTTTGACCCCAGTCTTATAGATATGCCGTCTGACGCTCGGACACCTGTACTCCAGCTTCGACAAACATACAAAGTCGACTTTCCCTGCACTCAGGACTGGCTCTGGCCAGAATCTGAGCCTGGAAAGGAATGTAGTCGAATCTTCACGGACGGCTCTAATACCAATGAAGGATCGGGTGCTGGTGCCTTCGTGGAGAGCGAAAACTTTAGACTGAACACCTCGTTAGGTAAATTTGCGTCGGTTTTCCAAGCGGAAACCTATGCGATCCTAATGGCTACGAGCTATATTGTTAAGAATAGGTGGAAGCGGCGAAGTATTTGTGGCTGTGGCGACAGCCAAGCTGTGCTTAAGGCCTTGCTCAACCCTTTAACCACTTCTAGGATAGTTCAGAAATGCAAGTCTTCTCTGAATTTGATTGGTAGCTTGAATTCGCTAAGACTTGTCTTGGTCCCGGGGCACCACGGGATTACGGGAAATGAGATCGCCGATGAAATTGCTAGGCGAGGATCAGATGAGGCATTCTCAGGACCTGAACCTACGCTGGGACTGCCTGCGTCCTTGGTTAGGGCTTCCATCGATGGTTGAACTTTTCGAGAGCACAACCGCAGGTGGCATGACTCTAGGATGTAGACAGACCAAGCGCATGCTCCCCAACGTCTGTAAGAAATCCGAGGCTTTCTGGTTATCTCTTAACAGAAAAGACTACAGACAACTTATTGGCGTACTAACGGGGCACTACACCTTCGCCAAACACCTAGGCATGCTTGCCCTAAGCGATGAAACCCTCTGCGATGCCTGTGGAGAAGACGATGACACTGCAGAGCACTTCCTCTGCCATTGTCCCGCCTTTGCTCGGATCAGGTGGCAGTTATTCGGTGCTAATGAGGTGAAAGCTGATGATGTAGGCTCCTCATCACAGAAGCATCTGCTGGTCTTCCTTCGGAAGATCATGAAATTTCAGCAAAAGTAGGTTGCTGCCTGGTAATAAATTTAAGAGCTTTTAAAAAGAATAAGTGCTTTTTTAGAGCCACTGTGCATCTATTTTTGTATTTTCGCAGACAGGGCAAGTTAAAAGGTCAACCACAAATTAAATCACATGTTAATCACTCCTTATTAAACATCACCGTCCCCCGCGTGTCGCGCAGATTTTTTGTTTTGTTTTCGATTTGGAATTATGACATTATCTTGTACTCAGAAAAAATTAAAGCTAATCAACTGGATGACACTTAGTGCAGTGTCTCCCAACGCGAGTGATTGGAAAACAGTATCCAATTTCAAACGTGTTTACGTTATCCAACATCTGACACTTAATACCTCTTATGTCTATTTACTGGAAACATAAACAATTTTCGAGACACGATAAACACTTTCAATAGGATGGCGGCGGCGCAGTCTGAAATCAGCTAATTATCAGAAACTCTTCTTGCTGCACCGACTTCGGCTTCAGACTGAGTGAGGAGCAGTGACCGACTGGCTATCTTATCCGCAAAAGACGAATACAGATTCACGCAGCATCTTTTATCTAATGTCGTTCGCATTGTGCTCGTCTGTCCGCATACAGTCATATCGCATGGAGTGGCGTTGTCCGCTGTTCGCGATAACCGCGTCGCAAGCTTGTGAAGACCAAAAAGTGGTAGTTCCTACCGGCTTCGGTCTAGACACATCGTGGTTCTCAAATTAAATCGTACCCCTCCTAGGGAGGCATATTTTAACGACGCCGCCTTGAGATCTTAACACACAATTAAGAAGCTCAATCTGACGTCAAATTTTATTCAATGCATATCCATACGCCGGTTATCACTAGGGAGCCTATACACACTGTCGCAGTGCCACTTAATTTATATTTTCGCAAATGTGCTCGTTGTTCAGGCGGAATTGTATCCAAGAAGTGAGAGTGAAAACCAGCGACAGTCGTTGGTAGTCTTGATCGGTTCGTCCGGACGCCGGGAACAAGTGATAAGCCCTCGTAGCAAGTCTCGGTAGATCCGCGCGTTAATTGAAGCTCGCAAGGAGTACGATGACCGCGGTGCGTTTGTGTTTTCCCCTCTCGTTTTAGGGTGGTTGTGTAAAGCGTGTAACATTAGCAAAACGAGAAATGTGTTCAAAAATCAATCATTCTGATTAAGCTATCTGACAATCTATCCCGGAATTCAGAGTTTGGACTCAAGTTGCTAAACTGTAAATTAGGGCGTTTGGAAGAAGAAGAAGAGGAATGACCGATAGATAAGCGATCGTATATTAAGTCGTAAAGCGTGACGTCTCTTTCGATGGCAGTGGATAGCAGTAGGTGGCGAAATCAATTAGTTCCAAGTGCGAATTAATTGACAGATGTTGTCGGTGTATTGTCAATATCTCTATGCGCACAGTTAATCGTTTGACGCTTGTTAAAGAGTGCGTATCACTTGTCTAGAATTAAGTGATTTTAAGCAATGAATTCGAGTGATGTGCTTCGAATCTGAATTATTTTTTACATTTTGAAAGAACATCGTCAATTCCTTGTTTTTAAAGTTATCTAATGTTACACATTGAAACCGTGTTCTCACGTCGCAGTTTTTCACAAAACTGACCGCTACGAAGAGCTAGAAGAAAATTTCGCAGTGTTGCGCATTTCATTACAAGAACATTTTTTGACAGTTTGATGTGTTCTTTCCAATATTAACAATAATAATGGCGGCGCTACAGTCCGAGGGGGAGCTGGGCCTAGCTTCTCAACAACCACTCGTGTTGTGCGTGCTTTTGTTCTCTCACGAGTGGAGGGGACATACAGTTTAATGGGGACTCCGAACGGCGAGATTGAGAAGCTATTTCTGGACAGTTATACCCTTTGAGCATTGTCAGTGATTCGAAAGAGGTCGAGCCGTGAAAAAATGTTAGGGGTTTTTTCGGGAATCAAACCGACAACATCGAGTGTAGGAGTCGAAGCACCTACTCACTACGCCATGGCGCCCCCCCCCCCCATCTAAGCATATATGCGGCGTTATTTCGTCTCGAATGTTGGACTCCACCTCGTCCAAAGTGTTTGTGGTTGGAATGTAAGCGTAAACTAAGAGCTTGTAGTCTTGTTGGAACTACAGCTCGGATATATCGATGTTGTCGAGCTCTGGCCACAGAAAGTCGGTTGACATCGCTCTATACATGAGACCATTGACTGTAACTGTGTCTCCATCCTCATTTTGAAAGAAATAATGTCCGATGAAGTCTTCATGCCATAAACCGCACCAAACAGTCAATTTTTTGGATGAATTAATGCTTGGTAGAAAACTTATGGATTGTGTTTGTTCCAATAACGGAAATTTTGCTAGTTGACATATGTACCTATTTTTTTTTTGTCGGAGGTTTCTGTAACTCTACACTGGAGCACTTAGACTTAAAAACTGGTCCATTGTACTACCAGGCAGCAACCTACTTTTAATGGAATTTCATCGTCTTCCGAAGACGAGCGTTTCTGTGATGAGAAGCCTACATCATCACCTCTCACCTCATCAGCACCGAATAACTGCCACCTGATTCGAGCAAAGGCGGGACAATGGCAGAGGAAGTGCTCTGCAGTGTCATCGCCTCCTCCACAGGCGTCGCAGAGGGTTTCATCGCTTAGGCCAAGCACACTTAGGTGTTTGGCGAAGGTGTAGCGCCCCGTTATTACGCCGGTAAATCGTCTGTAGTCTTTTCTGTTAAGTGATAGCAAGAAAGCCTCGGATTTCTTACAGACGTTGGGGAGCATGCGCTTGGTCTGTCATGCCACCTGCGGTTGTGCTCTCGAGACCATCGATGCAAGCCCTAATCAAGGACGCAGGCAGTCCCAGCGTAGGTTTAGGTCCTGAGAATGCCTCATCTGATCCTCGCCTAGCAATTTCATTGGCGATCTTATTTCCCGTGATTCCGTGGTGACCTGGGACCCAGACAAGTCTTAGGGAATTTAAGCTACCAATCAAATTCAGAGAAGACTTGCATTCCTGAACTATCCTAGAAGTGGTTAAAGGGTTGAGCAAGGCCTTAAGCACAGCTTGGCTGTCGCCACAGCCACAAATACTTCGCCGCTTCCACCTATTCTTCACAGTATAGTTCGTGGCCATTAGGATCGCATAGGTTTCCGCTTGGAAAACTGACGCAAATTTACCTAACGAGGTGATATGTACCTATAGTCGCTGAACCAAAAATGGACCTTGCCCGAGAATATGAAGATGACATTTCAGCGCTCAATTAGCGAACTCAGGGCTTGTCTATGGTGTGTATTCCCAAATTCAACCAAATAAGCAAAATAAGCCGGATTGACTCTCTGGCGATGCCCAATTGAGGTAATCGGCGCCGAAGCGACATTTCAGGGTCTTCTTCGATACTGTCCGCTACGCTGCTCTTCATTTCGCAGCAACCTTAGTATAGTTGGTGGCTTAAGGTCCAAAAGAGTGTACTCACTCTCAAACTTTTCCACGGGGCGACGAATTGCCTGCACACCGAAGTCATGACGACGTCCGACATCACAGACTAAATTCACGTTGCGTATTTAAAATTGACCCGGAATTTCGATATTTTTTCTGCCCCCTTGCTGAAGCCTTAAAAGGTGCATGATGAAATGACAAACCTTTTTTTTTTTTTGGAGAATTTTTTTGAAACTCTATCGGAGCACTCAGACTTAAAACTGGTCCATTGTACTGCCAGATAGCAACCTACTTCAGTGCCGTTAATTTGATCTCAACGGCAAATGGTGGCAAATGATCCTAAATGCAAATAGACCAGATCCGATTTCACTGGGATTCGAAACTGGGACCCCTCGAACTTGGGGCAGGCACTTACCCAACTGCGCCATCCAGTCGTTTGATGACAAACCTTACTTACTATTTTGACAGATGAATGTCATTAATAACTTTGACAGCTACAGAAACACAACAATTGGAAAAAACTATCCTTGCTATCTGGTCACTCTTTAACCCTTTCCGGGCCACTACAAGAAAATAAATAAAATTGCGCCATTTTTTTTGCATAAAGAGAGTCATCTGAAAGTACCCAATTTTTCCATATATACCTCTTACTCTTAGATTGGATGTATTTTTTTTTTCAAATGAGCTTCAATTTGTATAGAAATGTGGTATAGAAAAAATTCCATTGCATATTAATGTATAGACAAAAGTGTAAATATGTGGTACGTTTTTCATACCACCGGCCCTGAAAGAGTTAAAGTATCGTCTTGGTCAGTTGCCACTTCAAGATCACTTTCAATTCGCAATTCAATTCAAATTCATACATGCGTTTTTGATGATAAAAAAGTATGACACTTTTGTTGTTCAACGCGTTCTCGTGATGTTTTCGTTCTGCAAAGATTTCATCGGCACTCCTGCAAATTTTAGTACAAAAACTATGGGAAGAGGTCTTAAAATTACGGGGATATGTTTCAATATTGTATTGCCGTTGTTTCTTGACAATTTTATGCCTAAAACAATTACAAATTCATTTCATTAACTTTAAACTCATGGTGATTTTTCATTGCGTTTAATATTTAATTGTCAACAAAAAAAAAAAACAGGAAAATTGCAAGCTGTATGGAATCAATGGTTGCCAGTTACTTTTTAAATATTTTTTCGTGTAAATGTTGACCACGTCCACGTTTTAACTCGTCCATATGGAACGTGGGCGCCGTGGCCGTGTGGTTTCGTGCGTCGACACATGCGCACTCAACTTTCACAGTCTAGGTTCAAATCCAAGTTCAGACAAACAATTTTTCAAAAAAAAATTGTTCGCGGGTCCAACTCTTCCGAGTCACTGACAATTCTCGAAGAGTATAACTGTCTAGGAAAAGCTTCTCAATCTCGCCGTTCGGAGTCGGCATTAAACTGTAGGTCCCCTCCACTCGTGAGAGAACAATAGCACGCACAACACGAATGGTTGCTGAGAAGCTAGGCCGAGGTCCACCTCGGACTGTAGCGCCGCTATTATTATTATTATTATTATATGGAATTTGAGTCACTTTTTCGATCATGTTCGCTGGTATCGCACTATAACACTTGTAATGTTGTCTTCCAAGACTGCAATTGACGCTGGCTTATAGGCATGGATGAATAATTTGGTGTACCGCCAGAAAAAACTGTCTAAAGGCATTGAATCGCACAATCTAACCTACAAATTTACTAGTTCAAAATAAATTGTTCACCAAGCTCAATTGCGAATTGATCGATTCGCTTGCTGGTCGGCATGGTTTAGCTCGTGCATTGTGGGCAAAGATCAACCTTTCTTAGGCCCACTCACCGAACATCCGACGCAGTGGAAAATCGTTCCGCTTCAGTTATCGCACGAGTTGTATTTTGTTAGGTTTTACCAATTCTTATACAGGGTGGGCCAAATGCAATAAAATGGACAAAATTAAATTTTTTTCCACGTATTATGGCTTTCATAGTTAGAACAAACCTTCTTATTAATTATGAAATACAACGTCGTTCAAGTGGCTTCCGCATCTAGCTTCGCAGTAGCGCATTCTGTCACCCCAATTTTCCAAGACCTTGTTGATGGTTTCGGGCTGTAGCTCACGGAATGGTTGGATAATGTTGGCCTTAAGTGCTTGAATCATTTCCAGATTGTTAGCATAACATCTGTTCTTCACGGTTCGCCAAAAAAATAAAAGAACAAAGGGGTCAAATCGCAGCTCCGAGGTGGCCCATTGACATCGCCAAGACGGCTGATAACACGACTTGGGAATTTGGTGCGCAAAAGATCGATTGTGGCATGGGCTGTATGGCATGGCGCGCCATCCTGCATGAACCAGAGGTCATCCGTATCTATGTCTTCAATTTCAGTAAATAAAAGTCGCTTAACATGGCTCTGTAATGCCCATCGTTGAACGAAACGTTGTTCCCAACCTCATTTTCGAAGAAAAATGTTCCAATGATGCCACCACTCCACAATCCGCACCAAACTGTCACTCTCTGTGGATGCATTGGTTTCTCGACAATAACGTGCGGGTTTTCCGAGCCCGAGCTCCAGATGCGGCAATTTTGTTTGTTAACGTAGCCGCCGAGATGAAAATGCGCCTCGTCAGAAAATATGATTTTTTGCCCAAAATCGTTGTCCAATTCAAGCTGCTCTAAGGCCTAAACAACGAAGCGATAACGAAGCGGATGGTCGCCCACCTTCAATTGCTGAGTCAATTGGACCTTGTAAGCGAATAATCCGAGATCTTTGTGCAGAATTCTCCTCAGGCTAGTGCGTGAAATGCTGTTGAGATCGATGGCGAGTTGATGTTCGTGAATTAATGAGTGTTGTCCACTAGCATACCAGTCTCACGAACTTTTTGCACAAACTACAGCAGCAGTAGTTGCGGTGGGTGCTTCATTTCGGACAAAACTTCTTTTCAAAAAACTGCACTGTTTGGGCAACACAGCACTGACTTTAAAATAAGTTTTCAATATATCCCAACTTTGTTCAAAGGGGTGCCGTGACATTGTCCCAAATGGAAAAATTTGGTACAATGACGCTTTTGAAATGCACAAACTTTTAATGCACAAAACCTCGCACTTGCTCCAAATCCTATAGTGACCCAGGCAGGCGGGTTGCATACCTATTCCACTGTTTATTAGTTTGCTGCAAATTTAGACAATTTTGTGCCATTTGGCATAATGTCACTTCTACAAAGTGTCATAGAACCAAATTTGACATAATGTTGCAAACTAATTTGTCCCTATGACACTTTTGAAAGCGACATTATGCCAAATGTTAATATGCGGCTCAATGACACTTTCAAAAGCGTCATTATGCCAATTTGACACAATGTCGTTTGGCACATTGTCACGGCACCATTCAAAGGCAAAATGATTTCGTTTCACGGAAGTATGTTACTGACTTTCTGTCAAGATTTTGAGCGGAAAACAGCTGTCAGTGTCAAAATAATCTATGATTAAAAAAAAAACACTACATATATGGCCCATCCTGAGATGTAGTGAAAAGTGCTTACACACAGAAGGAAGATCATTGATGAACATGGAAAACAGAATAGGTCCTAATATCGCTCCCTGCGGAACGCTTAGTTTAACATCAAAAAAGGACGAATAATGTTCTCCCTAAAGTACTCTCTGTGAAGAAAACTTCTCAATAAATGAACCGTCTTTTCACTGTAACCGAAATTGTTCTTTAACTTCCAACATAAAATATCATGATTTAACAAAAGGCTTCGAGAAGTCAAGTAAGCAGAGAAGAGAAACTTCGTTCTTGTTGAAAGACAGTCGTACCTCTTCAAGCAGATGAAAGACAACTGTGGTCAGTTCCAAAACCAGATTCTTGACCATTTTTTTTGTTTTTTTTCTCGGAGGATTTTTGAAACACTTCTGGAGCACTCAAACTCAAAACTGGTCAAAACTTGGGGCAGGCACTCAACCAACTGCGCCATCCAGTCTTGACCATACAGCGTTTTATTGATCGATAGGTGTTTCGTTATATGTTTTACTATAATTTTCTCGAAGACCTTAGACAAACAGGACATCATTACTTGTTGCCGGAAGCAAAATACAAAAAAATCTTAAAAACTTAACTTAAAATTTATGCGCTAGTTTGAATTTGCGAATTTTGGAAAACAGGAAATGGATAAATTAAATAACGTTATTTATAACACACATCCTCGCAATTTGAAAGCCTGTTCCATTTTATTCATTTTCTGTTTTCCAAAATCCGCAATTTCAAACCCACACACAAATTTTAAAGTAAGTTGTTGGTCGCGTTTTCGAACTCTTGTTCTGTCTCATCTATACTACTGCAAATTTTGGTACAAAAATTACGAGAGAAGGCCTTCAAATTGCGGGTGTTAAAGTCGTTGTTCCCTATTAGCGCCATGTGCCGTTTTGATACCAAAAAAAAATGAAAGGAGACGGAAAAGGAGAAGGAGGTTGCAAGGTTTGTTTTCGTTTAGATTAGAACCATTTTGTAGAGCTTAGAAAAATCACTAATCTCTTAATGGTCATCTTGGACATTTCTTGGAGAGATTCAATAAAAGGTACACATAAAGCTTGATGTCTCGCTCTAGCCAGTTCTGGACAGGAACAAAGAAAGTGAGAAAGGGTGCCTCTTCCTGATACGAAATCACAGCTACAACCGTTGTCACTGTAAAGGATGTCGAATTTGTCACCATGTTCGCCCATTGGAAAATGACTCGTAATGATTCCTTCTATTCTTGGACTTGCTATTGAACCGTTTTCGGTCCGAGTTCTGTAAAGGTATTCGGTTGTTCTAGTCAAAATTTAAACTGGTCATGTTTTCCGAGATGCTGCATAGATACTTACCCATCTATGGCCGGCCATCTTTAGTAAGTGTGCGGATTTTCATTCCTTGACCAACCCTGAATGGAATCGGAACATCCAATCGGGCCGAACGATGAAACCCGGATCCTAGTCTTGGCAGTTCATCAGGTTTCTCATTTCCTATAAAGGAACCCAAACTAAGATGACTCCATTCGAATTGTTCATTCAGCGAAGTTCAGAACTCATACCGACATGACTAACTTTGAGGTTATGCAGGATGACACGATAGCCCTAATAGCAGCTTGACTGTCAATAAATTTACCATAACTACACTGGGAGTGTGATTAAACATTTTATTACAGTTGTTTCTTGACAATTTTATGTCTAAAATACCTATAAAGTCATTCCACAAAATCCAAACTGGTCATCAAGTCATTCTGGAGGTGTGCCACATGGCGCCAGTCAGTAATCTATTGTTTAGACTTGAATCAACAGTTTATAAGTACAATACTTAAGGACATTCCCACGTTGTCAGTTTTTGTTGATAAAGGCAGTGTGGGGGCATCATTTGGTGAATTCACTTATCTTGAATGTCTCCATGGCCCAGTTCTCAGTACAGAATGCAGAACTGTTTAGTCATCTTGCTCAGAAGTGAGGGAGAGCACTATAGAGTGTATGGAGATTACTTCTAAGGATTTTATGGCTGTCTGAGTATTGTTGAAGATGCAAATATCATGTGCAGATACTGTGTATCACAGCCAAGATGAGTCCCTATACTCTCTGCCTGAAATAAGCAGCAATGATCAGGGAGGCGGCATGTTATCGTATGTATATGTACTCGCATATTTTCGTGCATTAGTTGGTAAGCAGGATTTTTCTGATGGAAATATTAATGCCGAACTAGATTAAGTTAGGTTAGGGGTGATGGTTGAGCCTCACATAAACAGCACAGGTCCATAGTGAAAAACCACAACACTGAATAAACCTAAGAATTAGCGTTTGAGTTGTTATTGAGGCAAAATGATTAGGAGGCGTGTGCAAATTTGAGGAGTAGACCTGATTGCAAGGCTGTGAGTTGAAGAAATGTTTGCCTAACGTTGTGTATCGGCAAGAGTTTGGCACTCGCAGAGTAGGTGTTCTATAGGTTCAATGACCCCTGCCTTGCTGCAATTTCTGCACATGTCGGTGGAGTTCAAGCCAAGCTTATTAGCATGATATCCCACAAGACAATGCCTCGTGATAATACCGACTAAAATACTACATTGTTCTCTGTGTAGTAAGAGAATTTGTTCCGTATTGTGGGAATCGAAAGTCTTGCAAGAATATCAAGCACCGAATAACTGCCACTTGATCCGAGCAAAGGCGGAACAATGGCAGAGGAAGTGCTCTGCAGTGTCATCGTCTTCTCCACAGGCGTCACAGAGGGTTTCATCGCTTAGGCCAAGCACACTTAGATGTTTGGCGAAGGTGTAGTGCCCTGTTAGTACGCCGGTGAGTTGTCTGCAATCTTTTCTGTTAAGAGATAACAAGAAATCTGCGTCTTACAGACGTTGGGGAGCATGCGCTTGATCTGTCTACATCCTGGGGAGTCATGCCACCTTCAGTTGTGCTCTCTAGAAGTCCTAACCATCGATGGAAGCCCTAACCAAGGACGCAGGCAGTCCCAGCGTAGGCTCAGGTCCTGAGAATGCCTCATCTGATCCTCGTCTAGCAAGTTCATCGGCGATCTCATTTCCTGTGATCCCGTAGTGCCCCGAGACCAAGACAAGTCTTAGCGAATTTAAGCTACCAATCAAATTCAGAGAAGGCTTGCATTCCTGAACTATGCTGGAAGTGGTTAAAGGGTTGAGAAAGGTCTTAAGCACAGCTTGGCTGTCGCTACAGACGCAAATACTTCGCCCCTTCAAGCTATTCTTCAAGTTTCCGCTTGGAAAACCGACGCAAATTCATCTAACGAGGTGTGTTCGACTACATTCCTTTCCTGGCTCAGATTTTGGCCAGAGCCAGTCCTGAGTGTAGGGAAAGTCGACTTTGTACGTTCATCGCAGCTGGAGAACAGGTGTCCGTGCATCAGACGGCATATCCATAAGACTGGGGTCAAAGGAAATGCGATGCGCAAGCTTATCGAAACTCCAGTGCGAGTTGTACCAAAAACCACTTCTTTTTAAACGGAAGATGGCCTTAAGAGTATACCCCATGATGTGGATATCTAGGGGGGGAGATTCAGCAGTTCATCAAGAGCATAGCCAGGCATACTAGGGAAGGCCCCTACGCAGCCGAGACAGACCGTTCTTTGAAGCTTGGTGAAAGCAGTAGTTACGTATTTACGCGAAAGCTTATTCCACGACTAGATCTATTAGGGTTTCATAAGACACTGGCTTTTTTTGAAAGCGAAGCGTTTGGGTGCGACAATATAGTCCCCAATACACATTATGCACTTGTGCCAGCGCTTCTTCCAATCCTCGAAACACTTCTCAAACTCGATCTTTGAGATAGCCTTTAGCTCTTTTAGCGATGAGCTTTTAATGTCATCTATGCTTGTAAATCGACGGCTTTTTAAGGTTCTCCTTTCTTTTGGAAAAAGGAAAATGTCACACGGAGTCATGTCTGGTGAATATGGAGGCTGGGCCATCGTTACAGAATTGTTTTTGGCCAAAAATTTACGAACAAGCAATGAAGTGTGAGTATATGCATTATCATGGTGCAAAAGTCATGAATTATATTACAAATCCGGGAGTTTTTTCGGATTGCTTCATGCAAACGGCGTAGAATTTGTGAGCAGTATTCTCTTCTCTGATTGTGATTCGGCGATCTTTCATAACCATTTCTTTCACTTTTTCCACGGGGCCTCCAGATGTGCTGGGGGTCTAGAGTGTTCATCATCTTCAACGTCTCCACGGCAATTTTGGAAACGCTTGTACCACTCATAAAATCTTGTTTTACTCATAGCAGATTCTCTATAGGTCTCTGTTAATATTTCACACACTTTATTTCATTTTAACCCAAGATTTGATACAAATTCTTTGATACATTTTTTTTACTTGCTTACTTAGCGGGCTTCCGACCCGTGAATGGTCTATGCGTGAGACATGGCAGACTTCCATGCCCTGCCTGAACTAAACGTAGATAGTGTGATCTCAGCTGTTCAAAACCGCCCAGTTCTATGGAAGGATAGCCACAAAGATTATAAAAATAAAAATGTCACCGAAAAGCAGTGGAATGAAGTTGGACACTTTTGTAATTGTTTTTTGAAAGATGCGCTTCGTAAAGCAGACAGTTGTTCCAGATCCAACCGAAGGGTATCTGTGACAGCCAGAGGATTATTCATTGAACGCGACTTTCAACTAAAAGACTACGACGAACTGAACTTGAAAATGATATTTTCGCAACTAATCGCTCAGTGATGACGCTCAGTAAATGGCCACCCATCGCTCAGACTCGTCGCTCTATCATTACGTGGCCGCAGCCTTGAAGTTTTGAACGCATTTGTTTCGCCAAACCGAAGTAGAAGCGGTTTCCCAGGGTAAATCTTCGTCGAATCTCCACAAGGGTGCCAATCGTGGGGTTGATATTTACTCCGAGGTATGTAAACTCCTTAACCACCTCGAAGTTATTGCTGCCAACCGTGACGTTCTGTCGTAGGCGGTGGACCGATAATTCATTGTTTGTTGACAGCAAATTCTTGATTTTGTCCTCATTTCAAGACCATCACGTTTCGCCTCCTCTTCAATGGCGGCGAAACCTCCTATAACGGCTTGCTGGGAGCGATCTATGATGTCAATGTCGTCTGCGTAGCCCAGTAACTGAACGGATTTGTTGAGGATAGTGTCTTCTGTATTGACGCCTGCCATGCGCTCTATCTGTTCCAGTACAAGGTTGAACAAGTCACACGACAGCACAACTCCACGATACATTTTTTTAACAAACGAAAATCGCCGAACTCATTAAAACACGTCTAACCTTAGCGGCTGCCACAGACAAAGTAAACAATGAATACAGCTGGAAATTGTGGCATATTTCAGAGGAATTTGTACCAGCATAATAACAAAGTTATTTGACAATCGGACTCTCCAAACAAACAACATTTGAAAATTGCCGTTATTTTCTGAACACACCTCGTATAAAAATTATAAATGTTTCCATTCTGTGAACGGAATCTTAAAAACGCGTAAAGTGTAAATTGCAATGGGTCTAATTTCATTTGAGAGAATTCAATTGGAGATAGGATTTTACAGATATTGGAATTTTTTGTTCCAGGATTTTCAAAATTTAAATCGCTTTTCGGCCACTGACTATTTGTGTTGAAAAAAGCTGGCAGAACAAATCCAAAGTAATCGAGGGTAATGTCTTTTCAAACTTTAACAAAAATCGCTATAGGGAATTACTAAACACGTTTTCAGAAAATAACGGTCTCAGCCATGCATTAAGCCGAGAAAGTATTGCTTTTTTACGAATTGGGATCCAATCTGTTAACCACGAGCCATCAAACGCTAATTAGTGTATAAATCTATTGAAAGTAGGTGGTGCGTTCCAAAATTTGGTACGTGTTCTACGCCTGCCGCATCTAACGT
The DNA here is from genome assembly GCA_930367185.1 of Myathropa florea. NCBI lineage: Eukaryota > Metazoa > Arthropoda > Insecta > Diptera > Syrphidae > Myathropa > Myathropa florea. The sequence goes on along the minus strand of OV884004.1, from coordinate 36,171,555 downwards.
CACAAATTTAAGATAGTAACTGACTTAATCAAGTTTAATTTGAGAACAAAAACACGAGTCATTGCTGGCGAACCCAGATAAAAGCTGATATTTCCAGATGTGCATTAATTTGTCACAAACCTCCGAGCACAGCTGTGAATGTTTGCCTTTTATATTTAGAATCCCCCTAAATGATTGAAACAAGAAAATGTCATATTTGTCTTGACTGCCTATCATATCTTAACACAAGATACAGCAATTCACTTCAGGCAGCCTTCACAGTCAATCAATCAAGTCTCAAACTGAACTCAGACCCATAACTCATCCACCTTATCTGTCAAAGACCTCGAAAAAAGCTTATTCACCCAAAAGACGTCCTAAGTTCCTTTGGCAAATCAAAAAGAAAACCAACATGAACTTTATTTTCAGTTCAAATAATCACTTTTGTTTCCACTTAAATCAATAAACATGCCTTCTCAACGATTTTCTCATCCCCATTCGCTCTGCCACCCCTCTCTGCCTGTCTCGCTCTCTGCCGCTGAGAAAACAACACAGCCGCTCAATACATTCTTCTGTGCGATTTCAAAGCAAAATATAAACATTCCTCGTTTGATGAGCATGTGATTCATGCTCACTTTCCCACCCAATTCCGTGATGCACCCCGTCCCGAGAGTGTGCCCCAGAAAAAAATCAGAATGAGCGAATAGAAGCACCGTTCGTACCTGCTTCAGACCGCCAATAAATGCAATCGAGATTCCTCGGCCTCTATTATTACAATACCACCCCCAAAGCTGGTTTCGTAAAAATGAGTATTTTTAAGCGAAACAAAAATAAGCACGACATTTGGCACTCACGTGCTATGAGCTCAGCCAGTTTGACAGATGTGAATGGCCAAGTGGATGACAGAAACGAAAGGAAAACGAAAGCTTTCGTTGAGTTTGGAAAGTATTTGATGTGGTCTGCAGTTCGAACTGAACGAAGAAATCCTATGTCTGTCTCACTTTTTGCGTGTCCCTTTATCAAGGACGTAAGGGGTATGGAACGATAGACAAAAACAAAAATATAACCGGCCGGTATCGGTCTGCAAAATATAAGTAAAAAGTGTGAAGTCTAAAAGTATGACTTATTCACGGCTTATGGGGTGCCTGCGGGAGCTTTGCGAAAGCGTTCTCAATTTTACTGCATTGGGATGCATTCGTTACGGACGTTACCAAGCGGCGGAACCGTGCTGAGCTTGAAATGTTTATTATTATTTTTGTTTCTTTGATTCGTCTGCCTTAAGGGGGTTTGTGTACAGTGAGTTAAATGTAGTCTTGAACTCGAATAGGTTTTAATTTATTTTGGAAACATTTTTAGAGTATTCGACTGCTGCGCACATACACACCTCTACAGGAGAGAATGTTAAACAGTCAAATATCTGCTCGACATGATGAGACATTGTCATGCTCACATAATTCGATTTTCGATAGGATTAGGGAATTTTGGATAGAGGGTAACCACCCGGTCAGTTTTCTGTGTGACGGGGATTATCTTTAGTAAGTTTTCCACGGCCTTAAGGACAACAGACATCGACCTTGCTTTCAGGGTCTAGCTCCCTATATGGACCTCGCTCCATAAAAGGAATAACTAACAAATTGAGAACATCTAAACAACATTATCAAAACAGTTTCTTGCACAAAATTCAGGAAGAGATTGATTGCGTGGTTTATTTTCGGTTTTCCTCCTTATACGGGATCGGATAGGGTTTAAGCAACCAACAGGTATCTTCCGCTTGGCACGATCTTTTTCTAACTGTCGCCGATTGCGCTCCCCAAGTTGGTTGAGATCCCTTCACTTGGGTATGCCACCTTAGACGTGGACGTCCTTTGTTGCGTAGTCCAACGGGCTCAGAGTCGAATATTCTTGGTTCTACATGGCCTAGCCAAATAGGCGTGAAGATTTGGCCGATGGTGGACTTCCCTGGCCTGAAACCACACTGATACCGACCTATCAGATTGGTAACGAAAGGTTTCAGGCGTTCATACAGAACGGCAGAGATGACCTTGTACGCGATGTTCTGCAGACTTATCGCTCGATAGTTGGCGCAGTCAAATTGTTTCCTTTCTTGAGGATCGGGCAAACTATACTGAGATTCCACTCATCGGGCATGCTTTCCCCCGACTATATCTTACAGATGAGCCGGTGCACTCGTCCAACAGTAAAAGGCGTCCTTTGGTAAAGGGTGAGTGGGTATAAAGACGTGGTGTCGTGCAGGCTGTGTTTACCACTCTAGCAAAGATGTCCTCTTTACCCAGATTAGCGTTAAAATCTCCTAGAACGATCTTGGGTTCGTCGCTGGGGCATTGATTGCATGTTTTTTTCTAGGAGATCGTAAAAGTCATCCCAGCTATCGTCATCTTTGTCCTCCATTGGGGCGTGGGCGCAGATTAGGCTGATGTTGTCGAACTCAGCCTTGATGCGGATTGTTATGAGGCACTCGCTTATGTGCTTAAAGCTTAAGACTTTTTGCCTAAATCTGCCTCGAATAACAAAACCACATCCAAATAATCACTGTCTTCGCCCTCTGTAACAATCGCCGTAGTAGATATCGCAGTTTTTCATTCTCTTTTTGCCCGGCCCATCTTGCCGCATTTCCTGGATGTCGGTAATAATAATAATGATAATGGCGGCGCTACAGTCCGAGGTGGACCTGGGCCTAGCTTCTCAGCAACCATTCGTGTTGTGCGTGTTATTGTTCTCTCACGAGTGGAGGGGACCTACAGTTAAATGCCGACTCCGAACGGCGAGATTGAGAAGCTTTTTCTAGACAGTTATACTCTTTGAGCATTGTCAGTGACTAGAAAGAGGTGGAGCCGTGAAAAAATGTTTGATGTTTTTTTCGAGATTCGAACCGACGACCTCGAGCGTAGGAGTCAACGCACCTATCCACTACACCACGGCGCCCACAGCATATATTTGTCTTATCCTCATCGTCCTTAAGACCAGCTCGTTTCGCCTGTTATTCAATCGCCGTGAAAGCTTCTACTACGGCGCGTTAGGAACACGCAACGATGTCGATGTCATCTGCGTATCCCAACATTCGAACTGACTTGGAGAAGATAGTGCCTTCCGTGTTTCCAGCAGCCCGCCGCACTATCTTCTCCAGTACCAAATTGAAGAAATCACACGACAGCGCATCTCCTTGCCGAAATCCGGTTTCAAACCGCTCGGAAATCCTCGGGCCTAACTGCACGGTGCATCGTGTATGTGTTAGCGTGGTCCGACGCAACCGGATCAGTTTTCCCGGGATCCCGAATTCGGCCATCGCTTCGAATAGTTCCTTGCGATGAATGCTGTCGTATGCGGCTTTAAAATCGATGAAAAGATGGTGCTTACCGATTTGAAACTCGCCGGTCTTCTCTAGGATTTGCCTTAGTGTGAAGATGCAATTTCATGTGTCGTATTAAAATTTCATGCATTCGTCGCAAAACATAATGTCCACTTCATTCAAATGCTGGTACTGAGAGATGTAGTAAATGATGTATGAAAGAAAGAATGGGTTGGCTGATTTTAACAACAACAACAATAACGTCATCAAAGCAAATTGATTGTACTTCTTTTAATCCAATTGAAAAACAAATAAACTGGGAAATACGCATAATATTGATGGACGATTTCTGAATATCAGACGACGTTTCCAAAATATTTCAGTTAAATTTTCTTTTAACTTCAACCCAAATCAACCATTCATTCATACATTCATACATCTAAACAAACAAACATTCATCCATGCATATACATACCTATACCTCTATACAAGCTTATCCAACACAGAAAATTCCTTCCATCATACACATACCCAATCACTGCTCATGCCTGCGGGTAAAGATCGTTCTAAGAGACAACACTCATCAAAGAATAGAGTGGTCGAACACAGCATGAAATTTGTGTGTGAAAATGAAAATAGTTTTAAATGGAAGTACTCAATGAAGCCAAGATTTTGGGATTTTTTCGACGCGTTAAAAAAACTTTGGAGCTCCATAGTTCTCAAATAGAGGTTTTGATCAAAAAGTGTTGAAGCGAACCTCCACCTCATTTCAAAAGATCTGTCGATTGATATATCACTCGATGGGGTGCGTTAATTTTTCAAAATTAATGGCAACTTCAATAATATGGGAGCCACAAATGGACCCACTTTTTAAATTCAAGTGCATGGGCCTGAAGTACCTACTTCCAAAATTTCATGCCGATATCTTTATAAACTTCGGAGATAAAAAAGTGTGATAGACACGACTGACGGACGGACGGACGGACACACCGAAATTATAAAGTTTCCGTTTTTGTAGACGGAACCTTAAAAAACTGATAAACTGGTTCGAAAAGGGATTTTTTGACGGAAAATATGGGATATTTCACAGCAAGCTTCTGGCAACACTGGTTGTTATAGTCACAGTGCATCATATTTCTGCATTCGCTCGGTTGCTTCCGTTCTCTTAAGTTTCTATAAGGGCAGTGTAGTTGGGCCTTAAGACTGTCAAATCCCAACTGACAGATATCATCCAAAATCACAATGGCGGCCAAACAAAACTAGCTTGGAAAATACAACTTTTCGAGTTTTATTTAGCTGCATGAATAATCAAAACAAGCAGTAAAGATATGCGTTATTATACCACAGTTATCTGGCAGTGAGTAGTTCGTTATAAAGTATTTCTTGTTTACAGTCAAGGTGTTTATTACTGATATACAGAAGCAAATTGTATGAAATACCTATAGACTCTGTCTTCATTGAGAAGGGGTTCTGAATTTCCTGGTTATGTCGATGTAATAAACTCAGATTTGATTATCGTGTCGACAGTTGATAGATACGAAACCCACCTCTAAATATAAACGTTTATCGTTATCGAAAAGCAAATTCACTCACTGCACAACCACCGCCAGCCAGAGCACACAATCACAGTCCAATTGCATTAGGGGATGATGTGATGATGGCGGCAGCGAAAGCTCTCTCAAATGACTGCATTCACACTTTTCGGGGTTAAGCTTTAACGATTTCGGGCCATAATTGTTCGTCATTTGCTCGGAACTGCATCTCGCCGAAGAAAAGTGCTCGCGTGTTGAATTTCTTGTCTTCCGTCGAGTGAAAAGTCCTTTGCCACAAGTCTCAACTGGATGTAATTAATTTTTTCGTGTTTCTTTTTTTTGTGTGCGCTTTCAGGGAAACTACAAGAAAAGGAATAACACCGTTGTCACTGTCCACGAGCCAGGAGCAGGAGCAAGAGCAGTTCTCGTCGAGTGCGTGAGTGACATTGTGATTGCAGAGGAAAATTGAAAATTATGAAAAAATCTAACGTGGCAATTTGGAGCATTTTTTATTTCGTTTCATCTCGGCTGATGTTTCGCAGCTTCTCCATCGAGATTCGCTGATAAAATTCCAGCTGCCCAGTCAGTGGTGGTGCAAGACCACAGTACGCGCGCGGTGTGTAATGTTGAATTTGTGTTTTGTTTGAAATTTCCGGGTTTATTTCATTAAGTTTCGGTTGTGTGTATCCTTCAGTTGAAGTTATCACTGAAATCTCTCAAGAAATAAAAAAAATAAGTGCAAGGAAGTGTATCCTTATTGTGCCATAAAGTGTCTGAGGAAGAGTTAAATTGTGTGTCAAGTGCTCGCAATAAGTTTAAGTTAGTTAAAGCTTCAGTGCCTGACAGGGAACACCTGGGTGAACCTTCGCAGATCCAGCAGCGCAGCTCAAGAGGTAAGTCTGAGTCTTATGTAACGTAAGTCCACCGCCAAGATGGGTGGTCCATTTTGCATACTCGTACAAAGAAATCGATTTCATCTGATATTTTCTACTGTGACTAGGTAAGGGGTTTCCGGTTCCGGTAGCGTGTTCGCTTTGCATTCTCATCCACAAGGGTTGAAGGAACTCCCACGCGTCACGTGTCAACATATCCCAGGCATCTTTCAGCTGTTTATGGATAGCAGTGGTCTGCTTTCTTTGTCCAAGGGAAATGTGTTTGCTTAGCTCACGATGCATGCATTTGCATTGCCTCGGTTTCATTAAACGGTTTTCTTGTGGCAAGAGTTTGATAATATGCCAGCGGTTAGCTGGCAGCCAGTTCCTTGAATGAAGGGGTGTACTTTGCCCTGAATTTGGATTTACGTCTGGATGAATGAGTGGCATGAAGTGGGAGAGAGTAGACTGTGTTTGGGACATGAAATGCATGGCTAGGGAGTAAGCCATTTGAAAAGTTTTAAACTTCAATTGTTCTTATTCACATCACAACTCCCGCAGGCAATTGTGTTTTATTTTTAGCCTGCTTAAAAATGAATAGAAATCGCAGTGAAGTAATGGACGAGACGTGAATGTAACTTCTTTTCCAAAATTGGGTCACGATTTAATGGTAATGTCTTCGTTCTTTCAGAGACATCTGTTGTCTTCTTTTTTGTTTACATCTTGAGATAATAAAAATTCAAATCCCGTCTTTGCCTACATCTCAAGCCAATCTATGGAGGAATTGAGCCTGAGCTATTGCCACCTTCTAACCTTGACGACTGTCTTGCGTTCGCGATCAGATTCGGTCTTCCTCTTTTTCACGAACCTCGGATTCGAAGACTCGGGAGCGAGAGCATTGCTGTTTATTCGCTCGATATGGTCGAGTCAATTTAGCCTACGAATATTTGCATTGCAGATTACATCCATATCTTTTTATAGTTCGTACAATTCGCGCTCAGGACTTCTCCTCCATTCGACTTTATCTCAGACATGACCAAATTTTTTCTTTCGAAGGCGCCATGAAACAGCTTTCCCGTCCTGCTGATCCTCCAGCTTTCTACTCATATAGCTCGACTGACAGGATAAAGGTATTGTTGAACATGATTTCGGTCCTTCCAGTCAGGAGTGTTGACCCAAGTTGTTTCGGTCAACTGAAGTAGCAATGGTTGGCAAGGTCAATTTTACGTCGAGTTTTTACTAAGGTTGAGATCACGTTTACTCCGAAGAAGACAAACTCGTTCTTCTTCATCTTGTGGCGCTACAACTCGGGGTGGACCTGGGCCTTAACCAACAAGCCTTTCTAGCCAAGACGATTTTTAGCCAGCTGTCTCTAATAACGCACGCATAGTTGGCTGAGGACCCTTTTGCCATCGTCATCGGTTTCGTGGGCTTCCTCTGTTGCTTTGTCCCAATGGTTCAGAGTCGAAGACTCTTCGAGCCGTAGCTAAACTGTCCATGCGTCCTACATGCCCTAAGCATTTTGGGTGTTGGATCCGTAGACGCCTGGCTAGACTCGTGTCGCTGTACAGCTCGTACAATTCGTGGTTAAATCTTCTTCTTCCATCATCATTAAAGCAAACAGTAGCAAAGATCGAACGGAGAATTTTTCTGTCTAAAAGATAAAATGCTTCTTCATCTGTCGATGTTGTGCGTCTTTTCACACTGATAGCATATACTTCGTTTCGTCCTCATTTTTCGCCGCCTCATTGACGGCTCGCTGAGTTCGACCTACAGTTTTATACAGCCAGCACCTACTAGTACAGAACTTAAAATACGCTATGTTGCAAGTGAGTAGAAAATTAATTCACCAAATATAGCTTACAACTCACTTTTTTATTTTTCACTACAAAACAAAAAAATAATTCAGAAATTATTCACGATAAAAACAAGAATTATCTGAAAAATGCAGCCAAACATTAGTATACAGCCTAATTTATTTCACAATTCATGGGTTGATAGATACCTTTAGAATGTAATATTCCGATGTTTTGCAACTATTCAGTCGTAAGTGCGTGGTTAATTCTTGAAATTTCCTGTTAAAAAGCAAAGTTTTGCATTCCTGATGGCGCGAGGAAAGGCTTTACCGGTAGAGATAAGAAATTTAATCGTTCAGTATTGGAGAGAAAGAAAATCCCTGGCGGAAATTGCTAACATCGTAAAAAAAAAACTCGTGCCGATGTGCAAACATTTTTAGAAAGATATAACATGCGAGGAAATACGGATACGGTGAATCGTTCTGGTCGCCCACAAACACCGCTCAAACGTCTTGGGATAACGTTATCTTTAGTGACGAGAGCAAGTTTGAGATATTTGGTTCAAAGCGCAGGACTAAGGTCTGGAGAGCACCAATTAGCGAGTTTCTGTCCCAAGACCTCACTTCAACCGTAAAGCATGTTGTAGGTTCACTGATGGGTTCCATGTCAGCTGTGGGAACGGGAAACCTTGTATTTATTGAATCAATAATGAATAGCAGGGACTACCTAGCCATATTAAAGGACAATCTACTCCCTAGTGTGCAAAAATTGGGTCTCACATCGCCTTGGGTCTTCCAACAAGACAATGACCCAAAGCACACAGCAAAGATTGTCAAAGAATGGTTGCTGTACCATGTCCCCAAACAGCTTAACTCTCCTCCACAATCTCCAGACCTTAACATTGAACATCGTGGGAAGTTTTGGACAAAAATATCAGGAAACGGGCCATAACATCTAAACAAGGCCTTCGGACGGCATTAAGTGAAGAATGGGCAAAAATCTCTCCTCAAGTTACAAGAAACCTTGTTACCTCGGTTCCTAGAAGATTGGCTGCAGTTATCAAGGGTAGAGGAGGTCGGACGAAGTATTAACGCTCAGCTTTTTATGCCTAAGTAACTGCCTAACAAGTGTTTTTTTCGGAAGTATATACTAATTTTTGACTGTATTTTTCAGTAGATTTTTTCTTCAAAGGTGAATAGTTATAATAATAATAATTTTTAACACATTTTTTCTGTATGATGCTATAAGTAATGAAATAGTGAACTATACGTTTTCTTTTTGTGTTTAAAATATTTTTCTTGTAACTTGTTATATAGCGATATTGAACTTCTGAAATCAAAAGTATTAGCTGTGTATACATTACTCCTTACTTTACCCAACAACACCTACTTATATACCATCGTCCACGAACAAAAACCCGTCGACACTGGATTTTTTTATAACGAATATTCCAAATCACTGTTCACTCCCATTAACACTAAATAAGCTAGGGTCTGACCATCTTCCAGTTAGTCTCACTATTAATAATGCAGTCCCGGTCAACCGTGCCAATCTACACTACAACTATTCTGCCGCTAACTGGAATTTATATAAAACATTTCTGAATCATAATCTGTCTCTAGCCGATTCTTCCCTAAGTTCTATAGTCTCCACTGAGCATATCGATAGCTTATGTAGCAACTTTGTCTCTACCATCAAGAGAGCAGCAGATTTAGCTATACCCAAACGATCCGCTACAGCAACTCAACGTACACGCCTACCGGAAAATATATTACACCTTATAAGACTACGTAACGCCGAAAGAAGGAAGTGGCTTCGTTACAGAATCGATTCCTTTTCATATAATGTAAAACTCTTAAATGCTGCTATTAAGGATCAAATAATAACATTTAAAAACAAGCATTGGAATAACCTCCTTTCCTCATTTGATAAAGCAAGTAAACCTTTCTGGAAAATCTCAAAAATTATTAAAAAAAGAGGCTCCAATATACCACCGTTTAAAGTAAACGACAATTTGTATATTTCTTCAGCGGAGAAATCTAATCTACTTGCCAATACGTTCAGTACGAACCATACCATATCCATGCACCTCAGCGACCGAGATACTGAGGCCGAAGTTACAAACTCTATTCAGCAATTATCTCGAGCTCCAGTTGTAAGTTCACATCTTACCAACAATAATAAAGTTCATGAATTGATCAAAAGCTTAAAGTCAAACAAATCACCCGGCCTTGACAATATTCACAATAGATTAATAAAAGCGCTGCCACCTGCTGGTGTGAAATATTTAACAATTATTTTTAATGCTTGCCTGAAGAACTGCTATTTCCCAAATTGCTGGAAAACAGCAAAAGTTATTCCCATTGCTAAACCTGACAAACCGAAGAATAATCCCGAGAGTTATAGGCCTATTAGCCTTCTTAGCTGTTTGAGCAAGCTCTTAGAAAAAATCATCAAAGAACAAATTGACCATTTCATTGTAGCCAATAACGTTATACCAAACTTCCAATTCGGTTTTCGTACTGGTCACAGCACAATCCACCAAGTATTGCGTATTAAAAACCATATAGCAAACAAATTTGAAGAAAAGAAGTCAACGGGTCTGGTTCTCTTAGACATTGAGAAAGCATTTGATACGGTTTGGCACGATGCCTTGTGTCATAAGCTTCTCAATCTTAAATTACCTATATCGCTTATCAAAATTATACAGAGCTTTCTTAGTGCTAGAAAATACATCGTCAACATTGGAACTGACAAATCCTCTACCCATCTAATTCATTATGGAGTACCTCAAGGATCGGTTCTTGGACCTATACTATTTAACTTATATGTCTCCGATTTACCATGTCTTGGGGAAAATATTCACATAGCCATGTTTGCTGATGACACGGCAATTTTTTCTTACGGTTCCTTATTTACTGAAGCATTTAACTTCCTGCAAGTTGCTCTTGATAAGCTATTGGTTTATTTCAGTAAATGGAAAATAAAAGTAAATTGCTCAAAAACTCAAGCAGTCTGGTTTTCAAGATGTAGAAAACTGTGTTTTCTACCGAATGGCACTAAACTCAATATGTGTTCAGCGGATATAGATTGGTCGGATGACTGTAGATATTTAGGTATTATTTTGGACAAAAAACTTACCTTCCAAAAACATATCGGCGCCACCATTGACAAAATCAATAAAGTTGTCAGAATTCTTTATCCACTGGTGTGTAGAAAGTCGAAGCTTAGTATTGAAAATAAAATTATAATCTTTAAAACTATTTTTCAAGCTATACTCCTGTATGGTGCTCCTGCATGGTCTAATTGTGCTCGCACACACAAAACAAAATTACAAAGGTGTCAAAATAAAATTTTGAAGATGATGCTCAATCTACCATGGCATTATTCTACCCTTGAACTTCATAGCAATGCTAAAGTTAAGACACTCGAATTTCAAATTGAAAAAATTACTCATAACTTTTTTGTTAATTGCTCTACTTCTGACAATGTCCTCGTTTCGCAACTAGCAATGCCCTAGATAAAATACTTATGCCTATAAAAAGGAAACTAGGCCATCATCAAATTGAATTACCTGAAACAAGTGCAATATTAGTTTTAAGTTTCAAATAAGGGTTTTTTCTTGTAGTTTTCCCTTGATTGCTGTATATTATTGTAAAATTTATACTTTTTCATTATATAGAATTAAGATCATAGTTGAAAAGGAATTATTGTCCTAAACCTCTAAAAAAACAAGTTAAAATTGTAATTGTAATGGATTATCTACTGAAATAAAATTGAATTGAATTAAAAACACTCCATAATCCCTAAACCCCGCATCGCGTGTGGATGATTTTTCTCAATTTGACTTGGAACAGGCATTATTGTTTATTCATTTATTCACATAGTCCTGCGATTTAAAAAAACCCACAAATGGGAAGTTTAAAGACGTGATATCGCACCACCTCGATTACCTATTAAACCAAACTAAAGCTCACTGTTGACGGTAAAGGTAATACCAGTTTCAGTTTGAAAAAAAAGTACGGTCCATTAAGTGCGCCAGACCAGAATCAGCACTAAACATCGAACTCTTCGGAACGAATTTGATGAAATTGTATGTATCACGTATAGATTGGAATTGTCCCGTATTCGACATTTTTAAGGCTCCGTCTACAAAAACGGAACCTTTATAATTTCGGTGTGTCCGTCCGTCCATCCGTCGTGTCTGTCACACTTTTTTATATCCGAAGTTTATAAAGATATCGGCATGAAATTTTGGAATTAGGTACTTCAGGCCTAGATGTCATTGCCTATGCACCCAAATTTAAAATTTGGGGCTATTTGGGGGTGGCTCCAGTATAGGTGAAGTTGCCATTAATTTTGAAACATTATCGCACCCCGACATATATATATATCAATCGACAGATCTTTTGAAATGAGGTAGAGATTTGCTTCAACAGTTTTTGATCCAAAGTACCGTTTGGAAAATATGGAGCTCCAAAGTTTTTTTTAATGCATCCCCCTCTGCCATTTCTAAAGCAAAGAGTTAAAAAAGCTTCGCTTTATTGAGTACTTTCATTTAAAATAATTTCGAGAATTCTGGCCTTAATAGTTTTCGAGATATTGGCCAAAAACGGTCAATCATCGACATGCGAATTTTGAAGGTCTGAAAACGCAGTTTTGAAGACCTCAGCGTAAGTATTCAGAAATGATAAATTTCAAAACATCAATTCATGTTGAAATTTTGAGATATCTAAGAATTAAAATGATCACTATTTTCATTTTCACAAAATAAATTTCATGCTGTGTTCGACCACTCTATTTGTTGATGAGCGTTATCTTTTGATCTCTACCCCTAAATGCCCAAAAGAAATGAACACACAAACCGCAGGCATGAGCAATGATTAGGTAGGTATGTATGTATGGATGATGGAAAGAATTTTTTGTGTTGGATAAACTTGGATAGAGGTATAGATATGTGTATGGATGAATGTTTGTGATTTGATTGGATCTATGAATGTATGAATGAAGGGTTCATTTGGGTTGAAGTTAGAAGAAAATTTAACTGAAATAGTTGGGAAACGTCGTTTGATATTCAGAAATCATCCGTCAATATTATGCGACGGACCCTTACCCGTGCGAGTACAACTCGCACTTGCCCAGTTTATTCCTTTTTTTTTCGCTTCCCGTTTGCGATGCTCGATAAAGGATCGTTTGCGCGCGGATATTTGGGTCAGTTTCGTCGGTCGTATGTCGGTTTAGGTAGATGGTTTACGGTTCGTCGGGTTAGCCTACATTTTGTGGGTCGAGATAAAAACAATTTTATGATCTGTGTGGATATATGTTAGCACGAAATATGTTAACATCAGCTATAAGGAGTATCGCCATCATGTTGGGAACACAGCTAAACCAAAGTTCTCACACAATGCACACCTGCTTCGCCGATGCACCGAAATTCTAGGAACCATATCCGCCAACTCCAATCACCCAACACCCCAGACGCTGTGTCAGCAGGAAACACCGCGACGGTTCATCGCTGCAACATGTCATGTCAGCAACTAATGAATTACCTATAAATACCAATGTCAATTAGATTTAGTTTTGAGTTTGTATCTGATTAATAAAGTGGACGGTTGTCCAGCAAAAAAATCGTTTTTTTTCACAAACACCGCGCACAAAACCTTAACTGGCGCCCGAGCAGTAAGGAAAAGTCCGTGTAGCCCGCGCAGTAGAAATAGTTCGCAAGTTTAAAAATAAGTTCATAGAACTTTTAGTGAACAGTTAAAAAAGAGTTCATAGAACTTAAAGTGCGTGACCGAAGTGCGGACATATCCGTCTAAACAAAAAATAATTAAGCAAGTAAAATAAAAATCCACATAGTGGACAAATTGTTTCAAAAAGTGTGCAAAGTGTAGTGGAAAAAAGTGGCAGATAAAGACCCCAAACTCCCCTGGAGAAACGAGGCCCCCCAGTAACTGGAAACCAGACGAAAAGGAGTTAGCCAAAGCTAGCAGCCGCTCCAGCTTTATGTTTTGGATATTGTAAGCTTAGAATTTAAGTTATAAAGAAACATATTAAAATTTAAATAATTTGACATAATCAAATGTACTGAAATATACTTGAAAGACAAAAGAAACATATTTGAAAACTTATAATATAAGAATCTTTATATTTAATTTGCATATTAAAAAAATTTTGATATATTAAATATTAAAAATTAAGACTCGAATATTGGAGTCTAGTCTAGAAATTTAAGACGTATTAAAGTGAAAAGTGCGAATTCGTAGAACATATTCGTGAATTGAAAGTGCAGCTAAGAAAAGCATATTCAAGAAAAAAAACACACTTAAAGTATCATCGGTATTCGTTCTCATCCCCTCATTTATACCCCCTTATTAATCACCATGTCAAATCCAAATAACCTTATTCGCCCCTCTGTCCTAGACCAATTCCCCATAGATAGCATCCCAGAAAACCCAACACCCTCTGCATCGCAACCGCAGCCACAAGCTTCAACGCATCCTGTGATCCCAACTACTCAACTGTATGAAATAGTCTCTAACATAGTCCACTCCATTTTAAATCCAAATCTAGACCCATCCTTATCAAGAGATCAAGGTATAAATCCGGAATTCAGAAATAATCTAGAAGATCTAGATAGGATTCCTGATGCCGTTAAGTGCCTTCGAGATTTCTCTGGCAAACCAGGCGAATACAGCTCGTGGAAAAAGAGTGTAGAACGTGTTCTACAGCTGTACCAATCGTTGGAAGGTACGCCAAAATATTTCGGTATTCTGAATACCATACGAAATAAGATAACGGGTAATGCTGATACAGTACCTGAATCTTATAATACTCCGTTAAATTGGAAAGCGATTTCCAGGTGTCTGTCTCTGCACTATGCAGATCAAAGAGATCTTGGTACCTTGGAATACCAAATGACACCTTTGATACAGGGAAATTCGTCAGTCCAAGTCTTCTACCAAAAAGTTTACGCCAACCTGTCTCTTATACTTAACAAAATTCAGTGTATGGACGTTGGTCCCGAAGCAATGTCAACGCTTACTAGCGCCTACCGAAATAAAGCACTCGATACATTTATTCGCGGTCTAAATGGTGACCTTCCCAAACTTTTAGGTGTTCGGGAACCAAGAGAACTACCCGAAGCTCTTAATCTTTGCCTAAAACTGGAAAACCAAACGTTCCGATCGAATTATGCAAGTAATACGCATAGGGTTAGTCAACAGTCACCATTAATCCCACAGCGTAACAGATTTACTCCAGTTTCTCCTCGTACAGAACCTTTCTATCCTCAGATAGCCTATATTCCACAGAGTCGTCCACATTATTCTCCGAATCAACAACAACCACATTACTCTCAGAGTCAACAACAACCACATTACTCCCAATATCAACGACAACCGCAATCTTCTCCAAATCAACAACAACCTCAGTATGGGTACAACATCCAAGCTCCTCCAAGACCGATTGCTCCCAAGCCTCAACCTCTTCCGGAACCAATGGAGACCTCAACCATCAATTCATCGGCGGTAAACTACCAAAACAGACCGAAACCCTTCAAATATGCAGGAAAGCGACCTCCTACCCAATCAATGCAAACTCCTTTGCAACCGAAATACCAAAGGAATTTCCATATAGATGCCGGAGGACCAATAAACGAAGAAATACCACCTTTCGTCGTTCAACAAACAGGTGAAATTTCTCCAAGAGATGCATTTGCATTTTATCAAGTGACGAACACTGAAGAAGTCGAGGATTATCCCGATTTGAGGAATTACATCTTAAGCCAACGCGAGGATCAGGAACAAATTAAGGAAGAACCTTCGGATTTCTCGGATATACATTTTTTAGAATAAACCCCTCTTCGCTGCCTTACTTCCAATGCAGAACGAAGGGTGGACAAATTTTAAACTTTCTTATAGATACTGGATCTAGCAAAAACTATATCCAGCCAAATTTAGTAAATAAACCTCTCGAAAATAATCAACATTTCTTAGCAAAATCAATAGCAGGCGACGTGAAAATAACTCACCACACCTTTTTGAATCTTTTCGGCCAGACAAATATTAATCTCAAATTTTTCCTACTTCCAACATTGAAGTCATTCCATGGCATTTTGGGTAACGATAGCCTTAAACAGCTGTCCGCCGTAATCGACACTAAGAATGACTGCATGTCTATTATGAACAAGCTTAAAGTGAAAATTAAACAATTAAAGTGTCAAGCTATAAACTTTCTCAACAGCAAACTTAGCCATATGTCAGATTTTCAGAAGAATTCTATCAAGTTCCTTGTCGAAAAATACCCTTCTCTTTTTGCAGATCCCGATGAAAAGCTCACTTATACTACAAGAGTTGTAGGTGAAATCAGAACAAGCACAGACACACCAGTGTACTCAAAATATTATCCCTACCCTGCTTCTTTGAAAGACGAAGTAGAGAAACAGATACAAAAACTTCTCGATGACAATATCATAAGACCTTCTCGTTCTCCGTACAATTCACCTGTGTGGATCGTACCGAAGAAAGATGATTCAAGTGGTAATAAACAGTATAGACTCGTAATAGATTTTCGCAAACTCAATTCGGTAACAATTTCAGATCGCTATCCCATCCCTGAAATTAATGAAGTACTCTCTCAATTAGGCGAAAGTAAATATTTCTCTGTATTAGATTTAAAAAGTGGTTTTCACCAAATTCCCCTGAAACCGTCAGACATGGAAAAAACCGCGTTTTCCATAAATAATACTAAATTCGAGTTTACTAGACTCCCTTTCGGACTAAAAAACGCCCCGTCCATTTTTCAACGTGCCTTGGACGATATTTTGCGCTCTCCGATAGGCAAGTTCTGTCGTGTTTACATTGATGATATTATCGTCTTTAGTAAAACCGAAGAAGAACACATTAAGCACTTAGAGACAATATTCCGAACTCTTCATGAAGCCAACATGAAAGTACAACTGGACAAGTGCAACTTCTTTAAGGAAGAAGTCGAATTTCTTGGTTTTGTTGTATCTTCAAAGGGAATATCTACAAATCCTAAAAAGGTAGAGGCAATCGTAAACTCCCCTGTCCCGCAAACTCTTAAACAACTCCGATCTTTCTTAGGTTTATCTGGATACTACCGTCGTTTCGTAAAAGACTATGCGAAATTAGCCAAACCCCTCACTGCTCTATTAAGAGGAGAAGAAGGACGTATCTCGAAAACCCAATCAAGCAAAATTACAATTTCTTTAAATTCAGACGCTATCGAATCTTTTAATAAATTGAAGAATGCTTTAGTTTCAAGAGACCTATTACTTATTTACCCAGATTTCAGTATACCATTCGAGCTGACAACTGATGCTTCTGAGTATGCGATTGGCGCTGTACTGTCTCAGAAGGATAAACCGATAACGTTCATCTCCAGATCGTTAAGTAGAGCCGAAGAACATTACGCGGCTAACGAAAAAGAGATGCTCGCCATCATTTGGTCTTTAAACACTCTTCGGAATTACCTATACGGAACAGCACACGTCAAAATTTATACCGACCATCAACCACTGACATACGCGCTCAGCAACAAAAACAACAATTCGAAAATGAAGCGTTGGAAAGCTATTCTCGAAGAGTATAGTCATGAGTTGCATTACAAACCAGGAAAGAGCAACGTAGTCGCAGATGCTCTATCTCGCCCTCCTCGAGTCACTGAAGTAAATTCAATGACAGCCACTCAGCATAGCGCTGAAACCTCAGCACATGAGATGATCCCTGCAGTCGAATCACCTATTAACGTCTTCAAGAACCAAATCTTTCTTTTAATTGGAAATGATACAAGTTATTCTTTTAAAATCCCCTTCCCCACGTATCATAGACACACTTTTATCCAACCCGAATACACCGAGCAAGAGCTTATTGCAATTCTAAAGAGATACCTAAATCCCAGTGTCATAAATGGAATTTACACTAATGAGTCAATAATAGGAACGATACAAGAATTTTATCCCTACCATTTCAGATCATATAAGACCCGATTCACCCAATCCTGCGTAAAAGACCTTTTAAATCCAACAGAACAAGTGGAACATATTCTGAAGGAGCACAACAGAGCTCACAGAAATTGTAACGAAAATAAAATGCAATTACTTCAAAATTACTACTTTCCGAAAATGAGATCAAAAATTAGCGAAATTGTGAAGCAATGTAGAATTTGTAAGGAGCAGAAGTACGATCGCCACCCAAACAAACCTGAGTTGCGAAGTACTCCCATTCCGCAATATCCAGGTCAAATAGTTCACCTAGATATCTATTCTACAAACAAAAACTTAGTTCTCACAGCAATGGATAAATTTTCGAAATTCGCTCAAGTTCGAATCATAAAATCAAGGGCAGTTGAAGATGTTAGAGAACCTTTGAGACAGATTATTTTTTCGTTTGGTGTCCCCAAAATGGTTGTGTTTGATAATGAAAAGACTTTTAGTTCAGCTTTCATATGTTTTATGTTAAAGGATCAATTAGGAATCGAAATTTATAAAACTCCCCCCTATACAAGCGCTGTGAATGGACAAGTGGAAAGATTCCACTCGACGCTATCAGAAATAATGCGTTGCCTCAAAACTGAGCGTATTCACAGATCTTTTGTAGAACTCCTTGACCGAGCTGTCTATGAATATAACTACTCTATTCACTCGACTACTAAACAACGTCCAATAGAAATCTTTTTTGGCAGAACAGTAAGTACAAACCCGGAACAATACGAACGTTCAAGGCAAGATACGATTGGAAATTTAATAGGAAAACAGAACAAAGATCTAGAATATCACAACAGAAAACGAACAAAAATTAAAACATACAATCCAGGTGAAACTGTCTTCGTAAGGATAAACAAGCGGTTAGGTACAAAGCTATCATCGAGGTATAGGAAAGAGATAGTTAAGGAAGATAAATCGACCACTATTCTTACGGAATCAGGCAAGATCGTCCATAAAAATAACATTCGGAATTAACTTCTTTTCAGATTTCTCCTCACCCAATGTCTTGCAGAAGTTCAGATTTTGGACTACTCCAACTCCAAAATTGTGTCCATACACACAGGTACTGCAAAGCTTCAAACGGGTACGTTTAAGCTAATCCACGTAATCAATCTAGAAGCGTACGAAGCAGTAGCTGTGAGCATCCAGAATCAAATCCATAACCATATAAACAAAACTCACCCCAGTTATCCTATTCTTTCCCGAGACATTTCCAAAGTTCTAAAACAGTTAAATACCCTCCAACCTAGATCCCGAGCTCCTAGATCCCTAAATTTCATAGGAAGCGCGTGGAAATGGCTAGCCGGTAGCCCTGACCACGATGACTTTCAAATAGTCAAATACCAAATGCACAATGTTCTACAGAATAATAATAAACAAGTAATAATTAATAAAGCATATGAAAAAAGAATTAATCAAATATCAAACATTTCAAACAATATAATTAATATGTTAAAAGAAAACGATCCAATAGTAGATAAATTTGTATTAGAAATTAAGTATCAATTAGATGTATTAAAGGAAGACATAACAAATGTCGAATATGCCTTGTTATAGGCAAAGAGCAAAATAATAAATTCATTTATATTGTCAAATACAGAAATAGATATTGTAAAAGAAAAATTTAAAGAAAGTAAAATTCCTTTTGTCAATGTAGAAGAAGCATTTGACTTCGCAGATATCAAAATAGCAGCCAATGTATCAACACTATTATATATAATTAATATACCGACAATTGAAATGTCGAAATGTGAAAAAATATTACTTAAGCCTGTAAAATTAAATAAAAAGGCAATAAAATTAGAATATAACAATATACTAAAATGTGATCAAGACATTTTTGCAATCAATCAATGTAAAACATACAATGATCTTACAATTTGTAATAGAAATAATATTGTGAACTTAAATTTAGACAATTGTATTCCAAATTTAGTGAAAGGTAAATCATTCAGTTGCGACACGACAAACAGCCAACACATACCAACCATTGAAGAACTCCACACGGGAATAATACTTCTGAACCAATTCGACGGAACAATCATCGTGGAAGGAAACAGCGTCAACCTGACAGGAACCTTCATTCTGCGGCACCATAACTCATCAATTATAATAAACAACCAAGAATACAAATCGATGGAGATGTCTTTCTCGAAACCACTTCCAGCAGTCCTACATCCCAATTCAGCCGTCAAAGCATACGAAGAACTACTCACCTTGGAGATGTTAAAAGAATTGCATGTCAACAATACTGCACACATTGATGAAATGGAAGACAAAAATCAAGTTCATCTCGTCATCAACTATAGCGTCACATCCATAATAATATTAACTGTCATAGCCTTAATCGTCAAGCAACATATTTTCCAGAAAGAAAAGGTTACAGTTCACGCCACAACCCAAGTCCAAGAAATCAAAGGTGAAGGTCAAGCCGAAATCAAGCCATCCCAAGCAAATCAAGTGCCAATACTTTACACGGTGTCGAGTGAGGACACTCGATTTTAAGGAGGGAGGTGTTAGCACGAAATATGTTAACATCAGCTATAAGGAGTATCGCCATCATGTTGGGAACACAGCTAAACCAAAGTTCTCACACAATGCACACCTGCTTCGCCGATGCACCGAAATTCTAGGAACCATATCCGCCAACTCCAATCACCCAACACCCCAGACGCTGTGTCAGCAGGAAACACCGCGACGGTTCATCGCTGCAACATGTCATGTCAGCAACTAATGAATTACCTATAAATACCAATGTCAATTAGATTTAGTTTTGAGTTTGTATCTGATTAATAAAGTGGACGGTTGTCCAGCAAAAAAATCGTTTCTTTTCACAAACACCGCGCACAAAACCTTAACTTATACAATTGCATGGAAACATACTGGAATGCCATCGTTTGTAATAACAAACGAAACCCTTTTTTCCTTTCTTTTTTTTTCCACCTCTCGTACACCTGTACCCGTACACGAAGTTAAATACGTCTCTACAAAACAGTTTAATTTTCTTTGTTCGTCTCTCGTTCGTTTTTCCCGGTCAATCATGTACACATGATTTAGGTCAAGTTCATCAATTAGGGCTTGGTTCAGGTTCGCGGTTTCATTTCAAGGATGTGAAGATTCTGTTTGTCGTAGTTTTGTTCGGAAAATAATAAAAAGAAAAAAAACATAAGAATAAAATATCTACATAAATAACTTTCTTAATTTCTGTGCTGCTTGCCAATTTACGACTGGCAGGGGGGATAGAATAAGAATTAAAGTTGGTTCCACTTATCGACGCAACCTCCGACCCATATGAGCGTGTTAGGGAACTTCCCGAGAGGATGCCTACTGCCTTACGGCTCAGAGGGTTATCGGGGACAGAAAGTGAGAACGCTGACTTAGAGATCTTCCCGAAAGAGGAGTTCACTAATTTGAGCCACTCCTCAGAAACCTACATCAGAGGTGTGTTGGGAACAGAGGATGGGGATGGGAAATTCCTCCATTTCTCGACGCAGCCCACGGCTTATAGGTGCAAGGGTGGAAACAATTATAAAGGTAAAAAAAACCGGAAAAATCGTGCGACACACGTGATTAGTGACATTCGTTATCTTTAAAGCGAATGTCAAACCATAACAAAATAAATAAACCAATAATTATTTAATCAAAGACATAAACAACAACATATTCCAGAATAATCCGCAGCCGTTCCGTATAGCCTTGTAGTCATATGTATAATAGATATTGGCAATATGTAGCAATAAATATATAAAAATATACTATAAACATGAAATATATTTGGGCAATAACAACCGTAATTAGAACACACTAACATTTTATTATTTCTATTTTTCTTTGCGAGCGCCACATTATATATAGATTGCGAGACCAAGAGAGAAGCATCATGCTAAGTTTTGACTCTGAGAAGTCAAAGTGGGCAGGGTCACTGAGCACATCTTCAGTGAACTGAACGATCCCGACGCATCAACACCACAACCTATTCTGACCAGAAGCCAAGAGAGGAGAAACAAGCGAAGTTTTGGCTCTAAGAAGTCAAAACATCCCAACATCCCAAACAGTTGTTTACACCATGGAGAAGAAGAATGCAGTTATCAAAAAGCTGAAGAAAAATAGAGCCGCTTGCTCAGATGACTTGCCACCAGAGTTCTTCAAGACTGGCGGCGATATTCTGGTAGGGAGCATCAGAACCAGATCATTTGTAAAATTTGGGAAGACGAAAGCGTACCCGACGACTGGAATATCAGCTCCATATGTACCATTAATTCATTAAATTCTATGCTAAACTAAATTCACCTAATGCCAAGGTGTAAAACAGTATTCGAAGACAATTATTTGCCACTATAAATTGATTTTTAGTAGTTTCCCTGTAATTACAATTAAAAGTTGCAATGTTTTGTCGCGCACCAATTAGAGGTTACATTTTCAAGTCCACGCAAAGTAGTAAATTTTTTAAAGGATTTTAAAAATTATTTTGATTTTTGTAAACTAGAAATACAGACTTTTCAGAATATATATAGGATTCTATGCCTTTGGAAAAAAATTTGAAGAAATTTCTTGGTTTCACTTCTTGTTGCCAATGTTTTATTGGCCATAGACGGAAATTAAGAACAAATAATTCATGACGAATTTCGATATGGAGGGACTCTTCGAAATTGTCATGTATACATACAACACGCTTAACTGCACCCCACGTGAAGTGACGAGACGTGGAAGACGTGACATGGCGTGGAATGATGTGATGTGACGTGACGTGACGTGAGGGTGACGTGAGGTGGCGTGAGGGTGACGTGAGGTGACGTGAGGTGACGTGAGGTGGCGTGACATGACGTGGGGTGGCGTGAGTGTGACGTGTGGTAGCGTGAGTGTGACGTGAGGTGGTGTGAGTGAGACGTGAGGTGGCGTGAGTGTGACGTGTGGTAGCGTGAGTGTGACGTGAGGTGGCGTGAGTGAGACGTGAGGTGGTGTGAGGGTGACGTGAGGTGACGTGAGGTGGCGTGAGGTGGCGTGAGTGTGACGTGAGGTGGCGTGAGTGTGACGTGTGGTAGCGTGAGTGTGACGTGAGGTGGCGTGAGTGAGACGTGAGGTGGTGTGAGGGTGACGTGAGTGTGACGTGAGGTGGCGTGAGGGTGGCGTGAGGTGACGTGAGGTGGCGTGAGGATGACGTGAGGGTGACGTGACATGACGTGAGTGTGACGTGAGGTGGCGTGAGGGTGACGTGAGGTGGCGTGAGGGTGGCGTGAGGTGGCGTGAGGGTGGCGTGAAGTGGCGTGAGGGTGGCGTGAAGTGGCGTGAGGGTGACGTGAGGTGGCGTGAGGGTGGCGTGAGGTGACGAGAGGGTGACGTGAGGTAACGAGAGGTGACGAGATGTGAGATGTGAGGTGACGTGAGGTGCCGATGTGTGATGTGTCGAGATGTGATGTGATGTGATGTGATATAATGTGATGTGCGATTTGTTTCACTCCAACATAGAAACTGGTGGAAATCTTAGTTCATCTCTATGCCACTCTACTGTGAACCTCAAAAGAAAGTGTACACCTATGTGGTGACATATTAAAAGACTAATAAAAAGGGTTCCAGACATCCGATTTTGAAAATTTTTGATGTTTTGAAAATGTCTTTTTATTTTCTAATAACAAAACAAAACGCCTTGGCAAAAAAACAACAACAAAAATCCAAAAAAGTACTTAATTTTTTTGCGTCAAAATAAAAGTGTACACTTAACAAACAAACCTAACAATCTCAAAAATAATACTTATTCTGTTTCCCTTTCGACTTTAAAACATCTCTAGTAATCTTGGCATTGACTCCACCAACTTTTAAGTCGTTTCGACAGGAATGTTTTGACATTCTTCCTTTAAAATGTACTTCAACGACTCTTTGCTTGATATGTTCGGTTTTCAGATCTGTGTATCCAAATAATCCCACAAATGCCCGATCGGATTAAGGTCTGGAGATTGCGGAGGATAATCCAGTTGCACCACCAGAACTTTCTAGATGTCATAACACAGTGAAGAAAAGTTAAGACAAATTTGAGAATTACAAATTCTTCTGCAGTGCTGGGGGTATTGAACCACTTCATCGACTGGAGGTGGGATGTGTCCATTCTTCATAAAAATGTTTCTTTAATACTTTGGTAACGAGATTAGCCTTGGAAATCGGGCATTTAAACTCATTGAATTCAGATCTTTCAGCTCGTTAAAGAAATGTTTGTTTATCACGCTTCCTCGTTCATTCTTGCGGCTAAGGTTAACCAATGAAAATTATAGATTTTTGCTCAACTCCCGCTACCATTAGTAATCATGGAAGACCTTTCCTCCTGCACTCAGGATATACACATATTTTTAAGGTTCCATCTACAAAAACGAAACCTTTATAATTTCGGTGTGTCCGTCCGTCCGTCCGTCCGTCCGTCGTTCCGAAGTTTATAAAGATATCGGCATGAAATTTTGGAATTAGGTACTTCAGGCCTAGATATCAATGCCCATGCACCCAAATTTAAGAAGTTTTTAATGCGTCCCCCCCAGCCATTTCCAAACCAAAGTGTTTAAAAATCTGAAGAAAAAAAATGTAAAAACTTGGCTTCATTGAGTACTTTCATTTCAAATAATTTCAAGTATTCTGGCCTTAATAGTTTTTGAGATATTGGCCAAAAAAGGTCAATCATCGACATGCGCATTTTGAAGATCTGAAAACGCAGTTTTGAAGATCTCAGCGTAACCACTAAGAAATTATAAATTTCAAAATATCGATTTATGTTGAAATTTTGAGATATCTAAGATTTAAAATGATAAATATTTTCATTTTCACACATAAATTTCATGCTGTGTTCGACCACTCTATTCGTTGATGAGTGTTATCTTTTGGATCTAACCCCTAAATGCCCAACAGAAATGAACACACACACCGCAGGCATGAGCAGTGATTAGGAATGTGTATGATGGAAGGGATTTTTTGTGTTGGATAAACTTCGATAGAGGTATAGGTATATGTATGGATAAATGTTTGCTTGGATCTATGAATGTATAAATGAAGGGTTGATTTGGGTTGAAGTTAGAAGAAAAGTACAACTCGCACTTGCCCAGTTTATCTACTTCTTCCTTTTGATTGGCATAACAATCCGTTATGAACCTTGGCCTTACTCAACAGTCTTCTTCACGTAAATCGATTCCTTGCTGGATGTCTCCAGTCGAAGTTTTCTCAAAGGGTCTTCAAATGCCTGACAATGTCGTTTTTACATAGTTATCTGCTAATGCTTTTTCTGACTTCATTGTAAGCCCAAAAGTCAATAACAATATTCAATTCTGTTATATACAGATTATCCATTGTTGTGGAAGCAACAAATTAAATCATGACTTGTTTTTTTCTTTTGACAGTTTCTATTGGAGACTTGTTGCACTCAATTCAGTCAAAGAGTACACCAATGATGTCATCGCAACCTCAAAAGAAAACAGTTTCACAACAATGACCTAATTCCAAGAACATTTAAAAACATGCCAAAATGCTCAATGCTATTCTCGATATTCTGCTTTGTCATTGAGTCCTTTATGGTTTATTCTCGTAGATTTCCGTTCACAGATCTTTGGATATTAGGAACCAATTCACATTTCTATTTTTCGCAATAACTCGTGCAGTAGTTTTTAAATTGTTTTCTGACGAATAAATCCGCTTGCCGTTGATAGAATCGTAATTCTTATAATCGTCTCAAAATACGAGTAATAGATCAGCACAAATCCCTTAGTTTTGTTTGTTTATGCATTCATCCTTAAAGTATACAGATTTCCCAAAAATCGGCATTGTTGTGAAACAAACATGAATTTCCTATTCATGAGTCGTCTAAATTCACAACAACTGAACTGACTCATCTGCAACTGATGCTATTCTTTCAAATGCTAAAATAGGCCAATTTTGTTAATTTTGTGGAACATTCATTCTTCTCTCAACAAATGGGCAACACACATATGGTGAAATAATTTTTGAGCAATAAATCCAAGTGATTCAATGCATAACGTTGAATATATCTATTTCAAAGTTGATGACTTTTCTCACATCTTCTGTACAGAGCTGCAAAATGTCGGTATAAATATAGTATAGCAGTTTTGGCATCATTATTGGTAGGTCCATAATCTAAAAGGTGACCAGATAGCCATGACAGTTTCTTCAATTGGTATATTTGAGCAGTTGTTAAAGTTTCCAATGATATTCAGCTGTCAAAATATTCTGTAAGATTTGCTCCAGTGTGCAGGCAATTCGTAGCACCGTGGAAAAGTTAAAGCGTGAGTACACTCTCATGGACTTTAAGCCACCAATCAGACAGAGATTGGTGCCAAATGAAGAAAACAAAGCCGCCGGAGCCGTCAGTATCGAAGAAATCCCAGAAATGTCGAGTCGTCGCCGATCAAATGAACTGGGCACTACCTGAAAGTCAATCCGGTTGAATGATAATAGACAAAGCCTTGAGTTCGCTAAGGCTGGAGGCTGGAGTGTGCACTAAGACCAGTGCCATCCAGCTTTTAAAATATGCAGTAAGATCGTCATCATGGCCTCAGTGTACAGACAATCCGTCGTACGGTGGAAAAGTTTGAGTGTCAATACATTCTTTTGGGCCTGAAGCCACCAACAAGACAGAGGTGCTGTGAAATGAAGAAAACAAAGCCGCCGGAGGCTTCAGTATCGAAGAAGTCCCAGAAATGTCGAGTCGTCGCCAATCAGATGAACTGGGACCCACCTGAAAGTCAACCCGGCTTATTTCGTGGTTGGATTGGGGCCTATAAGAAGTGAAGCCCAATGATTATAGACAAAGCCGTGAGTTCGCTAACTGGGCGCTGGAAATGTTGACCATAGATCCGGATTTTGGACATTATGCCAACAAGCAAAATTGTCATTAATGCACCGATCACAATCCACAAGTGTTCGACCAAGAATCCATATATCCACACAGATTGACTGTTTGGTGTGGTTTGTTGACCAGATCTTATTTCTTTTGAAATGAGGAAGGAGACACCGTTACCTTGCGTAGAATAGTCTCAGGTACAGAGTGATTTTAACTGATTTTCTGTGCTCGACAATATCGATAGATCCATGCAGTGGTTCCAACAAGATGCTGCGGCACTACATGCTATACAAGCAACACAACGCTCGAAGTTGTGATGGAGAAATTTGGCGACTGACACATTTCACGGCAAGCGTTCATGAAATGACCGCCGTATCATGCGACTTGACACCAGTGCTGCCAGCTTATGGTAAATTAACCTTTTCGTGGGAAATTCCAAAACCTATTCCACACATTTGCTAGGTTAGGTTAGGGGGCTGCTAGTGAATTCACCAGCACACTTAGAACATATTGGTCTATTGTGATTACCCACAGTCAGACTACTACCACTGATCGACCGCTCCAGTGATAGTGCCGTTAATTTGATACCAACGGCAAATGGTGACAGAACCAGATTTGAAAAACCGGATAAAAACGTATTAACTTTGATTTCACTGGGATTCGAGGTTGGGACCCCTCTAACTTAGGGCAGGCACTTAACCAACTGCGCCATCCAGTCGTCTCACACGTTTGGTAAACAGGTATTTTCATACAAAAAAGGGTAAATTTCTTCTGAAGCAAATATCCTTCCCTTTGTTTGTTTTATCTAACAAATCTATAGTTGGAATATCCTGAGTTCAAAGGATGGCTGAAACCTGTGACGAAAAAAAGCGTTCTGTAAAGCTAAAAATCAGAAATAATAAAGCACGGTGGAAGAAGCAAACATTAAAAGAATACAAGTGCAGTCCAACACCTTCTATAGTGTCAGCATTGAATTGCCCAAAAGATACAACAATGAAATTAGGTGAAATAAATTTGACAGTTTTCTTCGCGCATCATGACAGATCATTCGGTTCCCCTTTTAAAAATAATTGTTATAAATTCCGAATTTGCGAAAAAATGGTATATAATTAAAGTTCACATTTTTTTGAAGTGGTAAATTTTGAGTGATATTTTAATTTTTATTCTCCAGTGTTGTACAGTTTGCCAAGAAATACTGGCAGCACTGCTTGACATCACTCGATTATTTTCTCTGTGGCTACGTTAAGTCTTTATGGCTGAACCACTACAGTGCGTTGCGCTAGCCAACTTCATGTCACGGAGGGTGTGCGTTGACGCACTGCGTTAATCAGCTGTTCCCTCTCTCTCTCAAATACCAAATGAAACATATTCCGTTGGCTGTTTTCATTTCTGAAATGTCAAATCAAAAAATATTCTACTCAAACAATTGAACCCTAAAGAAATTATTCTTCCTTTTCTTAGGGCGCTGGTGGTCCGAGGTGGACCTGGGCGTCACTCAACATGCCTCTCCAGCCAGCACGATCTTTCGCCAGCTGTCTCCAGTTTCGCACAGCAAGCCGGCCGAGGTCCCCCTCGACTTGTGTGCGCCACCTTGTTCGTGGACGTCCTCTGTTGCGTTGTCCCACAGGCTCAGAGTCGAAGTCTCTTCGGCTGGAGCTAAGTTGTCCATACGCTCTACATGGTCTAGAGATCTTAGGCGTTGGATCCGTAGACTCCCAGCCAGACTCATGTCGCTGTACAGCCCATACAGCTCGTGGTTAAGCCCAAATGCCATCAACGCAAACAGAACCAAAGATCGCGCGCAGAACTTTTCTCTCGAAAAGACCAAGAGACTTCATCCGCTTGGGATATTGTCCTTGCCTCTGCGCCGTACAGCAGGACTGAGATGATCAAGGTCTTGTATAAAGTCAGCTTGGTCTTCCGAGAGAGGGCTCTACTACTCAATTGCCTTTTGAGCCCATAAAAACAGCGGTTGGCAAGAGTTATTCGCGTTTGATCTCGGTACTGATGTTGTTTGTACTGTTTACCGCGGAGCCAAGGTAGACGAAGTCCTTTACTACCTCAAAGTTATAGCTGCCTATGGTGACGTTCTGGCCAAGTCGTCGATGTTGTGCGTTGCATTTTAGCCGCTTCCGTTTCAATGCCAGCAAACGCATCATTGACGGCTCGCTGTGTTCGTCCAATCACGTCAATGTCATCCGAGTAGGCTAGCAGTTGAACGGACTTTTGGAAGATCGTGCCTCTTGTGTTGGCCAGTGAGTTTTGCACGATCTTCTCAAGAACGATGTTAAAGAAATCACATGACAGCGCGTCGCCTTGTCTAAAACCTTTTTTGACATTAAAGGTCTCGGTGAGTTAGTTACCGACCTTGATGGAGCAGCGAGAGTTCTCCACCGTCATCCTGCTCAGTCTGACGAGTTTGGCAGGAATGTCAAAACTAGATATGGCGCTTTATAGCTCGTCTCTATGCACGCTGTCATATGCGGCCTTGAAATCGACAAATAGATGGTGTGTGTCGATCTGCATTTCTTGAGTCTTCTCCAGGATCTGTCGCAGTGTGAAGATTTGATCTATGGTGGCCTTCCCTGGCCTGAAACCACACTGATAAGGACCTATCAATTTGTTCACAAATGGTTTCAGGCGTTCACACAAAACGGCAGAGAAGATCTTAAATACAATGTTAAGTAGACTTATCCCCCGATAGTTTACGCAGTCAAAGGGGTCTCCTTTCTTGTAGATCGGGCAAACGATACTGAGATTCCACTCATCGGGCATGCTTTCCTCCGACCATATCTAACAGATGAGCTGGTGCATGAGCCCTACCAGATCATCTCCAGCTGGTTTAAACATTTCAGCGGGCAGACTATCTGCACCAGCAGCTTTATTAGACTTCAGTCTCGATGTCGCTATATTGAGTTCGTCTAGATCGGATCGGATTTGCTTCTATTATCGTCCGTTGTGTTGAGCGGAACACAACTAAAGAAATTAATTGCGGAAAATGAATGCATGAATGAAAGTTAAAAAAATTTAAAAAGCGCTTCTTGTAGTTTTGTCGTTGAAATAATTTTAGACAGCTGTTTTCATTTCTAAAATGTCAGTTGCAACAAATTTTTCTCAATTTGGGAAACATTTCTCAATTTCGCTCTCACAGCGCATCCCTCTGTCAAAAAAATATCCAACATGTTAAACAATGTCGTGCGTTGGGATTACGTTTTACGTTTTATTACGATCCTCTCATCTCTCTCATTTTTCACGTCACGTAGGTCGACGCAGTATTTTGTGCATGTCCATTGAATTGTGTGTGTTGAAAGACAACGCTAACGCTGACGCACTGTTGTGTTTCAGCCACTAGTCGATGTACAATGTACAAAAATCCAAAGAGAGAAAAAAGGCTGCCAGTAAAAAAGTTGATTATTGTAAAGCAGGAAGTCAAACTGAGTGGATCTAATTTGAAATAAAAAATATAAAAAAATAAAATAAAGTTGTGTTTTTAATTATCGTAGTATACACAACCATTTCGGACAAGCTAGAGACCAACATTCGGGACGCTATTGCCGGAATAACGCCGTACAAGCGTCGAACTGCCAGAGAAGCTTTTTCTTTTATGTATGAAAACGCTAACTTACCAGCACAAAACGGTATTATTTTGCTGTGAATTGTCATGAACAGGATTTTTAACGATTTCAGTGACGTCTGCAGCAATCGTATAATGTACAAATAACTTAACTTTATTACCGCCAGAGCAATATATCGCTATTCTTGTGTTTTCCTCTAAAATGAGAAAATAGTAAGAAAAAAAGAAAAAATTTAGAAATCTGAATAGTTCACATATTCAATTTCACTGCAAATCCACAACACAACTGAGCAGTGAATCCAATTCGAGTAAATCACGAGCATTTCGAAACGTGGAGCACCAATTTTTATGTTCGAATACCCAACAATACACTTTCGAAATTTTCAAATCATCTTTTGCAATTCTGAATTCGAGTGAAATGAATCCTGGAGCATGGGTATAGTGCAGTCTGGCTGTTCGATTAGACGTTGAACACCGTTGTGTCTACATAGATGCTGTCTCACGCAGATTATTTTACCGTTAACTTCCGTCTGGAAGACGATGAGTTATAAACTATGTTAAATTCTTTATTTGTTCAGATAAGTTCAAAACATATGATGACTTTCAACTTTGTAAAAAAACGAGTTCCCGTTTCCAAGAAAGCGAATTAGCTTCAATAGAATTATGGGTCTCTAGATAGCCCGCTAATTTGCGCGCTAAGTGGACTGCCACAGAAGGCTAATGCTTCTTTCAAAAGCAGGTGTGGTATGGGGGTTACTGAGCCGAGAATGCTAATTCCGCATATGCTGGCAATTGCTGCAGACTTCACTGAAATCGTTTATAATCCTGATCGTACCGTTATGTGCTGGTAATTAAGTGTAATCATACGTTAATGTTTTTTGTTGTATTGTCAAACTGCGATAATCAACCATAGTAAATGCATTAAAACCATGATTCAATTTGAATTTCACATCACATTACTACATTTTATTCCATGTCCACCTTATAGCCTAAGTCAATGGATTGCCTGATGTGCGCTTTGAGATTAATGAAGCCGTTTCTCAATGACTCCTGTGTAAGGAACTCTTTCATCTTCTCTTTACACTCACAAAATAGTAAGTTTTCAGTGAGATCAATGAGCTTTTGTTGATCCAGATTCATCTGATACAGCATTAGGGGCGACCTCTGTCCGGCTTGGTAGAGGTCCTCCGATAGCTTTGAAATACCGTGGGCAGCAGTGTAATCCAGGCCAGAAATCTTCTCACAATTTATTACCACGGGAATCGAAAACTCCGCCTGTGTACTTGCCTTCAGAATCTTGTTGCGAAGATTGTTGATTGCTGGGAAATAGATTCCGTTGCCTGGTGTCACAGAAATGTACTGCATCTCTTCAATCTGAAAATGTGTACATGTGTAGGAGCAGTTTTTGCAACAGTTGTTCAACTAACGGTGTCAATCTTGATGATTATATCAGGTTTTGCCCAGAGGTAGAGCAAGTATGTCGCCGTTATGATGATTCCCACGAGGAGCCCTATTTCGACGCCGTACATGATGCAGGTTCCAAAGCAAATGCACCAGATGTAGAAATCCCGTCGGCTTTCTGTCCACAGTCTCCTCGGCAGCTTGAAGTCGAGAAGTGTGACTATGGCGCACATTAAAATGGCCGCCAAAGTCGCTTCTGGTATATAGTTGAGGTATGGACTAAGGAAGCCCAATGCCAGCAGGACTATGATCCCTGTGATGAGTGGACCTTAAATGTTGGCATCATTTCAACTTGTCGAGGCTTACCTGAATACAAATTGGCCAGAGGGGTCTTAAGTTGGCAAGCAGAACTTATAGCGTAACGGGTAAAGGCTCCAGAAGTCGGCATCGATTGGACTGTTGAACCAAACACGTTGCACAGCCCCAGAGCGAAGAGCTCCTGATTGGGATTGGCTCTGCAGTTGGGAACTAAGAGAAAAAAAGACATGAATCGCCTCATCAGCAAACACAATGACTTACTCAACTTTCCAATCGAAATGTTAGTCAGCACGCCGACTATGGGTATCACGATTATTCCGATATTCAGTTCTGCAAGTATGTCGGTAAAGTAGTAAACCTTTTCAGGAGTTTCGATTCGTAAAGAGGGAAATGAGACATTTGGCAGTCCTGCTACTGTAGTTTTGCTAAGCGTGTAGGAAACAGAAGATTCGTCGTCTGATTGACTATTCATCCACACAGCAGTGCCCACTGCTGTTATAAGAACGATTAACGTATTCCGCGAGAATGACAGGTACTGATAGATTAAACTCTTGGCGTTGGACTGATTTGGGCGTAACGCTTTTCTTCCTAAAAACTGCATTGACGATAGAAAGTTTCAATGAGACTCACGGGATACTCCACAAACTTACCTCAAGAAAGACGAGGAAAAGTATTGCACCTAATCCCATGGCAAGGTCTCCAAAGTTTGCTTCTTCGAGTCGATAAGTTAGAGTTCGTATTGACTCCACAAATCCAGGGGCGATGTACTTAATGCCCAGCATCACTTTCAGCTGAGACTCGATGACTAGAATTGCAGTTGCTGTCGAAAATGCTTTGATTACTGGCATGGAAATAAATTCAAAAAGAAGACCTGAAAAAGAGGAAATATTAGTAATTAATAGCAATAAACACTTAAATGAAAATAAAATGCAAGCCTTAAGTTAAAATATTCAATAAGTTTTATTCAGTGCCTTCAGAGACAGACATGCGATCGTGTTTTTTCTATTGAATTGTACGTATCACTTATTAACTCGAGTACCACCTTTTTGAATTATCGAAAATATTGTTTAATGATGACAAGATGGCAGATAATGTCATCGCCTGCAACCCCCGTTCATTACGGGGGTGAACAGAGTTTCAAGCGATCTTCGAAACACTAAAAAAAAGAACAAGTTAACTTGGATTGATGGGAATCCAAACATTGTTATTCGACACCTATCTGTGGAAGTGGTGAACACTTACACCGTACTGTTTAACAATGTTCGGAATAATGCTCATTTCAGTTCAACCCACCCTTAAAAGGGGAAAAGAATCCTCTGACCCTAGCAATCTTCGCTCAATAGGTCTCCTCCCGAACATCAGCGAGAGGTAGTTATTAAAACTCTACTCGAGTGGGTCGAAGAAATGCATAAAACTCCAGAGAACCAATTCGATGTCAAGGCGAGGCATGAAACCACAAATGCTGCTGTCGGATATCCAGTGGAACAAGATCAGGAAACAATGCACGGATGCCTAGCTGATTGATTAAAAAATGCCTTCGAAGGTTAGTTAGGTAGGTAAGGTGGCTTCCCTCACAGGTGAAGGATTCACTTAGACCCAAATAATCCATTGTCCAATGCTCTCAGTGTTTTTTCCTAGTGGAGGCGATTGCAGGATAGTTGCAGAGAAAGTGCGAGGGTATTTCCTCCTCCTCTTCATCCATACATCTGCTGAGGAAGTCGTTGTACGGCAGGCCTAGTCTCGCAGCGTGTCTTCCCATTGCGCAATGTCCTATGAGGACTTCTACTAGGTTCCCCAATTTATTCCTGGTAACGTTGAGGATGGCTGTGGTTTTCCAAAGATCTATTTTTAGCCATCTGTATAAATGACGATGCTTTCACTCGATATCGTACTCATCGATAGCCATTCAGCGGCTTCACGAATAGCCGTAATTTCCGCCTGCAATAACCCAGTAGTCGAAAAGATTGGCTGATTTGGAGATGTTCCGAGGAAATACTCGCGCCAACTCCACTACCAGTTTTAGATCCGTCGGTTTAAATTTTCTTAGCGTTAATACTGCTTAGAACCATGTTCGTTTCCCATTGTTGTCTGTTTGGGATAACAGTTCTATATTCGATGTTGAAGTCTAAGATCGGAGTTAGACAGTCTGTAGATTCTTCTAAGAGGCTATGTGTTTAGTATACTGGCGTGACCTCTATTTTGTTTCCTCCATTCTGAGAGTTCCTGTCGTAACGCCTATTTAGCTGCAAATTCCTTGCTACAGATGTCCATGGGAACGAGGTGTAGTATCGGCTCTAGCACTGCGGTCGGAGTGGTACGCATTGTACCTATGAGGGATATACACGCCATCCTTTGGACGCTGTTGATCATTTTTGTATAGCACTACATAGAGGAGTATGAGTCTTATGACGGCGGTGATTAAGGAACCAGAGAAGCAGAAGTTGCATATCACTTTACTGCTTGATTCTGATCACTGCTACTTGTTTGCTGTGTGGACTACAACTCCGTGCAATAATTCCATTCATGAACATTTTGGCATTATCATGGGCAAACTGGCTTATTTTTGGCACTTTTGGGGGCAAATATTAAAAACAATATGACTCTGCTCTAAATGGTTAAGCTTTGTTCAGACGATTGCCAAATCTGCAAATATTGTCAGGGTTACAAATGTTCTGACAATAACCTACAAATGAGCTGACAATAGCGAACTACCTTACAATTGCCAGTTCACACGATCGCCATATTTTATTCCAAACTCTGGCAATTTCATTATCAGATGGTTTGCCTGGCAACGTTGTTGCGTTAAAAATTGTCAGTTCACACAGTTGACAGACATTTGTTTACAAAAAATTGCAGAGTCCATATTTGTCAGCAGGACAACAAACAGAAAGACAAGAAACGTCACTCTTCCCATCATCGTTTAAACCATTCACATGGTATAAAATTATAATATCGATATTATTGATGATTGATCAAATTTATCAATGATCAATTACCAACCAATTGACAACAATAATTTTTTTTTTATGTCACACTACACTGGAGCACTCAGACTCAAGACTGGTCCATTGTACTACCAGGCAGCAACCTACTTTTACTGAAATTTCCTGGTCTTCCGAAGGAAGACCAGCAGGCGCTTCTGTGATAAGGAGCCTACATCATCAGCTCTCACCTCATCAGCGCCGAATAACTGCCACCTGATCCGAGCAAAGGCGGGACAATGGCAGAGGAAGTGCTCTGCAGTGTCATCGTCTTCTCCACAGGCGTCACAGAGGGTTTCGTCACTTAGGCCAAGCACACTTAGGTGTTTGGCGAAGGTGTAGTGCCCCGTTAGTACGCCAATAAGTTGTCTGCAGTCTTTTCTGTTAAGAGATAACAAGAAAGCCGCGGATTTCTTACAGACGTTGGGGAGCATGCGCTTGGTCTCTCTACATCCTGGAGAGTTATGCCACCTGCGGTTGTGCTCTCGAGAAGTCCAACCATCGATGGAAGCCCTAACCAAGGACGCGGTCAGTCCCAGCATAGGTTCAGGTCCTGAGAAAGCCTCATCTGATCCTCGCCTAGCAAGTTCATCAGCGATCTCATTTCCCGTGATCCCGTGGTGCCCGGGAACCCAGACAAGTCTTAGCGAATTCAAGCTACCGATCAAATTCAGAGAAGACTTGCATTCCTGAACTATTCTGGAAGTGGTTAAAGGGTTGAGCAAGGCCTTAAGCACAGCTTGGCTGTCGCTACAGATACAAATACTTCGCCCCTTCCACCTATTCTTCACAATATACATAGCTCGTAGCCATTAGGATCGCATAGGTTTCCGCTTGGAAAACCGGCGCAAATTTACCTAACGAGGTGTGCAGTCTAAAGTTGTCGCTCTCCACGAAGGCACCAGCACCAGATCCTTCACTGGTCTTGGAGCCGTCCGTGAAAATTCGACTACATTCCTTTCCTGGCTCAGATTCTGGCCAGAGCCAGTCCTGAGTACAGGGAAAGTCGACTTTGTATGTTCGTCGCAGCTGGAGTACTGGTGTCCGTGCGTCAGACGGCATATCCATAAGACTGGGGTCAAAGGAGATGCGGTGCGCAAGGTCGTCGAAACTCCAGTGCGAGTTGTACCAATAACCACTTCTTTTTAAACGGAAGATGGCCTTGAGAGTGCACCCCATGATATGGACATCTAGGGGGGGGGGATATTCAGCAGGACATCAAGAGCAGAGCCAGACGTGCTAGGGAAGGCCCCCATGCAGCCGAGACAAACCGTTCTTTGAAGCTTGGTGAGAGCAGCAGTTACGTATTTACGCGAAAGCTTATTCCACCAAACGACCGATGCATAGGAGAGAAGGGGCCTAATCATAGCCGTGTAGATCCAAACGGATCTTTTTGGTGATAGACCCCATGATTTGCCGAAAATTCCTTTACACTGCCAGAAAACTGACAGTGCCTTCGCAATTTTCGTTTCAATGTGTTTTTTCCACAGAAGCTTCCTATCTAGAATGACACCCAGATACTTAGCTTCATCGGAAAAGTGGATAGTGACACCTTTTAGTACCAGTTGAGTCAAACCAGTCAATTTCCTCCTCCTCGTAAAGAGGACAACCTCGGTTTTAAGAAGGTTGACTGAAAGCCCATTTCTGGTACACCAATCGTCGATCACGTCTAGAGCTGCCTGCGCTTTTGAACACACATCCGCTAGGCATGATCCGACAGACAGAACAGCTACATCATCCGCATAGGCCTGGGCGTAGATATTGGAACTATTAAGAGCATCGAGCAGAGAGTCAACCAGCATGCACCATAGCAGAGGAGACAAGACACCACCCTGCGGGCAGCCCCTATTTACCCCCGCCATAACATACTGGCCACAGTCCGCGTCCGCAATAATAGTTCTGTTCATCAGCATTGCTTTAATCCAAAGCACTAATGATTCATCTACACCGTGTTCTCTGGCCGAGTTGCACATGCCATCAAAAGTCGCATTGTCAAAGGCACCCTCTATATCAATGAAAATGCCCAGCGCGTACTCTTTCCTGTCGAGTGCACATTCAATTCTGCCAACGAGATTTTGAAGTGCAGTCTCGCAAGATTTTCCGCGCTGATAGGCATGTTGCATCTGAGACAGAGGATGAAATCGCAAAGCGGTTTTGCGCACATGAAGCTCAAAAAGCCTTTCAATGCTTTTCAGCAGGAAAGAGGTTAGACTGATAGATCTAAAGTTCTTGGCGAGTGAGTAGTCCCCCTTACCGATCTTTGGTATGAAGGCTACCCTAACGCTACCCTAACGCCAAGGGGTCGGGATATAGGCGAGTGCCAGGCTGGCTGTGAAGATTCTTTTCAGAACCGGCAGCAACTTGTCTATACCCTTTTGCAACAAGGCTGGATATATGACAACAATCATAACAAGGATGTTAGTTGATTTGTGAGAGAAAATACTTGCAGGACATGTGCCACTACGACGATTTCTTCGACTCATGAAACAGAATCGAAATCGAACTCGAACCAGGTATTGAATCAGGCAGAACAACTCGGTTTGTATGGAAAAAATATCCATGTTTAAGTGCAATGTACTCATTTATCTTAACCAAGCGAAAACGAGTTGTTTGTTCAAACCAAGTTCAACAGATTGCAGTTTTTGGTATTTAATTATACGTTTCGACAGGTGAACTTGGTTTGATAAATATGTAACTCGGTTCAATTCGGTTTGTATGTAACTCGGTTTGGCCCGGTTTATGAATTCGAGTTGACACATAAATAGAAAATATCATTAATCAAAATATTTTAAAGTAATGAAGTGTTCAAACTGTATATATATAGAAAAGTTTGTTTACAATATGAAAATATATTGTTGATCTTGTGATAATTATTAAATACTCAGTTAATAAAATGATAACTCTGTAATACGTTTATGCTATTTGTTTGTTTGAATAACACATTTGTGACTATATAGCATCACAAACTTGTCTGTTCTGGTGAACACTACCGAAAACTGAAGATATTATCACGGCTTTATAAGCTAATCCCATCACCAGAACTTGACCAGAAAAAATAAGTTTTGTGCAACTGTCATATTTCAAAGGCATTTGACAGAACGACTCTATCAGGTCAGCTAGTTTTTAATAAAAGCGGCAACACCACAAGAAGCATATTCCTTATTGCAACATGAAATATATTCGTACCCTTCAGTACCAAAAAATCACTGTTCTTCATCATATACACTACATCAAAAAATTTCACGTACAGCAAATTAGACGATGTTTTCAATGTTTTGTGAATTGTGACAAATCTATGGCATTCTATGGCATTAACTTTCGTCTGAGAGATGGGTTTTGGAAACCTGTTCCCGGGGTTTGTCTGGTGTCAAGTGTTGATTTCAATCAATTATTAATTATGTTAAATTCTTTATTTCTTCAGTTAAACTCGATACAAATGATGCCATTGCATTTTGTAAGAAAGAGTTTCCGTTTCTAAAAATCTAAGAAGCGTGTCAGCTTGAAAAATTTCAAGGAGCCCTCTAATTTTCGTGCCAAGTATGTAGCCTCAGGCCTAACGCTTCTTTTAAATGCGAGTGCGTTGTGGGCCTCTACCGAGTTGAGAATACTAGTACTGCATCTGTTGGCAATTGCTGGAGCCTTGACTGAAATTGTTTAAAGTCCTGTTCGTAGCAATTCACAACAAAATAGTACCGTTAGGTGGTGGTAAGCTAGTGTTATCATAAGTGTATGTGCAATTTTTTGGTGTATGTGCAATTGTTTGAAATCGGTAGAAATCCTTTTTCTTAAAAAAAAATTATTATTTCAGTACAAAATTGCTAATTTTTTTATGAACATCTTATATGTAGTACTACTAATAGAAATTAATAAAAAAAAGCTGTTTCCATTAAGAAAAACAAGATCTGGCTTTTTCACAAACAAATCCGAATGCAGACGCCATCTAATGTTTTTTTTTTTAAATCATAGGTTATTTTGACACTGACAGCTGTTTTTCGCTTGAAATCTTGACAGAAAGTCGTGAAATGAGTCGCTTTACGCTTGAACAACATTGGAAAATACTGGA
Organism: Myathropa florea; assembly: GCA_930367185.1. Taxonomy (NCBI): domain Eukaryota; kingdom Metazoa; phylum Arthropoda; class Insecta; order Diptera; family Syrphidae; genus Myathropa; species Myathropa florea. Next base: position 36,132,896 of record OV884004.1, on the reverse strand, counting down.
AACTTATTTCCAAAGTGAGTGCTGTGTAGCCCAAAAAGTGCGTTTTTTGAAAAGAAGTTGTAGTCGAAATGAAGGACCCACCGCGAGTGCTGTACGTAAGATTGTGTAAGAAGTTCATGAGACTGGTATGCTAGTGGACAACACTCATGGTCCCTGTCGTCGTACGTCTGTTCGCGCCAGATGAGAATGTGGCTGCTGTGGTCGAGAGTGTGAGGCTCAATTCACGAACATCAACTCGCCATCGATCTCAACAGCTCAACATTTCACGCCTGAGGAGAATTGTGTACAAAGATCTCGGATTATTCGCTTACAAGGTCCAATTGACTAAGCAATAGAAGGTGCGCGACCATCCGCTTCGTTATCGCTCCACAGTTTGGGGCTTAGAGCAGCTTGAATTGGACAACGATTTTGGGCGAAAAATCATCTTTTCTGACGAGGCGCATTTCATCATTCATCTCGGCGGCTACGTTAACAAACAAAATTGCTGCATCGAGGGCTCGGAAAACCCGACCCGCACGTTATTGTCGAGAAGTCAATGCATGTGTCTCTGTACATCCACAGTAACAGTTTGGTGCGGATTGTGAAGTGGTGGCAGCATTGTACCTTTTTTCTTCGAAAATGAGGCTGGGAACAACGTTTCGGTCAACGCTGGGCGTTACACAGCCGTGTTAAACGACTTTCTTTTTTACTGAAATTGAAGACATGGTTTTGGACGACCTCTGGTTCATGTAGGATGGCGCGCCATGCCACACAGCCCTATCGATCTTTTGCGCACCAAATCTTAATATCGTGTCTTGTCGATGTCAATTGACCGCGTCCGAGTTGCCTGTTCTTTTGTTTTTGTGGGGAATCATGAAGGACCGATTTATGTCAACATTCCGGAAACGATACAAGCACTTAATGCCAGCCAATATCATCCAAGCAATCCGTGAGCTACACAGCCTGCACGACACCACGTCCGAAAACGGACTCAGGCTGGTGGACTTTGTTACGGGGCGAAACCTCTCTGTAGCTAGCACGCGGTTCCCACACCTCAACATCCATAAAGGGACCTGGCGGTCCCCTGATCATTCAACCGTCAACCAGATTGATCACGTTGCTATCGACGTCAGACACTCCTCCAGTATTCTTGATGTCCGAACGTTCCGAGGCGCCAACATCGACTCGGACCATTTCCTTGTTGAAGCCAAGGTAAGGACACGGATATCGGGAGAACAACGGAGTCGAGGAAGACAACCATGGTTTGACGACGAAAAGCTACAATCGCAACAGACTGCCAGGAACTTTGCCGATCGAATCTCCCTGAAACTCTCCTAAATTTCAACGCCACCTGAACAAACAATAGGAAAACAAACGATAGAAGAATTGAAGAAACGTTGTCAAAAGCCATCAGAAAAAATGCCACTAATTTTCTTGGTTTTACAACATAACCTAGAAAACATCGCTGGTTTAAAAACAATTGCCGGCAGGCACATGCAGCAAAGCAAGAAGCTTACCAGGCAACGCTGCATCGAACTACGAGAGCTGTTCGTGAGCTCTACGAACAGAGGAGAAAGGGAGAGAATCGGCTTCCCAGGAAGAAAGAGCACGAGAAGGGCGCGATCGAGAAGATGGAGAGGTGTTATGGCAGGAATGATGTCCGAAAGTTTTACCAAAGGGTGAAACTTTTATCGAGCGGGTTCAGGCAGAAGCCAGCCGGCACGAGAATGGAGAACTAGTAGTACTCGTAGATTCGCAGTCGATACTGAGAATCTGGAAAAATCATTTTTGCAGACTGTTTAACGGTGATGAGGACACAAATACCGCTGTCAGGCATAATGTTCCACTCAACACAACGGACGATGATAGAAGAGAATACCGTCCCCCCGACCTAGACGAAGTCAAGATAGCGATATCGAGACTGAAGTCTAATAAAGCTGCTGGTGCAGATAGTCTGCCCGCCGAAATGTTTAAAGCAGCTGGAGGTGATCTGGTAGGGCGCATGCACCAGCTCATCTGTTAGATATGGTCGGAGGAAAGCATGCCCGATGAGTGGAATCTCAGTATCGTTTGCCCGATCCACAAGAAAGGAGACCCCTTTGACTGCGCCAACTATCGAGGGATAAGTCTCCTTAACATCGCCTACAAAATCTTCTCTGCCGTTTTGTGTGAACGCCTGAAACCATTTGTGAACAAATTGATAGGTCCTTATCAGTGTGGTTTCAGGCCAGGGAAGGCCACCATAGATCAAATCTTCACACTGCGACAGATCCTGGAGAAGACTCAAGAAATGCAGATCGACACACACCATCTATTTGTCGATTTCAAGGCCGCATATGACAGCGTGTATAGAGACGAGCTATAAAGCGCCATATCTAGTTTTGACATTCCTGCCAAACTCGTCAGACTGAGCAGGATGACGGTGGAGAACTCTCGCTGCTCCATCAAGGTCGGTAACTAACTCACCGAGACCTTTAATGTCAAAAAAGGTTTTAGACAAGGCGACGCGCTGTCATGTGATTTCTTTAACATCGTTCTTGAGAAGATCGTGCAAAACTCACTGGCCAACACAAGAGGCACGATCTTCCAAAAGTCAGTTCAACTGCTAGCTTACGCGGATGACATTGACGTAATTGGGCGAACACAGCGAGCCGTCAATGATGCGTTTGCTAGCATTGAAACGGAAGTGACTAAAATGGGTCTGGCGGTAAACGAGGGCAAAACAAAGTATATGCTGTCATCCAGAAAGGACGCACAACATCGACGACTTGGCCAGAACGTCACCATTGACAGCTATAACTTTGAGGTAGTGAAGGACTTCGTCTACCTCGGCTCCGCGGTAAACAGTACAAACAACATCAGTACCGAGATCAAACGCAGAATAACTCTTGCCAACCGCTGTTTTTATGGGCTCAAAAGGCAATTGGGTAGTAGAACCCTCTCTCGGAAGACCAAGCTGACTTTATACAAGACCTTGATCATCCCAGTCCTGCTGTACGGCGCAGAGGCAAGGACAATATCCCAAGCGGATGAACAGTCTCTTGGTCTTTTCGAGAGAAAAGATCTGCGCGCGATCTTTGGTCCTGTTTGCGTTGATGGCTTTTGGAGGAGAAGGTTCAACCACGAACTGTATGGGTTGTACAGCGGCATGAGTCTAGCCAGGCGTCTACGGATCCAACGCCTAAGATGGCTAGGCCATGTAGAGCGTATGGACAACTTAGCTCCGGCCCGAAACAACGAGGACAACGCAACAGCGGACGTCCACGAACAAGGTGGCGCACACAAGTCGAGGGGGCTTCGGCCGGCTTGGTGCGCGAAACTGGAGACAGCTGGCGAAAGATCGTGCTGGCTGGAGAGGCATGTTAAGTTAGGCCCAGGTCCACCTCGGACTGTAGCGCCCTAAGAAGAAGAAGAAGAATCCCTGAACTACAGCCCGAAACCATCAACAATGTCTTGGAAAATTGGGGTGACAGGACAGAATGCGCTACTGCGAAGCCAACCAAGGCAGCCACTTGAACAACTTTCTATTTCATAATTAATGGGAATAATTACTTATAAAATTTAATTTTGTTCATTTTATTCCATTTTTAAAAAGAAACTAGTATTTGGCCCACCATTTATTCGTAAAAATGCCTGTTCATCATTATATATGTACATGCCCATGTTCCCATTAAGAAAAATAAGATCTGGCTTATTCACAAACAAATCAAAATGTAGAGGAAGGTTATCGAAATGTTTATATATACAGTTGTGGACAAAAGTTTTCATCACTGTCATTTTGAAAGAAAATGAATCATTTAAACCTAAAGGTAGCCCTAAACGACGAACATGCTCGTCGAACTTGCTCGTGCTCGCCGCATTTTCGTCGTGTGGTTTGCGAGCTGCTCCTTGTTGGCGAAAAATTTCGATTTTATCGTGTTCGTTGGCTTTGATGTTCGCCGTGTAGGGCCATGATCGCGAGCAAACCTCATTTTTGCTGTGAACGTCGCCGAGTGCATATCGCGGATTAAGCACAATGTCAACAGTCAGCCACGATTTTATCGAGGAATTCACCACTTGCGCTTGCCTGTGTGATAGGCACGGTTCGAAGAAACAGCACGAAATGAATGTTCGCCAAATGTGTTCGTCGTGTAGGGGATAAAGCAAACGAGCAAGTTCGGCGAGCATGTTCGTCGTTTAGGGCTACCTTAAGCGACGTTTAATTAAATCTTTTAAAATTATGTAATGAATATGAAGCAAATTTAGTATCACAAAACAAAACAAAAAACAATAAAAAAAAATGCTTTCATCCAAAAACAATAACAAAAAAACTCTCATTAGGTACTCTTTAAACACTTCTTTTCCTTTGAAAATGATTTTGTGTGGAAACTTTTGTCCGCCACTGTATGAACCACGTATAAATATGATGCGGATTTAAATTACATTCACACCAATTTATACCAAGGTTCATATGACTTTGACTTATTAATTTAAATGAGAATCAACATTTGGTCGTTGACAATTCGCTGAGTGTAATGTTAGTTTATGAATTATCACTTTATTTCACGCCACTTACTCTCAGTGGATATACAGGCAACTCACCAAGCTGAAGCGTTCCCATTATCAGCTGAACGACACCAGACAGAAATGTCAATATCACTGCAAACTCGATCGGTTTTCCAATCGTGAACTGCACACTCACAAGGGCCACCAGGCTAGTAGGACCGACGATCACATTTCCAATTGAACCGCAAAACAGGTAAACGAACGAACCTACACTCAAAACAAACGCATTCAGTTTACGGTGCATTTCTTTGTGTGCCACTCACCAATAAATGCCGAACACATTCCATAGTGCGCTGGTAAACCGGCCAGAAGTGCACAGGCTATGCTCTCTGGAATGATGGTTAAGCCGAGAGTGACACCAGCAATAAAGTCCTTCACAGCATACTCGGGGTTATAATCACAAATCCACGTCAGAATCGGCAGGCGCCCCCGAACAAATTTGCTTAGCTTTGTCCTAAAATCGTTGCTTGTTCTTTCCGGCAGAACAAAAGTCTGACGCAATGGCACCCGGACCTCGTCTTCATCTGTCTTGTCGTTTGCAATGGTTATCGATCGCGGTATACTTGCTTCGCTCATTGTGAAAATTCACCAAAGATCGGACGCGCGTGCAATGGCCGTCCGCTGTGAGAAATTGACTGAAATTATATGGTGCCTCCACCACCTACGGAACTGTCTCGTACTTATGAAGATTAAGATTGCTCTGATTCACGTTGCTGAGCGGCTGACACAGGGAACGACAGAATGACATCCTATACGCTTCCATCCGCCTTAATTCGAGCAATGTGTGGGGAAAGATCTCTGAATAAGATGATTGAGACGAGATTGTTAATGATACTAAGTGATGGATTTGTGAGAGCGCTTTGTTATCAAGTGCAAATTGTTTGACGAACAAACGTAGATAAGGAGTAGGCATGGGACGGTTGACATAATAATTTGCCCAATCAAATATCGGGTTTAACAATAAGGACTTGACACCTTATTTTTTTGAGTAAAACGCAAACTATTTGAGATATCTCGAAAATGTTATTATTGGTTTCAAGTACAATCAAAACATTTATTTTTATGTACGGAACTCGAGGTCGATCATATGTCCACCATGGTCACATTTGCAGCATTTGTATACATTTCGATGGAAACTGCCGCTACATGTCGTTCAATATTGGCTCTGAGCTCCCCTACGACCCCGGCTTGTTGCCAGAGAGCAGTGATTCAACGTAGCTCCCTAGCAAAAGCACATGGGTGTTAAATCACATGATCTAGGCGGCGGCCTATCAGCAGGACCATATCTCGATGCAATACGTTCATCGAAATGATTTTTCAATAAGTCGATTGTTACACCCGCTGTATAGCTTGTGGCACCGTCTTGTTGAAACCGCAAGTCATTAATATCTCGTCCATGCAATTGACCAAAGAAGTAGGTAGGTAGGTAGGTAAAAGTGGCGGTGGACATACAGATCCTGTTTTCGCACCCAATTAGCGCCATGAAAGCGCCGTTTTGATACCACATCCTATGGGATACCTAATTTGTGAGATGGGGGTGAAAAAGAGTGTGTATTCACTCAAAATTAGCCTAATTTTGAAACCACTTCGTGGAATTTATGAAGGCTAGCAGACTATGAATGTTTGCTTCTGAGAGATTATTAGAGTGCTGAAGAAGGATTTGCCCAGAGTGCGTTGTCTGATTCTAGCTAGAACCGGACATTTGCATAGAAAGTGCTCGGCGTTTCTGGCTCGATTTCCGCCCGGTAGCAGCGGCAGTGCGAGTTAAATGGTATGCCTAGTCTTTCAGCATGCCTGCCAACAGCCCAGTGTCCACTACAGACCGCTGTGATTCTGGATATGTTTCTTCTACTGTTGTTGAGCAGGTCTTTTGTTCTCTTTTGGGCCATAAGGTTCTGGATAGAACACATGTTTCCAGCTTGGTCCATCTTTCATTGGCGATCTTGAAGAAGTGATTGTAGATGTTGTTTTTTACGAAGCCTAGTGGAGCCTGGACTTGTTCTACAACGAGACTATTGAGTTTGGATCCCTGTCTGGCTAGCTCGTCTGCTGCTTCGTTTCCTATTACACCCGTGTGCCCGGGAACTCAGATCAAAGAGACCGGGCTCCGTTCACCTATAATGGATAGTTCCTTGCAGCAGCAATCCACTAGTTTTGACGTTGTGGTTATGGATGTTAGAGCCTTGATAGCAGTTTGACTATCTGAAAAGATTGCTATCCGCTGTGCTGGTTCTGTTTTGTTTTTAATTTCAAGACACGCATCATATATTGCTAGCACTTCTGCTTGGAAAATGCTTGCAAAGCTTGGTAGCTTGAGTGACTTTGATATCTTGAGAGCTTCGGAGAAGATTCCAGCGCCCACACGAGAGTCCATCTTCGAACCGTCTGTGAAGATGGCTATGTCATGGTTTTGGATGATTCTGTCGCTTTTCCACTCAGTTCTAGTTGGAAAGTATGCCCTATAGTTTTTATTGAAATTTAGCTTTGGGATAAGGTAGTCAGTATGACTCAGTATCGCCTGTTGTGGTAGTGAGTTAAGGATGTTACCATGTCCATAAGTTCTGCTATTCCAGCACTACATGTGGCCATGAACGTTGCGTGTAGATCTGGAGCTAGAAGGTGCAAGATAACTGCAAGCGCATCTGTGGCAGTCGTTCGTAGGGCGCCAGTGACACCTATACATGCAGTTCTTTGTACCTTCTTTAATTTTGTAATATTGTACGCTTTGGCTAAAGCTGGCCACCAGACTAAGGAGCCGTAGGTAAGAATAGGACGTAACACAGCAGTATATATCGAAAGTGTTGTCTTTTGTCGTAGTCCCCAGCTTTTGCCAAGAGTTCTGTTGCAAGCGTATAAGGCTACGAATGCCTTTTTAACTCTTTGCTCTATGTTAGCTTTCCAATTTAGTTTTGGGTCAAAAATAGTGCCTAAGTACCTGGCAGTTGAAGACGTGGGTTGTTTGGCTAGTCTAGGAAGAGGAAAGTTTGGTATTTTGTTTTTCGTCGTAAAAAGCATCAGTTCGGTTTTGCTAGGGTTCGTGTTTAGGCCACAACTGGTAGCCCATCTATTAACCTTTTGCAACGCCCCCTCCATGATTTCACTAATCACTGAGAGAAACTGGCCTGATACTAAAATCACAACGTCGTCCGCATACGCAACAACTTTGATTCCTTCCCGGTCTAGTTCTTCTAATAGGTTGTTAATGACTAGTATCCATAACAATGGGGAGATAACCCCTCCCTGAAAAGTTCCCCTAGTTACATACTTTGTGTGTTGGCTATTTCCTAGCGTGGATTGTATAATTCTGGTTTTGACCAAAGAAGTAACATTGCAACAAGTCTCTGTAGCGATCTCCATTGACTGTAACGTGACTGTCATTTTCATCGGCGAAAAAAAAAACGGCCCAAACACATCACCACACTGCACAGTTCTTTTTTGTGGATAAAGTGGTGTTTCATAGACCACATGAGGATACCCAACTGACCAATAGCGCAAAGTTCGTTTATTGACTTAACCGTTTAGCCAAAAATGCGCTTCATCACTAAAGATGATTTTGCGATAAAATTGGTTATCTTCTTTCAACATTTTTAGAGCCCAATCCGAAAACGTACGTTGCTTCGTATGTGGTTTCAGTTCTACAGTTGGCTTTATCTTATAATAGTGAAGGCCAAGGTTCTTCCGCAAACATTGTGTGGTCTTGACGATGCCAAATTTTTGAGAACGCTGTGGAATCGACTCTTTTGGTTCGTTTGTGACAGACGCTAGAACGGCAACAATATTCTCCGCGCTTCGACCGATCTGTTGACTCACAGGTACGGGAAAATTCAGCATCAAAAATCTAGATTCAAATTTGTTTACTGGACTATGACTTGCTTGTCTACTGGCACGAGAATTACGACCAAAAATTGGCGTTAACGCTTTTAAAGTTGCCGTCAACGACTTGGAAATTTGGTAATGAATATTTGTAAACGTTCTTCGTTTGTGAACTTTACCATGATGGAAATGTTGTTTTGTTTTGACACTGACTGTTTGATCATTAGTTTAAAGATATGTTCACAATGAAAGCCTTACTTATGACTTACTTAGACTTAAGACATTGTGTGATTTGCAGAGAAGTAGGAACGAGGAAATGAGACCAATTTGACTACGCTAACTAACGAGGGAGCAAACTCCTTAGGAGCGCAGATAAGTTTTTCTTTGATGTTCTGTGGGAATTTTTCTAGTGGAAAATACCCACACCCATACCGAAACATGCCAAATAATTTTCACGCACACCTCCTCAAGTGGTATCTTTAAATCAATTTTGCCTCAGTAATGTCAAACATATGTTAAAATTCGTCAACTTTCCCACGATAGGGAATGATCTGGAAATATGCCATGTGTTGTGTTCGTAAGATGTGACAAATTACTTCGAGAATTAACACTATTTTAGTTTTATTTATAAAGGAAACAAAAAAATTAATAAATTGGATTAAAAATAATTGCAAAAATATTTGAAATGCGAAAATATTTTTTAATACAAAATACAATAAAATTGTAAATGTTGCTGAGATACGAGTATATTGCGGTTTGTTATACATATATGTAAATAAAAAAGGACGCGTCTAATTACGCAAATCATACTCGAATTTTATTATTATCCTTATGACTGAAACACAATAGTGCGTTGGCCAGCCGATTTCATGTTACGGAGGGAGTGCGTTGACACACTGCGTTAATCAGCTGTTCCCTCTCTCTCTTAAATACCAAATAAAAATATGCCGTCAGCTGTTTTAATTTTTGAAATGTCAAATCAAAAAATGTTCCGGTCAAACAATTAAACATTAAGGAAAGAAGAAGAAAGTTAAAAAAATTAAAAAAGTGCTTCTTGTTGCTTATTTGGCGTATTCATGCTCATAAGCATACACGGATTTCAAGTTAGTGTTGCCGTTAAAATAATTTTAGTCAGCTGTTTTCATGTCTCAAATGTCAGTTGCCACTGAATGTTCTAAATTTGAGAAAAAAATAAACCGGGCAAGTGCGAGTTGTACTCGCACGGGGAAGGTTCCGTCGCATAATATTGATGGATGATTTCTGAATATCAAACGACGTTTCAAAACTATTTCAGTTGAATTTTCTTCTAACTTCAACTCAAATCAACCATTTATTCACAAATTCTTACATCCAAACAAACAAATGTTCATCCCTACATATACCTATATCTCTATCCAAGTTTATCCAACACAGAAAATCCCTTCCATCATACATACATACATACCTATCTAATCACTACTCATGCCTGCGGTATGTGTGTGTTCATTTCTGTTGGGCATTTAGGGGTGAGATCGAAAAGATAACGCTCATCAACGAATAGAGTGGCCGAACACAGCATGAAATTATGTGTGAAAATGAAAATTTTTTCTTGTTTTAAATCTTAGATATTTCAAAATTTCAACATAAATCGATATTTTGAAATGTATCATTTCTTAATGCGTTTTCAGATCTTAAAAATTCGCATGTCGATGATTGACCGTTTTTGGCCAATATCTCCAAAACCATTAGGGCCAGAATGCTCGCAATTGTTTTAAATGAAAGTACTCAATGAAGCCAAGTTTTTGTGATTTTTTTAGATTTTTAAACACTTTGGTTTAGAAATGGCAGGGGGGGGAAATCTTTGGAGCTCCATATTTTCCAAACGGTATTTTGGATAAGAAAGTGTTGAAAGAAACCTCCACCTCATTTCGAAAGATCTGTCGATTGATATATATATCGATGGGGTGCGACAATTTTTCAAAATTAATGTCAACTTCACCTGTACTGGAGCCACCCCCAAATGGCCCCACTTTTTAAAATCGCTGCATAGGAATTGACATCTAGGTCTAATTCCAAAATTTCATGCCGATATCTTCATAAACTTCGGAGATAAAAAAGTGTGACAGACACGACGGACGGACGGACGGACGGACGGACGGACGGACGGACGGACACACCGAAATTATAAAGGTTCCGTTTTTGTAGACGGAACCTTAAAAACTCTCAATTTTGGAAGCATTTCTCAATATCGCTCTCACAGCGCATCGCTCTGTCAAAAAAAATATCCAACATGTTGAATAATGAAGTGCGTTATGATTAAGTTTTACTTTTTATTACGATCCTCTTATCTCTCTCATTTTCCACTTAAGTAGGTCGACGCAGTATTTTGTGCATGTACATTGAATTATGTGTGTTGAAAGACAACGCAAGCGCTAACGCACTATTGTGTTTCAGCCATTATTCTGCTTGTGGCGCTATAATCGAGGGTTGACAACCTCGACCAACAAGCCTCTCAAACTTGCACGATATTTTGCTAATTGTCACCAAATGTGCAGATCAGGTTAGTTGGCACCCCTATCCAATTGGGTTAGACGAGGAGTTATCCATGCGCTCTACATGGACTAGCCATTTTAGTTGTTGAATCCACAGATGCCCTTTTCTTCAAATGCCATCAACGTAAACATGACCAAAGACCGCACACAGAACTTTTTTTTTCGAAAAGACCGAGAGCTTCTTCAACCGCTTTCGACAATGCCCCTGCCTCTACGCTGTAAAACAAGACTGAGATGATCATCGTTTCATACAAAATCAGCTTTAAACGAATACATACAAAAAGCTGTCCTATCGTTTTTCGTCTAGTTTTGGACAGAGCAGGACAAAAACAGAGGAAGTGTTCCAGTGTTTCACTGACCGCTGAATCTTTGCAGTTCCTACACATGTCGGTAGAGACTAGGCCCAGTTTGCGAGCATGGTAGCTCAACAGACAGTGACCTGTAACGATACCAACCAGTGTGCACTCTGGGTAACGAGATTAAGTGTTTGGTTTTGCGGATGTCGTAGTCTGGCCAGAAGATTTTAATTATACGGCAGGTATTACTCGTGTAATACTGCTAGCCACTTTATATGAGTCGGTATCAATTTTGGCGAAAAACAGCCGAATTGGTGCTGCAATGGTGATTGATTCTGTAGAGGTTAGGACTCCTTGCTTAGCAAGTTCGTCAGCAGTTTCGTTTCCTGGAATTCCTTCATATCCAGGAACCTAATATACTCGTAGAGAGACTATGTTATTTACACAAAGTGTTTGTAGCGAGTTGTAGCCGTTGTATATGGTTTTAGATTTTATAGATAGACATTCCGCTGCTTTTTGTATAGCAATGAATTCAGCTTGAAAAATGCTGCAACTAACATGCAATTTGTAGAAAACTTTGTGGTTAAGCGTGGCGTTATAGACTCCAGCACCGACGCCTTCATTCTGCTTAGAGCCATCAGTATAAATGTTGATGTTATTTTCTGGATCAACACTGCCTGCGTTGCAGTACTCTCTTGTTGGAATGATGATTCTAAATCTACGATCAAAGAGGGTGACAGGCTTGTGGTAATCTGTATTGATATTGGAAATATTCAATATGTTACTATGCCCAAAGGATCTAATCTTAAAACTATTTGCCTCTTTAAGTCTCAGTTCAATATGTTCAATATTTTCAATATGTTAGACCAATTAAGTTAATGTCGTCTGCGTGAGCTAGCAGTTGTAGTGACGTTTGAAAGATCTGTGAGTTTTGTGCAATCTTCTCAAGAATAATGTTGAAAAAGTCACATGACAACGTGTCACCTTGTCTAAAACCTTTTTTGACATTGAAGGTCTCGGTAAGTTCGTTACCGACCTTGATGGAGCAGCGAGAGTTCTCCATCGTCATCCTGCTCAGTCTGACGAGTTTAGCAGGAATGTCAAAACTAGACATGGCGTTATATAGCTCGTCTCTATGCACGCTGTCATATGCGGCCTTGAAATCAATGAAAAGGTGGCATTTCTTGGTTTTGTTTCCAGGTAATGCCATAGTGTGAAGATTTGGTCGATGGCGGACCGACCTGAAAAAACACTGATAAGGACCTATCAGATTGGTGACGAAAGGTACAGGCGTTCACACAAAATTATCTTGTATGGGATGTTAAAGAAATCTCGAGATTTTTTTTTCAGAGGTTTTTATGAAACACTACTGGAGCATTCAGACTCAAAACTGGTCCATTGTACTGCCATGTAGCAACCTACTCCAGTGCCGTTAGTTTAATCCGAACGGCAAATGGTGACTGGACCAGATTCAATTTCACTGGGATTCGAAACTGGGACCCATCTAACTTGGGGCAGGCACTTAACCAACTGCGCCATCCAGTCGTATGATCTCTAGATAGCCTCCTTTCATGTATTGCTCTTCTTGGTATTGGCCATGTCTAATGTTTTAACGTCTGTTTTGATATCTCAAGTAATTTTCTGTTACGTTAACGTCAGAAAAGCGTCCTGGTCATTCCAGAATTTCAATTATATTTTCTTGAAAAATTTCACAACCACTGCAGTGTGAACTTTTGCATAATCAGAAAACAATCAATTTAATAAATTCTTGATAAATAAGTGAAGAACAACAATAAATAAATAAGTGAATAAATTGAATAAATAAATGAATAAACGAAATTCAAATAAAACAAAACTATAAATTAATTAATTAATTAATACATAAGCAAATGAATATACACTTTCATATTGATTAATTTGTTAAATTATTTGTTAAATTATTACGCATTGGCTCACAGCTTATTCGACCCACCCCTTATTTATAAATTCAAATGAGTATGGCTTCTAAACGAAAAAAGTTATCAACAATGTAAAAAGGCAGAAAGCTTAATTGAAATTTAAACTTAAACAAAATAGCTTAATTTAATAATTTTAGCTTATAATAACATAACAAATTAAGTTTAAGTGTAAGTTTAAATCTCAATTAACCTTTCTGCGTTTTTACTTTGTTGATAACTTTTTTCGTTTAGAATAAATACTCATTTGAATTTAGCACCTGCTCCAGCTGCGAGATCCATAAATTTATGGACTGAAAAATTGATTTAAAAATTAATTAAATTTCATTTCGTCATTAAATTTGTATTTTCTACATAAAAATGGGTTGAGAATCCTATTTGTTGTTCTTCCAGTAGAAGGAGATTCTTTTTCACAGTTTTCTTCTTTATGAACTTTCGAATTTACCGAACTGCATTCACTTATAATACTATTGTATTTTCAGTAGTAGGGTCTTAATTATCATATGTCGGTGCAACCTGAAGCTAGTTAAATTAATATAGTAAAGAAATTGTTGTATTATGTAAGAAATATTGTAAATATCTGTATTAACTTTTTTGATTATTTCTTGGACATGGAGACTGAATGTTAATTTGTTATCTTAATATATGCCAAGATATTTTGCGTTCGATTTCCACTCAACCGGAACACTGCTAAGAGTAAGATTGTTACCTTGAAATAAACAAGCTTGTCTTTTACGAGTAAAAAAAATAGCTTGAGTCTTTGAAGAAATTTAATATTAATAAATTTCTAATGTATTGCCAGTATTTTTAAGTGGAATTTACCACACTGGAGAACGAAAATTACCATATCGCTCAAAATGTACCACTTCCAAAAAAAATTACTTGAATATAAAAACTGTTATGGGCTTATGAAAACACAGTGAGGAATCATTTTTTTCACAATATTGAAATTCATCAATATCGTTTTTAAAACGAGAACCAAATGGTCCACCATGTTAACTAATGCTCCATGAAGAAAACTGACAGCTTTACTTCGCCTTTCTTTTTTATTGTAACTTTTAGACAATTCAATATTGACATACAAAAGGAGTTTGTTTAACAGCATTTACAGTACCTCACAAAATTGAGCGTACACCCGTGGAACAGCTGTAATTTTCCCTTTTCAATGGGAAGGAATGTTTTAAAAAAGAAAAATTTAAACGTAGTTTGAATTATTGACAATTTCATTGTAATAATAGAAAAAGAAAACAACAAAAAATAATGAATTCATTCTTAAAATAAAAAAAAAACAATCAAGAATAACTACATTTTATCACAAAAAATTAAGCGTACTTAGTAAAAAAAAAACGTTAAAGAAACATAAAAACGGACTTCAAAATTACAGATACATATTTTGTTAATTTTGTTAAAATTTTGTATAACCGTCTTTAGCGTCTATAACTGCCTGCAAGCGTTGAGGTATAGAGTCTACCAATTTCTTTGTAAAAGAAGGAAGGATACTGTTCCATGCCACCTCAGTTATATTTTTTACCTCAACTTCATTAGAAGAAATCGTTTTCTTTAGCCTGGTTTTAATCTCCTGCCACAAATGTTCAATAGGATTCAAATCCGGTGATTGTGGAGGAGTTCTGAGCTGTTTTGGAGCATGATAGAGTAACCACTCCCTAACTACATGTGAGGTATGCTTCGGATCATTGTCCTGTTGGAACCAAAAATTCGTGGGCAAACCTAGTTTCCTCGAAGAGGCGATCATGTTCCTTTTTAAAATGTTTAAATACATAATTTTGTCCATAGCTGTGTCAATAAATTCCAAATTGCAGTGCCACTAGCTGCCATAGAACCCCACATCATAATTCATCCTCCTCCGTGTTTTACTGTTGGGCACATATTTTTTGTTTTCAGTCCTGTATTAGGCTCACGTCACACAATTTGCTTACCATCTGAGCCAAATAAGTTTATTTTTGTCTCGTCATAAACACAACAGTTTCTCAAAATTCTGGAGGCATGTTTAAATATTTTTGCGCAAACTCTAATCTCTTCTTCTTGTTGGTAGCTGAAATAAATGGATCCTTAAGAGCAACTCTTCCATTTAAATTTTTTCTCCGTAACACACAACGAACGGTTTCTACTGACAAAGACTTCTGCATAGTTGTAGAAACTTCTGACGCTAGCTTTGGTATACTAATTTTTTGGCTACACATAACTTTACGAACAATTAAACGTTTGTCTTGCCGATAATATTTTTTTCTACCTCCTCCATGAGCATTTTTAAGTGTACCTTTGGTTCCATAGTTTTCAATAATTTTCTGTACAGTCGACTGAGTTCGCCCTACAGTCCTACCAATCTTTCGTAAAGATTCTCCCTCACAAAAAAGCTAAATGATAAGCTTTCGTGTTGAAATATCAGTTTCTGTCCATGCCAGAAAGAAAAGGCTTTCGAGTAATTCTTTACACAAAAGTCGCAACACAAATGATAAATAAACACATTTTTATCCTTTATTTAACTTCACTTAACAGTAAACATTGTTTTTTGTCATATGATTCATGTGTTTCGCAAGTATTTTTATTATTTTATTATTTGTGTACGCTAAATTTTGTGTGAATGAAAGGGGTTATTTTTTTGTTCTTTTGTTGTTTTTGGAAGGATAATACTTTTTAATTTTGAATTTTATTTCATGTAATTATAAAGAATATGTCGATAAACCAGATTGCATTTCTAAATTATTTTTAAAAACATTTCTTCGCAAAGGCGAAATTACATCTATGCAAAGGGTGTACGCTTGCTTTTGTGTTTTCTCTTTGCACAAGTTTCAGCCAACACTTGAACTCAGAGTATTTCATCCATCGAATTAGTTAGAGAGGAATTTTTTTTTAGAAGTAGCTTCCATTTTTTATGCAGGAATACCTTTCCACCAATCTTACGAAAAAGAAAATTTACCACAACCTGGCAACACTGCTGCGAGAGGAGCTGGTTGAGTCTCGTTTGGACTGAATAATCTAGTAGCTAGACTACCCGGAGTTTGGGTGGCTAAAAGGAGATTGAGATTGTCTGAGCTGAAAGTTATCCGGGTTTCGTCCGCTTTTTAAAGAAAGCTGGGTGCTTTTAGAAGCGATCCTAGTACTCTCCTAATTTTGTAAAGTAAAAGCATACAACTTTCATACAAAACTCCAACCCTGTGATGGCACAAAATGAAGTGAATGCAAATAAAATGATGCTATTGGTCCGATTCGGATGTTACACATGCAGAAACGTTCCACGCCTGGACAATCCGCCTGGGCAGACGAGATTTTCTGCGCGTGGAACACCCGAATCGGATCAATTGCATTATGTTTTCACTCAGTAAAGATCCATCGCGAATTGAGAGCCTTATGGCTGAAACACAATAGTGCGTTAGCGTTGGCGTTGTCTTTCAACGCACACTATTCAATGGACATGCATACAATATTGCGTCGACCTGCGTAAGTCAAAAATGAGAGAGATAAGACGATCGTAATAAAACGTAAAACGTAATCCCAACCCATGTCATTATCGAACCAATCGCACTCCCTCCGTAACATGAAGTCGGCTGGCGCAACGCACTATTGTGTATCAGCCATTACTTCCCTTTTGATTCGTATTTTTCATGAACAAATATTGAGACAGACAATTTTCCTACTTTACTTTACTTGTTTAACGATCACCAGCAAAACAGGATAATATATTAAAAATGGAGCGATATGGTACTGCTTACCCATGTTCTCCTTTAGCTCTTCAGCCTGCTCGACTTTCCTCATTCTGAAACGTCATGATGTAGGATGCGCACAAGTTGGTAAGGACTGCAGCTGAGACTGACATATTCTGAAAAGCAGAAACACAACGGGTGAAAATGCTAAATAGCTGAGGTGTCTGTGAATCCTTACGTCCCCAGAGTGTTGTCGCACGATGGGCTCGTAGATGGCAGCTGCTTCCCTGTACTTGTCACCTTGCATGAACAACACATGTCCCGCATTCAGTCTCCATACCGGGTTCTCGGAACAAAATTCTGCACTCGAGAGAAACTCGCGTTCAGCTCCAACAAAGTCATCGTCACGCCACGACAGCCAAGCTCTGGACATCGCCACGGGGAGATAGCTGCGGGCAATACAAGGGTGATTGAGAACGGGATCTTTAGGGGTGATCAGAGTTATCTTACTATTCCGAGGCGGTCCTTCAGCGCCTGCCGAAGGACGTTCAGATCGGTCGTCGTTCGGACTTCTTGAACCTACGCTGCGAGGCCACGAAGTTTCCCAGCCAAGCTCGAGGGCAGTGTGCCAAATTTATTTTCAGCTAGCTCCGGCGACGTTTGAGCATCTTCTTACTTTCAAAGAAGATGCCCACTTTTCAGTGTGTTCAAATCATTTCCTTCTCGCTTGTGTAAGTCATTTATATTCTGTTTCCGATACTCCTGCCTTCTTCCGCTCATGTAATCACCGTCTTAGATGGTGCCCACTTTCAAAGTGGATTCTCGGGTGAAGCAGGCATGTTTTTATCCCTAATTTTTCCGTGTTCTCCATATTTTCTTCATTTCCGTGTGTTGCATGCGCAGAAAATCTTGTCTGCCCAGTCGTTTGTAAACAACGTCTTGAAGTGGAAGACACTAAGCAAATTCACTTGTGCATGATTAGATTCACCAGTTCTTTTGGGCTACTTTGAACTAAAAGGGGAACACAACTGATTTTGTTGGAAGAAGCTACAATTCGTCGCCTACAAATCGAATTTCCGTTCCATTCCGCATTGAAACGTTTCTCGTTTTTAACTCACGTGCCAGCATATTTAGTTTTAATTTTCTGTTGCATGCTTCTAGGAGTTCTCAATTGAGCTGATTGAATCAAATTGAATTGGATTGTCGATGAAACTCCATCAAAACTTGTCTTCAGCTTCTAAAAACGACACATCTTCACCCAAGTCCACGCTGAGCAACTTACTATCCACGTTCCAGTGTCTCCTCGATTCCATCACATTTTATGAAATCCAACCACGCACAACGTCGTCTGAGGGTGCCGTTTGCAATTAAATTTCATGCAACCCCTAAGGAGAATAGGGAATTACATGTTTCATTTCATTATTACTAACCCCTCCGTATCCCTCAACTTACCTTGGGTATTGAATTACAAGTTCCTCGTGTTTTGGTCTCAGTATGTGCAGGGCTCCCGTTCGGCCAACTGGATGGTCACGTTTGCAGACAATATTTCAGGGAAGCCCTCCTGCCGCGTGAATATATCCTCTTCAGCTCACGTAGTAGCCCGTTGCACGTGAATTTGCGTTCTGGCACTCGACTTTGTTTTGGATTTGTTGCCTGTTTGGGGAGAGACGACTGGGTGCTCATGTCTCACTACGGCGCTGTCCTCGACATGATTTCAAGATGAATTTTCAATTTCCTCCTCACCCATTTTCGGGCGGGGAAAATCGATGCTCTCTTAAGGCGGGGGAGTATGAAAGTGACTGGAAATGATGTCATTCAACGAAACAAATTCCTTGGCACAGTCCTTCAAAGGAAGTGTCACCGAGGACCTTCAGTTTTGTTTAACATAACCCGTGTGTAGTCGGAATCATGACATAAGCGAGTTAGGGAGAATTCTGCGCGCTTGCCAATGCTTTTGGGATGAATTGGCAGAAAACTGAAAAAATGTCAGTACTCTCAAGTAGGCGTCAGTTGAGAAGCAAAGAGCAATGAGTTCCAGTTGTGGGAGGCTTCAATGGATTAAGCAGAATTGATGTGGCTTTTATTGTTGCTTAGGGAGATAGTAGGCGGTTAAAGTGAGTAAAAGAAAGAAGCCTTGAGCTCTCTCAAGGGCAACAAGTGTAACTCAAGACTATTCAGGTTTGCTGGGGCCTTGTGCAATTCTTTGAGGGGTTTAAAAAAAAAAACTTACACAAGGATTCAAGTGGGAATAGGCTTGAATGTCAAAATGAGCGTTAAAGGTTAAATTATGTTCTTTTAAGAGTTCCTCACGCATGCTAAATTGTTTTTGCTGATTTCTGTGTCTTTTTCAACACCTTCTCAAGCCTAGTTGGTCCTACTGGTCTTATTACCCAAACTACAGTGGCGAGGAAAACTGGATACATTATTTCAGTTTTCTTGGTTTTTCGTCAATCAAATTGTTTCCTTATGATGGATTTGGTTGGAATTTTCATTGTCAGTGACTCGAAAGTGGTGGAGCAGTGAAAAAATGTAGGGTGTTTTTTCGAGATTCGAAACTTAGCCCTCGAGCGTAGGAGTCGACGCACCTACCCACTACGCCACGGCCTCCATGATGGAATATTACATTTTTTAAATAGTTGCCTCTGCTTCGCTAGCCCTGGGTCCGATTTTCGCTGACTCAGTCCAATATGTGTAGCGTTATTATTGCAATTGCGTCTCGAATGTTGGCCTCGAGCTCGAGCTATTTGACAATTTTGACAATTTTATTAATTTTACTTACAGTGGTGTTCAAAATAAAAGGTGCATTATTAAAACTCGAATAAATTGTAAAACACAAACAAGACCGTTTTCCCCGTGAACTTCACACAACTGCCTGCCACTGTCTGTTCCCAATATATTGATTTTTGACTCACCAGACTATATAACATGTCGCCATTTTGCTATGTTGTCTTTGAGGTCCGCTGTGGTTTGTGGCTTATTCCGTATAGACCTGCGACTTCAGAAAACCCCAACAAAAAATGTTTAACTGGGATTAAATCGCACGATTTCGCGGATCTGGCATTTCGTTGACGTACGGGTGTTGCTTTATGGCTGAAACACAACAGTGCGTTGCGCTAGTCGACTTCATGTTACGGAGGGTGTGCGTTGACGCACTGCGTTAATAAGCTCCTCCCTCTCTCTCTCAAACACCAAATGACAAATATTCCGTCAGCTGTTTTCATTTCTGAAATGTCAAATCAAAAAATGTTCTGGTCAAACAATTGAACGTTAAAGAAATTAATTGCGGAAAATAAATGCCAAGAAAGTTAAAAAAATTAAAAAAGTGTTTCTTGTTGCTAATTTGGCGTATTTATGCTTCCAAGTATACATGGATTTCAAATTAGTTTTGTCGTTAAAATAATTTTAGTCAGCTGTTTTCATATCTCAAATGTCAGTTGCCACAAAATGTTCTAAATTTGAGAAAAAAAACTCTCAATTTGGGAAGCATTTCTCAATTTCGCTCTCACAGCGCATCCCTCTGTCAAAAAAATATCCAACATGTTGAATAATGACGTGCGTTGGGATTACGTTTTACGTTTTATTACGATCCTCTCATTTTTCACTTACGTAGGTCGACGCAGTATTTCGTGCATGTCCATTGAATTGTGTGCGTTGAAATACAACGCTGACGCTGACGCACTGTTTTGTTTCAGCCATTAGGAACGGGCATTTTCGTTGGTTTTCACCAGAAAGATCGTGGTCACCGAGCCTTTTTCTTAATATTGACGTGTTTACACACAGGATCAAGCATTTCAAAAAACGTTTTGCAATGATTATATGTTTCTGCGAAGGCCTATATAGGCTTTTCTGCAGTAGATTGTGTTCGTTACAGTTAATTTTAGATGAAGTAAGCTTTGTTACATTTTTTGTATTCATTAGCTTAACAGTTAATAAAAGAAAAAAAGAAAAGTTTCAGAAATTTAGTTGTTTAAATTATTGCTTAGCAAAAAAATGCATTATATGTTTTTTTCTAGTTGAAATTTTGTATGTATCTTAATTAAAAGTGGGCGCCGTGGCGTGGTGGGTAGGTGCGTCGACTCATACGCTAGATGTTCTCGGTTCGATTCCAGAAAATAACACCTAACATTTTTCACGGTTCCACCTCTTTTGAGTCACTGACAATGCTCAAAGAGTATAACTGTCTAGAAAAAGCTTCTCAATCTCGCCGTTCGGAGTCGGCATTAAACTGTAGGTCCCCTCCACTCGTGAGAGAACAATAGCACGCACAACACGAGTGGTTGCTGAGAAGCTATGCCCAGGACTTCGGACTGTAGCGCCGCCATTATTATTATTATTTTATTATATTATGTGTCTTAATTCCTGCGGAAGTGTGTTTAAGACTTCAGGTACACTGCATTTCAACTGTTTTCTCCCGTAGTGGTTGTAGAATCTTGGTTCTTCAAGCATGTCTTGCGCCCGCCTTCTGGTGTTGATCCCATGTTGAATTGGTATGATAAACCGATTGTAATCGTAGTACTCCAGTATAAGGGTCATCTTAAAGATGTCTTCTACTCGAAGAACTTTAAATTGTTGTTGTTCCGGAACATTACGCTGGTTATGTAATATTTTCTTTAAAACTGTGTCTTTGAGTTTCTGACGCTTCTGAATGTGTGTTGCAGATGCATTGTCAAGTATTCCATACTTTAATTTGGATTCCACTAACTCAAAATAGACCTGCTTTAGTACGGACGTTGTGGTATGATATTGCTGATGGGTTAATGCGTATAATGCTTTTCTTAGGTTCGCACCCATGTGCACATCCCAAAGAAAATTGCTGTCTATGGTGACCCCGAGATATTTGTAGCTCTCTACTATGTCGATAGGACAGCTAGTTGATCTACCACAAGATTCATTCTTGAAGTAGATTTTGCCTTGTGTAGCCTTGCATTGTCGACTTCTTATGTGCATCATCTTGATCTTAGATCCATTGATCATTAAGCCATGATCATGACATTTCACAGCGTTGCCGAACTCTTCCTGCATGATTTCTGTTGCCGTATGCAAGGACATATGACGCACCACTATGGCCGTATCATCTGCATATAAATGGTATGTAAATGGTATTGCATTTTTGAAGACTCTTAGCAACTCGTTGGTATACAGAATAAATAGGATTGGACCCAGCTTTGATCCTTGAGGGACTCCATACTCAACGTTCTCCTTTCGACTATATATACTACTGATTTTGTCGCTGTTTCTTAAATATTCTCTTAGCCAATCTGCCGTTAGTCCTCTTATTTCAATATCTTCTAGTGCTTCGATTAGCTTATCGTGATTCAGTGTATCAAAAGCCAAAACCTGGCGACTTGTTATCGCTTAACGAATTTATTATTTTTCGCATTTCAGGAAAACTTGTTTGTCTTACAAACATACTCGTAGATCTAGCTAATGCTGAGCTTGTGAGTGTCGAAGTAACAGCGTCGCATTGATTAATAATGTTTTTTATTTGAATGTTAAAACTATTTGCAAATGCACTTGATATTGTCGAGTTCTGACCACAGAAAGTCGGTTAACATCGCATTGTGCACAATCCAGATCTCCGGTCATAATTTTCAGCTCCAGCGCCCAATTAGCTAATTCGCTGCGTTGCCTGTGGTCGTTTGGCTTCAATTGGTGCTTCAACAAAGTCTTATATGGATGTAGGCTCGATTCCAACCGCAAAATACCCCGGAATGAATCTCTGGCGAGGGCCAATTCTACTGAACGACGCCGAATCGATATTTCCTGGTCTTCTTCGCTACTGGCCGATACTATAATAATAATAATAATGGCAGCGCTACAGTCCGAGGTGGACCTGGGCCTAGCTTCTCAGCAACCACTCGTGTTCTGCGTGCTATCATTCTCTCATGAGTGGAGGGGACCTGTTTTGTTCAATGCCGCCTCCGAACGGCGAGATTGAGAAGCTTTTTCTCGACAGTTATACTCTTTGAGCATTGTCAGTGACTCGAAAGAGGTGAAGGCGTGAAAAAAATGTTAGATATTTTTTTTCGAGATTCGAACCGACGAACTCGAGCGTAGGAGTCGACGCACCTACCACTACGCCACGGCGGCGCGCACCGCGATGACCATATTAAAGACCAATTACTCATATCATCAATTCGTAAAACGAAGTTCTCAAACCGCAAAACTGCAAACTCATGACGACCGACTTGAATCACGTTATATAAACAAAATGAACCCTAGTCATATTCAAACCCACATTTCATCCAACAGCCAATCCAGTTTATTTTGCTAAATCCAACAATGACCGAGAATAACACTGTGAACTTAAACACACTCTCTCTATCATTTCAGTTGCATCATAGACAGCATCATGCCAGGAGGCAGTGGAGGTTATGATGAGGTTGCGGCCGCCCGCCGCGGTCGTTTCCGTGTCACTTCCGCATCAACAGGCCCACCAGAGACCACCCTCGGTCGGTTTCGTCTGATGCCAGCATGTGAGTAAAATCTCTCCTTCTCTAGACCCACCTACCCTCAATTTCACTAATTAATTACAAAAAGCAACTCAAATAATTATGCGCCTTCTTGTGTCCTTGTGTTTTTTTTGCTTGCAGCCAACTACGGCGCCATTTCGCCCATTCTGCAGCGTGGTCGTTTCGCTGTCATTCCGGAGGAGCCGCACGGTTCACCGGCTCAAGGCACACCGCCGCCCGACAGAACGGAGCGCTCCCCCTCGCCCGAGTGGGACTTCGACATCGATCAGGTGAGTCCTTGTCCTGTGCGTTTGTGAGTGTGTTTTATCGCGCGCCATGACATAATCCCAAGCAGTCCACGGACTAGGAGTGTGCTGCGTTTAATCGATTTTTGCATAAAAACCTACGATGACGACGTTGAGATGCTATTATTAGATTCCCCCCCCCGATTTGAGTGGTAGACTGCCTGAAAGCTGCTCATCGCCCGACAGACGTGTCGGCGAATTATTAGTGCCCGTGTACTAATTTCAGAACTTCAAGCACACCAATGGATATAGGGCGGCGTCGCGGCGCTGAGAGAGTCAGGTGCGAATGGAAGCAGACGCCAGCTTTCGACTGTGAATTCGAATTCCTTCAAGGAATTGGTTCGAGAATGTGTTTTTGGAAATGAGTTGAGTTGAGTTGAGTGCGTGGTATTTTCGTGGGGATATTTTTACGAGGCTGTTAGAATGAATTGAATTTGAGATGCGATGTCAAGGCTCATTGCTGTTTGGGGATTCTTTGATTTGATTAATTGCTTAGGATGTCGAATGAAGCATGTATATGAGGATTACACCGTTAAGTGGGTAAGACGGTCGATAGGTGTGGGGTTTTGTTTTAGGGAGAACAAATAATTTAACATTCGTTTTAATCATTCTCTGCGTAGAAAATGTCCTTTTTCCTGTTTAACTTGACTGACTTAATAAACCCACTAAGAAGTTGAAACGTCTGTTACTTATTTTCTGTCTGCTTGGAGAGGTGCAAATTTATGACACCGATTATTGTTACACAAATTTATGAACTTAAAGTGCGGCCTTTTCTCCCTTATTTCTTTTCTGTCCCAAAATTCACCCAATAATTTGTAAAAACACAGATTTTTAGCCAAAAATTTGATATTATTTATTGGCGCATAAGGTGTTTAGCATAGAATCACAGTAGACTCTCTATTGTTTGAACAAATTTATGTCAGACAAGTTCAGATAGTCGAAAGATCGTAGTTTATACAGAAAAAGTATGATTATTTTGGATTTTGAATATATATGTGACGGATATCCGGTAAGATTCGGTATCCGGCCTATCCGGCTTCCTTTATGATATCCTGTCGAAGCCAAATAATCTTTTTTTATCCGGTCGAATACCGGATAATCGTTCTTTTTTAGTAAAAGAAGAAAAAACAACAAAATATAAAGTTTTATGATCTGATTGATTTTATTGAACGTATAATAAATATGTGATTTAGCTAGCAAATTAATATTGGAAGTTTTCTCAAGCCAAATTATTGTGAATGAAAATTAGTTCTTCTGCATTCAGGGGTAATAATTTCTTACGTTTGTTTTTGTATACGATGAATGCTTCAGAAAAGAGTCCATCACTGTATATGTGGTACCAAACAGACCAACGAAAAAGGAAGACGTGGTCAAAAAGCACCATCTTGTATGACATTAAAGGAAGTGCAAGAAAGTGATATGATCAAATTAGAAAAGCCACTTTTTGATATTATTCAAGAAAACTGTTTTCACTCTTTCACATCTAATGTACTCAGGTAACAAGTTAAAGAATCGGGGCGCAGTGACCAAATAGGACCTTGAAAAGTGCGTTTCATTGACTGTTGGTAATATAACCAAATTTCTGGTGTTGACACGCAAGTTGTAATTATCATGTAATTTAACTGTGTAATAACCAGACTTCTCGAAGAGTATTTTTAAAACTTTGAAGCAGTATAAGTGCCTTAACGGAAGAAGCTGAAGGTTTCTAAAGAGTTCAAAACTATGAATTCTACGACTCACTTTACCAATAATTCTAACTGCATGTTTTTGCTCAATTGTTAACGGTTTGATGTGCCTGTGATATGAACCACCCCAGCAAGATAACCCATATTGCAAGTTACATTTTAAAAGACCATTATAGATTAGTTTTAAGATAGCTGAATTACAGTAGAGACTACTCGTAACTGTTTACCAACTGTTTTACTACTCTATTCATATATAATCTAAGATAGCAAGTATGATCTTTCCAACTAAGCTTATGGTCCAAGATTATATCTAAATATTTAAAATTTTCGACACGATCAATTACAAAACAATTTTCACAACAATTCGGATTATCATTAAATGTAACTGAATTATGTGGGCAACAAACTGAACGAAAACGTGTACAACTCGGAGAATGATACATTAAGTAAAAATCTTGATAACTTACTTGTATGTTCGTAATGTTAAAAAACATAAATTTAGTTTTAGTGCTAATTACAAGTTTATGTTGTTTAAACCATAGTCTCAGCAATTCAAGATCATAATCGACATCCAGAAAAATATTAAAAATGTTAAATTTTTAATAAGAAATGGCAGTATCGCCAGTAAATGCTGTAATTTTGCCCTTAAAAGGTTGAATTTACAGGTTGAAACAGTGAATTTACATAAATTAAGAACCGTGGTGTAGTGGCGTAGTGGGTAGGTGCGTCGACTCCTGCGCTCGAGGTCGTCGGTTCGAATCTCGAAAAAAACATCAAACATTTTTTCACAGCTCCACCACTTTCGAGTCACTGACAATGCTCAAAGAGTATAACTGTCTAGAAACAGCTTCTCAAATCGCCGTTCGGAGT
Organism: Myathropa florea; assembly: GCA_930367185.1. Classification (NCBI taxonomy): domain Eukaryota; kingdom Metazoa; phylum Arthropoda; class Insecta; order Diptera; family Syrphidae; genus Myathropa; species Myathropa florea. Next base: position 36,106,803 of record OV884004.1, on the reverse strand, counting down.
CGGCATTAAACTGTAGGTCCCCTCCACTCGTGAGAGAACAATAGCACGCACAACACGAGTGGTTGGTGAGAAGCTAGGCCCAGGTTCACCTCGGACTGTAGCGCCGTCATTATATATTATATAAGAACAAGATTGGTCCCAATACAGACCCTTGTGGGACGCCCATGTTTATATATGTATTTCTGTGAGTTAATAGAATTCTTGATCTTTACCATCTGCTTCCGATTTGATTAGTATGAGGCAAATCAATCATAAATAAAACCTCTAAAGCCCGCATGATAAAGCTTATTCAGTAACAATGAGTGGTTTACGGTATCAAAAGCTTTGGTGATATCAATAAATAGAGCAGCAGATATTTTGGATAAGTTTAAACTATTATACAATTCACATATCAATTTATTCAAAGCACTTTCAGTAGACATACCACTTCAGAAACCAAATTGACATTCATTAAAAAAGTTTATCCTGTCTAAAAATGAAACAATTCTCGAGTTCATTCCTCTTTCGAGAATTTTGGAAAACACTGATAATAGAGAAATAGGGCTATAATTGCTTATTGTCAGAGTATCACTTTTTTTGTTGAGTGCCATAACTATTGCTGTTTTCAGCGCTTCAGAAATACCCCCTTTTTTAACACTAAGGTTGAAAATAAAGCTTAGGACATCGGAGATTTGAAATGAAATCTGTTTCAATACAGAGCTGGAAACCAAATCAAAAGAAGAAGAATTTGATGATTTAAGAGACATAATGGTGGGCGCCGTGGCGTAGTGGGTAGGTGCGTCAACTCCTACGCTCGAGGTCGTCAGTTCGAATCTCGGAAAAAAAAACATCAAACATTTTTTCACGGCTCCGCCTCTTTCGAGTAGAAGTGTGACGGATATCCGGCAAGTATTCGGTATCCGGCCTATCCGGCTTCTTTTCTAATATCCGGCCGGAGCCGAATAGTCTTTTGATATAAGGCCGGATACCGGATAGTCGTTTTTCAGTAAAAAACAACAAAATAAAAAAACATTTACTGACTACCAAGCCCAAGGGTCACATTCCGTTCAAAATAAACTGTTTTGAGATATAAGTCAAGCTCGTTGGCGGTATTTTTTGGTAGAAAACTCAATCTGACTTGCCTTCCGCAACCTCTTCAAAAATGTCCCAAAAACTGTGCTGTGTAGAAAGTAAGAATATCTTGTGGAGGAGAAGGAACAAAGCATGTTTAATTACTTATACCGCTCTGATTTGAGTAACTATTATACTTTTAATTTGGGTAGATATATGGCCGCCGAATATTCGGCTATCCGGCCTAGCTGCAGACCGGATATTCGGTATCCGGTATCCGGCCAAATCACTATTCGGTACAACTCTACTTTCGAGTCACTGACAATGCTCAAAGAGTATAACTGTCTAGAAAAAAAGCTTCTCAATCTTGCCGTTCGGAGTCGGCATTAAACTGTAGGTCCCATCCATTCGTGAGAGAACAATAGCACGCACAACACGAGTGGTTGCTGAGAAGCTAGGCCCAGGTCCACCTCGGACTGTAGCGCCGCCATTATTATTATTATTATTATTATTATTATTATTATTATAAGAGACATAATGATTTTATGAATCTCGAGTGTGTTAAACTCTTGGAAGAAAAACGTGTGCGATTGTAGACCCTCTGAATTAAGTGAATGTTTGCATTGGCAAGTAGAACCACTTACATTTGAAAAGTCATGCAAAGAACTTACATTAGCAAAGAATTCATTAAATAAGTTGGCCACTAGCAGAGGGTCGGATACATTAACATCGTTAATTCTTAAAACTATATCATCATTTTTGTTCGATCTGTTTAAAATCTCGTTAACCACTCCCCATTCTCTTTTTAAATTGCCAACATTCTCCGTTAATTTGTTTGTAGAATATGAATCTCTACAAAGTGGTATGTCCGTTTTTAATTCAGTGCATAGCTTATCATAATACCTATTAAGCCTTTTATTATTGGGATGTTTTTTTACTCGTGAATAAACAAGTTTTTTCCTTTTTATTTTCGAAAGTAAAGAAGAGGTCACCCATGGCTTAAGGCGTTTTAGCTTGTTACTCTTTTTATCCGTACGGCGAGTACAACATGAAAGATGCAACTGCAATTTGTTGAGAAAAATATCAAAGGCAGAGGATAGATCACGAGAATTTAAAAAGTCAACCCAAAGTTCGCAATTCAGCCTTAGTCTAAGAGCAGTGAAATCAATTTTTTTAAAATTTAACTGTGACGAATTACTATTCTCAGACTCTTCATAATCGAATTGAATGCTAGTTAAACCATGGTCCGTAATTCTCATATCATAAGCTATCACTTGGTACTTTACACAGTTGTTTCGGTGAAGCCTTAAGAAAATGTGGTCTAAACATGAATCTAAGAATATTAATGTTTAGGTCAGCTAACAGAATCATATATTTGCAAGTTTGGACCGCCAGCTTAATAAAAATTATTGCAATTAGCAAAAAATGTAAAATTTGGTAGGTATTACATAGTCTTATATTTCTTCTTCAAAAATCCAAACTTCGGAAAAAAATATAAGATCAGGTAAATGGTCAAGAGATGCAAGATGAGTGAAAAAAAATCAAAGTTAGCTCTCATGCTTCGAATATTTTGATGAATAACCGAAAAACCTGTACTCTGTTCATTGTTTGGATGTTCTATACACAGGCAATTAAATTCATTAGGAATAACTTGAGGATTAGATAAAGATTTAAAATTATCATACATAATCAAATAATAAAGAAATTACAATTAATAAGACAAAAAATTATGATTTATCAATTCGGTGACAGAAAATTATCAGTCGTTTCTGTTGTTCTTAAATTGAAAATGTGAAATCTTTTCCTCTTTTTGGCTGGCGCTGCAATCCGATGTGGTCTTGGCCATAGATCACCATCATTCGTGTCGTGTGTGCAATTGTTCCTGCATTTTTATGCCCATTTCGAACGGCGTAGTTCAAGAAACTTATCTAGACAGAAAAGTATACTCTTTGAGGATTGTCAGTGACTCAAGAGAAGTGGTGCTGTGAAATATGAAAGTTGTTGTGTCGAGAAACGAACCTACACATTCAGTAGCAAGAACTGAGGCACTTACCCACTATGCCGCGGTGCAAATTCGAATGAATTCGAATCTAGGCGGGCAAAATTATTGCGGATGTAGCATGATAACTTTAAAAAACGGTTTTGTATCGAGAGACATTATTGCGGCTAAGAAAATAGCTGTAAAGAATATATCAATTCAAGCTTCCTCTCCATTTATCGTTTAATCAGTAAATGTATACGTTGTACATAAGCAAGACCATTGTCAGGAGTCTCATGATCTAGTCCATTATATGGCTAAATCAGCAAAGTTCCACCACAAAGAATTTTCGACTCCTAGTCAATGGGACAAGAGCGAAGCCCTTTAGAAGAGCATCCGATTAATTTTGAAATATTTGTCACTGTAAACGAAACAGGAAAAACACAATTCCATTAGAATTAGTTGACTTCATTAAGGGCCATTCGAAAACTCAAGCTTATGTCAAAGACTAACGAAAAGTAACCAGAAGAATCGTCAAATTTCAGAATGTCCATCATTACTTATAGAAACTTAATAAGATTTTTGCTGTCAACTTATTTTTTGCAACGTAGAGAGCGAGTCACTTCGCTCCCGCGTAATTGAGCAAAAGTAAACGAACTTACCTAAACTGAGCGAAGCGACTACAGCGGTCAAAGTGTATTCTTTTTATGTATTCGCTCGGTTGCTTCAGTTTTTTTAAGTTCCCATGTGGTCTTTGTAGATCTTTATACTTGCGGATCTTGTTTATATGTTGTCCGCTGAATAATTCGTTTCATTTTGCCAAATTCTAATCTATGACTTCTTTCCGTTCCTCTAGTGGCACCTTTATTCGTTCATTGTTCCAAGCGAATTTAAAAATATGACTTGTTTTTCCATAATATAAACTCAGTCAACGAGTTTTATTTCACTATTATATAAAAACCACAAGTTTATCTCAAACTAACCACTCAAACCCAACTGATATTTTTCAAGTCACCGGCAAAACTTCGATCACCGCCATCTAACCACGACTGGCAAATTCACTACCATTCGCTTTCATTGCTGAACGCTCACTTTTAACACATTCAACCGCATAACTCCTCTCCACCATTGCTGTCACTTCAATTCCAGTGAATTCCACAATTGCCAAACTCTCCCCGTACCAGCTACACAAAGCGAACGCATCCAGCGCCCAGCAGTGTTAACGTAGCTGTCAAAGTATTCGATACGTACTGGACTGGGACTGAAGATCGATCGGTGTTTGTGTTTGAGTTTTCGTTCTCGTTTTTCCTTTTTCGCGTATTGTTTGTTCGTGTAATTTATTTACTCCCGCACATCCCTTGTGTACCTTTCCGCGTGAAAACTCACACGAGTTTTCCTGTTGGTGAACAACAACAAAAAAAAAATAAATAAAAAACCAAAACGTACAAAAGAATATTCGTCTCCATATCCCGAAAAATCAACAAAGCACGCAAACACACTCACAACGCGGCGATCGTTTACTTTGTGAGTGACTCGTGGAAAAACAAACGGAAATCTACGGAAAATAGTTCGCACTCTGACCCGTGCATAGTTGCAAAAGTGAAAAAACCATCAAAGGCCTTCACAAATCGTGGAAAAAACCCCAAGAGCGCCCAAAGAAAAGAGGTGTATCTGTCCCTTTGCGTGAAAAATAATTTTTTTCTTCTCCATTTTACTTGCCTCATTTTATCAGCGAAAATTATTGCTGTTTCCCCATTGGGAGGCGAAGATAAGCAGAAAAATTCGGGCGTGCGTTGTCGTTGTGGTCGTCGTCGTCGCCGTCGTTGTCGTTGTCGTGGTCGTGTTAGTTATCGTCGTCGTCATTGTGTCATTCTGTTGCAATTCCGTGAGTTAGCACAGAAATTGGAAAATTGCTTTTTTCTTTTATTTTCGCTCGGGAAACCTCATCGAAATCATCGTCAGCAACAGCAGCTAGCTGTCAACAAAGAGCAACAGCTGAGTGAAGCTGAGTGGCAGATTTTCCCTTAATTTTGATTATTTTTCGTGTGTTTTCTGCATTGTTTTCTTTATTTTTTCTGCGGGGTGAATGAAATTTTCTCAACAAAAGCAACGGCGACAACATAAAAAAAGGAAAATATCCGAAGTGAACCAACACCAACAGCAGTTGTTGGCGAGGGAAAAAAAATAAAGAATAAAAAAAGAAGAAAGTGCAGTGCTTTGGTGCAATTCCGACCAACAAAAGTGGTGGCAGTGGAAAATTTATCCGGAAGTTGTGTGCCGTCTATTGTTTCTTCAGGAGTCACCGAGCCCATTTGGATCGCTGCTGCAGATGACTGTTGAAAGGATTACCATTCAGTCGTTGCATACACAGTTGTGGTCAGTATTCATTGAAATGTATTCCTGATTGTTTTTGTGAAGTCTCCTCTGATTGGTTTGGTATAACTTTTCGATCGTTACTTGCGATTGTACATATGTGTGTTTTTTTAGGTAATCTCCGTCTCTCCGGCGAATCAGGTTGTGCAAATTTTGTGTCATCTTTCTGCGAAATTACGTGATAAAAATGAGGGAGAAGAAATTTCACTGTTCTTATGGACATTGCTCGTAAAACCATCATCTATTCACATATCTTTCTCCTTAATTGTCTATCTTGTGGGATTGGGTGATTTTCCTCGGTGCACAGAACACATTTTCAGTGGGTGCAGTTCTCGTTGGGATGCAATTTATAGGACAGATCATTTTATAAGATTGTGTTGTAAGGTTTGTGAATTTTGTTGAATTATGTGAACAAAAACAACGATTTTCAAAGCCCAAACGTGAACTGAATGATTTCAAGAAGAGTATCTGCTTCGACGTCGACATTTTCTGGTTTTTGAGATATTTTTGGCGGGAAGTTTGCCTGCATTCGCTTCAATTATTGTACAAAATGCAAACCATTTGATTTGTCTCGAAGAATTTTTGAATGGTTTGAGATACAATCAAACCATTTATGTGTGGAATTCGACGTCGTTCATACATATGTCCACCACGGGCACGTTTACGGATGCTTACGTAACATTTTGTGAATTTTTTGGGCCGATCGTAGATCTAATGAACATTTTTACGAGACAGCGGGACTAGAACCAATAGGCGCCACTATACAACGCCGGAAGTGTCACTGGATTGGTCACACACTACAAAAGGTTGACAGCTGTATAGCTAACCAAGCAATGCAATGGAACCCCTTAGCACAGCACGGCAGAAGATCTGGTGGACCGAAGGAAGCTTGGCGTAGAATGGTGGAGAATGGCAGGTTGGGAAAATTTGGGGAGAGTTAAGGCACATCTCATCTCATCTCATTTTTAGTGACTCCCATGTTCCATTAAAGGGGTCGCGGGGGCAATGCATGCACGAGAGATTTCCAGGCCACTCGATCCTCCGCCATTGACTCTAACTCATCAGGAGCTATGCCCAAGCGCAACCAGGCGAGTGTTTGGACTTGGTCCAACCATCTCGTCCTGGGTCTGCCAAGCGGTCGCCTACCTGATGGAATCGTATTCAAGGCACATTGCCGGAAAGAAAACGCGATGGTGCGTAGGCTGAGTCGAGGCCTTATGCCCTACAAACGACTGGATGGCGCAGTTGTTTAGGTGTCTACCCTAAGTTAAAAGGGTTCCAGGTTCGAATCCCAGTGAAAGCAAAGTTAATACGCTTTTATCCGATTCTTTTAAATCTGGTCCAGTCACCATTTGCCGTTGGGATCAATTTAGCGGCGCTATCACTGGGGCGGGCGATCAGTGGTAGTAGTCTAACTGTGGGTATCACAATGGACCAACACGGTCTAAGTGTGCTGGTGAATTCACTAGTAGACCCCTAACCTAACCTAACCTATGCCCCACAAGTGTATACAAGAACTAAAGACGTTTGCAGCGGTCGATCCGTTGAACCCAATTTTCGACGACTCAGCCACATATTTCGACGGAAACGGTCGCTATCTCTCGTTCAATATTGGCTCTGATCCTCTTATGACGCTGGCTAATTGGCATAGACCAATGATTTAACGTGGGCCCATAAAAAAAGTCGAGGTCTGTCAGGCTGCAATTTGATAGGACCATTTCTCGATATAACACGTTCATGGAATTGAGTCCACCCCACCCGATGTGTGGCTTGTGGCATCGTCTTGTTGAAACCACATATCATTAATGTCTAGCATCTCTCTTCTCTCAGCTTTAAGAAAATCTTATACCATAGCTTGACAGTTTGGGTGGAGACCAACAATTGTCTTAGTGTTTCCAAGCAGGTTTTCGTGCAGGGTTCTCGACTGTAGACCAAATTTTTGAATTAACAACGATAGCTAGAAGATTTAGAGAGAGGGGGAAGAAACTATACGTCTTCTTTGTCGATTTTAAAGCGGCCTTCGACACAGTGAATAGAAATTCTTTGCTGTACAAGTTACCTACCCTGAGACTCTTGACCAAATTTATTAGAGTCTACAAGGAACTTACCACACAAACCTCGGCTACGGTATGGAATGGTAGTGTTTTGTCAGACTATTTTGCTGTTCAGACAGGTGTTCCACAAGGCTGTGTGCTAAGTCCACTTTTATTTGCTCTCTACATAGATGACAGCAAATTATCTACCGGGAGGAGTCAGAGTTGGTGAAGTTGAGCAATCTTCACTGATTGTAACGTGACGGTGCGAAAAAAACGACATAATGGCACCACCGGCATGAAAACCGCACCATACAGTTATTTTTTGAGGATGAAGTGATGTTTCTTGGAGCACATGAGGGTTTTCACCTGACTAATAACCTGTATTCTGTTTGTTGACAAAGCCTTTTTGCCAAAAATGCGCTTCATCACTGAAGATGATTTTGCGATACAATTGGACAGCTTTTTTCAATATATCTAGAGCCCAATCCGAGAACGTAGGTCGCTTTATATCATCGATTGGTTTTAGTTCTTGTGTTAACTTCTCTTATAAAGTTATAGGTCGAGATTCTTTCGCAAAATTCGTAATAGTGCGGTCTTAGTGATGTTCAAATCCAATTCTTAAGAACGAAGGGGGAATGGTTTGCGACGGACGCTTAAATAGCAGCAATATGCTCGTGACTTCGACCAACCTGTGTTGTCTAATTGGCTCGGGTATGTCCTTCTTTTTCTCGTGGCGCTATAGTCCGGGGTAGACCTGGCCCTCAACCAACAACATTCTCCAGCTAACACGATCTTTTACCAGCTTTCATCTTTTGCCCGGAAACATCCAGCAGCGAAAATGTTGAATCAAATTTGTTCACTAGGCTGTGAATTGCTTTTCTACTAGTGTTGCCTCGCGTCTTACCCGTTATTTCAAAGCCGCAAATGGTGACTGGACCAGATTTGAAAAACCAGATAAAAGCGTATTAACTTTGCTTTTACTGGGATTTGAAACTTGGACCCGTCTAACTTAGGGCAGGCACGGAACCAACTGCGTCATCCAGTCTTCTAACCTTGCCACATGCTGTTTGTCTTAGGAAAGTCGTTTAGATAACGTGTCCTCACTTCTTCAGCAGTGTCAGTTGAACCTTTGGATAGCTCATCACTAGAGCCTGGCAGTCATCTATGACAAGTTCATTGACTGTCCGTTGACCACTGTTTGACTGCTTTCAAGTGCGGCTGTTGTCAAGGGCTAACCGGTTTCGGTGTTTGCCAAAAGGCGTGGGGGTGAATTATTTTTAATTTCCTTATGCTTTTCTCGAGAATCTACTTCGCCTTCTCTTAGAGGTCTTTCCTCTATAGACCAGTGATTTTTTTAGGGCTTTGGGGATCTTTTGCTTGTTTCTGGCACAATAATGTCTGCAGAGGAATTTGATGAGACTTGCGCTTTTATTACTGAATCCTTAAAGAATTATTGAGACATCAAGAGAGTACTATGTACACCTAACTGAGGGAGAGACTACAGTCTCTTGGCTTGAAACTATAACCTGCTCTTTGGACGGTATACCCATGTCCATATCCAGTTCTTCATTCTTTTGCTCCAGTGCGATTTGTTTCATTTTTCTTATTTTTTTCGAATTTTAATTAATTCCCACGAGTATACGGCGGACAGATGGGGTAATTCCCTTTCGGATTCGCTACCCTTTTTTTTTCACCGGCTGACCTTAGCTAATCAAAGGGTCAACACGTGGTGGGTTGGATATAGATCTGCACATCAAAGAGAAGCTAATGACTATGCGCAATTATGGTTAATAAGTTTCCTCTTTTGAGCGTTAAAGGTGTGTTGCTCATAATTTGAACTCTTATCTGGCCACAGTCAGTCGTATAATAGGCACAGATTAATTTTGGTATAATGGACAATTGCAGTGTTTTTGAGGTTGCGTGACTTTCTTTAATAAACTTTTTGGAGTTGATCATATCATCGTCAGGCAATTCTTTATGTCAAAGTAAAACAATGCCCGAGTATCATGGAGTCATTCATCCTTGAATGATTAATCTCAAAGGAATATTCATGCCTGGGTGTAGATGTGAATTTCAGTCAGAATGCGAAAATACTCGAGGGTGTAGTTCATGCAACTTTTTTGTTCTATGGGACGTTTGAAACGTTAAAGTTCATGACCTTGCTTACGAACTATTGCCATTTGTCACTTGGCTGTACACTTAATCATCTTTGAGGTCTCTTTCCCTTAAGTTAGTTGGTAGACATGAATGCTTGGAATACTAAGTAAATCTAACGTTCATAATGACGTGATGTGATTAAAAGCTTTTTTTGTTTAATTTCCTGTATTCTCTGAGATTACTTGTGGTCAGCATCAGTGAACAACGTGGCCAATCCTTTTTGTGAAGTTCTTTACAATCATGGTAGGGACCGGAAGCGCCTGCACGAATAAAGTGTAAGGGTGGCTTCGAACTTCGAAAATCAGGGTTATAAAGCCCGAACCGAAGCCTGCAAGGACGATTAAGGGAACATTGTAGTAGAATCACAGTCGATGCTGAGGATATGGAAGACCCATTTCTGCAGACTGTATAACGGCGATGAAGAACCGAATTCCGCCGTTAGGGAGATTGAACCATTCAACTCGAATGAAAGGGACAATGTAGATCAACAATTCCTTCCCCCCGACCTGGATGAAGTGAAGATAGCCATATCGAAACTGAACTCCATCAAAGCTGCTGGAGCTGACGGCTTAGCGGCTGAGTTTTTCAAAGCAGCAGGCGATGACTTGGTAAGGAACATGCACCAACTCATCTGTAAAATATGGTCGGAAGAGAGGGTGCTCGATGAATGTTTGCCCGATCCACAAAAAGGAGACCCTCTGAAATGCGCCAAGTATAGAGGGATCAGTCTTCTGAACATTGCCTATAAGATCTTGTGTCATTCGTCAACAATCTGGTCCATACCAGTGCGGCTTTAGGGCAGGAAAATCCACCATCAACCAAATATTCACACTGCGGCAAATCTTGGAAAAAACACAGGAACAACAAATCGATACCCGCCACCTTTTCATCGATTTTAAGGTCGCGTATGACAGCATCTAGAGAGACGAGCTATACAGAGCAATGTCTAGTTTTGGCATCTCTACCAAACTCGTTCGTACGAACTGTTCAGCGACATCGACTTAGCCAGAAGACTGAAGATCCAACGATTAAGATTGGATTGCTCTGGCCCGGAAAGTCTTCGAATTCACCTTCGTGGCACGACGCAGTAGAGGAAGACTCCGACTCTTTCAAAATCTTTGATATCTCGAAATTTGCACATAAATCGATTCTTTGATATTTATCATTTCTTTATGCATTTGATCAGACCTACAAAACCGCGTTTTGAGATCTTCAAAACTAGCATATCGATGGTTGACTGTTGTTGGTCAATATCTCGAAAACTATTAGGTCCTGAGTGCTTGAAATAAAAGTACTCAATGATGCCAAGATTTTGTGATTTTTTTAGATTTGTATACACTTTGGTTTAGAAATTGCAGACTTTGGAGCTCCATATTTTTCAAATGGAATTTTCGATCGAACAGTGTTGAAGGAAACCTCCACCTCATTTCAAAAGATCTGTGGATTCATATATCACTCGAGGGAGTGCGTCAATGTTTCGAAATCAATGGCAACTTCGTCTATACGGAAGCCACCCTCAAATGGCCCCACTTTTTAAATTTGGGTGCATGGGCAATGAAATCTAGACTTGAAGTATCTAATTCCAATGTTTCATGCTGATATCTTTATAAATGTGGGAGATAAAAAAGTGTGACAGACACGACAGACGGACGGGTGGACGAACACACCGAAATTATAAAGGTTCCGTTTTTGCAGACGGAACCTTACTTACTTACTAAGCAGGCCTACGACCCATGTAGGGTCTGGGCCTGAGCTATCGCTGCCTTCCATCGTTGACGGTCTTGGGCACGCTGCTTCAGTCAGACCAAGCTGTCTTGTCATGTCCGCGATGACTTGGTCTTTGTACCGAAGGTTCGGTCTTCCTCTCCAGGAGGCTCGGATTCGAAGACCCTCTTAGCTGGAGCGTTGTTGTCCATGCGCTCGATGTGGCCGAGCCAGTGCAGTCGACGGATTTTTGCTTTCTGGACTACATCCACATCCTGGTACAGCTCATAGAGTTCGCGGTTGTGTTTTTTCCTCCATTCGCCTTCCTCGCAGGCAGGACCATATATCCGACCAAGAATCAGCTCCGCAGTTTTGCTTAGTGTCCAGCTTTCGGGTCAATATAGCAGGACTGGCAGAATAAGAGTTTTGTAGAGTATGATTTTGGGCTTTCGAGTCAGGAGTTTTGAGTCCAGTTGTTTTGACAAACCGAAGTAGCATCGGTTGCCAAGGGCGACGTAGAGGATCTCCACTGTGTTCACTGTGTTCGTGGAGTTCACGTTTGCCCCGAGGTAGACAAACTCCTTCACTACCTCAAAATTGTAGCTGTCGATTGTAATGTTTTGCCCTAGATGGTGTGCGGCGGATCGTTTCTTAGTCGACAGGATATATTTTGTCTTATCCTCACTGACCTTAATACCAGCTCGTTTCGCCTGTTCTTCAATCGCTGTGAAAGCTTCCACTACGGCGCGTTGGGAACGCGCAACGATGTCGATGTCATCTGCGTATCAGAACAGTTGGACTGACTTGTAGAAGATAGTGCCTTCCGTGTTTACAGCAGCCCGCCGCACTATCTTCTCCAGTACCAAATTGAAAAAATCAGACGGCAGCGAATCTCCTTGCCGAAATCCGGTGCAGGTTTCAAACGGCTCGGAGGTTTTCGAGCCGTACTGCACGGTGCATCGCGTATGTGTTAGCGTGGTCCGACACAACCGGATCAGTTTTCCCGGGATCCCGAATTCGGCCATCGCTTCGAATAGTTCTTTGCTATTTAATAAAATGCAAAGTTGGTTAATACTCAGTAGTGTGACCAATATTTTTTAGTACTAAGTCACACCGACGCGGTATTGAGTCCACAAGTTTCTTCCAAGTTTCCTGTACCTCTTTCCAAAGTTCATCCAGATTTAGGACTTTTTTGTTGGCGATGATGCCCTTAACCTGATTCCATAAATTTTCTATTGGGTTAAGGTCCGGCGATTGAGGCATAACCGAAACACCATTTTATTCAAACCATATTTTTGCTTTCCTAGAGGTGTGTTTTGGATCATTGTCCTGTTGCAATGTCCAAATTAGAGGCCCATATCATTAGACTGGCCCCACCATATTTGACAGTTTTTCTTTTGTGACGGGGGAGTAACTCTGTCTTCGGTGGCCGTCTTACAAATGTCTTTCCATCGGGACCTTTTAAATTAATTTTAGTTTCGTCCGTCCAGAGGATGTTTCGACATCGTTTAATGCCATGTGTTCCAGTCCATTCCGCGTGGTTTTTATCAAAGTCGATCCTTTGTTTCAAATGTCTGGGTCTTAACAAGGGAACTTTTCTCGCAGTTCTGCCACACAGTCTCCTTTTAGAGCGAAACACTTTTCTCGACGATATTACATCTTTTTTAACTCTTCCAAAAAAATATGATTTCTCCAACTGTGCCAAGTATACGTTTCTGGAGCATGATCGCCAGCAGAACTCCACTGTTTTGATTGCTTCTTCATTTCTGGTGCGTAGTGGTATATCTAGGGTTCATCAAATATTACGCAACGCCTTGGATTGCGCTTGAAGCGTTCCAAATTCTGTTTTTCATTATCAACCAAGAAAATATCGTGGATTCTTTCTTTGATTTTTTTCTGGTCATATCTTCTGATCATATCTTCTGCTGTGACGTTGTTTGGACGTTCTTGGACGAGCATCTTTTGTGTTCGTACGACAGCAACGAAATTCACTGATTCACTTGTGCACTAATTCCAAGCGAAAAAGCAGTATCTTCATAATTTGTTTCTTTGTTCTGTCTCTTTAATGATCTTACCGCGCAAAAATAGTTCTTTGTTAAAACACATATCTCACTCATTGTATATCAAGATTGCTGTACACCCAGTTTCAACCTAAGAAGTTTAAACAAATCAAGTATATTCCACGTCCAATCCGTCCCGTGATGTCGCTTATGCAATTCACGTTTACCCCGAGGTAAATAAACTCATTGATTAGCTCAAATTATACTCATACCTGATATTATGATGATATGATGATATTATGTCATAGAATTTATTACAAGACGAGCTCGTTTCGCCTATTTTCCAATGTCGTGAAAATATTTTAATGATACGTTGGAAACTTGCGATGGTATCAGTATTATCTGCGCATCTCAGAAGCTAGTGCTGTTGACACCGGCTGAAGATTGAAGAAGTCACGCGACAGCGCATTTTTTTCTCAAAATCTGTTGCTTGTTTCCAACAGCTCCTAATGCAGAATGCGTTAAATGCGGACCAAGGACTCCATAGAAAACCGAATTAAGTCTCTTCACAAGTAAAAATCTATCCGACCTTTCAATCCCTCATTAATTCGTAGTATGCGATTAGCACCCGAAAATAATGCGAGGTTCTGAATAAAAGGAAACTGCTCGGAAACCCAATATTCTTGAAAGAATTGAGGTTTCCACAGCCACGCAGTGCACACTGTCATATAGCCGGTTATTAGACCCATATCTCTCTGTATGGTGTCCCTATTCTTCAGAGAAAATCACGCAAAAAAATCGGGAGTCTTCTGGTTTGCCCCTTAAGAGATAGCGTCCTGTAATGGCTCTCACCGTGCTGTATTATCATTCCGGACACTTAATGGTATTCGCAACCTCTTTTGCACGCGCAAATAAGAAAAACTTGTAAGTTTTTGATTTATTAAGGAGGTTGGCGAAAGCCGCCTTTGAATGGTGGAGGTTAATCTGTACCAACCGCAGCATTGCGACTGAATTCACACACTTTCAGCACAGTGTTGTTGGCCTTTTTAGGATGACGACAGAGGGTCACGCTTCTTCAGCAGGGGCAGAGAAGGTATCGCTCAAACTGATGACATACAGGCATCTATGTCCAGAGTTGTAAGCGAAGAAGAGAAGACACCCGAAACTATCACGGAGTTCAATTATGCGTTCAAGGGCGGACTTGTTGTGGATATTAAAGCTACCATGGTCAAATTCGAGAATTTGTTGTCCTCCTTCTCTGGTTTGTTATAGGATCCGAGGGGAGTTCTGTCCTAATTGGTGTCGGGGCTGAGGCTCTCTCTTAATCTATTTTATAAATACGTTGGGCTACTCTCTCAAAGCCTAGCATCGGCTACAACCAACAGGGCCAGCAACTCCTCATTGATCACGATGACCATGGATCTTATGTCTTCTTCGCTCCTCTAACCTGCCGACCATCCAATCACTGGTGTTAAACTTTGGGTTGCCCATTTTAATGAGGGCTTGTAGGCAGCCGGATCCGCCGGTTTTGTGAAGAAAAAGCTATTCAAAGTTCGCCGTTTGGAGTCGACATTAAACTGCAGTTCCTTTCCATTCGTAATAGAACAATGGCACGCACAACGTGAGTGAGAAACTAGGCTCAAGTCCACTGTAACGCCACACTATGTATGTGGTGGGTGAGTATATATAGGGTGTTCCAAAAAGTCTCTCACCTAAATGTGATGATGGCAGCACTCATTAATAAAAGCTAGAGAATGTGGTTGCGATACTCAAACCTTTGACGAGTACTTAACTATTTTGGACGCGTAGTTTTTGATTTGCAATCGTTTGAATGAATCGACCTAAATATTTTTGTGAAAATGGAAAAAATCGAGTATCGAGCGGTCATCAAATATTTATTTTTGAACGCCAATACGCCTACACAAATTTGAGATGAGTTGGATTCTGTGTATCGAGACTCTGCACCATTATTGAAAATGTAATGCTCGGAGAGTTCCAAAACTGTTATAGGGCCCATACACGACTCAGACACGTCGTTACAAACCTATAGTAACCTATAGCAACCATAAGTCTGTGCAAACATCCTTTCGCCACACACGTTGCAGACAATCTGCACAGATATTAGTTTTTATCATTTCGTCGGGTTGGGAAAATGACAGACACTGCTTGTGC
This sequence comes from Myathropa florea, assembly GCA_930367185.1. Classification (NCBI taxonomy): domain Eukaryota; kingdom Metazoa; phylum Arthropoda; class Insecta; order Diptera; family Syrphidae; genus Myathropa; species Myathropa florea. Next base: position 36,091,333 of record OV884004.1, on the reverse strand, counting down.
CGCAATAATCATTGCTTTGGCAATTGAAAAAAACAAAAAAAAAAAAGAATTTGGACCAATTTCTTTCAATTTTTGTACCACTTTATAATAGACATCGGATTTTAAAACCGGATTACAATAATCGGCAATTTTTACATGCCATAAAACCTCAAATTTTTATAAATATCGAGAAATTCTATTAAAAAATTGAAAAATCTATCTGTATTTTTATTCATGTTTCTGACATGAACTTTCCCGCTGGTCTGTGCAAAATTGACTATACACTACACAGACAAATCGCTGCAGATCATGCAAATTCAAAAATGTTGGAATTCATGCAGACGGTCGCTGCAAACATAAGACATGAATACAAACGACTCAGGTGGTCTGCCCAGACTTGTGCACAACAACAAAATATATACTCGTAGATCTGCAGCGACCAGTCTGTGTCGTGTATGGGCCCTATTAGCACTAAAGATTCACAAAATGGTATTAAACGTCGAATCAAAGTAAGAGAGACAGCAAAGGCTATAACAACTTCCAAAGAATGTGTTTGTCACATTTTAAATTAGGATTTAGCCACGCGAAGTCTATCTGCGGGATGTGTGTCGGGTTTGCTCATTTAAAACCAAAAACGCCGCCTAATACCTTTAGGGGTTATTTTGGCGAAAATCTATGAATTACGGTTTGGACTGCTTGACCACCTCTATTACTCACCAGATCCAGCTCCAAGCGACTTTTTTTTACCACTAACCTGTTCCTCAAGTGGGACAGGGATTATCGTCAATGAAGAAGCCATCATCTTCGTAAACGGCTATTTTGCATACAAAGATTCCGAGTATTTTTTTGACGGGTTAAAGAGATGGGAACATCGCTGAGAGAACTGTGTAGACTTACAAGGAGACTACGTAAAATGCAAAAAAAAAAAAACAATTATTGAAGAAGTGTTTCGTATCTTTGTTAAGCGAGACCACTATCGTAATGCAGCAAACAGAGAGACGACTGGATGGCGCAGTTGGTTAAGTGCCCAAGTTAGAGGGGTCCCAGGTTCGAATCCCAGTGAAATCAAATCCGGTCCTGTCACGATATTTCGTTGGGATCAAATTAACAACACTGAACCAGTTTCGAGTCTGAGTGCTCCAGTAGTGTTTCAAAAATCATCTGGAAAAAAAATTAATGCTCGCTTGCTCCCATTCCTTCGACAATCTTAGTGAGCTAAGTAACATTATCATCAATCAACTCCATCGCTTGAAGAACGTTTGATCCATATGGGATCACAACTGGGCTAAGTGTGGCTGTATTCATTCAGCCTGTCACTAGACCCAGATCTAACTTTCCAACAGTTTAGAGGTCTTAAAACCAAACTGCCCAGTGCGTCGCTTATGATTTTTGTATTGTGCGAATCAGCTCGGGATCTCGAATTCAAATCGTAGTAGTTCTTTAGAACTTGAGTGTTCGCCAAAATTACTTAAAAGCACATTTTTCTATGGCGCTACAGACCGCGGTTGACCAAGGTCTCAACCAAAATGCTTCTTCAAACAACGCGATCCTGCGCCAGCTATCTCCACTTTCCCAGATAAAGTTGGCCGAGGTCTTTCTCAATATCTATGCGCCATCGTGGACCTCCTCGAGGATCTCTGTTGCGTTGTCCCACAGGGTCACAGTCGAAAATTCATCATTTAACACAATTCAAAAAAGCCGCGGACCAAAAACTTCGCCTTGAGATATAAGAGGAGACACTTTGTCAGGCAACGATTAATATCCACGATAGCTACTCACAGTTGCTGGCTGAGACCCAAGTCCACCCCGGTCTGTAGCGCCACAAGAAGAAAAACAAATTACTTACAGTATCACGACTAGATCTCCCTCTGAATTTAAATTACGAACCAAACATTCCCACTCACAAATCATTCCAAACTCCGTCCGCAATCGCGCTACTATTTCAGAAATGCTCTTATCAAGCGCCCAAGGTTGTCGTCGTCATCGCTGCCGTCAGCATCGACCAGCTGTGCTTTCATCTAAACACTCCAGCAAGCACTCTGTTCTTTTCAGCGTTCATCTTCCAGCAAACAACGGTCCTAGGCGTATAAGTTGACTCAAAACATCCAGAGTTCAAGGTCGACATTTGTTGATTAAGTGAAAGGCAGACAAACAAAAGCGGAAATAGACATCTCCAAGAACTTCATGCCCTCACCGCACAGTGATGTCACGTAACGCTTGAGTACCTACTCTCGAATAGAAATCCTCTGGCGAAACCCCTCGAGTTATTGGAGCGGATCCACGACAAAACAAAGTACACATCTCTCTTCAACAACAAATAACACACGTCATTCATTTATACGGGGGTATATATATTTTTTGAATACAGAACAGAAAAAAATGTTTGGTGCTGAATGCGGCCACCTAAGTGGTCACTGTGATGTGCTGCCACACGGTGGCGTTCTCCGCTGTGAGTGTGTCCAGGCGGGTCTTCAGCTCCTCAATGGCTGTCATAATTTTGTCGAACTTTTGCTCGTAGAAGCGAACAACTACCTTGAGTTCGGTGCGCAGCGCTTCGACATCTCGGGCGGCATCGGATTGAGATGGAGATGGGGACTTCTGTTCGGGCACGGGTATGTCCCTCTCGTCGTCTTCTATCGGGCGGTACAGGCACTTCACACCGTCGATATACTCACCGGGGAACATCGGGTCGTAGTCGTCGCTGGTAAAGGCGATTCCTTTGGCCCGGACTAGGAGATCCATCATCAGGCGCAGGTGGTAGCAGCTCCACTCGTTCGCGTGGAAGTAGAAGTTTGTTAGGTTTTCCAGGCGGCCGAAGAGCTTTGGGTCGATGTGAGTGATGAAGTTGTCGGATATGTTCAAATACCTCAGCTGGACTGTTTGTCCCTTCTTCCCGAGGATCGATTCTGGGAACTCCTTCAGGCCGGTGTTGCTGATGTCAAGTCGTTGCAACGAGCTGACGCCCCACGGATCGGGAACGGCCCCGAGCTTCGGATTGTCGGATATGTCCAAGAAGTTGAGGTTCGTTGCGCGTGTGAGGGACGCAATCTGCTGCAGGGAGTTGTTCTTCAGGTTCAAGTTTTGCAGCGCTTCGGGCTTCGAGAAGTACAGTTCGATGATTCGATTGCCCCCAATCTTGGCGGAGTTCACACGTCCGTAGATGTTGATCGCCCGCAACGAGCACAACTCAGCGTACAGATTGGCAACGTCTATGTTCACAATCAAACTGCGCAAGGGTTTGTTCTGTGATATGTCGAGGTACTCCAGGTTCTCTAGGTCTTTGAAGGCGTCATCGGAGATATTGTGGATGTGGTTGTTCTTCAGGTCAATGGACTGCAGCTTGGGACTCTTGGAGAACAGGTTATCCTGTATGTTCTTGATCCGATTGCCGGCCAGAATGACGACCATCAAGTTTCTCAAATCGTCGAACAACCCATCCGGGAGATAGTTGATTCGGTTATCCTGCAGGGACAGATACTTCAGCTGCGTCAGTCCCTTGAAGCTTTCGCTGACAAGCGTCCGAATGCGATTGCTCTCCAGCCACAGAAACTGCAGATTCAGCGCGTAGCCAAACGTGAGCTCGTCGATACTGGTCAGGAGGTTGTCGGAGAGAAGGAGCACCTTCAAGTCCACAGCCCAAAGGAAGTTCTCCCAAGTCATGTGCGCGATCGAGCAGTTTCGCATGTCCACCTCGGTCACGTTCGTGAAGGCAAGGAACAAGTTCAACGGGAAGTTCGTGAACACTGATCTTTCGAAACGCAGAACCGATTGCACATTCGTGCTGTCGGGTTCGAATGAAATGACCGTGTGCGCGGACGGGAAGACGAGATCCCGACAGACCTCGCCCTTGCAGTATGTGTCGTCTATTTTGATCTGGACGTTTTCCTTGATTTGACAGCTCGCCCATGGAACAGCTGCCAGCAGCAGCACCAAAAACACCGAAATCTGTGAAATTTTCGACATTTCGTCGCCCGACTTTTTCGAAACTCACTCAAAAATATAGAATACGTTCTCTCCGCCACGAAAGATACAGATTGACTGACTGCTGCGGGAAGTACGAGTGTTTTAATTGCGCTTCAGCAGGCAGCACGTTACAGTTCACAAAAAAAAACGCGAATAATTGACCTCTACTCCACGAATGCGACGAAAACACAAAAAAACAGAACACAACTGAATACAAAAATGATACAAAACCATAATTCCGATGAACGAACTGGATCGGGGAAACTCAGCTCGGTTCAGCGGAGATAGTCGTGGATCCACATTTGATTAGACGTTAGGACGGGGTGGGCATGCTCGCTGACAGATAGACTAGCATTTTCCCATTCAACATGATCTCGCGCTTTTGTTCCGACTCTCTGGAATTCGAGAGATAAAGTGGATGACATCACCTGGGGTACAAGGCGTAACAAATGTTAATGTCAACATGATTGCTGTTCGTGATCTGTGATCGGAGATGATCCCCTCGACTTGGGAGGAGTGTATCGCTGATCTACATTTTCGCTGAATCTTGTGATTCATGTTTTTGAATGACATGGGCCATTGTTTTGAATTTAGTTTTATCACGCTTTGACTATCGATCGAGCTTTTTTTTTTTTTTTGAATTTATCGATTTCGGAGATCGATCGCGATCGTTGTTGATCTAGATTTTTGCTGTTTTTGAACTCGTGACAAAAATAATCTCTGTTCAATCTGCTTCCGAACACTGATCATATTTGAAAGCCTTACCACCCTTTCATTTGAGTGACGATCGTTGTTTGCGTTCATTGCTTCGGAAAGCGTTAGTCTGAATCTTACTTTCAAGCGCCTGGCATACAATTGGGTCGATAAGATCTTTACCTTTGTCAGTGTGCTTAAATATTCTAACACTGTTCCTTGATCATCATCAAAACTACCGAAAGGGCCTAAAATCGTTGTCATCTAAGATCTGACCTAATCAGTAATAATGACTGGAGAACATTGGAGTACCCCCATCCATCATCGAGCTCATACAGGAGTTCTACCGGGAGGCGTCTTGCAAAGTTCACTTCAAGGGCAAAGACAGCACCTCTTTTACCAACACCAGAGAAGTAAGGCAGGGATCTGCCCCAACTTCGAGGGGTCCCAGGTTCGAATCCCAGTGAAATGAATCTGGTCCAGTCACCATTTGCCGTTGGGATCAAATTAACGGCACTGGAGTAGGTTGCTATCTGGCAGTACAATGGACCATTTCTGAGTCTGAGTGCTCCAGTAGTGTTTCAAAAATCCTCCGAAAAAAAAGGCAAGCATGTACGTTGTGGGCCATATACAAGCAATAAAATTAACAAAATTACATTTTTTCCATAAATGGCTTTATTAGTAAGAACAAACATTCCCATTAGCTATGAAATACAACGTCGTTCAAGGGGCTGCTTCGGCTGGCTTCGCAGTAGCGCATTCTGTCACCCCAATTTTCCAAGACCTTGTTGATGGTTTCGGGCTGTAACTCACGGATTGATTGGATGATATTGGTCTCAAATGCTTGAATCATTTCCGGATAGTTGGCATAACATCGGTCCTTCACCGTTCTCCATACAAAAAAGGTCCAAAGGTGTCATATCGCAGCTCCGAGGCGGCCAATTGTCATCGCCAAGACAGCTGATAACACGATTTGGGAATTGGGTGCGCAAAAGATCGACTGTGGCATGGGCTGTGTGGCATGGCGTACCATCATGCATGAACCAAAGGTGTTCCAAATCCATGTCTTCAATTTTAGTAAAAAAAAAAGTTGGTTACCATGGCTCTGTAACGCCCTTCGTTGAGCGAAACGTTGATCCCAGCCTCATTTTCGAAGAAAAATGGTCCAATGATGCCACTACTCCACAATCCGCACCAAACTGTCACTCTCTGTGGATGCATTGGCTTCTCGACAATAACGTACGGGTTTTTCGAGCCGAGCCCCAGATGCGGCAATTTTGTTCGTTAATGTAGCCCACGAGCGTGCACCTCGTCAAAAAAGATGATTTTTCGGGCAAAATCGTTGTCCAATTCAAGTTGCTCTAAGGCCCAAACTGCAAAGCGATATCAAAACGGATGGCCGCGCGGCTTCAATTGCTGAGTTAATTGGACCTTGTAAGCGAAGAATCCGAGATCTTTGTCCAGAGTTCTCCTCCGGCTAGTGCGTGAAATGTTGAGCTGTTGAGATCGGTGGCGAGTTGATGTTCGTGAATTGAGTCTCACACTCTCGGCCACAGCAGCCACATTCTCATCTGTGCGCACCGACATGTGAACGACAACGGGGACCATGAATGTTTTCTACTAGCATACCAGTCTCACGAACTATTTGCACAAACTTGCGTACAGCGGTCGCGGTGGGTGCTTCATTTCGCCCAAAACTTCTTTTCAAAAAACGTCCTGTTTGGGTTACACAGCACTCACTTTTGAAATAAGTTCGAGCGTAAAGCGACTCATTTCGTTCCGCGGAGATATGATACCGACCTTCTATTAAGATATCGAGTGGGACACAGCTGTCAGTGTCAAAATAACCGATGATTTAAAAAAAACCACTAGATGGCCCACCCTGTATATTCTCACCCCTGCTCTTTATCATTGTCCTCGACCTTGTTCTAGACCGCACTACCAAAATAATCCAATGGGTTCTGACAGAGACACTCCACGACTTTGACTACGCCGAAGGCATCTGTCTGCTTTCTAGCTCCTTAGACGGCGTTCCAGAAAAACTACATGCGTTGGACCATAGCGCCAGAAGGGCTGGACTGAAAATCAACGTCGGCGAGACAAAGATGATGGGAATCGGCTCGAGATGCAAGGCACCTCTTCTGGTAGACGGGAAATCAATGGGGGATGCTAATAAATTCTGCTATCTTGGCAGCACGCTGTGCAAAGATGGAGGTGCAGAAACTGATGTCTTGTCTCGTATAGACGAGGCTTGGTAACATCTGAAGGTCCAACCAGCTTTCCACCTCTATCAAGCTTCTCTTATTCAAGCTTCTTCTTCTAGTCAATTCCAACGTGAAATCAGTACTGCGCTACGAATGAGAGACTCGGAAGACAACCACCATCACTTCAGATCTTCGTCGACAATTGCTTGAGACGAATCCTGGAGATCTGGTTGCCGGAATGGATCACGAACGAAGAGCTGCTGCGCAGATCTTAATAGAAACCCATTGCAGCAGAGATCCAACGTCGAAAGTGGAGCTGGATAGGCCATACCCTGGGTAAGCCGGGTTAAATAAATATTTTGAGGGTTAAATAAATAATAATAATAATAATAATGGCGGCGCTACAGTCCGAGGTGGACCTGGGCCTAGCTTCTCAGCAACCACTCGTGTTGTGCGTGCTATTGTTCTCTCACGAGTGGAGGGGACCTACAGTTTAATGCCGACTCCGAACGGCGATTTTGAGAAGCTTTTTCTAGACAGTTATACTCCTTGAGCATTGTCAGTGACTCGAAAGAGATGGAGCCGCCAACAATTTTTTTTTTGAAAATTTGTTTCTCTGAACTTGGATTCGAACCTAGACTGTGAAAGTCTAATGCGTATGGGTCGACGCACGAACCCACTACGCTATTGCGCCCAAATAAATAATAAATCAACTGATCGGTATCCTTAATTGACTGCGATCTTTAGCAATATTTTACCTAAACCTACTTACTTTTGGTATCCCATCTAACCACCGTCTAATAAACCATTTGAGTACAAAGTCTAGTCTTTGATGATTATACTTCAGGTTTGGTTTGTCTCACTCTATCACTGACGCTCCTCGTCTATGTCATGAAGTAGTCACGATCATTGATGATCTATTTTTAGAGTGATTCACAAGTAATCTAAGGTTTGATCGATGATCGCAGTTTAAAAAGTGATCGTGATCTTTGGTGAACCACTGCAGCAAAGTCTTGCACGATTCTTAAGTTTTACAAACTTTGCAAGTACTAATCTTATTTGAATGTTATTCCATGAATAAAATCCATAATAACTTTACTGCTGCTGATCACACGGCTGCTGATTTAGTGATCATCGCTTCGGAAAACGTGATTAGTGTGGATCAAGACCTAACGCGATTATATCATTAATGACCGAATAGCTCCCATCACTTGGTTGCTGGGTTAGTTTTCATTATGAACCTGAGAAGTTCTGATGTGTTTAAGTATTCAAATTATATTTTTGTTTAATCATAGCTGTTTCAAAATTGACCCAGCTTGGCCAATTCTTCAGGAAAGTTTAGCATAGCGAGGAATATCATCACTCGTGAAGAAGAACCCTTGATACTTAAACTTCTCCACTTGTTTCAATGGGACTCGACTAACATGTAGAGTGCATTGGACAGGCGTTCTCGAAATAACCATAACCTCGGGTTTGTCCATGTTAACCTTCATCCCAGCATCAGCACATACGGCCACAAACTCATCTAGCGCGCGTCGGAGTTCCATATGGGAGGATGTGAGGATGGCTAAGTCATCTGCAAAAAGTAGAGCACTGGTACGATGGGGCAGAGTCCTGTGATCACTCCGACGAGCACATGGATCGAGTTTCGGTCCAACGCCAGAAGCTTCTTTGTTTTGCCGTTGTTAAGCTCTGGCCGCGTTGATTTTGGCGTGTGGCAGTCATTTCTTGCAAGCCAAGACGAGTTGGCCTCTTTTTGTATTGTGTCGCCTGTGTTCCGGTATAAAGGTAGCCCTAAATGATGAACATGTTCGCTGAACTTGCTCGTTTGCGTTATCCCCTACACGGCGAACACATTTGGCGAACATTCATTTCGTGTTGTTTCTTCAAACCTTCAACATGTGTGATAGAGAAGCGCAAGTGGTGAATCCCTCGATAAAATCCTGGCTGACTGTTGACATTCGCGATATGCACTCGGCGACGTTCACAAGAAAAATGAGGTTTGCTCGCGAACATGGCCCTACACGGCGAACATCAAAGCTAACTAACACGACAAAATACAAATTTTTCGCCAACAGCGAGCGGCTCGTGAACCAGCCCATACACGACCAAAATTCGGCGAGCATGTTCGTCGTTTAGGGCTACCTTAGTGCACTGATCGGTGGTCGCTGTGACGTGTTCGCTTTGCTGATGTCCATTTTAGACCCTTGTCTGGCCAATTCGTCCGCAACAAGACTAAGTATTTCGTCCATAATCACTTGGTCTTCGTACAGGATGTTTAAAGAATCTCTTAGTCGAATCGTTGTATTGTCAAAATCATGGTTTGTTGTTTTTTTTTTGTTGAGGTCTTACAGAAGTTTATTAAGTCACCCAAAAAAAAATTTAAGTGGAGTCAGATACGCACCAAATTAAGACTTCCGAGACGACCAAGCTCAGGCTATGGAAATTCATCCTACTGAAACTGTGCTGCCTCAATTATTGCCTACCGTCGCTGCAATAGCCTCAAGATCTCAACAACCTTTCCATTGTTCGGTCGAAGCCTAAAAACAACTTCCACCATAGATCAGAAAATAGCGCGTGTCTGCTCGAAAATCAATTTTGTTTAGATACTTCAAACGCGATACCATGTAAACAAGGTGTTTACCCACTCAGAGCAAACTTGGCTTCCAACCAAAAAAAGATACGTATCCATACACTCAGCAGTCTCTCCCATCGACTAGGTGTAGATAGATGCGATTTTTTCGCAATCCCAGATGCGAGAACCATGCCAATGCGATCGTCTTGAAGATCATTCCCCCGCCAAAGAATGATACACTTCAGTGGAATTGAGAAAAAAAATCGCTTTCACGGTGAAATGTTGACATCATCCAATAAATTGTTACAACGGCCACCGAGAAACCGTTGACAAACGATACGAGAAATGGGCGATAATTGAGGATACAATCGTCAGAGGGGGATCACTTGGAAGATTTGTGATCTCAAAGGTGAATTTGGATAAATCATTTGGAAATTTTTTTGTATTTCTGTTCTAAAAATACCCACAGAGACGCACGATTCACTCGGTGTGGGCTGTGGATGTTGATCGTTGGTCGCTGCGAATTGATGTTCCATTCGAAGATGGATACTGATTATGCTCTAGGGAGCATAGAACGTGTAGACAACGCCCTCGCATATTGGGAACATGTGCTCGGAACTGTACAAATGTTTCTGAGATCATTCACTTGTACGTTTGGATGGTTAAGGAGACTGCTCTGGATATGTCGGAAGAATATTCGGATCTCGTTTATTTGAATCCATTACAATTGGCAAGTTGTCAGCGCCAATGAACTGATGGTGTAATCCAGTGAATACAGAACATATAGCCTGGTGAGTTCAGATGTATCCACAAAAAAAAGAAAAATTCCAAAAAGAGTGATTCTTAGTTTTTAGCGATGATAATGGCGTCGATCAGTGACGTGATCCCTTACAAAAGAACATGAGTAGTAAAAGACATAAAATTCAAAAAGTACGGGGTTGATCAAATACAAGTTTCTTTTTAAAAATGCAATGAAATTAACAAAATTAATTTTTTTCCGTGTATTATTTCTTTATTAATAACAACAAATATTACCATTAATTATGAAATACAACGTCGTTCAAGAGGCTGCCTCGTCTAGCTTCGCAGTAGCGCATTTTGTCACCCCAATTTTCCAAGACCTTGTTGATGGTTTCGGGCTGTAGCTCACAGATTGGTTGGATGATATTGGCTGGAAGTGCTGGAATCGTTTCCGGATTGTTGGCATAACATCGGTCCTTGACTGTTCCCCACAAAAAAAAGTCCAAAGGGGTCAAATCGCAGCTCCGAGGCGGTCAATTGACATTGCCTAGACGGCTGATAACACGATTTGGTAATTTGGTGCGCAAAAGACCGATTGTGGCATGGGCTGTCTACAATGTCGAGTCATCCTGTATGAACCAGATGTCGTCCAAATCAATGTCTTCCATTTTCGGTAAAAAAAAAAGACCGTTAACATGACTCTGTAACGCCCATCGTTGACCGAAACGTTATTCCCAGCCTCATTTTCGAAGAAAAATGTTCCAATGATGCCACTACTCTACAATCCGCACCAAATTGTCACTCTCTGTGGATACATTGGGTTCTCGGCAATAACATGCGGGTTTTCCGAGCCCCAGATGCGGCAATTTTGCTTGTTAATATAGCCGCCGGGATGAAAATGCGCCTCGTCAGAAAAGATGATTTTTCACCCAAAATCGTTGTCCAATCCAAGCTGCTTTAAATAATAATCCGAGATATTTGTGCAGAACTCTCCTCAGGCTGAAATGTTGAGCTGTTGAGATCGATGGCGAGTTGATGTTCGTGAATTGAGTCTCACACTCCCGGCAGCCACATTCTCATCTGTGGGCACCGTACGACGACGGGAACCATGAGTGTTGTGCACTAGCATACAGTAGAGCAGTAGAGTCCGACCGAAGACCAGTTTTCGGCCGAAGCAGAAGCTGAACTTCGGCTTTTTGATCACCTTAGTTCAGAGAAAGACATTACTAGCTTATAGCAAAGCAAGAACGAACGATTTTCTAAAGTGAACCCGTACAGATACTTCACAAATCTGCGATCAGCAGATGAAGAAGCTCGTGGTCTCTTCGAGGGAAAAGTTCTGCATTGTTTTTTTTTGTTTTGTTTGTGTTGAAAGAAGATTAAGTCGTAAACCTAAATGACTGGATGGCGCAGTTGGTTAGGTGCCTGCCCAAAGTTCGAGGGGTCCTAGGTTCGAGTCCCAGTGAAATCGATACTGGTCCAGTCACCATTTTCCGTTGGGATCAAATTAACGGCACTGGAGTAGGTTGCTACCTGGCAGTAGAATGGAAAAATTTTAAACTAGATAACATTTTTTTTTGATTTTTTATTTTATTTAACAACAGTTAGCTGATTAAACTGAAAACAATTGGGGCGTCTGACCACATGCTGCAACCACCAATAGAACTGCCGAACCTTGTCACACTCCGTTCTGTCGCGAACATAGATAGATCTACTGAACCAGAGATTATCCGGACTAACTCTTGCGACATCGCCCTCGTAGAGGAGTCGCCTATCCACCGTCCTCCGTACAACGTGATAGATCAATGGACATCTCTCCGCATTCTGGATTAAACCAATTCGGTTAAGGTACAAGAACGTATCCGGCAGAATAAATCCACTTCGGCGAGCGTTCTCATGATATGCTTCATTGGGGTAGTAAGCTCCAAATATCAGCTTATTTTCCGAGGTCATGGCTCGTGCAACGTGTCTTCGAATCAGCTTAATAATAAAGTTATCCACCCTGTTCACGTTTGCTTTGTTATACAAGTACTCGTTGGAATAGAATTTCTTGTACTCAGAGACAAGTACTTTTTGAGACAAGCACGGAGACACTGCCTCTCGAACAACCCCATCTTTTCCATCTGGAAAGGACTCACGTTGAACCCCACTGGACAACAGTTTGTCATGACTGGCCAGATAAGGGCTATGTAGCAAATTACCTTCACCCTGGTATCAAGTTGGCTGCTGTAAAACAACCCTCTTGCCACAGCAAAGGCCTTCCTGGCTTTCGTCAGAGCAGAAGCTATATGTCTGTTGAAATATAGATACTGATCCAACCAAATGCCTAGATACTACTATAGAGACTACATTTTGCACAACTAATGGCTCCCCCTCCGGGGCAACTGTGCCGAACTTGCGCCAGTTTTTTTTCGTGTCCGTTGAGGCCTTGTATAACAGAGTACGGAAAAGGGTGATTTTCAACTTCCAGTCGTCGCAGAGTCGCTGAATTTTCTCGAAGTCACGTTGCAGTTGGATGTTGATGTCCTCAACCTTCGGCGCTGTCCTGTATGCCACCAAGTCATCGACGTATGCGATCAAGTGCTGCATGGAGCCAATCAGTTCACTGGTGAAAATAGTGAAGAGGATTGGCCAGTTAACTGCACCCTGCTGGAGCCCATTTTTTATTTGGAAAACTTTGGTAGAAGTCATGTTGCCACTTTTAACACGCAGTGGTTTTAGTACGCAATTAATACTTGCAGCTACTTATAGCGATGCTATCAGAACGCAGAGGTGATTAAGTTCTTGTAGAATCGCCAACTCACACCGAACACAATTCCTCATGAATTTTCAATCTATTTGTTGGGATCCACTGACAATAGATAGTGTTACGATTTGAAGCCCAAAACAAGTTTAAACAGATATTTTTCCTCCCCTAATAAGAACTTTAAGAGAAGATGTTGATGATGTTCAACTACGTCAGGGGTCGTATGCAGTCCAGCAATAAAGTGCTTACAATCAATTTGATGAATTGCTTACATTTGTTTCATCAAACTCGCCCCGGGCACCCTAAATCCGACGATCTATACATCATCTTGACATTCACCCCGCGCCCACGGAACGTATTTGAGGTTGTCTATGTCCAATGTCCGTCCACAATTGGACAGGTGCCTATATTAGAACAAATTCATTTATTTCGTGCTTGTGTCCTTATGCCACTCAATATCTACTAAAATACATACAAAACCCGATTGGAGAAGACCGAAAAGTCACTGGCTCTGGATATGACAGTGACATGCTCGCCCAGAGGAGCTCTGCACACTGCGCTGGTTGCGACAGTCGCATGCCTCATTCATATTCATTTCATTTCTGACTTAACTTCCCATTCGTTGTGAGTCACAGGATGTGCTCCATGTACAGCGCCACCCCCAAAGCAGCGGTCCCCAAGTGGGGTGATTTTTTGTTTTCATTTGGTTCGTGTTCTGCTGAGTCACACCCTTTCCCACCGAACATGGCCGGGCAAAGCGATGATAATTACGAAACAATTCCGCGGAGGCACCGCAGTGTTATTCAAAATCGTTTTACCGGCTTAATGAAGTTTTCCTTTGGTCGGGCGAAACATCCTTCCCCCGTCCGCATTCCGTGGTGGTTGGTTGCGGGTTTTGGAGTCGGTCAAGGTCGGGCAGGCACGCGTTTACAGCGCTGACTAAGGGTCATTATGCAAGCCTGTGCTCGAGGACCATCGTTTTTTGTTCTCTGCTCTCACCGCTAATAATGTCAACCACTAATTACGTTTACCGTTCCGCAGTGGGGGAGGAGGAAGTGATTAATAACAATGTCAGCCAGTTGCTGGAGGAGCATGTATCTGCTGTCGACACACGAGTGAACACTATCGCCCCACAAAGGCATGGCTTTGAAAGTCGTAAGTCAATAAAATGTGACTCCGGCTGGCTGGCTGATATAGACGAAAGGCACAATGCCCCGGAGTCGACACTCGGGGGAAAAATAAATCACAAACGGGAATGACAGTCAATCAAGTCGCTTAGAGGTAATTGTTTACCTTGTCGATAAGATAGCGAGGCATAGGTGCAGTTAAACGATAAGAGGGTATCGTGATTGAGACTCCGATTGGGTCTTATGTAAGTGTGACATAAATTGAAGCGAAACTGGAAATTACTTTCTTCGCAGTCTTGTGTGAATGACACTATCTCGTTGAGGGACTTTGATGTTAATCTGTGTTCACCGAAATAGAGCGGTGACGTCGTCCTGTTGTTTATAGAATTTTAATGAAAGGAAACTTTTTTTTGTTATTTCGGTAGATGGCCTTTGACAGATAGTGAAAATGTTAATGAGAGTAAAGAAAATCGGTCAAAAATGAATGCATTAAGGTTTTGTGATAAATTGTTTCTGCTTTTTTAGTCCTCGTTAATATCGAAAAATAGTTGGGTACAGTGTTTTTTTAGAGTAATGAGAGAGAGTATGGGTGTCGCAAGGAGAGGGTCCACACTAGGGTTCCCCAACGTCTTCCATTTCAGTTGCTTGTCCGTCCTCTTTTGAAATCGAATGTCCTCCTTTTACGATAAACGTAAATTTGGCATAATCTTGCATTCGAATGCGCGTCAATTTCGTGTGAGCTTTCAAAATCATTTAATCTCCAAGATACGTTTGCTCAAATTCACTAATTCGCACATGATACTTTCGTGCTTTAGGTGAATCTTCAGACTCGAACTTAAAAGTAAGAAGTCAATCCAACTGCATCTTATTTTTGATGATTTTGATTTGCTTTATGTGTTTTAAAATCAACTAATTGCAAATAAAGTTTTTCCATCGGAACACCACTCGTAGTAACTTATTAGTCTTATAAATTCTTCAGTTTTCCCACGTTTTCCTATATAATCTTCACTGAATACGTGTAATACCAACTAACAAATGCATGCACAAGAAGTTGTTCTTTCTTTGACTTTTCTCTCCAAATGGAAATAGACCAAGATGGAGCAGGACCTCGAGCGCTGCTGTCGGCGTTGTCCTTAGGGCAACCGTGATTCCTAAGCAGGCCGATCTTTGGAACTTCGTCAAGCTTGAAAGAAGGTATTTCTTCTCCAGTGCTTGCCACCAGACTGATGATCCGTAAGTTGAGATGGGTCTTACTACCGCTGTGTATAGCCAGTATTCCACATTTGGTCTAATACCCCAGGTGTTTCCAAAGGCTCGCTTACATGTGTAGAAAGCTACACATGCTTTTTTGATCCGCTCCTCGATGTTCTCTTTCCAGTTCAGAATCAAGTGTGATACCCAGATACTTAGCCGTCCTTGGGAGTGTGAGTTCCACCCCGCGGGCTTGTAAACTCCGGAATTCTCCTTTTTCTTGTGAAGAGCATCAGTTCTGTCTTCTCTGGGTTGACATTCAAGCCTCGAGTGGCATGCCAATTGTTGGCCAACTTCAATCCATGATTGAGGCGCTCGCTTAGCATTGATAGAAACTTCCCAGATATCAGGATAGCTACATCGTCTGCATATGCAGTAGCAGTAAGTCCATCTCTCTCCAACGTCTTGATGATTTTGTCCACTACTAGGATCCACAGAAGAGGTGATAGGACCCCACCATGCAGCGTTCCCCTATCTACTTTCCTCTTACAGCACGTGTTATATTATATATGCGTGTTGTGATTTTGAAAGATAGTTTTCGCCCATTACATCCCTTACATATATATCCATGAGTCGTTCCAATGTCTTCAGGAGGAAGGACGACAGGCTGATAGGCTGATGACGCTTCCACACATTCCGGTCCAATGTATCTTCGAAAGATTCGGTCCAGCTACCATCGACCCTTCTTATTGAATATATTTGCGCCGGTATAGTAGCTAGAATCCTTCTCAGCCGTGATGTTTCGGTTGTTGATTCAATGGGTTCGCAGATAACATGCCAGGAGTTCTTTTTTGCGAATCGTATTTCTTTTTTAGGAGTTTGATGCTCCCTTTGTAGGTCATCCATTCAATGACTCCTTCCTTCGCGAGGTTACATTTTGACTTAGAGCTGCGCCTAAGTTCCGCAATTTTGGTGTTCCACCATGGTGGGCGTTTTTTCATCCTCGAACTTCGTGCTGGGTATGCTTCTTCAAAAGACCGATTTAGCAAGTTTGTGAGGATTTCCACCGCTTTATCGATGTCTGACGCAGATGATATGTCTCCGTTAGGCCCAATAATTTTGTTGTAAAATGTCTTGAAAATATAGGAATACTATTTCTCATTGCTAGGTACACATAAACGAAGTCAGGTTACACATTGACACGGTCAAAGCCAGTGTTAAGTTTTCTTCCCAAATACTCCACCTATGGTTTAAAGTCTGCTTTTTGTTTCGGTTAAAGGGACCCTAGTCACTACTCCAAGAGAGTGAACCCTACTGGCGAAGAGCCGAACGTAAATCTCTTCGAAAAAACTGTAGAAAAGGGTTCAACAAAAGTACCTCATGTGGAGAAAACAATATCTGGGATTTCTACAAGGAAACTTTCAGAGTCTAACAACCTAAAAAAATTAAGACTATAACAAGGTCCTGGAGAGTTTTGAAGAAGTATCCGAGGAATTCAGGCTTAGGAAGATCATCTCAACTTGTCTAATAAGACCCAATTATTACAAAAGTCACTTTTAGTACTGAACTTACACCGCTTTTAATAGTAAACCCCTGGAGATTCTCTTGGACACATACAGACAGAGGCTGCACGATAAACGATCTGTCTTTCCGACTACTTCGACTGCAACCTCGTCGAATAGTTTTGTTTTGTTAAGTTAATTACAAAATTATTCTTTGGGCTATACAAAGCTTCGAATCATTTAAACCACCTGGTTACGACGGTATCATACCCGCAAAATTTCAAACGACTTCGGATATAATTCAATGTCTTACCTTGTCCCACAAGGAGGCAAGTTAAAGTGGAATTCCTTTCGAAAGCAGGTCGTAGCTCACATGTACACTCCAAAGATCTGAGACACACTACCTTGTCATTCTTTCTATTAAAACTTTTGAAAGCTAATTGTTATACACCTTCGCTGCATCTCACATCTCACATCTTTGGAGACGTACTTGTAAAACGAACCAAACAGTTCATTAGAAGCTCTTGCATCGCCTGAGGTTGTTCATCGGACCAAATATGGCAGTTTTTATCATTGACATGCCTATTCAACCAGCAATGGGCTTCGTTAATAAAGACAATTTTTTGATTAGAAGGCTGGACGAAGCTCCAGCGCTTCTTAGTCCTTATCAAAAATTTGACGCTTTGGCAGGTCGTTCGGCTTAAATTCTCGCACGAGCTGTGCAAGACCAAGATTCTTGCGTAAAAACTTTCTTGGTGTAGACTAACACAATACCAATGGCTGCGAACAGCGACGAGTGGACAAATCACGGTCTTTGTTAACACTGGTGAATGGAGTAGCAATACTTCTTCTGTACGCCTTCTGCGCATTCAGGTCCAACAACGTGAAATTTGTGTTAAATTGGTCACTCTATGTCGACCGTAAAATGGTCAAAATTCGCGAAAACAGAACGAATTTTGTTAAAAAAAATCAGTAATTTGCAAGTATTGTTTGGGTTTTCACCCATAATGGAATAGCAATGCTAAATGAGCATGAATGGGCGCCGTGGCGTAGTGGGTAGGTGCGTCGACTACTACGCTCGATGTCGTCGGTTCGAATCTCGTAAAAAACATCAAACATTCTTTCACGGCTTCACCTCTTTCGAGTCACTGACAATGCTCAAAGAGTATAAGTGTCCAGAAAAAGCTTCTCAATCTCGCCGTTCGGAGTCGGCATTAAACTGTAAGTCCCCTCCACTCGTGAGAGAACAATAGCACGCATAACACGAGTGGTTGCTGAGAAGCTAGGCCCAGGTCCACCTCGGACTGTAGCGCCACCATTATTAACTGAGCATGTTTGGCCTTGACACATGTCACGAATCACGCGTGAGCTAACAAAAATGGAAGAGTGAAAAACCCAAACAGTAAAAAAATAATCTTTTAATTTCTAATTATGGATACTAACTTAAAAAAAAATAAATATACTCGTATATACGCATACGAACAAGCCGCGGAGTTTTACGGTCTTAAAGAGAACATACGCCAAGATGTGGACATTCCATGTTCAAACATTTTTGGAAAAATTACGTGGAAGTTGCTGTGAATTGGGGTCGAATATGCATTATATTTCCTGTCAATCAAACGTCGATATTACCGGTAAGGAACGTGAGTTCATTCAAGAAATAGAACGAATGTCTTTTTGGCAATTAAAACCATACCATAAAACCTTGAAAAACAAAGCATCAGGAGCATATAGACGGATTTACGTACAACTCTCCACTCTATATATCACCTGACTGAATTCGTCTCAATATTGTCTTCCATGGGTGCCGTGGCGTAATGGGTAAGTGCTTCGACTCCTACGCTCGAGGTCTAAGGTTCGAATCTCGAAAAAACACATAACATTTTTTCACGGCTCCACCTCCACTTATTCATTGACTGTGCTCAAAGAGTATATGTAACTGTCTAGAAAGAGCACCTTAAAATCGCCGTTCGAAGTCGGCATTAAACTTTAGGTCCCCTCCAATCGTGAGAGAACAACAACACGCACAACACGAGTGTTTGCTGAGAAGCTAGGCCTAGGTCCACCTCGGACTGTAGCGCCGCCATTATTATTGTTATTATTGTCTTCCATTTCACAGGGAAACCAATTTCAAAATCCATGCCAAAAGCAGAATAGAAACATAACCGCCAACACCCTACATCAACTGCATGATGTCATCCGCACTTTATTCGGTCTCTCACGCCCCTGAAACTCATCCCACGAAGCATTTTCCGTTTGTCTTTCCACTATCCCCTTTCAGCGCTCTGCTTCTTAATTACCCTTTTTATTTTTCGCGATTTACTGCATTCTTATCGCATTTTTGCGATTTTTTTTCGGCTCGTGATGCAATCACCTCTTTAGGTCACGTACTTTAACTTCAACGAGCACTTCAATGAGCATTTTGTTTTCGACACATTTCAAGGCTTTTTGATGATCGTCGCTGAATCGCTGAATACCCAAGAATCAAGAACGTCAAAGTGTGGCCAGGCAACAATAAAGAAGCAAATATATGCAAAAATAGTTGTCGCTCTTAACAATCACTCAAAACCTTCACGCTTGATGACTGCTCAGCGCCTTATCTTATCGCGTGCCTCGCGTAAGCCGAAGCTAGGAAATGCTAAGACTGTTTATGTTTTGCTATGTTTTTTCGCGATAATTCAAAGGCAAACAAATCGTTTTGCTTAAGCATTTATATAGAAACTCCTTCCGTAGCTTATTGGGACTGATAAAGGCGCTTTCATTGGAGCGTACTCGCCGGTGGTTTGCCAAAAAAAATTAGTGTCAGATAGTGCCGAATGGGCGGCCTTGAAGTGATTCTAAGATCAAGGAATCTGCCTACGTGCTGAGCGCCAGCTAACTGGTGGAAACGATGGGTCACATTCTGACTGAAGTCTGTGATCCGCTTCGGCGCCAAGCAAAAATTCGCATGAAATAGTAGGCGAATAATAATACGTGATTTAATTGGAATCCATGCAATTCATTGAACTGTGAGAATAACTAAATGCACACGCCGGAGTGGAAAAACCAAGGAGAGTGATCGCAGAGAATTGTGTTCGTTGCTCAAGATCATCTGTTTACGCTCAATTCATCAAGGGTATCAATTGAACATGTCTAAGAATCAGTAAAACTATACTCCTGCTCGAGTGAAAAAATTCAATAAGTTTGCTGAATGCTGAATTGATTAAGATTTTAGGTCAAACAGTCAGCGCCAAGAGTGAATATCCATCTGGGGAAAGTTCATCCGCTAAATTAAAATCTACAAGGATGAGCTGCGGTAGACATGAATACATAAAATTAAGTCTCTAACACCATACTTTAACATTTTCTTCTTCTTCTGATGGAGCTATAGTCCGGTGTGGACCTGGGCTCCAAGTTTTACGCACACCAAGTTGGCTGATGTCCTTCTCCACTTGTGTGTGTTCTCTATTGCGTTGTCCTACGGGCGCAGAGTCGAATGCTCTTTGGACTGGAGCGGTGTTATCCATGCGCTCTAAATGGCTTGTCATCTTAAGCGTTGAAACCGTGGACGGACTGGCTAGACTCATTTCGCTGTATAGCCCATATATGTAGTTTGTGGTTGAATATATTGTCCATGCCTCTGTGCCGTAAAGCAGAACTGCGATGACCAATTTTTTCTACAAATTCAGCGTGGTCCTTCGAGAGAAGGACTCTTGAGGCCAAAGAAGCAGCGATTGGCAAGAGTTATTCTGCGCTTAATCTCGGTATTGAGCCTATTCGTACTGTTTACTTGAAGGTATAGGTAGACGAAGTCTGTGACCACCTCCAAAGTATATTTGCCTATGGTGACTTTGTGACCAATTCGTCGATGGAGTGTGTCCTTCCTTGAAGATATCATGTACTTCGTTTTGCCCTTATTCACCGGTAAACCCAATTTGGCCGCCTTCGATTTAGTGCCAGCTTCATCGATCAACTACGCCGATGTCATCCGCGTATGCTAGCATTTTTACGGACTTTTGGAAGATCATGCCTCTTGTATTGGGCAATGAGTTTTGCACAATGTTGTCAAGGGCGATGCTGTAAAAGTCAGATGACAGCGCGTCGCCTTGTCAAAATCCTCTTTTGACATTGAAGGTGAGTTCGTTACCGACCTTAATGGAGCTGAGAATTTTTCATCGTCATCCCGCTCAGTCTGACGACTTTGGCAGGAATATCATACATGGCCCTGTATAGCTCGTCTCTATGCACGCTGTTATATGCGACCTTGAAATCGGCGAATAGGTGGTGTGTGTCTATTAGCATTTTTTGTACCTTTTCAAGGATCGGCCGTAAACAATTTGGTTGATGGTGGATTTCCCTGACTTGAAACCACGCTTAAAAGGATTTATTAGATTAGTGACGAAAGACTTCAGGTGTTCACACAGAACGGTAGAAAATATCTTCTACGGGATGTTAAGGAGACCGATCTCTCGATAGTTATCGCAGTCAAAGGGGCCTCCTTTCTTGTGGATCAGGCAAACGATACTGAGATTCCACTCATCGGGGATGCTATTCTCTGGCCATATCCTACAGACGAGCTGGTGCATCCGCTCAATCAGCTCATCTCCAGCTGCTTTATAGATTTTTGCAGGCATCTTCCACCTTCCCCAGTAGCTTTCTAAGATTTAAGTCTCGATATTGCTATCTGGATTTCATCTAGATCGGCAGGACGAAATTCTGATCTACTTACGAAATTCTGTACATTATGATGTCATCACTCGAAAACGAAAAATGTCTTCAATAAAATGTAATAATGTATCCCAGGAACAAATCGATAGATTAAATTCATTCATTCATTTCAGATAACACTGGAATCAGTATCGGAAGGTTGGGAATCTAACCCAAATCAGGTTGAACATACAAACACACGTACATACGCCAAAAGTCGTTTGTAGAAAAACATGCGGTGTTTGGCACACTCAAAAAAGAAAGAAAAACACGATACGTGCCCAGTGTTATCTTTATTTCGTATATCTCAAAATGACGAGATCACCGTTAATTATGGCAATTGGGAATTTCGAGGTCAATCACCTGATCAGATGGCCCGATAGTGATTTTTTTATATAATCTTTAGCGAAATGAATGCATTAAATATGCTCAATACAGGGTGTTGCAATTGCGGTTTATTTTTTTGAACTTTGGAAATGTAATTATAATTCAATTCACAGTTACATGCTACTGGCCGGTGCAACTTGCAATCCGGAGGCTCGGATTCGAAGACCCTCTTAGCTGCAGCAATGTTGTTCATTCCCTCGATGTGACCGAGCCGGTTTAGACTACGGATTTTTGCCTTCTGGACTACGTCGAAATTCTTGTTTAGTTCATAGTGCTCGCGGTTGTGTTTTCTCCACCATTCGCCTTCTTTCTAGACAGAACCAAATATCCGACGTAGAATTTTTCTTTCGAAGAGGCCAAGAATCAGCTGTGCAGTCCAGCTTTCGGCTTCATATAACAAGACTGGTAATATTAGGGTTTTGTAGTGCAAGATTTTGGTCCTCGAGTCAGAAGTTTTAACACCAATTGTTTGGATGAAATGAAGTAGCAGCGGTTGGCATTGGTTTGTGGGGTTGATGTTTGCCTCGAGGTAGACAAACTCTCAAACACCCTCAAAATCGATGCTGTCGTTTGTAACGTTTTGTCCTAAATGACGAGCAGCAGACCAATTTTTGCTCAACTGCACGCATTTCGTCTTATCTTTATTTACCCTAAGACCAGCTTGTTTCGCCTGTTCCTCAATTGTCGTGAATACTTTTACAATGAACCGTTCCGAACGCGTGCCAATGTCGATGGCATCTGGCTAACTCAGCAACTGAACCGATTTGTAGAATGCTTTCTGAGCAACACAAACGGATCAATTATCTCCCAAACTAAGCCATCGCATCGAACAGTTCGTTGGAATAAACGCTGTCTAATAATAATAATAATAATAATAATGGCGGCGCTACAGTCCGAGGTGGACCTGGGCCAAGCTTCTTAGCAACCACTCGTGTTGTGCGTGCTATTGTTCTCTCACGAGTGGAGGGGACCTACAGATTAATGCCGACTCCGAACGGCGAGATTGAGAAGCTTTTTCTAGACAGTTATACTGTTTGAGCATTGTCAGTGACTCGAAAGAGGTAGAGCCGTGAAAAAATGTTAGGTGTTCTTTTCGGGAATCGAACCGACAACATCGGAGTCGTTCGCCACGGCCGCCACAATGCTGTATTATGTGGCCTTAAAATCCATGAAGATACGCGTCATGTGTATCGATTTGAAACTCGCTGGTTTTTTACAGGATTTGACGGAGTATGTCGGCTATGTTGGTCTATAGCCGATTTGCCAGGCCATCAGTCGCACTTGTACGTGCCGATTAATGCAGTTTCACCGCTTTAGGACTTTACACGGTACGTTGGACAGGAACTACTAAGCGACATTAACACGTTGAGTGTCACCATACAATCCGAAAAACTGTCCCCACAGGCCACAAGTTTTTTTTTATTGACACTTCGATATAATACCTAAATTACTGTCGGAAAATATTTTTTGATAAATTTATTTGCGTGTTTATACTTGCATTTTACCGTTGTTTTATTGCGGTGACACATTAGTCTCACGCGGCCACCAGGTGTGCAGTAAATCCTGAAAAGTCGCATTATGCACTTCCCGGTGGCAAAAATCTGCGGTAGTTGTATTTTGCAAATTTGGGAAAATGTCTTACCGAAAAAGAGAAAGACGCTTGAATGCAATGATCCAAGAATTGATGTCGGATGAAGAAACTGAAGGAGAGGATGCTTTTGAAGGAGATGTCTCATCAGACTAATACTTTCCGGATTTCCAAAGTTGCAATTCGGATTCCAAATCAGATTATGAATTTATGAGAAAAGTTAGAGAACAGCTATCTGAATCAGTGACCTTAACTTCTCAAGCACCCGGTTTGACCACAGGGTTTGACGATGGAGTTCTTCTCCCTAGCCACCAGAATCGTTGATGCTTCTTTTTAGCATCTTCAACATCGCGGGTTGAGACCGCACTGCTGAAACGGAGACGCTCCTCAGCGCTCCACTCTTATCATGTTCGCCCTGTTGTATAGGACTTCATTGGAGTAGAATTTTTTGTACTGGGACCATGGAGTTCTATAAAGGCGAAGGCAAGGCAAATCTTTTCCATTAAGCGTGCTCCCACGTTGAACCACACGGGACAGCCATAAACGATCATTGTCCGGATCAGGGCCATGTAACAAATTATCTTCACCCTCGCATTGAGTTGGCTGTTATAAAACAGTCTCTTAGTAAGGGCAAAAGCTCCTCGGGCTCTGGCCAGAGCAGCATTAATATGTTTGTTAAAATACAAATACTGATCTAGCCAGATCCCCAGGTATTTGAATACATTTCGTTTCGCCAGTAGTTGTCCATGTGCCCCAACAACTGAGAACTTGCGCCAATTCCTTTTTGTATCCGCCGAAGCCCTGGACAACATCGTCCTGAATATAATGGTTTCTGACTTCTGGTAATTGATAACCAACTTCCAGTTATCACAAAATCTCTGAATCAAATCGAATTCATGCTGCAGGTGGGTGACAATTTCCTCGATTTTTGAACCTGACCTGTATGCAACCAAGTCATCTGCGTACGCAATTGCATGACAAAGTGAACTTACTAGATCATTTGTGAAAATGTTGAATAGGACCGGAGAATTTACAGCACCTTGTTGGAGACCATATTTTATTTGAAAAATACCAGCAGAAGTTACGTTGTCATTTTTGACGACGAACCGTCTGCCTGTAAGCATATTACACAGCAGGTACAGTAGTGATTTGTTGATGCCTAGCCTCTTGAGTTTGTAGAAAAGTCCTTCTAACCATACGGTGTCGAAGGCCTTTTCCAAGTCAATCAGCAAGTCACCCGTGCAACACCAGTTTCGACGCGGCATTAATAGTGTCATGCCACGCCTTGAAACCGAATTGGTTATCCGGAATTATATGTTTGTCTTCGACCCACTTGAGCAGAGCTCTATTAACTACATTCACGAATACCCTGCTGATGTTCGGGAGAAGACTAATTGACCGAAGATTTCCAGGATTAGGAGAATATTTTCCCCTTTTTGCGATGGGGTGAACCACCGCAGTTTTCCAATGCTCTGGATAATGAGCATTATTCAGATCATTGTTAGACAGTACGGTGTAGGTTCTCACCACTTCCAGAGGAAGGTGTCGAAGAACAATGTTTGGGATCCCGTCGATCCCAGTTGACTTCTTCTTCTTTAGGGATTCAAAGATCGCTTGAAGCTCTGTCCTCGATATGAACGGAGGTTGCCCTTCGTCACTGGCGATGACATTATCTGCCATAATATCATCATCGAACTGGACAAAGCCAGTATTCTCAGATCGCTCAATACATATTGTGAGTCTAATACAATGCTGCATACACAAATGTGTGCGAACCTACTGTGAGATCACTCTGGTATCATGCGGCACAACAAGCCCAAATTCGTGTGAAACCAAAGTGGTATCATGTGGCACTCAACGTGTTAAGCAAGGATATACCTTTATAGTTGACGACTAGATGGTGCAGTTGGTTAAGTGCCTGCCCTAAGTTATAGGGGTCTAAGGTTTGAATCCCAGTGAAAGTTAATACGCTCTTATACGGTATTTCAAATCTGGTCCAGTCACCATTTGCCATGGGGTTCAACTTAGCGGTACTGGAGCGGTCAACCAGTAGTGGTAGTCTGACTATGTATCACAATAGACCAACATGGTCTAAGTGTGCTGGTGAATTCACTAGCAGCCCCTTAACCTAACCTAACCTAAGTGCAGGGAGGTCTTGGGAGCACCAGACCACACATGAGCGATATACTCTATTTTGGGGCGAATGTAGGTCTAATAATTTGAAGCCAAATCAAAGCCTATTTGAATGATGTGCTATTTCAGACATAATGGTGTGAATGTGGCTTCATAATAAAGCCAGAATCATTTTTATATCACGCACCGTTGTTGTTTCATTTAAATTTCTTTTCCTATTGTTCTTATCTGGTCACCCCGTATAATCGACGGTCTGGAGTACAGGCGGAAACAAAATGGAATCAGTCAGCGTTGAGCTGCCCTCGAAATGCGCAGCAATCAGATTGGTTTTGTCTAAAAAATGACCAAAAGTTGTTCCTACCCTTGGGACATTGTAGCACTTTTTGTCTCAACTTTTGCTCGTAAGAGAATTTTACTCATATTTATGCAACACTCCAACAGTTGTTCTTTTTATTGTTGGCTGAAGCCTGTCATTGAAAAATATGCAAATTCGTGGCCACCAAATGATAGAAACACTTAAAGAACTGAATTTGATTTTCAAATATCTCCAAATGGGTCTGCGTTCTTGACCTAATTTGAAAAACTTCGCATAATTTCCTAAACAACGCGTGCTATTAACGCGCGATGACACATTTCCCTAATCCGCACTTTGGCAGTACACTTTGTTTTGGCGACGAAAAGGGGACGAATGAGAGAATGAAAAGTTAAACAAAACGCTTTCAAATATGCAAATGTAATGTTTGGAAACAATTTTGCTTCCCTCGTGCCAGTGACGCATGCAGTTGTTTCTAAATTTACACAGAAGTTCATCAAACCATGACAAACTATTCTTGAATTTCGCATCACTCTCGAGGTAGCATTCTTCTTTCTCTTCGAAAGGAATGCATTCAGTCATGGTTGCGTTCAGTGGACATTTCCCGGGAGAAGTCCAGGGATGTTTAGAGTGTAAACATTCAGCAGATGTCTTCAGTGAAATGTCAATGTCAGTCGAAAGATGTGAGAGCTAAAAATACAACGTTCACAACTGTCATTCTTTGATTCAGCGAAGATGTGTAAACCTAAAAATACAACTGTCAGTCAAAACCTGCCGGCAAGTCACACATTAACCTTAATTGAAAATCACAAATGTTGTCATTCGTCTGATATAACCATTCTATCATCTCCCATCACTCCTCAAACTTCCCACCATTAGGTTTGTTTTGAGAGATCTCAGCCAAGCACTATGATTTGTGACCATTATTTCGTGCTAATCGAGACGTCTCTCACCGGATCTTTGCGGTCTGGTCTCACATTCGGAGACGAGAACGTATCTATAAAGAATCACCACGAATTCAGCAGTTTTCGCCTGACCATTAAGAAAGTCGTGATTCGCTTGTTTTAAAGATTATTTCATTTATTTCATTTACTCCATTTGGAATGAACAATGACTGGAATAAAACGTCTAGAAATAACCGATTGAGTAAATAATTACAACGAGTCATGGGCGCGAGGGCATTGGCGTACATGAGGAATGGGGTGAGTTCAGAAAGCGATAATGAATGCTCAATTTGATTGTCATTGAATATTTGTCATCTAACGGGTTTTTAAAGTTGGCTAGACAATTTCTTACTGGTTTATTTTTGTCAAACAATAAATGTGTTCTTCAGAATTATTGCTTGTGATTTGTTTGATGGAATTTCCTATAATAAATCTTGTCTTTAATTATATTAGAACCGCTATAAAAATGTGGTTCTGGGTCATGTTTTATATTTTGCCTATAAATTTGTCAGTCGTTCGATTGATTTCAGCGCTCTAAGTCTCGGACAATTTAATTCAGCTACAGAAAACTATTCATGATTGACTTTTCATCTCTGCATTCTTTCTTTCGATTTAACCAGGAGCTAAGTTACTGAAAAAACAATTTTACCTAGAGAATAAATACACATATCTTTTTTTCATGGTGCCTTTTTGAATAAACCTTCTCTAACATAAATTCAGCTAACATACTTCTGTCTAATTCGCCCGCTTTAATCACATTCATGCAGAAAGCTTTTAATCGTATTTATTTATCAGCTGAATTGGAGTTATGAAGTTGCGGGCAGTTAAATTGAGCTACAGAGCACTATTCATGATTGGCTTTTCATCTTCGCATTCTAATTTCGACTTAACGAGGAGCTGAATTCATGAAAAAAAACATTTTCTCATAGGGAATACATACACTTCTTTGTTTTCTTGAATATTCTTCTGTATATTCTTGAACGTGCCCTATTCTGCCGAACGCACATAAATTCAGCAAAAATACGTCTGTCTAACTCGCCCGTTTAAGTCAATTTCTACTGCAGTATGTCTCTAATCGTCCTTATTCATCAGCTGAATTGACCTAAATTAGTTTTGGACAGTTAAATTCAGCTACAGACTACAATTCATGATTGAGTTTTCATCTTTGTCTTCTTATCTCCAACTTAATCTGGAGCTGAATTCATGAAAAAGAGAGTTCCACCTTGGGAATATATAATAATAATTATACTACAGTCCGAGGTGGACTTGGCCCTAGCTTCTCAGCAACCACTCATGTTGTGCGTTCTATTGTTCTCTCACGAGTGGAGGAGGACCTACAGTTTAATGCCGACTCCGAACGGCGAGATTGAGAAGCTTTTTCTAGACAGTAATACTCTTTGGGCATTGTCGGTGGACCCGTGAAAAAATCTTAGGTGTTTTTTCGGGAATCGAACCGACAACATAGGAGTCGACGCAATTACCCACTACGCCACGGCGGCCACAAGCAAAAATACACTTCTTTTTTTCATTCGTGAACTGTGCCCTATTCAGCTGCATTGAACTTAAATTCAGCTGAAATATTTCTGTCTACTTCGCCCGTTTTAATCATATTTTGGTAGAGAATTCCTTTATTTTTTATTTTATTTTTTATTTTTATTTGTTCACAAACTTAATACAAGCCGTAGGCAACTATTACTAAATTATTTACAATATTTTGCTTAAGACTACTTAAACCTACTTGAAATATACAATTTTCTAAGGAAAGGAGGAAAGGGCATGTCTTAGTGAGCTCTTGTTTGTATTAAAATCAAAAGTGCTTAGGGTCTCGTTGGTTATACGCAACATTCGCGACATAGGTTCATTTCGCCCATAATCAGTACGATGGTACTTGAGATGGAAGAGAGGCACTACCCTAAGGGAACGAGGATTGGTGTTGAAAGATATCTTTTGAAGCAGTGCAGGACAATCAATGATGCCCGATAATAACTGGTGTACAAATAATACATCAGCAACTTTTCTACGTTTTTCGAGTGATTGCATGCTCAACAGGCACAACCGATGCTCATAAGGGGGTAGATTATATAGCAAAACGAAGAAATCTCCGTTGGACACATTCGATTCGATATTTTTGCGTAACCTGATAGGGAGACCAAACTTGACTAGCATATTCCAAAATCGGTCTAACAAAAGTACAGTAGAGGGACTTCGTTACGTAAGGGTTCGAGAATTCTTTCGACCAGCGTTTAACGAAACCGAGGGCAGAAATAGCCCTACTAATAATATTTTCAATATGGGGACGAAAGTTAAGTTCTCTATCGCAAATGACACCTAAGTCACGCAGTAAAGTAACTGTGGGAACGGGTTCGTCACCAATAAAATAAGTTCGAGGGGTAGCCGAAAGGCGCTTACGAGAATATGTGATAGCTTGGCATTTTGCAACATTTAGAACAAGAAAATTTTTTGTACACCAAGTCGAAAAAGTGTTCAAATCCATTTGAAGTTCATACGAGTCAGCGGAGATAGAAATTTCCTTAAAAATTTTTATGTCGTCCGCATAAACTGAAAGACGAGAATAATTAATGAAGTTATCCACGTCGTTAATTGTTAGGATGAAAATCAGCGGACCAAGATGGCTACCCTGGGGGACCCCAGATGTGGCTACAAAAGAATTGGAAACAGAGGATCTAAAAATTACTTTATATTGTCGCTCTTCAAGGTATGACTTGATCCATGCAATAAACTCCGTTTGGAAGGCAAGAGCTTTAAGTTTCAGAAGTATAATCGCGTGTGAGATTTTATCAAAAGCTTTGCTAAAATCAGTAGCGACAACATCAACATCTTTGCCATCTTCCAATGCGCACAAGGTGCTGGACACGAATTCTGTCAGGTTTGTCGTAGTTGATCTTCCCTTAAGAAATCCGTGTTGATGAACGGAAAGGACAGACCTACAGTGAAAAAACATAGTATCATAAACAATGCTTTCAAATAATTTAGGCAAGGCAGAGAGTTTGGCTATAGGCCGGTAGTTCGCAATCTCATTTTTTGGACCTTTTTTATGTAAGGGGATTATAAAAGAGCTTTTCCAAGCCTTAGGAAAGACACTTTGTGAAAGAGAGAGACGAAAAAGCGTCGCTAGAGGCTGAGATAAGTAATTTGCACATTTTTTCAGAACTACAGCAGGAAGGCCATCTGGACCAGCGGAATATTCATTTTTAAGTTTATCAATCTTATTCTTCACGATTGCCGCGGTGATGTCAACTGAGGTAAAAGAAGTTTGGGCAAAATATTTCGTGTATGAGAAGTAAGAATGATCGGGTTCAGTTACATGATTAGAGAATGACTGACTAAAGAAATCAGCGAATAAATTAGCGACTAAACAAGGATCATTCGAAGATATATCAGAGAAAGTCAGAGTCGCCGGGTAATTATCTGATTTCTTTTTAGTATTAATAAAGTGAAAAAATCGTTTGGGGTCAGAAATTATGCCAGACTGCATTCGGTCCATTTATTGCTGATAAAGTGATTCGGAAAGTTCAGAAAAAGCGGAGTAGGCGTGAAGATAATTAGAAAGATTTAGGTTCGAGCGGGTTTCTAAAAAAGTACGCCAAAGTTTATTCCTTTTATTGCGAAGAGACCGAAGTTCTTTATTATACCAAGGTGGAGATGAAGAAAAGTTCTTTTGGGGCATGAAAGGAACGGACTGCATGAAACAGTCAAAAATTGCGGAGTAAAATTTTTCAAGTGAGCTATCAACTGAAATATAATGTGAATCCACAAAAATACTATCGAAGTTAACAGAACCTAAGAGGTTACGAAGTTTAGTAAAGTTAGCCTTACGAAAATTAAAGCTGTACGAGTATTCGGATGCTACAGTTCTGGTAGCGTTGTTGTAGGAAACAGTAAGAGATAGGGGTGGATGGTATTGGTCCAATTTGGAGAGAAGATGGCTACTTGCTGAAACTGTACAGTTATCGGTGTCTGATGAGAAGATGAGATCCAGCTGTCTACCTAAGTTATTTGTAATACCGCTTAACTGATAAAGGTTGCAGTCAGTAAGGCAATCGATAAAAAAAACCTCCTTATCTGAGGAGTCGTGCTCATTTATCAGCTGAATTGAGCTAAACAGGCTTCAAATTAAGCAACGACAAACTATTCATGGTTAACATTCATGGTTTGCATTCGTACCTCCGACTAAACGAGGAGCAAAACAATTTCATTTCAAAAATATATACTCTTCATTTTTAATGGTGCATTCTTGAGGGTGCACTATTCAGCCGCATCGAACACAAATTCAGCTAATAAACTGATGTCTAACTCGCCAGTTTTAATCTTATTCTAGTGCAGAATGGCTACAATCTTACTTATTTATCAGCTGAATTGGAGTATTCAAATTCAGTTGCAGCGGTTGAATTTTCATCTTCGCATTCTTACCTCCGATTTTACCAGGAGCTGAATTCATGAAAAAACAATCTCACCTAGAGAATAGATTCACTTCTTTGTTTTTCATGGTGCATTCTTTAACTGTGCCCTATTCAGCCGCATCGTATACAAATTCAGCAAAAATACGTCTGTCTAACTCATCCGTTTAATCATATTCCAGTTCAGAATGTCTCTAATCGTACTTATTTTTCAGCTGAATTGAACTGATTAAGTTTCGGACAGTTGAATTCAGGTACAGAATACTACTTATGATTGAGTTTTTATCTTTGTCAACTTTTCTCCGATTTAACCAGCAGCTGAATTCATGAAAAACAATTTCACCTCTAAAATACATTCACCTCTTATTCCATGGTGCATTTTTGAACAGTGTCCTTTTCAGCCGCATTGAACACAAATTCAGCTAAAAAACTCCTGTCTAACTCGACGGTTTTAATCATATTCTACTGCAGAGTGTCTCTAATCGTACTTATTTTCCAGCTGAATTGTACTAATCAAGTTTCTGATAGATAAATTCAGCTTCAGCAAATTATTTATGGTTGACTTTTCGTTTTTGCATTCGTACCTCCGACTTAACGAGGTGCTGAATTAATGGAAAAAAAAAAACAGTTTTACCTAAAGAATAAATACACGGTATTTTTTCATGGTGCATTCTTGAACTGTGCTCTTGTCAGCCGCATCGAATATGAATTCAGTCTAAGTCGGCCATTGTGGTAATATTCCAATGCGATTACGATTACGTACTTATTTTTCAGCTGAATTGAACTGATTAAGTTTCGGACAATTAAATTCCGCTACGAAATACTACTTACGTTTGACTTTTTATCTTTTTAAACCTTTCTCCGATTTAAACAGCAGCTGAATTCATAAAAAAAAACAATTTCATCTCTTTTTCCATGTTGCATTTTTGAACAGTGTCCAGTTCTTTTAAATTTTTCGTTCTTACCTCCGACTAAACGAGAAGCTGAATGCATGCTTCAAAACAGTTTCTCTTAGAAAATAGGTACACTTCTTTTTTAATGGCACATTCTTGAACTTTGCCCTATTCAGCAGCATCGTATATGAATTCAGCTTAAACACTTCTGTCTAACTCGGTCATTTTAGTAATATTTTAGTGCAGAATGCCTCCAATTGCCTTTTTTTTGTCAGCTGAATTGAACTAACCAAGTTTCGGAAAAATAAATTCAGCTACAGCAAATTATTCATGATTAATTTTTTGTCTACATATTCTTACATCCGATTTAAACAGGAGCTGAACTCATGCCTGGGATGTTTAGCAAACAAACTCTTCCTTTTTTTATGGTGCATTCTTGAACGTACCCTATTCAGCTCTATCAAATATAAATTCAGCTGAAATATTTCTCTTTTTCTCACCCGTTTCTATGATATTCTAGTGAAAAATGCCTCTAATCGTACTTATTTGTGAGCTGAATTGAATAAATTTTGCTGTTTACACACCATAGACGTGCAATTAAGCTTGCATCACTTAACATGTCTCAAATAAATGTCACTTTATGTTTAAATCGTCATTTAACTGAAAATTCAAAGTTCGCTCTGAACAAATTCAAAGTCCATTGATATGAAATATCTTAAAACGATATAATTCCCCTCTTCAACTTAACGTCTTATCACTATTTATCTAACAACAAATGTACATTTTTAGTGCACCGCAAAATAAAAGAAAAAATAAACTTGCTTATCGCAAATTCACAAAAAGCCACACCATGTGATCTATTCGTCCTTCAATCACGTGGTAAAGTCTGACGGTTGACAGTTTTCCAACGGCGTGTGATCGTAAGTCAAATCATAGATTTCTTCGAGTGACATTGTACTCTCCTTCTGCCCCCTTTTCGAAATCGCTTATAAGCTTAATCGTCTCAGTGATCCGAGACAGGCCTTAATCAAATTGATTTCTAACTGATTTGACATTTTTGTTTGGCTTCCCCTGAAAGCGATTCCCTCACTCAGCATTTTATCCCCAAGTGGACTTTATTGGTCGAGATGATGGAAAATTTTTTACGCAAACTCGTTAAAGCAATGTTCTATTTTAAGAACTACACTTAAGGCGGCTGTTTACATGAACAATTAGCGCGCTGAATGCGGTCGAAGAGCACTCGAATGATTTCAATGCTGAGTGGCGGATTCAGCTAAACGAGTGTGCTCGATGTCGTGTCTGTTGATAACGCGAGCTCGCAATCAGACAAAGAGTGAACGAAAAGTGGAACTCGATTAAATTTTATTTCGCTTTTAATTCAGCGAATTTACCAAGCTGCGGCGGCGGCGGCTACATGACGTGATTCATTGAGACAAACAGTCTGTTGTGGCGATAGTTTATCAGTATTTAGGGTTGATAATCCGCATGGCATTTAATGGGATTGATGATTCAAGTCTTTGTCTGTTGGGTAGAAAGAGTTTTCTTATCTGCTATATTATCGGAGTTCTTACTCATTCCCACCTGAAACAAACGGGCTATTGTGGTCTTAAAGTGTCGCAAAATGTTCGTGACTCAAGGAACGTCAAAAAATGTTGATATTACGGTATGCATATTAAATATGTCAGCAACTTTTCAGCAAAATGAAAATATTGTCCATCGTTTGTTTACCTTATTCAGCACTGCTGTTAACCTTTGTTTCTTTCCCATACCGTGTACATGCTGCCTTCCATAAAAGGTCTTCCCAGTAAGTAAATAGCCGCGATGCTTTCGTTAAATATCTCTTTGAATTTCAGAACCATAACAACAGCGTAAAAAAGAAATGGGTTAAATTTATTCGCTCTCCCTTTTGTGCGAATACTCGATACTATAGGTTCACCCAACAAGAGGTGTCATTTCAAATTCTCCGCCTTTGTTGGATAGTCCACATGATGATGTTGTTTCAATGAACACATCCTCATTATTTGTATGGTGGCGTTACAGTCCGAGGTCGACTTGGG
Source organism: Myathropa florea (assembly GCA_930367185.1). Lineage (NCBI taxonomy): Eukaryota > Metazoa > Arthropoda > Insecta > Diptera > Syrphidae > Myathropa > Myathropa florea. The sequence continues at coordinate 36,057,193 of OV884004.1, read as the reverse complement.
GCTAGTTTGTCAGCAACCACTCGTGTTGTGCGTGTTATTTTTCTTTCACGATTGGAGGGGATTTACAGTTTATCGCCGACATCGAACGATGAGATTAAGAGCCTTTTTCTAGACAGTTATACTCTTTGACTCTAAATCTTTTTAAATTGTTTGTCTTCACTGAGATTTGAATCTAGACTCGACATTTTAGTGCGTAGGGATGGACGCACATACCCACAACGCCACGGCACGTTGATAAAGCTCGTACTGATTTTTATCATCATCAAGCGCCTTACTCTTCTGCACTGAATTAATCCGATAAGTTTTAGCTTCTCAAAGAGGTTAATTATGTGGACACTGCCTGCAAAGACTGAAAATATGGACGTCGTAACTAAGAGTGTATCCATTTCTAGAATACGAAATTAATTGTGTCTATCCTCACCACTTTGCACCGCATTTTGCGTAAAGATTTTAGTCTACATGCTTATAAGGTCGATTTAAGACCGTGCACAACGCCTTTCTTTCGCTGTTTGGGTACTGGAAATGAATGAACAGGATCATGATTTTTTGAACGAAATTATTCTTCATCATCGTCTTCAGAGAACCGCATGTTCCACTAAAGGGATCGCGGGAGTAACGCAAGCGACTCGACTCTAACTCATCAGGAGCTATGCCCAAGCGCAACCAGGCGAGTTTTTGGAGATTATTCTTCTCAATGGACTTTATTTCCATTGTCTGGGTACGTAAACAAACAAACCTCTCACATCTGTTCGACGAAAACCCAAGACAATTAGTGGAACAACCTTCCCATCCACAACGGTCGACGGTTTGGTGCGGTTTTTGGGCTGACGGGTAGGGATGCAATCGATGTTTGCAAAATATCGATGTTTTGTTCATAAACAACAACATCGATGTTTTGATAACCGATACATCGACGGCAAAACTGTCAAACATCGACATCGTTCATTCATTTCGTTAAACATTGCCAAGATGTGTTATATTTAAAATGTGCTTGTATTTGCGTAATAATAATGGAGTGTAAAAGAGCTAGAGATGCGCAATACAATGTTACATTGCTATTTCTTCTCCTAGTTTAACATCCTACTCCGAAATTCCAAGTGGTACACCCTGGGCATCGAGCAGCCCTCAAGGAGACTGGGTATCCAACTCCTATGGAACTGTGGGAAGCTAGTCGGAGAGGGTTCATGTTTCGGCTTGTATTGGCTGGATGCGTAAGCATCTGTGTCAACAGCCAAACTAGCGCCTAGTCACTAAGGGGGTGCGGCTGAAAGCGGGTGTCGGTCTTGGTCTGGTGTGGGCCCGCCTAGGCACCCTAATCCCGAACCGTAGGGTCCTCCAAAGTCACTTTGGGTTTTTCATTAGCCCGATAAGCCACAAAGTAAAAATCCAGTCACTAACGAAACGGAAGAAAGTGAAGGTTTTTGGGTTGGAACTGGTAAGACTAATACGTTTTGTTATCTAGGTACAGTACTTCACAAATATAGCCAACAATTCTTGTGATATAGAAGATAAATAAAACATCGGAAAAACGTCGATGTATCGTTGTTAACACCGATGTTTTTTAAAATCGATTCTTGTCGTGGAACCATCGATGTTTTCAAGAACGATGTTGCATCCCTACTGACGGGCTGTTTCATTTGTACATCGAAGATTTTCTCTTTTTTTTAATGTATTTTTTATTGTTTAACTGATGTTAATCTTATATCCTAGACAAAAATGCTTAAATCTAGCTTAACTATCTTAACAAATGTTCTTAAATCTAGCTTAACTATCTTAACAAATGTTCTTAAATCTAACTTACTGACTGACTATGCGGGTACTCTAAGCTATCCTATATTACATTTAATATGCCTTTCGGCCTAGTTCATCTTAATTTAAATTTGAATTTGGAAAAGTCCTTTATTTTCTTATCCAAGAAAATTTAAAAAAAACTTGAACGTACTTAATTTTTTTTTATTTTTTGTCTTATGTAACTAAACCTAAACTAAAACTGAAATATGCTATATATGTACAATTAAACATCTTCTTAAACTGCGCTTAACTATGTCTACAAAACTATAAATACGCGTGCACCGGGGCGTATGTGTTATTTATATGCTTGACATACTCGTATATATCTAATACGTCGTGATGCATTTTTTTTGGATTTTTTTGTTTTATATTTTTTTTTTACTTAAAACTACCTTAACCTATGTAAGTTGGCCCTAAAAAGTCAACTACCTCGTCATTGCTCTTGAGAAGCTAGCGGCTTCGCAGGCTGATTCTGGTGTAACCAACAATAGAAATGCCGTTCTTTGGCAGACTCTGCTCTATCGCGGGTAAAAATCGCCCTACTGAACCGTAGAAGATGCTCGTGGCTGCGATCCGGCTCGTATTGAAGTCTCCTGTCCACTGTTCGGCGTGCGAAATGAAAAATGATAGGACATCCTTCTGTATCCTGTATCAGGCCTTTCACGTCCGAATAGAGGAGTGCTTCAGGCGGATTAAAGCCGTTAAGGCGCACCTTCTCATAGTACAATATGTTAGAGTAGTAAGCCCCAAAGATGTTGGTGGAAGTCATAGCTCGTGCAATGTGACCCCGAATCAATTTAATAATAAAATTATCTATCCTGATAAGGTTTGTGGGCGCCGTTGCGTAGTGAGTAGGTGCGTCACTCCTACGCTCGAGGTCGTCGGTTCGAATTTCGAAAAAAAAACATCAAACATTTTTTCACGGCTCCACCTCTTTCGAGTCACTGACAATGCTCAAAGAGTATAACTGTCTAGAAAAAGCTTCTCAATCTCGACGTTCGGAGTCGGCATTAAACTGTACGTCCCCTCCACTCGTGACAGAACAATAACACGCACAACACGAGTGGTTGGTGAGAAGCTAGGCCCAGATCCACGTCGGACTGTAGCGCCGCCATTATTATATTATTATTATATATCCTGATAAAGTTTGCCTCGTTGGACAAGACCCCGTTGGGATAGATTTTCTTGTACTCACATTCGGGTGTACGATACAACCGGAGGCTCGGAGAGACTGCCTCTCGAACAGCCTCAACAACTCACGTTGAACCGCATTGGACAACCATATACCGTGATTGGCCGGATAAGAGCCATGTAGCAGATTACCTTCACCCTTGGTTGCTATAAAAAAACCTACTTGCCACAGCGAAGGCTTTCTTAGCCTTGATCGGAACTGTAGCTGCATGTTTACCACCATACAGATACTGGTCCAACCAAATGCCAAGATATCTAACTACACCTTTCACGGCTAATAGCTGTTCCTGTGGGTCAACTACGCCAAACTTGTGCCAGTTTCTTTTCGTGTCCCTTGAGGCCTTGGACAGCGGGGTTCTGAAAAGGATAATTTCGCACTTGCGGTAGTTGATCTTCAAATTCCAGTCGTCGTAAAATCGTTGAATTTTATCGAAGTTATGCTGCAACAAACTATTTATACCTTCGGACCTGGTCTGTACGTGATTAGATCATCGGCATATATAATTAAGTTTGGTATGGGACCAATAAGATCGCTACTGAATATAGTGAACTAACTGCCCCGTGTTGCAACTAATTTTTTTATGTTAAAGAGGGTGGTAGAAGTTACGTTGCCATTTTTCACAACGAACTTCCTACCAGTGATTATGTCATGGATCATATATAGCAATGGTTTACTGATGCCGAGCTCGTTCAACTTGATGAAAAGGCTGTCTTTTTTTCTTTTCTTTTCTTTTTCATGTCTATCAGGCAGGCACCCGTGCATTGGGTCTTGTTCTTATTCCATTCACTGTCGGACACCAATTTTGACGTGTCATGTATAGTATCATGCCCCGCCCTGAGGCCGAATTGGTTGTCCGGAATAATTTCTTTTTCCTCAATCCAATTTATCAGGACTTTAATGATGATCTTTTAAAAAACCTTGCTTATGCACTGAAGAAGACTTATCGAGCGGAGGTGTTTAGGAATGGAGGTATCTTGGTGTGCGGGTTTCTTGCTCGACAGCATATATTTTGTCTTATCCTCATTGACCTTAAGACCAGCTCGTTTCGTCTGTTCTTCAATCGCTGTGAAAGCTTCCACTACAACGCGTTGGGAACGCGCAACGATGTCGATGTCATCTGCGTATCCCAATAGCCTTCCGTGCTTACATCCCGCCGCATTATCTTCTCCTGTACCAAATTGAAGAAATCACACGACAGCGCATCCTCTTGCCGAAATCCGGTGCAGGTTTCAAACGGCTCGGAAGTCCTCGAGCCGAACTGCACGGTGCATCGCGTATGTGTTAGCGTGGTGCGACACAACCGGATCAGTTTTCCCGGGATCCCGAATTCGGCCATCGCTTCGAATAGTTCCTTGCGATGAATGCTGTCGTATACGGCTTTAAAATCGATGAAATGATGGTGCGTATTGATTTGCCTTAAGGTAGCCCTAAACGACGAACATGCTCGCCGAACTTGCTCGTGCTCGCCGCATTTTCGTCGTGTATGGGCTGGTTAGCGAGCCGCTCGCTGTTGGCGAAAAATTTCGATTTTTTCGTGTTCGTTAGCTTTGATGTTCGCCGTGTAGGGCCATGTTCGCGAGAAAACCTCATTTATGCTGTGAAAGTCGCCGAGTGCATATTGCGGATTAAGCAAAATGTTAACAGTCAGCCATGATTTTATCGAGGAATTCATTGAGCTTTTGCACACATGCACATGTTGACGGTTTGAAGAAACAACACGAAATGAATGTTCGCCAAATTTGTTCCCCATGTAGGGGATAACGCAAACGAGCAAGTTCGGCGAGCATGTTCGTCGTTTAGGGCTACCTTAAGTGTGAAAATTTGGTCTATAGTCGATTTGCCGAGCCGGAAGCCGTGATACGTGCCAAATAGTGCGGTGCGTCTTCACATAGTGCGCTGGACAGGATCTTGTAGGCGACGTAGAGCAGGGATATATGTACCTCTATCAGAGGTAGAATCGCCTTTTTTGTGGATGGGGCATATGGAGCTGATATTCCAATCGTCGGGCATGCTTTCGTCTTCCCAAATTCTACAAATGATCTGATGCATGCTCCCTACCAGAACTGCGGCTTGTTTGTTCTTCAGCTTTTTAATGGCTGTGCTGACTTACAACTTCAAAGCTCGGTAGGATGACTACTGTTACTATAAGACACAAGTATGGCTCTAAAAGGTGCTTGGCTGTCAATGAGGACACAAAAATCACGCGAAGATATTGCTTTCGAGGACAAAAAATGTTCGATTCTTCTAATTTCTCATGGTCAGGAAGGCGAAAAAAAAGATTAATATTTAGCTCATAGGAAGGACGCCACTGCTAGTTCCATTCCTTCGTTTTCGAACCATCCATCTAGAGATGTAATAATAATAATAAAGGCGGGGCTCCTTTTAGAGGTGGACCTGGGTCTAGCCTCTCACCAAGCAGTCGTGTTGTGCGTGCTATTGTTCTCTTACGAGTGTTTCTTCTTTTTCTTCTTCTTCTTAGGGCGCTACAGTCCGAAGTGGACCTGGGCCTCACTCAACATGCCTTCCAAGCCAGCACGAGCTTTCGCCAACTGTCTCCAGTTTCGCACACCAAACCGGCCGAGGTCCGCCTCGACTTGTGTGCGCCACCTTGTTCGTGGACGTTCTCTGTTGCGTTGTCCCACAGGCTAGAGTCGAAGACTCTTCGGGTCGAAGCTAAGTTGTCCATACGCTCTACATGGCCTAGCCATCTTAGGCAGTGGACCATACAGTTCGTGGTCAAATCTTCTTCTCCAAATGCCATCAGCGCCAACAGGACCAAAGACTGCGCGCAGAACTTTTCTCTCGAAAAGGCCAAAAGACTCTTCATCCGCTTGGGATATTGTCCATGCCTTTGCACCGTACAGCAGGACTGGGATGATCAAGGTCTTGTGTAGAGTCAGCTTGGTCTTCTGAGAGAGGGCTCTACTACTCAATTGGCTTTTGAGCCCAAAAAAGCAGCGGTTGGCAAGAGTTATTCTGCGTTTGATCTCCGTACTGATGTTATCTGTACTGTTTACCGCGGAGCCAAGGTAGACGAAGTCCTTAACTAACTCAAAGTTTTAGCTGCCTATGGTGACGTTCTGGCCAAGTCGTCGATGCTGTGTGTCCTTTCTCGATGACAGCATATACTTAGTTTTGCCCTCGTTTACCGCCAGACCCATTTTGATAGGAAATTTATTGATCTTAAAATAGTCGAGTGTCCGAATCGTATACTGGAAATGAAGACGTACATATAAGAATATTAGAGGGAATTATTGGGGATAATGTATAGTGAATCCGAAAGGGTGGTCCTAGCGCGACATCTCCGCAAATGGAGTCTTGACGCTGCACTTTCCTTAAGCTGTTATAATATATGGCTTTATTTAGATAGATAGATATGTTTATTTCGTTTCAAATTACATTTTGTTATCGCACAATTTACATTTGCACAGAGATATGATTAATATAATATAATCTTACTACTGGAAAATTATGTTTGACAATATGCAAGGAATTTTTTTTTCAAATGAATTATATATTTTGAGGAAACTACGAAAAAGAAAAACCTCATACAAACAGAGAAAAAAAAAAAAATAATAATAATAAATTAAAATATATATATATATACAAATATAATAATAAGAATAGTAATGATACAGATATACAATTTTATATATATAATAAAAAGTAAAAATAAAAACAGTCAAAAGGGAATGCACAAAAATCAATAAATAAATAAATAAATAAATAAATAGATAAATAAATAAATAAATAAATAAATAAATAAGTAAATAAATAAATAAATAAATAAATAAATAAATAAATAAATAGGTAAATAAATAAATAAATAAATAAATAAATAAATAAATAAATAAATAAATAAGTAAATAAATAAATAAATAAATAAATAAATAAATAAATAAATAAATAAATAAATAGATAAATAGATAAATAAATAAATACATAAATATATAAATAAACAAATTCATAAATAAATAAGTATATAAATAAATATAAATAAGTAAATAAATAAATAAATAGGTAAATAAACAAATAGATAAGTATACATATATATATGTGAGAACCTATATTGCAAAAGTCTATTATTAAGTAAATAGTTCATTTATAAGAGGATTATCGGGAATGTCGCACCTGATTTTGAAAGATTCAGAGAGCTTGTGTATTTTGTTAGATATAAGTTCAACATGAGCCTTATGGTGTAAGTTAAGAGTAGAGTAATGCCAAGGAAGATTCAGCATTATTTTTAAGACTTTGTTCTGCGATATTTGCAATTTTTTTATGTAGCACTTAGCACAGTTTCCCCAGACTTGACATCCATATAAGAGGATTGCTTGAAATACAGCTTTGAAAATAAGTATCTTGTTTTCATTGGACAGTAAAGATCTTCTGTTGATAAGCGGGTATAACATTTTTATAGCAATGTTATACTTTTTAAGAACTTGTGAGTGGTGTTCGTTGAACGTCAATCTTTTATCTAGATATATCCCTAAATATTTTACCGAAGTTTTCCATGGTACTGAGTTTCCTAAGATATTAAAGTTATTTGCTGGTAAGAAGCAAGTCTTTCTTTTTCTGCTAAAAAAGATAGCTTGTATCTTATCAACATTAACTTTAATTTTCCATTTTGAAAGGTATTCGAGTAAGCATTTAATCGCATTTATTAAGTTCGTCTCAATATTGAGACTGAACTCATGCGAAGATAAAATTGCAGTATCATCAGCATAAATTGCTGTATCACAGTAAGGAAGAGTAGGAAAGTCAGAAGTATACACATTATACAAAACTGGACTGAGGACTGAGCCTTGCGGGACACCAGCACTGACACTGACGAGGTTAGAGACACCACTCTTGACATGGACTTTAAAATATCTATCTGTGACAAAACTCTTAACAATTTTACATAGAAATGGGGGGAAATTAAGCCTTAACATTTTATATATGAGTCCGTCGTGCCATACAGAATCGGAAGCTTTTTCGATATCGAGCAAGATCATACCTGTAGATTTCCCTACTGAACGATTGGCTTTAATGATATTGCATATCCTAAGAACTTGGTGTGAAGTACCATGATTTCGCCTAAAGCCAAATTGTTGATTTGGATATACCTTATGAGCATCGATAAAGGAGACTAGTTTTTCTTTAAATACGTTTTCACAGATTTTACTTACTGTACTTAGTAGGCTAATTGGTCTATAACTTTCAATTCTGTCCGGGGGTTTGCCTGCTTTGGGTATCGCGACAACTTTTGCTAATTTCCATGCCACTGGAAAGTATTGAACTTTAAGACATGAATTAATAATGAAAGTAAGATACTTTATCCCCATTTTTGGTAGATTTTTGAGGTAAACATTTTTAATATTGTCTACTCCACCTGTTTTCCTGACCTTTAGTCTGTTTACAAAGAACTGTGTATCCTCTTCTGAGATAAATTCGTTGTATGGGGTTTCATGACTAGAGGAATTGAAAGATTGAAGAATATCGTCTACAGTGGAGGTTGTGCTTGCGTCTCCTAGGTGCTGAGAGACAAGGTGATTTTTTGCAAAATTGTCCGCTAGTACATTCGCTTTTTCTTTGTCTGTAATATATGTGTTTACACCATTCTTTAGACAAGGAATCTCGTTGTGTTTATTTTTTACAATTTTTACTATGTTCCAGAAAGGTTTGGAACCTTTATCGAGAGAACTAAGTTTAAGATTCCACTCAGTATTGCGATGTTCTTGTATTTTGTAACTAATTACTTTGTTTAGCTGTGCAATTGTATTACGGGAAACTATTTGGCGGTACCTTTGCCAGTTCCTTCTGTGCATATTTCTAATTCTAATAAGTTCTAAAATGAGAGTTGGAAGTCTCAAACCAACATTTTTCTTCCGAACTTTCGGAATATTATTGTTAGCAGAGGTTAGGATAGAGTCCGAAAATCTTTGCACAACTGAATCAACATCCTCTTTAGTTGAAATGAGGTCGAGATTCATCGAACTATCTCTGAATTGTATATTTAAATCTCTGCGATAATATGGCTTTATTTATAGCTGTGCACCAAGCTATCACTCCATGCACCAGAATGGAACGTAGATCCAATGGGTCATGTGTGGTTGTAGCCAACTTTTTTGCCGATGGCTTTTTTAAATATGTAGCGAGTGTGTTGGCTTTTGGAGCTCGTTCTAATTCGGTCTCCAGCTGAGATTTTTGTCTACGATATGTCCCACATTTTTGGCAGTGTCAGAGAAAACACAGATGTTGCTGTTGATGGTTGGGTGCTTTAACACTAAGTTCAATTTTAATAGCCCATTTAGAAAGTATGGAAAGAGAATTTTAATCCAAGTCCTTTAGCATTCCATCAATTGCTTAATAGTACAGCAATATAATCCGTGTAGGCAATCACCTTGCAGCCTGCTGCTTCTAGTGAAAAAAGTGGATCATTAAATGTAGTGTTCAATGACAGGGGTGATAGAACATTCGCTTACATTTTTTGGGATCACATTTTGGTGCTTTGTGACCATCTCATACTCTGATATTTAGAATTGTATTTTTTCAAAAATTATTTATCGCCGGAATCCCAGAGGCGAGCGTACAACTTACACTTTGTCGTCTTTTGTTTATAATTTCATTCACAGTAAACATATTTTCCCACATGTGGCAACGGATTAGTCCTCCGAGACAGTCAACACAATTGTTCGCCATAAAACCTTGTCTGAGTAGCTTTGCAAAATGACTTATAGAAGCACACACCGAGCATTCATCCATTAATAGAGCGTACATCTCAACAAAGGAAGCATCAGTCCATGTGGATCCGACTGGTATTTCCTTTCACACGATTTGCTTTTTTTGGCTACCAACGCCCAACACCGTTCGAGCATTACCTGCAATTGGCACAAGCCTCGGTCGCAGTTCTTCGTTCAAGGCAAAACACCGAGCAGTCCGCTGATCTCCTCTGCCCAGATTGATTGATGTCACACTTAAAGATACACCACCCAAGCAACACCTAAAAATGGCTGCACACTCTGAGACAATTTGGCACCATAACATGCCACACGTCGGCTAAGTTTGTCACCGCCATCGCGAGCACTGGGGAAAGGTGTACCAGCGGTGATGTGCTCTTGGCGGTCGACTGATGCTCGAAGAATTCTGCTCGAATACCAAAACAATGATCGGAATGGATGACGAGAGCGTGGATTTGCTAGTGGATGTGCTTTAATTTGTTGCCACAGTTGTTGTCAAGGGTTCGAAACATGTTACGGCTGTGCCCCGTGTCAATCGTCAAACGATTCGCTTTAATTCTGATCAAACAGCGTCAGCATGAGCGCAGCTGATGTGACTCTGATCAGCAACACCTGCACATGAGTCGTCTGAGGGGACGCCGCCAAAAGTTTCGCTAATAGATGCCAGTGAGCTGTGTTCGGCGATTGTCTTTGTGAAATTTGCTGAGTCTAGCTAAGATTTTGTCGGCCCACCTCGGGACGGGGGAAATGATGTCCGGTCGGTGTCAGTATGCTGGGCATTAATTGAATTAGCGTGTAACTATGAAATAAATTCATTTTCCATTTCACTCTTGACGTAGCTTGGCTAATTCGATTAGCTGTAATTAACAGGGTTGAATGTCTGGCCCGATGAGGCATCAATTTCTGTTCCGCTGAATGTTGTCAAAAGACTAAGTGGAAATTTGTCAATATTTGATGGGCATTCAACGATGCCAACGCATTAGTTGGCGGATTTAGGCAATCGTTGTGAAACGAGAACCTTTCTGCCAGAAAGGCTCAACATAAACAAAGCTCTTGTTCATTTCTTCTTTCTACTAACTGCATGACCTCTAAGCTGTTCGAATGGTCAACAACGAGAAAACTTTTGATCAGAGCAGATTGATCAAATTAACAAATTTAACAAGTTTAGCTTGTGGACACACTTCTACGCCTTCGAGACGGAAACGCTTCTTGAACATCCCCCTGCTTAATTCAGTTAGAATAATCATGCACTCATGATGCATGATGGGGCTGTCAAATCGAGTGATTTTCGGTCCACAGCAAATCTCAAAAAGACGATAACAGACACATGAAAAGCGACTGCTTTAGAATATCTGTTGTGGCCAGTGCAAGTTTGAGGACGCCAAGCAGTGACTTTGAGTTGATATAATGGCTCTTTGCACATTACTCGCGAATTTTCAGTGCCCCAATCATTTTTGACGGTCACTTCGTTGGATTCAGGAGTCCGTGGTCGGACCCAAATCACGGTCAACGCCCATTAGCTGATGGACTGTCTTTATTTTCGCACTTTGTAAGCGAATATGCTCTTTCACCAATATGCACCACGTGCCATAAAAGCCAATTGCGTTCCACGTCGTCTGATCGATGCCGACAGCACCTCCATTATATCTTCAGCCACTGCAGCAATGTTATCAACCGAAAAAGATGTACGAGATCTTCCAGGCCTAGCTCGGCTCTGTGTTTTTCCAGTCTCAAGAGCCGGGTGACTAAGCGCCCCATTGAACGACCAGTTGGAGCAAGAACCATTCTTCAGGAGTATTGCGTTCAATTGCTTGTTGATTTATTCACTTATCAGACCTGTGACCCTTGGAAGAGCCGGACCTGAGCAATTACCGCATTCCATCGCTCACGATCCCTGAACACTGCCTACAGTCATCAAAATCAAGTCGTCTTGCGTACGTAATCACTTGATCTGTATACCGAAGGTTTGGCTTCCCACTTCTTCTCGAACCAGGACGCTTTTGTTCGAAGACTCTCTTAGCTGGAGCCATTTGGTGTTCATTCGCTCGATGTGGCCGAGCCAGTTTAGTCTATGGACTTTTGTCTTCCGGACTATGTTTACATCCTCGTTAGATGATCTAAAGTTCCACAAATTTCTTACCAACTGGACAAGAATCATGCTCAGAACTAGAGTAACTAACTCGAACCTATATAATAATAATAATATAATAATGGCGGCGCTACAGTCCGAAGTGGACCTGGGCCTAGCTTCTCAGCAACCACTCGTGTTGTGCGTGCTATTGTTCTCTCACGAGTGGAGGGGACGTACAGTTTAATGCCGACTCTGAACGGCGATTTTCAGAAGCTTTTCCTAGACAGTTATACTTGAGCATTGTCAGTGACTCGAAAGAGGTGGAGCCGTGAAAAAATGTTTGAGGAAATTTTTCGAGATTCGAACCGACGACCTCGAGCGTAGGAGTCGACGCACCTACCCACTACGCCACGGCGCCCCACGCGAACCTAGGGAATAGCAATTTAAGGAAAAGTGTCATAAGAGGAATCCCACAAGGTGGTGTTTTATCACCCCTCTTGGGGAACATCTCACAATATCCTAAAATCTCTTGAAACCAAGGATATTGAGGTAGTCGCTTATGCCGATGACATAACCATCCTTGTATCAGGTAAATTTCTACCCACCATCAGTGAAGTTATGCAGTCCGCATTATGCGACCTCTCATCTTGGGTTGAAAACAGTAACCTCAAGATTTTTTTTTAGGCAAAAAGTCTTAAGCTTTAAGTACCTCAAGATTAACCCAAGTAAAACAGAGCTCGTTCTATTCACAAGGAAATACAAGATTCCAAAATGGAAGACACCGAGACAAAAAAACATTCCCCTCACTTGGAGTTACGTTCGACTCTAAACTAAGCTGGAAAAGGAACACCGAGGAAAGAATAAAAAAAGTGTCAACGCTCTTTATACTTGCAAACAGACCTTCGGCAAAAGATTTGGCTTACAACCACACATTATCTACTGGTTGTACACGGCCATCGTGAGACCTATCATCACCTACGGCGGTATTGCTTGGTGGGAAGCAATTAACACCAAATCCTACCTGAGCAACGTAAATAAGGTACAAAGGTTAGCCTATCTTGGCATTACTGGAGCACTCAAATCCACCCCTCAGATGGGGCTGGAAACGATGCTTCACCTTCAACCTTTGCAACTCTTCATCAAGAGCTCTGCTGCCAAATCAGACCTCAGACTACGGGAATGTCATAACTGGCATCCAAACAGCTGCGGACATTCAAGTCTGCTCGAATCTTTCAGTCGCGGGGGTCTCTGGACTACCACAGACTACGAAAAACCCGAGTATGACTTTGACAAGAACTTCACGATCTTTATCCCAGATATGCACCTCTCTGAAATGAAAATTACTTTTTGCTCGGACAGTCAAGCGGCATTGAAGGCAAGGAATTCCCATCTCGTAAACTCCAAATCCCTCAAGGACTGCATTAAAGAGCTTAAAACCTGAACCGCCACAAAATCCTTCTGTGCTGGGTTGGACACTCCAGGGTTGAGTGGCACGGACAGGTTTAAGTTCAGGCGCAGAATCGGCTGTCAATACTATCCATTCTCCTATTAGCTCAGCCAAAAGACTCATTGGGCAAGTATCTGTGTCATCAGCAAACGATAAAAGTGATAAAGTCACCCAGGCTGCGTCATATCCCACTGCTTATGGCCCAAATACGACATCAACAAGACCAAATCCCTCATGTCCAACAATAAGAAAATCATACGCATTTTAATAAGGCTTCTCACTGGCCACTGCACGATAGGTGCAATGGCTAAGGCCTCAGGGTGTAATTGCTGGCAACAGCATAAAGACCCCCTAACCTAACCAGTTGTAGCTAAGTGGTTCGTCTCATTGTATTCCATCATGATAATCTTCTGGGTTACATCCAATTTGTAACTTTTTTGTATTCGACGATTCTTCAAGGCTGCTGAACGTGTATTGGCCTAAGGTTCTGTTTCTGTTTTTTACAAAAGCTGGGTAAGTGCCGAGGTAGTGTAGGATCATGTCCTTTTTTTCATCGTTGCAACTTCTAGAAAAGTCATTGTATAGGAGCACCTCTATTCTTCTTGCATGCAAGCCTAGCCGAGACATTAACCGGTTACGGCACTGTTGGTTTTTTACTTTTTATTGCTACAAGTGTTTTTGTTCTTTTTGAACTTAATGTAGATCAGATTTGCCTTGTTTCCTGCATGTATCTAACTCCATCCATTTGCGATTTGTGATTTTAAAGGCATCTCTAAATAACTGGGAGTTTATTACTTGAAGTGAGCAGTGGGGTGTCTCCTCACTGTTTGCCAGTGCCATGCCAGCCCTATTTTAGCTAAGCTCGTCTACTCTTTCGTTGTCTGGGATATCACTTAGCCCAGTGACCCAGTGTAGGGTTACGTTTGATTTAGCCACTGTCCCGTTAAGAGGCAAAGTTTTACAACCTCAGATTTGTCTGGTCGTGTATTCAGAGCCTTTATGCTCGCCTGACTTTCTGTGTGCATATTTTATGATAGATTTCTTGTCTATCGGACTCATTGACAGTAAGCGAGCAGCCTCTAGGATACCTTTGACTTCTGCCTGGAATGTATTGCAATGGTTGCAATTTGCCCGAAATGACAGAAATACCTCCGACGATGTTGCGAAGACTCCTAGCTCTGTGTCCTCATCCGTCATTTGAGCGGTCTTCTCTTTCTGGGATAGCTCAGGAACAAAACCGAACGCGAAATTGTCAACGATATGTGTGGAAAAGTGGTGGTGAATTGGTCCCAACAAATCGATCGCTGCAAAGGTGCACGCTGTGGTCATATGAACGAGATCGAATTCTAAACTTAAATTTAAAATGTGTACCAAATTTCAGCTCGATATATCTCTTATTCTGCGTCTCGGAGTCTCGAAAAACTCTGTACATCTGTCAGTTTCGAAATGACATACTCATAGAGGTGATGCAATACGAATACTTGACGTTTGCCTACTTTCAGTAGTCAGCCAGTCATGTTCACCAAAAATGTCTAGTCTGCATCCGGTTAATGGTGATTGTCAAAAAATTACGTTCTTTGTCTTCGAAGGATTAGCAAACAAAGTCGTCTGTACATCCCCGTTTATGTTATTTTCGTCTACGCATTTTCTTTGTCTCACGAGTGCTGTTTGGATCTATTACAAAATAATTCCACTGATTCCCGACATCAACTCAAATACTTTGTTGACAGTCTGCTTGAGTTGTCAAATATTTTGTGAATTTTTTCACTTCCATGACACATGCGTCTAATCAAGCGGCGCCATTCCCACTGATCACAATTTAACTCGATGGGGCTTTAGCTAATAATAATAATAATGGCGGCGCTACAGTCAGAGGTGGACCTGGGCCTAGCTTCTCAGCAACCACTCGTGTTGTGCGTGCTATTGCTCTCCCACGAGTGAAGGAGACATACTGTTTAATGCCGACTCCGAACGGCGGGGGTTGAGAAGCTTTTCAAGCTGCCCTACAAATGAGTCAGAATGCAAAGAGTGATGATTAAGAAGTCGAAGCATACCACGGACGCACAACGATCACGTTTTGTTTACGCAATTTTGGGTCTGTCATCCGAATGCGTAAACAACCGTTCAGTAAACAAACTCGTTTCCTGATTCCCATTGGCACACATTATCGCCGCACTCTGCTTGGGAATTTTTCCAATCCCTGCATTTTCACGCATGCCTTCGTCATCTGTAGCCACACAATGCCACTGGCAATGCAGAGACAGTCGGTCGGCGGCGGCGTTGCATTAAGGAAGCAATAAACGCGGAGCCAGTTCACAGCCGCACACGAAGGCAGCCTCATCGCATCGCTCCCGGTCTGTTATTAATTGTTGTGCGAGTGTTTTGTTGGCTTTTGTGGTCACACAATGGATAGAGTTTTGCCTTGACGCCGCCGTCATGGATAAAAGTAGCGACAGCGATGTAGGTTCATTGTTACCAGGCGGCGTTTGAATTTGTGGCGCGCGTCTTTCAGTTCGCTGCAAATTGATGTGATGATGATTTGCACTTCACAGATAGCAGTCAGCTGGCAGGCTTGGTTATTGGATTGGAAATTCATCAAAGTAATTGATGAGCGGGGAGCGATTGTGTGCAGTTGTTGGTCGGCAGATACAAAGGCTACTGTGGACCTTTGTCTTGTGTTTGGATGTGTGTACGTTGTTTTGGGACACAAACTCTATTGGTGATTGCTCCTTCGTGCGTTGGGAGTGAAGAAACAAATCGGGGGTCAATTTGAACAAGGCGCAGATTGCTTCGAGTCATTAATGTCAGATATGCTCGAAATTTTAGCGCATCAGGAGGTGATGGAATTCGAGAGTTTGATTGAATGAAAGAGAAATTCATCTCTGTTAAGCAGCTTCTTCCAAGAAATTGCCTTTTTTATGTTCTGAATATAGGGCAGACTCCAACAAAATGGTACGTGTTCTCGGTAGCGTCAAGGTCTTATCTGGATGATCTAGCAGAATACACTGAATTCCAAGCACCATTTTTAACATGTCTTGAGAATTTTTATCTTCAAACTAGTTTGAGGCACTTGACATATTCTAGATGCCAGTGCTCATCATGAAATTGCACTTGATGGGTGTCTTCCATCTTAATGCTATTTCATCAGCTTAAAAGAGGGTTAAGTGTGCAGTGCGGACCACTCAGACCTCCTAGACCAAGCGAAATGTACTCATATTTCATTGAGGAGTTTTGACCATTAACTAGCCCAATAAGTCTGTGTTTCTATGACATTAGATAGTTTTCGAGGGCGTCTGTTTACGGGCATTGTAACAGGTTTCTAGATGAAGCTTTAGGTAGATCAATTTCAATGTTGAGTGCATAGATGGGTGTGTTGCTTGGTAAGTAAATGGTATTTCATTATGCGCTTCCTATCTTTAAATGTAAATAAAACGAAGTGTGTGTGAGATAGCATCGAAATTTTTATTTCGTTTGAAAGGCCTATCGATGCCATTATGTATGTAGATATGTATTATGCATGTACAGCCGACTCCTCCCTCTAAGTCGAATCTCCCTCTAACTCAAATTTTTTCGCCATATTTACGAGTATTTTGGCATTACCCTCATTTTCCATACAAAAACCATCCTCTAACTCGAACTAATTTTGATATACCGTGAAAATTTGACTTAGAGGGAGTCGACTGTATGTATATATGAAATATAACATCGTTCAAATGTCCGCTGTGGCTTCTCTGGGTGGCGCGCATCTAACGTGTCAATGTTCCCATGACTCTGGCGCATAAATGAGGCTGGGTGGCATGGATTATGTTGTCTTTGAGGGCCGCTGTGGTTTGTGGACCTGCGACTTCCAAAAAACCCCGCAAGAAAACGTTTAACCGGGGTCAAATCGCACGATTTCCTGACCTATGACGCCACCGGCCCAAAATCCACACCAAACAGTGATTTTTTGGGATGCATTGGACGCTCTTGGAATTCATGTAGATTGGTATCGTCCCAAATATGACAAATTTTTTTACTGGCGTACTAATTCATCTAAAAATGTACCTCACCGCTGAAGATGATTTTTTGATGATACTGCACCAGAGCCCATTCAGCGAACACACCGTTGCCCACTCAAGGAACACACGTTCAGCGAACACATGTCGTTGTCTCCTGGCTCAGTTGAATTTTTTAACTTTTTGCAGGCCCAAGTCGCGAAAAGCCGAGTTCTTGTGGGCGACGCGAAATCGATTGCCTCGGACATTTCTGCAAACTCTCACGGACAGCGGCTACGTTTTTGGCAGATCTTGCGTTTCGTTGACGTACGGGTTTACCGTTTTCTGATCCAGTGTACTCAAATGTATCCACTACACTGCGAATAATCCTCTCGGTTATGACGATTATTGTGACCATAAAATGGGCAAACCGATTAAACAATTTTACCATTTGCACGTGTTGTTGAACGGCTATGTTCATTCATGATATGATGAAATAGACTGAATAAATGACAGCCAATTTAACAGATGTAGCTTCAACAATATGGTCGCTATCAACTGCCAAAGTTCGGAAGTCCCTATTTGAAGACCCTTTATAAAGGCCAAGCATCGACATAAAAACACTGCACATGTCAAATGAGAAACATAAAAAAATAACAAAAAAAATTGTTCATATGAGGTAAAAAAAAGACCCATTTACGAGTAGACGTTTTTCTTAAAAAAAACTGCTCTATAGTAGTCACCCGGAAGAAAGATGGGAAAAAATCATATTAACAGCATATTTTCGAACAGTTCATGGTTTCGGGATTCTACTGTATTTGAGTGCTCATCACAACAAATAGATACGTAATTAAGGCAGGTGGGTAGGTAGAGTGGTGCTCTTGCGACTAGTGTCGCGGCTCTATTAGACTAACCTTTTGGGTCCATTGTGCCTTGGGTATTTTATTGTTATTATTTTTATTGAGGGTATGATGCAACGCGACCTTTAAATATATTGTGCCATTTTTTGTATACCCTTGCTCTCCTTCGAGATTCCCTCATACATAATTCTTTTCAAAGTTGTATTGAGGGTAATGGGCTCCTATTGCGCATAGATAAAGAAATCTGTTCTAGAGTATTCTCTCTAAGCCAATTTCCTTCAGGAATCTGAGAATGAATGAGAGATGGTTCCAGTAACTGCATATGTTCTCTGAGACAATTTTATCTTTTGTGGGCTAGTGCCTCACAAAATCCCAGTATATTTCCTGGAATTTCATTAAATTCTCCACAAAATCTGCAGAGACCTTCTTCTGATACCCCTAGTTTCCTTAAATGCTCCCTGAGTCTACAGTGCCCTGTTAGGAAGCCTGTCAGGATAAGGAGGTTATTCTTGCTCATTCTGATGTACTGCCCTAGGAGTTTCTCGGCCTGCTTCATACCATGAGCCAGTTCCGGTTCCTTCCTTCTAATTCCCTGAATTCTTCTCTCAGGATAGGGTTTCCTACAGCGCAGAATGGCTCTGGGCCTTTAAAGGGTTCGAATGCTCCTTTTGTTGCCAGAGAGTCGGCCATTTCATTGCCTTCTATCCCCGTATGGCCAGCAGAGTTTTACTCGGTTTCTCCTACTCAACTCTTTGAGCTTTTGCAAGCATTCCCATACAAGTTTGGTGGTGTCAGGAGTCCAGTGCCTTGATAGCGGCACGACTGTCCAACATTATTGCCATGTTGCAGTTGGTATAATTCCTTTCAAGATTGATCTGAACGCATCTGTCAATTGCATAAATTTCCGCTTGAAAGATGCTGGTATATTTGCCCATAAATTCGAAGTATTTTGTCCTGGGTCCAAAAACTCCTGCTCCAGTTCCTTCATCAGTTCTTGATCCGTCTGTATACCATTTTACCGTGTTGCTGCTCAGTCTGTGGACTACGGATTCATTGTTCCAGTCCCTTTTGTTTGTGCACTGGGTATGGGGTGTACCCCTTGAGACCTACATTACCACTGCTGATTGAAACCACCCAGATTGTTGTATATATCTCAGGAGCTCGTCGAAGAAGTTATTTTTCTTTTTTTTTTTCGAAACATTTTTGAAATCCTTCTGGAGCACTCAGACTCAAAACTGGTCTATTGTACAGCCAGGTAGCAACCTATTCCGTTAATTTGATCCCAACGGCAAATGGTGACTGGACCAGATTCGATTTCACTGGAACTCGAACCTGGGACCCCTGGAACTTGGGGCAGGCACTTAACCAACTGCGCCATCCAGTCGTTTGTCGAAGAAGATACTCCCCATTGTTAGTAGTCTCCTTGTCCGTAGAGCTGCACAATCGCTCGAGCTCTAGTTCCTCCTCGTTCTGCAATAGTCCTAGCCTCCTGACATGGGTGAGGACTCCCACCACCAGTCGAATATTCTCGCGACTGATGCTAACCATTGATAATGATTTGTTCCTTTTCAGCACCGCCCATAGAGCTCTCGTCGTTGACCCAATGCCCAGATTCAGTCTTGCTCATTTTCCTTCTTTACGACTTCGTCCTCTATTTCTTTATTTAGGAAATTTAGCGGCGTGCTGACATAAGGTAGTACCAGATTTGTTCAGTTCCGACCCTTCCTTTGCCAGCACATCCGCCCTCTCGTTTCCTTGAACTCCTGTGTGTCCCGGTGCCCAGCAGAGTGTCACCGTGTTTACACTGGAGATTAAGTTGACGTTCGGACGGCATAGCTTGACTAGTTTCGAATTTACAAAAACCGACGTTTTGGCTCTAACTGCATCTTGGGTGTCGGAATATATAGCGATCGTCTGTCAAATTAAGTCTGTTTAGCGTAAGTGCCGCCTCATTTATTGCTGTTACTTCCGCTTAGAAAACGCTACATTCGTCGCTTAGGTTCAGCTATCTTTCGAAGAACTCACAGAAAACCCTTGGCCCTGATCCTACATCCATTTTCGAGCCATCAGTGTATAGGGAGATTTCTTCGCTGCCATCCACTGAAAGGTTTAAAGTTACTATCAGTGAATCTTAAAAATTTAATAAAAATTATCCACGTCAAATTATATCGTCCAAACTGTTCGTCCGATTGATTGACTTCGTCACCTTCTCCGATTACACATGCAATCCCACTTGCTACACATACCTTTCCGTCAAGTGTTTATCATCAGAAGTCACTTATGCACAGCAAAGCAAAAGCGAAAACCTGCCAACACCCTCTCATGCACAGACGCCCGTAAGAAATGCCAATTCTCTCACATTCAGCACGATTCAATGTCAAGCTTCAATCGAGCCGAGTGCATACCCACACGACTGCACACCGCTCAGTGTATTAAGACAAATTTCCAATTAAATTCGTGACCGACGATGACAGAAACAAATGAGGTTCCCCCGGCCCCCTTACCGCGCTGATTAATGTCAAGCTCGGTGATCAATTCCTCAGAGCATGCTCCTCCCGTTGGTCACTTGATTCACCAAAATCACAACACGATTTGCATACTCGCATCGAATCAGATTGATTCGCCGCATTTGCATTCGCATTTGTCACCACTTATCAAAAGAGCACAGCCGAATTTGAATCAAATGTCACAACAATGTGTGCGACGCTGAATGAGCAGTAAGTGAGGCGACCTGTTGCTTGCCTATTGTTTGGTTGCGTTTACATCTTAATCTATGTTCGGCGGGTATTGTGTGTGACTGATGACATTTGAGGCGGAGAGAGGAATGTCAAATAGCTCTTGACGTTATGCAACGAGAATGTATGGTGAATTTGTTATTCTTCTTCGATGTGACAGACGGGGGCGATACCCCATTGGAGTTGCAATTACTCAGCTCAGATTTGGTGACTCTTTCGCTCGTGACGGCTGATAGGCGACGTAACATTGAAAACTTTCCGCTTTTAATGGAAATAAATTGAAAGCAAGGAATTATCTAATTGTCCCGAGTGCTGTGACGGTTTGTTTTCCTTGCACGAGTGTTCGAAATCGGTGGCGTTTGGTGTTTGTTTATGTAACTAACACTCGATTGAGTGTAGCGGGACCTATTCCATTCTGCTTAAGCAGTCCAATTGAATGTCATTCGCTTTTAATTTATTCAAATGTTTTGAAACTCAGACAAAGTCTCATTAATTTCTTTATTTACATACAATGAACTCGGTTTTCTGAACAAAGCCCTGATCTTGTGGAAAAGTTGAAGGCGGTGACAGTTTTAAATGAAATGTCAGGAATTTTATTTTCTGTGCGATGTAAATAAGTCGATTGATTATATTTATTCGAGGTTATCAGAGAAGTACTTGCTTTTTGTTGGAATTTCTAGATGACAAAGTTCTTGACAGCATTTGATATACAGGGTGGGCCAAATACAAGTTTCTTTTTAAAAAATGAAAAAATGAACAAAAACAATTTTTTTCCATGTTCTATGGCTTTATTAGAAAAAAAATTCCCATTACTTATGAAATACAACGTCGTTCAAGTGACGGCCTTGGTTGGGTTCGCAGAAGCGCATTCTGTCACCCCAATTTTCCAAGACCTTGTTGATATTTTCGGGCTGTAGCTTACGGATTGCTTGGATGATATTGGCCTTAAGTGCTTGAATCGTTTCCGGAATGTTGGCATAACATATGTTCTTTACAGTTCTCCACAAAAAAAAAACGCCCAAAGAGGTCAATTCGCAGCTCCGAGGCGACCAATTGTCATCGCCAAGACGGCTGATAACACGATTTGGGAATTTGGTGGGCAAAAGATCGATTTTGGCATAGGCTGTGCGGCATGGCGCGCCACCCTGCATGAACCAGAGGTCGTCCACATCCATGTCTTCAATTTCAGTAACAATAAAAAAGTCGGTTAACATGACTCTGTAACGCCCACTGTTGACCGAAATTTTGTTCCCAGCCTCATTTTCGAAGAAAAATGGCCCAGTTATGCCACCACTCCACAATCCGCATCAAACTGTCTCTCTCTGTGGATATTATGGCTTCTCGACAATAACGTGCGGGTTTTTCGTTTTCCGAGCCTCAGATGCGGCAATTTTGTTTGTTAACGCAGTCGCCGAGATGAGAAGATGATTTTTCGCCCAAAATCGTTGTCCAATTCAAGCTGCTCTAAGGCCCAACCTGCGACTACGAAGCGATAACGAAGCGGATGGTCACGCGCCTTTGATTGTTGAGTCATGTGGACCTTTTAAGCGAATAATCCGAGATCTTTGTGCAGAAATCTAGTCAGGCTAGTGCGTGAAATGTTGAGCTGGTGAGACCGATGACGAGTTGATGTTCGTGAATTGAGTCTCACACTCTCGGCCCCAGCAGCATCATTCACGTCTGTGTGCACCCTACGACAGCGGGGACCATGAGTGTTGTCCACTAGCACACCAGTCTCACGAACTTTTTGCACAAACTTGCGTACAGCGGTCTCGGTGAGTGCTTCATTTCGGCCGAAACTTCTTTTCAAAAAACGCACTGCTTGGGCTGCACAGCACAGCACTCACTTTGGAAATAAGTTTTCAATATTTCCCAACTTTGTTGCAGCGTAAAGCGACTCACTTCGTTCCGCGGATGACTATGATAGTGACTTTCTGTCATGATTTCGAGCGGGAAACAGCTGTCAGTGTCAAAATAACCTATGGTTTAAAAAAAAAACATTAGATGGCCCATCCTCTAGTGTCAGATCATAGAGACACTTTACGAAACTGTAAAGCGGACAAACTTGTTAGATTTCCCCTGTGCACAACATAGGTCATTGTACGTGCTATTGCTCCCCCATGAGTGGAGGGGACCTATAGTTTAATGCCGACTTCGAACGGCGAGATTGAGAAGCTTTTTTCTAGACAGTTTTACTCCTTGAGCATTGTTAGTGACTCGAAAGAGGTGGAGCCTGGAACAATTTTGTTTTTGAAAAATGTTTGCTTGTGCTGGGATTTGAACCTAGACTGTGAAAGTCAAGTGCGTATGGGTCGACGCACATACCCACACGGACCGTGGCCCACGTGCTATATAAGCTAGCGTATATTTTTTCAAAGTTCAGGGTAGATCAATGTGACAGGATAGCCTGTTTTTCTAAACCAAACGAGAAAAAAAAATGATGATACCATACCATAACATTCACCTCATGTGGGTGCCGGGACACTGGTTTTCCAAGAAATTTCGGAGTTGATTAGCCCGGTCTCATCACACGCCCATGGCCTTTGCTACAGCCAAACATCTTTTAAAACTTGAAAAAAAATTAAAAACACTGATCATAGAGGAACAGAAGGTACTACGTGCCCCATTGCAAAGTAAATCTGGGAAAAAATAAACTCCAAGGGTACATTCTGTCTGATCAGATCATTAAAAGACACTATGCCATTAGCACACACCCCTCTAGGTTGGAATTCCAATATAACGACAGAAGTTGCAAAGACGAGGAAGAGGAGGAGACTGTAGCAAATCTCCTCTTCAGGTGGAGTGCCGTCTCTATCCGAAGGAAAGCTCATCGTAGGGCCTACTTGTTTAATGACTTGAATGAACTACAAATCCTCAGCATCAGTCAAGCACCAATTGATTTCATGGAGGAGTTATCCGTTCCACTTAAGACCAGAATGGGTCTACATTGTTCTAAGTGAGACTGTTTGCAGCAAACTTCACCTACCCTAACCTATCCTTCGTTTTATTGTATTCTTGTGCAGGTGACAGCAAAAATGCTTTTATATTGCTTATAAACCCGTATTAAAGATCTATTTATCCAAGTCCCTAAACCATTTTCAAGGTTGGAGTACATATTATAAATCCTTGTGCTCCACTTAAAGCCTTCATAAAACAATGTTCCATTTTCATCAGATTTACAAAGTATTCGTTCAAATTAAATCTCTTGATGAAATGATGTGTCGTTTTAAAGTTATAACCAGGCTTTGAACGCTGTTGCAATCAGTCAGACTATTTATGAATAAGTTCTCGTCATATAATTTATCTTTCAGTGTACATAACGTATACTCAATCGTCTCTTCCGTGAGTCACCCCTTTTGGAATGCCTTTTTGAACTTTTCCGACAGCGGCTTGGCGTTAAGAACAAGTTACATTCCCCTTTAATAAGAAAAAATTCCATTGTAGGAACTAGACACTTATTTAAAACTGAAATGCTAGTTCATTACATAATGGGGAGACCATTTGCCTGAGAAGTGATTTGTTTGACAAGCCTAAAAATTTGTAATGCATTCCAGTCACGTTTTCAGCGAATATCACTTGGCTATGGACTCGAAAAATGATCTCCCTCGGCGTTCGTGCTCGTAGGCATGCACCGATCACAAGCCAGATGACGTAAGTCATTCAGTTTTGTCTTCGAATGAGAGGTTAATAACTCTTTATCGTCAATTGCCTTCAATGATGTGCAATACTTAATTTTCTGTGGGTGCTGCTATTCTGATATCGGTATATTCTTTTGTTGAAGGTTTGTTGAAGGCTTTTATGAGTTGGCTTAAATCATAAAAAGTTGGATTTGTTTGCTTTATGTTCGGCAATCTTCAGACGTTTAAGCACACCCTTTGACGACTGGATGGCGCAGTTGGTTAAGTGCCTGCCCCAAGTTAGGGGGCTCACAGGTTCGAATCCCAGTGAAATCGAATCTGGTCCAGTCACCATTTGCCGTTGGGATCAAATTAACGGCACTGGAGTAAGTTGCTACCTGGCTTTACAATGGAGTAGTTTTTGAGTCTGAGTGCTCCAGTGTAGGGTCTCAAAAAATATCCGACAAGAAAACTGCGCTGCGCCCTGCGACTTTGTGTGTGTCAATAGCTAAAGATGTAGAATAACCCTCAGAGGGTCCGTAGGCTTAAACCCAAGAGCACTTGTTATGCCTATGCACGCCGTTCTCTGCACCATGTTAAGTTTCCTCAAAATGTTTTTATAGCGGAGAACTGTCCACCAAATTAACGAGCCATAAGTAAGGATGGGTTGTACTACGATTGAATTGTAATACAAGTCATAATAAGCTCTTTTGAGAAAGACGGTGAATGCAAAGTTGGGTGAAAGCCGCAGAGAAGTTATTGCCATTCGAGGTCTCCCAACTGAAGTCGTTTCCTCAACTTTATTGATTCCAGTCATCGATAAAATGCTCGTAAAATTCGGAAAAATGAAAAAAACATGAGCTACATAGCCAAATACTACATCACATTTGGCTATGTAGCTCATGTAGTACTACGAGCAAGCGGTAAATCTTTATCTTTTTGCGAAATGTACAAGTAAGATAGCGCGTTAATAGAATTTCAACGAGGACAAATCATTAGAAAAGGAACGCGTACTATAACTCAGTGAAACAATAACTATGTATTAAGGGCCCAGTCTAAATGACAGCAGAACAACAAATGATGAATCACCTGATGCTTGTACAAACACACAATGAAATCCAAAAACTGTAAAAAAGAACAGCTTGATTCAAAAGGCTGCGTTATCCATGCTCTGCCCCAACCTTAACTTGTGTGAATTATGCACTACTTTGACCATGGCTTGCTTAAATAAAAATATTGCAAGTTTCTTAACGACTGAATGGTGAAAGACTGTTTGAGTGCCAAAAGAAGTCCTTTCTCATTGAAATTGAAAGAAATTGTCTCATAGAGAGAAAGAAACACAAAAATGTATGGGAACGCGTTGAACAAGGCTTCTGCCTTAAGGCTATGTGTTGTCTCCGGCACTCTTTCTCGTTTTCCAACTGATTTCCTGTATGCTATTGTCATTGAAAGACAATACTCTCAGTTTTTCATATTCGTTCCAATACCCATAGTACAGCCCTTCGACAGCAGAATTGGAACGAAAGCGTGTGTTAAGGACATTATATTCCAACCTCAATTATCAACAATGAGTGGAATTGAATAGTTTTTAAACTCACTGCAGTCTACTACTATTATGCTTGTGACTATGAAACCGAAAAACCTCCCTTCTTTGGTATATGCATCAGAAATCGCCTAAAACGTTTCGACACATCTCCTTTTCAGCTGTTGTTTCAGTCAGGTGTGGATCTGGATCTCAGTCAACAATCCTGTCCATCCAGCAGTTCTTCCTGCTTCCAGCTACGCACCTTCAGCTCATTGAGGTCGCTTTCCAGCTGTGTACGCCACCGAGGGCGTAATCTTCCTATACCACGTTGTCTCTTGGGGTTGTAGTCGAAAATTGTCCGGACCAGAGCCTTGGTGTTCATTCGCTCTATATGACATAGCCATAAGAGACGAAAGACTCAGACTCGTTTGACCAGATCGATGTCGCCGTAAAGTTTGTCGTTTATTTTCGTCTTCCGAACATCGTCAGTGTATACGGAACAAAAGGCAATCCGAAAGACTTTCCTTTACAGATTTGTGGAAGATCGTGCCTCTGGTGTTGACGTTTGAGTTACGCACGATCTTCTCGAGTATTTTATTCAGTCCCATGACAGTGCGTCACCTTTTATTTCCTTTACTGACCTTATCCGAGCAACGGGCATTCTCAATCGACATTCTGCAAAGATGGACGCGTTTTGCAGGGATGCCAAAACTAGACAATGCGCTGTATAGGTCGTCTCTAAGAATACTGTTATATGCAGCCTTAAAATATATTTGATCGATGGTGGACTTAGCTGGCCTGAGCCGGCACTGACCAATCAGACTGCTGATGAAGGGTTTCAGGCGCTTCCACAAGACGGCAGAGAAGAGTATACGCGATATTTAGGAGACTGGTCCCTCTGTAGTTGGCACAGTTTAGAGGGTCTGCTTTCTTTAGGTTCAAAACGATGCTGTTGTTGGTTGCGCAGCGTCCGGGAAATCCTCATTCGGAGTTTGTTTACGCAGAGGAAATTTTTCAAATCAATATTGGTGCCTCAAGACGTCCAAAATGCTGATGGAGTGTCTCGCGTCAATCGCAATATGATCTATTTGGTTGACGGTGAATTGATCTGGAGACCGCCACGTTCCTATGTAGATGATAAGGTGTGCGAACCGAAGTCGATTAGCCTTAGTTTGTTGACGGATGTGATGTCGTGAAGGCTATGCCTTTCGACTGTGCTATCAAAGGTGCTCTCCTTACCCAGGAGGATCTTGACGTCGTAGCTCCTCGTCCTCGTCGTCGAGGAGGTCGTAGAAGTAGTGTTTGGGTTCGTCATCTTTCTTCTTGGCAGGGCCGTATGGAGATATGAGGCTTATGTTGGCGAATTAAGCCTTGATGCGGATCGTCACCAGGCGTTCGCTTATACATCTAAACTTTAAGACTTCTTGCCTAAATCTGCTGCTGATGATAAACCCGCATCCAAATGTGCGTTGGCCTCGTTCTTTATAGCAGTCACCGTAGTAAATATCCGGGGGATCCGCAACTTGTTCGGCTGCACGTGGTCTGTTAAGAGTCCGAACATTCCACATGCAGATCCGGAGATCGTTATACTTTTTGCGTGTGTAGGGTCGTCAGCGAGGCTTGTTGGTTGAGGTCTAGGTCCACCCGGACTGTAGCGCCATCAGAAGAAGAAGAGGGTCATCAGCGATAAGGTCATCCATATCCAAGGATCGTTGTTGCTTCGTAACTAAGGTTTTTTCCGCGGTAAGGCAGTTACCACGATGCGCAACCTGCAAACTGGAGGATCAGGTCCTTAGTTTTTTTGGAAAAAGCAGCGGACTTCTGGTCCTTATAGACCTGCGCTCCGAAAAAATGGTAGGAGCTCTATAAAGGGGTTCTGTAGTTCGACTTAATTGGAACTGCATGCGCTACAGTTGATTTCGTCTACGGGAACTTCTTCGCTGCCGCCTGGATCAAAAGGAGAAGTGCCTTAGTGGTCATAAATCTTCCGCTCTTTCGTCAGCTGCCGTCAAGGACATTCTCGGAGAACATGTCCCCATCTCATAATCAACGTACTAGGCACCGGAATTCCCCACTGGAGGTGAGAGTAGTTGTTGGTAAACAGAGGTTAAAGTGCCGATGCTTGTGTTTTCATAAAATTTTTAACTACCATTTTAATCTCGACTTCCATGCATGAAGCCTCTATCTTCCTCAAGCTTGTGTACAAAGCCCATACCTAGTCCGGACCTCTTTGGGCCTGCTCATTAAATTCCAAAAGTGGATCATAGAACTCAGGAGACAACAAGTCGATCGACTCGCTTAAACGCCAATCCAATGTGCCTTCTATTCTGTTACATCCAAGAAATATGCTCCTTGATTTCGCTTAAAAGCTCAAAGCTCAAAAGCTCCACCTCGTTTACCCTCTCAGCAGATGACTGCCTTCGAGGCAACGATGATTGCCCAAAACTGTTTTATTTAATTAAATTATGTATTCTTTACATTTCTTCTTAAGTAGACTAGTGTACTAATGATGAGAGCTCCCTCGGAGCTCATGAGTGCAATGAATTCGAAACTTCTCGCTCAAAACTTATCCGCAGCACCGTTCTTCTCCTTTGCGGGAGGCGTGGTTGCTTCGACCTGCTTGATCGGCTTAACTGGCTCAACTTTTGTAGTTTCCTTGGTTACCTTAACTGGCATCGATATATCGATGGTTTCTGAATTCTTGTAGAAATGATATCCGGCAAGAGCCAGTCCGATGATTCCCATCGTGATGGTTGTCCAGCGAATGATGGAGTTCACCTTCAAACCACTGTGGGAAAACAAAATCATGGGGATCTTGAGAGATGAATGGGGGATAGTACTCACAGAAACAGGGGCTTGACCATGCTCGTCCAAGTCTTGTTCAGTGCCACACTCTCCTGCACCCAAAACATTGGCAGCACCATCTTCCGGATGTTCTTCATGGGCTCGATCTTTGGGACTGGCTCTACGTCGAAATTGAACTGCAGACGCTTTGCTGCTTGAAATGGTGTTCCAGAGATCTGCGGACGAGAAGAAGATCAACCACTCGCTGAAGTGAGGCTTGAGCAAACTTACGATCTCAAAGTCGATGTAAACTGAATGGTCCTTCTCGTTCGGACTAAGACCGTTGACATTCTCCAAGAGACTAGGGTCGCCATTGAAAAAGTGCGGCATTGATACGATGAGTGGACCGCCTGTGCAGGCAAATAAATTCATGGTCCCCTTGAGCGGGCAGGTCTCAATGTCGTCCGGGTCCTCACAGAAGCAGTGCAAGTTTTCATCGGCCTGGAGAAAGGAAATCTTCAGGAGATGATCTCCTTAAAAATTAGCTTTCTTACTCTAATGTCTCCCATGTCTAGAAAGTATCGCACACCCGGCATCCCGTCGTATCTTATTTTCCCCTGGTACGTCGGTCCCATGGATCTACAAAGATCCGGCGTGAACGCCCACAGTCCTTCCTCCTTCGTTAGGAGAGGAGGAAACACAGTCGAGTCTGTTCCGACGAATTGGTTGCACGGGTCCCCCATCCAGACATCCATCTCTGGCTCATCGGCAAATCGAATGACTTTGCCCAACTTGTGGATGTTCTTTACGCCACGACAGACTGTGAAGCGTCCAGCGTCGGTGTAGTTTGCCTGGGGAAAGCCAAAATATCACATCAAGCTTTGAAACCCGTCCAGCTCCACTTACAGCTCCAAGAAATGAAAATCGAAAGTGCGTGGCGTTCACTTGAATGGCCTGCTTCACCTCACCGGTGTAGAAGGCTGTACAGAGCGCCTTGGCGGCAAACTCTTCCGAGGAGCAGTCGACGTAAAACCCTCTAAAGAATAGGTCCATAAACTTGATCGTGATAAATGCCGTCTGATTTGGGAACACAAAATTGATTGCCTTCGCCACAAGGTCCAACATGGCCGCCCGGTCTCGTTGAACAACGACGGAAATTGCCTAAAATGAGACGTAATTTGTGTTAACAGTGTTTCTCTCCAAGCAAATCTAACGCCTGGTCACATTTGTTGTCTCATAAAAACAAAAATATTTCTGAAGTACGTGACTAATTGGCTGACAAAAAACTCTGACAAACGCAATTTGTTTTTTCTCCACGACTGACAACTGCTTAGAACTGTCAGAATTTTTTATCTCGTGATAAATGTATCGCAAAAACTGTTTTATCTTTTTCTTGACTAATGTTGTCGAGTATTTTTAGTGCTTTCAAAAAAATGATTTACCTGAATCAGCGGATGGGGAAGAGTGATGACTTCCTCTCCAGTTAATCCGTTTGATAAGTCTGGTCGAAAGATGAACTTGTTTCGCATGTTGTAGGTGATGGAGTCCTCAACAACGTCATCAACTTGGTCGTATTTATCTTTCCATTCTCTGAAAGTATGAGAAAATAACTTTTAGAAGACAGTCGGAAAAGGAGGTAAAGTTATTTGGATACTCAAAGTAGAATGGTCCAATCTCACGGAGGTTGGGCTTTCCTCCGGTAATTACTTCTTCCGGGTTGGTTACATTGAACACATAGATGAGGAAATCCAATGGAAATGGTGTTTTAGACCACAACTCGCGAACATCTGAACCAGGCTTGAGATTGATTTGCTGGAAAGGTTAAAAAACGAAGAAGAAGAAGAAAATTATACGATTTTTCCAACTAAAGTCACACAATTTAAACACAAGTATTTGTCAGTTGCATGAATCTACTCAGTCAAGGAAGACAAATTAAAACTTTATCGTTAAAAAAGATTGAGGGTCTGAGCCTTAGCAATTGACGCCTTCCATCATAATCGCTGACTGTCCCAGGCACGCTGCTTCCAACTGTCTAAATTGCATTCCGTCCAAGATCACTTGGTCTTTCTGCCGATGGTTCGGTCTTCCTCTCCTCCTCGAACAAGGAGGCTCGGATTCAAAGACTCTTGGCTGGACCATTGGTGTTCACTCGCTTGATGTGACCGAGGCAGTTTAGTCTACAGTTTTTGCCTTCCAGACTATGTCCACATCCTTGTACAGCTTATGGGGTTTGCAATTGTGTCCGGTGCAGGTTTTAAACGGTTCGGATGTTATTGAACCGTTGCATCGCGTATTTTTTAGTGCGTCGCGACACATCTGTATCTATTTTTCCGGTATTCCGAATTCATCTGTTGCATCAATGCGATGAATGCGGCTTTGAAATCGATGAAGGGGATTTGGCGGAGTGTGAAAATTTGGCCGATATAGTCGACTTGGCGGCCCTGAGGCCGCACTGGTACGTGGCGATTGGTGCGTTGCTAAAGGGCTTCAGACTTTAAGACAGTACGCTGGATAGGACCTTATAGGCAACATTGAGTAGGGATATACCACTATAGTTGTTGGATGAGGTAAATCAGTCGTCGGGTATGCATTTGTATTTCTAAATTCTACAGATGATCTAGACAATGCTACCGAACTTTGCCGCCAGACTTGAAAAGCTGTAATGGCAAACGATCTGGATTCGCCGATATCCCCGAGCAGGGAGCTTTTTATCCTCTCGTCTTCTAGCTCAGTACTCAATACTTTTTGGTATGACTTGTCGGTTGCTGCATTTTCCGACTCACATTCGCCATCATACCAAGGGTTTCTTGTCGTTGGTCGAGGGTAGAAAAACGTCTACTAAAATGGAACCTTTATAATTTCGGTGTGTCCGTCCGTCCGTCGTGTCTATCACACTTTTTTATCTCCGAAGTTTTTAAAGATATCGAGATGAAATTTTGGAATTAGGCCTAGATGTCATACACTTAAATTTAAAAAGTGGGGCCATTTGGGGGTTGCTCCCGGATATGTGAAGTTGCAATTAATTTTGAAAAATTAACGCACCCCATCAATCGACAGAAATGACAAAAGTCATCAATCGACAAAAGTCTGCTTCAAAACTTCTCGATCCAAAGGTCGATTTGAAAAATATGGAGCTCTAATCTCCCCATTGCATTTCTGAAACAAAGTGTTCAAAAATCTGAAAATATTACAAAAACTTGGCGTCATTGAGTATAATCATTTAAAATAATTTCTAGCATTCTGGCCCTAATAGTTTTTGAGATATTGGCCAAAAACGGTCAATCATCGCCATGGGAATTTTGAAACGCAGTTTTGAAGATCTCAGCGTAAGCATTGGGAAATGATAAATATCAAAATATCGATTTATGTTGAAATTTTGAGATATCTAAGATTTAAAATGATAAATATTTTAATTTTCACACATAAATTTCATGCTGTGTTCGATCACTCTGTACGTTGATGGGTGTTATCTCTTAGATCTCAACCCCTAAATGCCCAACAGAAATGAACACACACACACCGCAGGCATGAGCAGTGATTGGGTATGTGTATGATGGCAGGGATTTTCTGTGTTGGATAAACTTGGATAGAGGTGAATGTGGATGAATGTTTGTTTATTTGAATGCATAAATGTAGTAATGAATAGTTCATTTGGGTTGTAGTTAGAAGAAAATTCAACTGAAATAGTTTGAAAACGTCGTCTGATATTCAGAAATCATCTATCCTCCACTTGACTTGTTTGCCAGACAAGTAGCAGTCTGCACAGCGGTAAGACTCAGAACACTGCACCTGTGGAATAACCACCATACAGGTCATTCCACCATTCTACATAACCTCGAGTTTCTACCGCACGACACCGACCTCCAGGTCAGACTGGAAGTCTGATACTCAGACGCTGGACGGTCCTCTGCGTATTTTCACAGATGGATCCAAGACGGACGAGGGAGTAGGAATAGGTGTCTACTCCAAGGATCTCAATTTTAGTATATTCCTCCACCTTCCAGAACATTGTAGCGTATTCCAGGCTGAGACGATGGCAATAAAATAAGCTCTGTCTTGACTCAAGAACAACGTGATATCCAAGAAGGACATCACCATCTGTTCAGACAGCCAGGTAGCAATCAAATCCCTGAACTCGGTCACTTTTCTCACTAAGATCTTCCTAAATTGCCGCCTATCTCTTAACGAGATGGCTGAGCATTTTAATATTCACCTCATGTGGGTGCCGGGACATAGTGACATTCCAGGGAATTGTGAAGCTGATTATCTCGCCAGGAGCGATACGATCTCCACAAACCTCCCTAGTGGGGATCTTCCGCCTATGCCATTCGCTACAGCTAAACTTCTTTTAAAGAATCATACCATTAAAAACACAAACTCAAGATGGTCAGATGGCACTACGTGCCTCATTACAAAGCAAATCTGGCCTAAACTTTATCTAAAACGTTCACTCTATCTTCTCAGAATGAACAGATCATCCCTAATGATTCTCATTGGCGTTATCACAGGACACTGTGCCATTGGCACTCACGCCGCAAGAATGGGACTCCCTCATAATAATTTCTGCAGAAGCTGCAGAGACGAAGAAGAAGAAGAAAGCATAATGCATCTTCTCTGCACTTGTAGCGCTCTCTCCTCTCGCAGGATGAAACACCTTAGAGCCTACTCCTTTAACGACTTGAGCGAATTGCACAACGTCGGCATCAATCAATTAAAGAGCTTCGTTGAAAGCACTAAATTTTGGATAAGGAACATAAGATCCGCGTGATATCACAATGGGCCTAAATTGGCCTAAGTGTGACTATTATCTACAGTCAGCCACTTCAACCTAACCTAACCTAGGCGTCTTTCCAAACATTTTACCGTTTTCCAGGCGGTGTTTTAATAAAATTCGTGAATAAAACAAATTTTAATTTTTATTTTGTCAAAAAACTATTCATTTTTTTTCGTATCCCGACAAATAGAGTACAATTATATTCAACTGATACACAGCTGCACAATGTAGAACGATCATCGCGTCAGTGACCTTGCAAATAATCACTTGTCAAAAAAGGGAATTAATGTTTTCAATCGATTATTTAAGAAACAGTTGTTTCGTAGTATTTATTGCTTTATAGTATGATTGCTCTTAACAACTAAATGAAGCTTAAGCTTGACAATGATAGAATACATCGTAAATTATCCACGTTATTCAGCCGTTGTAAGCACGCCAGACGTAAAACAACGTTCACACTGTAGAAGAAGATTATAGATTCTTAGGCACACATTACTTGACTTATGTCAAAAAAGGGACGAATTCTATAACCAACAAAGAGCGAAAGTATATGCAACCGACAGAATTATCTTTCACCTTAGTTACTAACTTCTTAAATCTCAACGAATAGTTTAAAAAATTGTCGTCATAAATTTCAAGCACTTTACCAAAAGTTTGAAGTTCAAGTTCAATCACAATTTACCTTCTTCAGCAGAACTTTTAAGATCTGCGGAAATATCACCCAGCCGAACATAATCCCAAAGACGAAAAGTCCAATAGAAACCCCCAGCACCTTATTCCGATTTAAAAGCATCGTCCTCGTTTTCCCGTTTCCACTGATTGCTTCACAAACTTCTCACACGAACTGAGTGCCCTGAGCCAGTCTCTTCCAACAAGAACCCGAAGTAATTACCAAATTGATGCGTTTCAACCTGTGTTCCGGCCTCGATGCGAACTTCGTCTGTGACCGAGTCACGAATGTGTTTTATCCACCTTATTGCGAAACACTGTCATTTGACAGTGGCAGCGGAGGTTAGTTAAATAATTCCACGGAAAACGACTCGGCGATTCGTACACGCTCGCATGACAATTGGAAGACGTTGAAATTGTGCTTTGACTCAGAGTCATATGGCTCTCGTCCACGCCCACCGCATAAGTGCAGTGGAATAGCATGGCATTAGATTTGAATGCGTTGGAATCGCTAAATTGACCACGAGTCCCGACGTCTTAGGGACATTTGCAATGCGACAGATGGTCGTTTTTCCCTTTCATTGACGGATGTCCGTGAAGTGAGTGTTATTTTTGTGGGACTTTTGTAGTGTGAAAGATTTTTTTTAATTATTTGTTAGCACCTGGAGTGTATTCCAGGGAAAGTTGTGCCGTTTAAATGAGAATTGCATTCAATTGCTTCGATAAGTGGTTTAAGTGGAAAGTGTGCCAAGTGCAGGGGTCTCTGGTGGATTGACATTAAAGTGCAAGGTAAGGGTCATGAAGTCTAGAAATATACATCTGCAACCTTGAAGTGCAGACATTGTTGTACAAGGAGTATTTCTGTTTTATCCCACCTTTAGTTTGACCGAACTTAAGAACTTGACTGTTAATTTCTTAGCTCTCTTAGCGTTAGACTCATAGACGCCAGCGTAGACACATGTAATATAATAATAATAATGGCGGCGCTACAGTCCGAGGTGGACCTGGCTTCTCAGCAACCACTCGTGTTGTGCGTGCTATTGTTCTCTCACAAGTTGAGGGGACCTACAGTTTAATGCCGACTCCGAACGGCGAGATTGAGAAGCTTTTTCTAGACAGCTATACTCTTTAAGCATTGTCAGTGACTCGAAAGAGGTGGAGCCGTGAACAATTTTTTTTTTTTGAAAAATTGTTGGTCTGGACTTGGAATTGAACCTAGACTGTGAAAGTCTAATGCGCATGGGTGGACGCACGAACCCAAACGGCCACGGCGCCCACCCAGCGTAGACACATGTACAGCTCATATATTTCGATTTAGAATCTTCTTCTTCAAATGCCATCAACGCAAGCGAGACCAAAGATTGAATCATTAGTCTTTTAATTGAAGACTGGAATGAATGATTGGGCGAAATATTAACTGTTGCATTTAAATTTATAATAAAATTGTAGTTTTTAGTTAAAAAGCTAAAATCCGAAGGCTTCTTCATCTGATCTTGAGATTGTCCATATCTGCACGCAATAGAGCAGGACAGAGCATAAACAAGATGTTACGTAAAGTCAGCTTGGTCTTTTGAGAGAGGGGTCTACTATTCAATTACCTCTTGAGTCCAAAAAACACAGCGATTGACAAGAATTATTCAGCGTCTTATCTCGGTACTGATTGTTTTCGAACTGTTTACTTGGGAGTTACTCAGGTTATTGACCAAGTTCCTCGCTCTGACAATACGACCCCGAATTATCTTCACCAAGAAATTATCCACGCTTATCAGTTTTGCCCTGTTGTAGATATAAAACCGCATTGGAGTAGACTTCTTTGTGCTGGGACTGTGCTGTAAAGTAAAGATGTTGGCAAGTCCTAAGACAAGCCCTCTAAAACACCCGAATTTTTTTCATCAAGCGGGAGCACGCTTGAAACAAACGGGACATCCATAAGTGAACATTGTCCTAATGAGAGCTATATGGGAGACAACCTCCACCTTCGCATCGATTTGGTTTTTGTTAAACAGTCTCTTTGTAAGGCTCTGGCTCTCATATATGTTTGCCAAAAATACAGATACTTACCCAAGCAAATCCAAAGATATCTATCTACGCTACGTTGTGCTAGTGACTGCCCTCGCTGTTTAACAACTGAAAACTTTTGTCAATTCTTTTTGCTATCTGCCGGAGTCCTACACAAAAGCGTTCTTAGCAGAATGGTTTCCGATTTCTGATAGATGATTTTCAACTTACAGTCTTCGAAATATAGCTAGATAGATTTGAAGTCACCCTGAAAGAGTGTGACAAGGTCCTCGATCTTTGGACCTGATCTGTACGCTATCAAGTCATCTGTATATCCAAATTGAATTGAATTGATTTTAATTAATATTGCCAATAACTTCCAATTAATTGAAATCGGTAAAACTCTGTACATACGAATGTCTTTCACTCCGCTAAGTATATAAGTTTTTAGTACACGCATGCAATTATTTTATAAGATTACCAAATCTTACAATTGTAAGTAAATTTGAGTTAAATAAATATGAAATATAAAATTGCCTGAAGAAGAGAACTTATCAGACCCCTCGTGTAAGTGTTGAACACGACCGGCGAATTTACAGCACCCTGTTGGGGACCGTCTTTAACTTCAAATACACCATCAAATTGTCGTTTTTAACAACGAACCGTCTGTTGGTAAACACGTTACATAGCAGGTTAAGTAGTGACGCCTAGCCGAATGAGTTTATAGAAAAGTCCTTCTATCCATACGGTGTCGAAGACTTTTTTAAAAGTCAATCATGCAGGCAACCTTAAATTGTTTCTTACTTTTGTTCCACTGGATATCCGACACCAGTTTCGACGTGGCATGAATAGTTTCATGTCCCGCTTTGAAACAGTTGACGCACAACAACTGTACCAGATAAACTCGCAGTCAGCGTCAAAAGTGAGTGAACAGTAATTAGCTGAAAGTTTGTCCTCCCAATTTACCGAAAAAAAACATAAAACAAGTTTATGCTTTAGTTAAATACAGTATATTTTAAAGTATAGCTTTGGAGCTTTAATTTGTTGCATCCATTCCTGACCTAGCTCACATAATTTAGTGGATAAACTTTCAGTAGATGAGTGACTCAATTTTGACGTTGACTGTACATACGCAGCACAATCCTTCGATAGCTATCTCCAATTGCAGTCACCAAGTTCGTTGAGGTCCTTCTCCACTTCTGGGTGCTACCATAACGCAGTCGTCTTTCGTGGCATTGTTCCTTGGATTCTGAGTCGTAGACCCTTCGTACCGATGTTAACTTGGCCTGCCCACCTTATTCCTTAGATCCATAGACACCTGGCTAGACTAATGTCGCTGTACATCATGTACACTTTTTGGTTAAATTTTGTTTAATCGCCAAAGTTCGAACGCAGAACTTGTCTCCAGAAATGCTTTTTCGTACAATTTCGATATAGTCCATGTTTCTGAACCATACAGCATGACTGGGATGATAAAAGCCTTCTTCAAAGTCACTTTAGTCTTTCCTAAGAGCGATATTTAACTCAACTGCCTCTTAAGCTTGGATTGACGGGAGTTTTTTCGGCGTTTGATCTCGCCTGATTATCGCAGAGTCTAGGTAGACGAAGTACTTGACCACCTTGACGTTGTAGCTTTCTATTATTACATTCCAAGTCATCATTGTTATCCATCAGCATATATTTTTTTGCCGTCGTTTATCGTCAACAATAACAAGTCAGCACACGGCTCCTTGACGTCTCGCTAAATTTGACCAATGATGTCAATGTCACCCGCGTATGCTTACAATATTTAAGGAATTTTGGAAGATCGTTCCTCTAGAAGATGTTCCCCTAACGCATTGTTAAACTATTTCCACATTAGTACTTGGCTAAGCCATCATAAGCAAAGGACCATCTATTTTGTCATAAACTTCACTTGATCTCAAAGATCTTTGTAAATAATGCTACTCAGACAGAAGCATATTTTTATATCGTCAACTTTTCGTCAACGCAATCCACCTATTGAACCAGCTTCAACCAGACATTGCGTTGCAAAAATAACAACTTTTCCAAAACTATGCGTAAGTTAATAGCTGTTCATACCAAGAAAAAATATTCTCTTATCTTTACCTCTTTATTTCGTTTCTTTATTTTTAGTTTGAATTATTATCTTTTTGAATTCATTTACGACTTTACGACGACGTATAATTTTATACGCTGACCAGGCAGACGTAAGATAAATACGGCAGACATTAATTCTTTAAGAACATGCTATAATTAGGAGTCCCTCTACTTAATAATAATAATAATGGCGGCGCTACAGTCCGAGGTGGACCTGGGCCTAGCTTCTCACCATCCAACTCGTGTTGTGCCTGCTATTGTTCTCTCACGAGTGGAGGGGACATACAGTTTAATGCCGACTACGAACGGTGCTTTTGAGAAGCTTTTTCAAGACAGTTATACTCTTTGAGCATTGTCAGTGACTCGAAAGAGGTGGAGATGTGAAAAAATGGTAGGTGTTTTTTTTTTTTCGAGATCCGAACCTTAGACCTCGAGCATGGGACGAAGACGCACCTAATCACTACCCCACGGCGCCCACAAAGTAAAGATGATGGCAAGTTCTAAGACAAGCCCTCTCAAACACCCGAATTTTTTTCATCAAGCTTGCTCCCACTTCGAACCAAACGGGACATCCATAGGTGAGCAATGGCCCAATGAGAGCCAAATTGCCGTTTTTAACAACGAACCTCTCTGTTGATAAACACGTTACATAGCAGGTAAAGTAGTGATGCCTAGCCGAATGAGCTTTTACAAAAGTCCTTCTTCCACCGTACGGCTGGTGTCGAAGACTTTTTTCAAGACAATCAGGCTGGCACCCATGCATTGTTTCTTACTTTTGTATCACTGGATATCCAACAGCGGTTTCAACGTGACATTGGCGTTTGATCTTGTCACTCCTGTTATTCTGGCTGTTTACCGCAGACCCGAAGTATTTGACCGCCTTGAAGTTGTAGCTTTCTATTA
Source organism: Myathropa florea (assembly GCA_930367185.1). Taxonomy (NCBI): domain Eukaryota; kingdom Metazoa; phylum Arthropoda; class Insecta; order Diptera; family Syrphidae; genus Myathropa; species Myathropa florea. Next base: position 36,018,034 of record OV884004.1, on the reverse strand, counting down.
TTACATTCCAAGGTATCAGTGTTGTCCGACAGCACATATTTTTTTGCCGTAATTTATCAGCAACCACCCAACCTACTATATGGAGTCGCAGTATGGTGGACAGCTCTTGGCACAGCTGTCAACCGCAACCTTCTTAACCGCGTGCAAAGAACTGCAAGCATATGCATCAGTTGCGTGCTAAGGACGACACCATCCGAAGCACTAAATAGTATAATATATCTCCCTCCACTGGGCGTCGTGGCATAGTGGGTAGGTGCGTCGACTCCTACGCTCGAGGTCGTCGGTTCGAATCTCGAAAAAAAACATCAAACATTTTTTCACGGCTCCACCTCTTTCGAGTCACTGACAATGCTCAAAGAGTATAACTGTCTAGAAAAAACTCCACTCCCTCCACTCGTGAGAGAACAATAGCACGCACAACACGAGTGGTTGCTGAGAAGTTAGGCCCAGGTCCACCTCGGACTGTAGCGCCGCCATTATTATTTATTATTATATTATCTCCCTCCACTCGAATTGTTTGCCAGACAAGTAGCAGCTTGTGCAGCGGTAAGACTCAGAACACAGCACCTGTGGAATAACCACCGTACAGGTCAATCCACTATTCTAGATACCCGGGAGTTTCTACCGCACGACACTGACCTTCTACTACCTCATCTCGTCTTTGGAAAAAACTTCTCTACCAGCATACCCTCCAGGTCCGGCTGGAAGTCTGACACTCAGACGCTGGACGGTCCTCTGCGTATCTTCACAGATGTATTCAAGACGGACGAAGGAGTAGGATTAGGTGTCTACTCCAAGGTTATCAATTTCAGTATATCTCTCCACCTTCCAGAACATTGTAGCGTATTCCAGGCTGATACGATGGCAATAAAAGAAACTCTGTCTTGGCTCAAGAACAACGTGATATCCAAGAAGGACATCACAATCTGTTCAGACAGCCAGGCAGCAATCAAATCCCTGAACTCGGTCACTTTCTTCTCTAAGACCTCCCTGAATTCCCGCCTGTCTCTTAACGCGATGGCTGAGCATACTTTCACTGGTTTTGACCTTATCTCGGACAAAAACTTCATTTCTGCGCTTATTGAAAGCGGGCGCTGAACTTGCTTACGGATATTTTCCTCTAATATGGATCATATCATAGTTGATGACTCAACTAAACGATTCAAAAGTGTTTAACCGGACAGAAAATAAATATTTTTGTGTATCAATACAATAACCTTGACCATAAACGCTTGCGAATTTCGACAAATTCAACAAATTAAGAGATTACAAATTACCGATCACCCATCCGAAACTGATTGACCGTCTCCCCACTCCCTTTGTCACACATTACCAGAGCCACAAAAACTCGTTGCTGCATTCCCAACTCACCCCATCCGAATCTCAAGCCATAAAAGTACCTCATCCGCTCACATGAATGCCTAGTCTATTCAAAATATTTACACATCATTCGTTCTGCCACACATACAGTCGCACACGCTTTTATCTGTATCTCAGAATATTTACATAAAATTGAAAGAATCTTTGAAGTCACGGGACAGCATGGCGTATGCGTAACAAACACTCCAAAAGTTTGCACCTTTTCCCAGTGAACTTAGTCGGGCGGTGTGTGTTTTTCTAAGTGTAACAATAAATTTTATGAAAAGAAAACAATTATTCGGTTATTTTCTTAAAGCGGTAAACAAATATAGTAAGCAAGCAGACTGTGCTTTAGCAGGAATTCATACACATAACGCGAATGTTTTTTTGGCGAATTAGTGGGAAATTCAATTCGCGAACGCTGATGTACGACTTCATCGCTGCGGCTCCCCTATTGTCCGGATATGGGCGGGCGTACGTGTTCGCATTGAGCTTTTTTTTTGCAAACATTCTGTTTGATTAAGTATAATTAGGACGTTTCTATTTGCGGATAAATTGGAAATGTTCTGCCTCTTTTGCCGTTAGAATTGATCGGTAAACAATTAGAACGTGATGACTGACAGACAGCCGATAGTGAAACGAAAGACTTGACAAAGACGAAAAACGAAAAGAAGACACAAATAGAAAAAAATGTCTAGACTTGGACGAAGTTGATTCGGCCTTTGATTGAGGATATTTAATATGATTAGGTTTTTTTTTTTTTTTCATTAGGGTTACGTAGTAATTCACTGAATTAGTTTTTATGGGGCAGTCACATGTCATTCCTCGTTAATTTTGGGTGATGAACCTTTCGACATCTGCCTCTCTGTCGGTGGTAAACACGACGACGACAAACCTTATGTTCGACGATAAACCTTATGCAAATAGGAAGTGAGATAAAACGTCTGTAGCTTACCTCGGCTCTTGTAAAAACAGACGAAGTCTGAAGCCGCACACAGACGGACGCACGTGTTGTGGAAATAAAAATGTGTGGTTTTGAAAATGAATTCCTTGAAAGGAACGATTAAGGTTTGCTTTTGGTTTTTGGGAAGTTCTTCTATGTGATTAGAGCGAGTGAAATCTGTTGATAAATTCAATGAATAGTCCGTTAAGGCTCTGATCCTACATCATGGACCAAGGGTGATGAGGAACTGCTATGGGTTTGCAAAAGGTGTTGGAAAACTAGCTACAAGTGCCACATCTATGGGGAGACGGCGAAAAATGCTGGTATGGAACTCATCTCAACTTACTCGTAGCTTAGATTAGGTACTCGTAAATGGGTTCCCTTGCTGACATAAAGACGTCAGCGGCTCACTTAGACCACTATGAGTCCATTGTTCCCAAAAAATGCGAACCGTGGACAAACTAAACTTCTATATATCGACTTACTTACTTAATGAAACGCTATAGTCCGGGGTGGACCTGGGCCTTAACCAACAAGCGTCTCCAAGCCAGCTCAATCTTTAACTAGGTGCCTCCAGTTTCGCACGCACAGTTGGTTGAGGTCCCTTTCCACTTGCGTGCGCCACCTGAGTCGTGGTCTTCCTCTACTGTGCCGTCGGATTATCTGCCATTAACCCTGACTACCACGAGGAAGTTCTCTACCCGAATTCCGAACAGAAGAGGTTGGGAAGAGCTATCAGCAAATGGCGGCGAAGAGATCTCCCTATATACTGATGGCTCGAAAACAGGTGCAGGAACGGGGGCAGGGGTCTTCTGCGATCTCTTTAAAATATCCCTAAACCTAAGCGACGAATGTAGCGTTTCCCAAGCGGAAGTGGTAGCAATAAATGAGGCGGCACTTACGCTTAAAGAGCTTAGTTTGACTGGAAAGACGATAACTATTTACTCCGACAGCCAAGCGGCTATAAGAGCCATAGCCTCGGATATTGTAAAGTCGAAACTGGTCAAGCTATGTAGACAGTACGTCAACGAAATCTCCAGGCTAAACACGGTGACTCTGCTGGGTACCGGGACACACAGAAGTTCAAGGAAACGAGAGAGCGGAGGTCTTAGCAAAGGAGGGCTCAGAGTTAGACATGTAAATCTCTAGCACTACCTTATGTCTACATGCAGTTAAGTTTCCTAAGGAAAGAAATAGAGGAGGAAGCCTTAGAAAGAGCAAAGGCGCGATGGCTGAATCTGGACATTGGGACAACGACAAGAGCCCTGTGGCCGATGTTGAACAGGAGGAAATCATTATCAATGATTAGCCTAAGTCGCAAGGATATACGGACGGTGGTGGGAGTTCTCACCGGACAGTTTCCGATAGGCACCCATGCCAGTAGGTTAGGTATTCCCCATAGCGACTACTGTACAAGTTGCAGGGACGAGGAGGAAATAGAGTCCGTCCGCCACTTGCTATGCGATTGTCCAGACCTACGAGGAAGGAGACTGCTAACACTAGGCAGTAACTTCTTCGACGAGCTGGAGGATTTGAATAAAATAGAGCTGAAGCACCACATGAGATATACATATACTACAATCTGGGTGGTTCTAATCAGCAGTAAAAGTATAGGTCTCACGGGGTCTGGTTGACGGTTGATTGATCAGGAGATCTCCATGCTCCATGCGATCAACCTAAATCCGTTATCGGAGATGGTGTCGTGTAGGCTTTGCTTCCTGATCGTACTGCCAAAGACACTCTCCCTTGCATTAAAATCACCTAAGACAATTTTGATGTCATAGCTAGGGCACTGCTCGTATTTCTTGTCCAAGAGCTCATAGACATAAAGACAGTCTCTTTGGTGTCGTCGTCTTTCTCCTCTGTGGGGGCATGTGCGCATATTAGGCTTATGTTGGCGAATTTAGCCTTAATGCGGATTGTCGTGAGGTTCACACACCTGAACGATAAGACTTCTTGCCTAAATCTGCCTCTGACGAAGAATCCACATCCAAACAAGCGCTGCTTTTGTTGTCTGTAGCAATCACCGTAGTAAATATCACAGTTTTTCATCCTCTTTTTGCCCGGCCCATCCCATCGCACTTCTTGGCTGGCGGTAATATCTGCTTTCCACGTACAGATCCGAAGATCGTTGTCCTTATTTTGTTTGCAGGGTTCGTCATCAGTAATTCCGTCCGTTTCCGAGGCTTGTTGTTGCTTCGTAACATGCATTTTTTAGTGCGGTCGGGCAGTTACCCCGACGCACAGTGGTCGATTTAGGGTCATTAGCTGGACTTAAATCGGATTTAACTTTTCTTTTGTCTTGCTCGTTGGAAATATGTTTTAAAATCAATTTAAAATCATTTCCATAACTTCAGGGGGTGGTACCTTGTGATGCCGGGTTGGTAGATGTCTCAAATCGCTTATTTTTGGATCTGAAGATATCCAAATGTTGTGAATCACATCATTATTTGTTGCAATTCGGGACATCTTTCTTGAAAATCCGCTTCGAAAAATTTTGTAATCCTTTTGACGAGCTTCTAAGACATTTTCCGAAAGCTGTTCGATGGGGATTGGAAAACTTTCAATGACGTCAGCACCGTGCAACAGAATTTTGTGGACACTTACAGGCATTCTGTATCAATTATATTTGGAAACAAATAATTTTGCCGTGTCCAAACAATAAGTTCGGAATTTCATGGTAACGATTTTCAAACCTGATGTTAATGTCATCAACACAATTGAAAACCGTTCTCCCAGTCTTGTGTCCAAGCCTACTATTTCAGCTGTTTTTACTGGATCCTTAAAAAATGTTCGGGCCGTGTTGCCGTCATTCGTATTTCCTCCACCTTGTTTTGGAAAATTTTTTAAGCCTTTTAATTGTTTTCGGAGAATAGTCGACAACCCTTTTAACAACTTCGGCTTCCTTTTATTCTTAGCTTAGACTCAACAGCAAATGATAATTCTTCGGCCGATCTTTCCATGAGATTTTGAATTTTTCGTTTTTTGACTCTAACAACTTCTAAACAAGGAAGACCTGAAAAAGACTTCCAGGAGTGTGGAAGCTCCTGGAATTCTTTTTCAGGTCTTCCTTGTTCAGAAGTTGTTAGCATATGTACTTCAAGCAATGGAATTTGGAGCTCTTCGCGAAGCCACCACTCTTTAGCTTTTAAAAATCGTTCTAGTGATATTTTCTTCCATTTGTACTTTTTGTAAAGGCGTGATACAAACATTTTGCTACACACGAAGCATTTTTTATGATCAGGTTAATCAAGAACAGATATTACATTTTTTGACATCACGTACTGTAAAACAGCAGTTGCACAAACCGTTACTGATGCCTTGAAAAGATTTTCACTCCGAATAAATGAAAAAATTTCTTCCCGTAGAGGATATTGTCGCCCTGAAAAGGACGTATTGGTAACTGTAAGAAAAGAAAAAAGTATGTTGCGCTGAGTGTCGGCACTTAAGTTTTACATTATTTAAAGATAATAATACTCGTACAACCTTTAAATTAGCAAAGTTTTGAGGTTGTACTCAGCTGTACTTTTACCAACAAATAAAAAACAGTTAGATTGTCTTTTGTAAAAAAAAAAGTACCACCGTATTTAGTTTATAGTGACTAAATCTTCCCTACTATATTAATAAAAATACACTCAATTTAAAAGTACTTACCAATAGCATATTCTTGCGTATTTGCTTCAAACATATACCTCACTTTTATTTCACTATACCACTTTAAGAAAAACTCCCTATCAGCGAAAGGCAAACTCGAGAGTAAGAAAAGATTTATACACTGAATTGGAAAGCTTCCCATTGCTAAAGTAAGGGAATTAAACATTTTTTGTTTTTTGTTTCTTGTAATTTGGGTATTTGACTTCTAATCTAGCGAATTTTTTTTCTAACGGAAAAAAAAAATGTTGTTTGACTTATGTCCAGCTACGGTGTAGTAAATCGACCACTGTGCGACGGCACAACCCTCAACCTGGAGGACCAGTTTCTTTTTTGTTATCTCTAGGACAAGAGGTCGCAATTATAAGTTTAGCAAGTTGAGTTCGGGAACGCCGTGGTCGTGTGGGTTCGTGCGTCGACCCATGCGCATTAGACTTTCACAGTCTAGGTTCGAAACCAAGTTCAGACAAACACATTTTCAAAAAAAAATTTTTCGTGGCTCCACCTCTTTCGAGTCACTGACAATGCTCAAAGAGTATAACTGTCTAGGAAAAGCTTCTCAAATCGCCGTTCGGAGTCGGCATTAAACTGTAGGTCCCCTCCACCCGTGAGAGAACAATAGCACGCACAACACGAGTGGTTAGTGAGAAGCTAGGCCCAGGTCCACCTCGGTCTGTAGCGCCGCCATTATTATTATTATTATTATAAGTTGAGTTCGGGTGAACTACAACCAATACCCGATGGCTACCACTAAAAACTAAGCACAATTGATGTATAGAAAATTGGGCATCGCCAGGTTGACGCCAATCAGTGCCTACCCGATTCCTACAACATCCAGCCAAAAAAAACGATTGCAGGTATTTTTCTGCGGACCTCTGATTAAGACAAAACATCACATTACATTTTCCATTAAACTGACAATGATTTACCCTATGAAGTAAACTAATCAAACAGCAACAGAAAATTGGACAGTTTCCAAGAAAATCAAATTGGCCTGAGAATAGCCATATGGTGCATGCAATAAAGGCGCGCTGCCCAGGTGTGGATGACTGTCACGGGTTGTTCACTCATTGCTGTGGCTGATTTTCCTTGTTTTAAGGAAATCATGGCGGATCGGTAGCAAAAGCAACGATGTTTAAGTGTGACCATAAAACTGGGAAACACTTTCATGTGGTCGAGAGGCGAACGGTTGCCATTGATTGATGGGAATAGTTTCGATTCTACACGTCAAGCACATCAGAAGGCGGAATGAGAAATAAAGACCTTTAGAAAAACATGTTTTACAAGGGAAAAAATACTTTTTGATAAAATTTACGCCTGCTGTTTTGTCAAACGTTTGCTGGATGAACATGCCTTAGACAACTTCGCATGATCCCTAATTAACCGTCCGCATGAATAACCTCTTCCTTATCTTCTCACGATGACTCAATGTCCTCCAATTATACAAAGGCACCAGTCACGTGTGTTTGCAGTGTTTATGATGAAATCCGGTAGTAACCCCACTCTAGACTGCTTCCTTGTGTAAACTCAAATCATCTCCCACAAGAACATCAAAGAGATTCTGCTTGTACACTGATTTGCCGATAACGTCAAGCATTGGGTTCATTAAAAAAATCATAAAAAAAAGAAAACCGCCCCACGGTGGTCATGAGTGTTCAAAGGAATAATTGCTGGCGTTTGAAGCTCTACCCACACCCTGTACTCATCTGGCACAGGGCGATCGATCATCTTTCAAAAACTCGTTTGACCTTAATACGTAAACAAAGCTGAAAAGCAAAAAAACGAGACATTAACAATTCTTGTCCGGCCCTGACCTCACTTCCCTTGTACGAAATCTGCTTCGGTTGTTCTAAACGTGACGCGGCGATAAACTGGGGGAGAATTGTATGATTTTTTTAAACAGTTACCAGACGAAATTCGATTCTGACGTTTGTCTCTGAAGCGAGCATCGTCCGGCTTCGACGTTTACATGAATTATGGTTATTTTCTGGCGAAGAACAGTGGGAGAGGGGGAAGAGTTCATGTAGACTTGACGACTGGCTCGAGGTAGGTGTGGTGGATTACCGTTGCTTTCGGAGGAATAAATTTGAAGCTGAATTAGCTGAAGCTGAAGTTTGTTTGAACTTATAATGTGTTGGTCTTCTTTTAATCAAAATGCCGTCTGTTGGCGTCTAAGGTGCTGTTAGGGAAGTCATTACCCGGGGATTTGCATAAATTGAAGAGACAATTTTCAGTCGCTACTTTATATTCAACAGGGTGGATCATATTATGTCTGTGGCTAATTTTCATTTATTTGTTTTAAAAACTTTACTTCTTTACTTCACTTCACTCAATTTCAACTTGACAAGGTGTCATGACTCAGTCTTTTCCTGCTGGAACATGTATCTATGGTCAGTTTCGTACGTTTAGCTTAAAAATTAAAGGCGCACGTATGCATCCGACCAGTCCGGAGGAAAACATGCCCGGGGAATAAAAACTCAACATATCAGAGTTTAGCCGATCTAAAGGGTGACCAGATAGTAACTATATTTTTTCCAATAGTTTTATTTCATCACCTGTCAAATTTACCAATGACATCTAGCTGTCAGAAGGTTCGCTTTCCCCTTGCCCAACGTGCGAATATTATTGAAAAATGTATCGAAATGCTAGCTCTGTTGTAAATACGCAACGTGAATTTCGTCGTGAGGTCGGTGTCTGCCATGGCTTCAGTGTGCAGGCAATTCGCCGCACAGTGCAAAATTTTGAGAGTTAATTCACTCTTTTGGGCCTTAAGTCACCAACCAGAAAGAGTTTGGTGCGAAATTAAGAAAGCATAGCCGTCGTAGCGGCCAGTATCGACGAAGAACCAGCAATGTCGATCGAATTGGCCATCGCCAGAGAGTCGACCCAGTTTATTTTGTGTCTGGATTTTATCTTGGAGCATTTTTGAAACACTACTGGAGCACTCAGACTCAAAACTGGTCCATTGTACTGTCAGAAAGCAACCTACTCCAGTGCCGTTATTAATAATTTGCAATGGTGACTGGACCAGATTCGATTTTATTGGGATTCTAACCTGGGACCTCTAACCAAATGCGCCATTCAGTCGTTCTGGATTTGGACCTACATCCGTATAAAATTGTGCTGATGCAAGAATTGAAGCCGAACGACCAGTGACACTGCCGTGAGTTGGAAAAGTTGGCCGGAGATCCCGATTTTGGACAAAAAATTATTTTCTCGGATTAAGGCCCATTTTTGGCAAATTTCTGTTTTTGGAGCAATCTACAAGTGTTCCATCGAGCATTAATGCATCCACAGAGATTGACTGTTTGGTGCTGTTTACGGCTTGACGGCATCATCGGATCTTATTTCTTTCGAAATGAGGAAGGAGACACCGTCAATGGTCTCAGATAGGGAGCGATGTTAACCAACTTCAGAGCTCAAAAACATCGATATATCCGAGCTGTGACTCAAACAAAACAGCGCTACATACCATACAAGCGACGTTGAGTCGCTCGAAGTTGTGGAGGAGACATTTGGCGACTGGGTCATCTCATAGCGAACGTTCATCAATTGGCCACCGCGACTTGACACCGATTATTTTCAAGCCAACTACTTTGGAAGAGCTCGAGGACAACATTCGAGACGCTATTGCCAACATAACGAGAACATTTTGGATCGTCAAAAATTGGATCGACCGCTTGAAGCACTGTCAGCGAAGTCGAGGCGGCCATTTGAATGATGTGCTATTCCATACATAATGGCTAGTTTCAAAATGAAACCAGAATCCATTTTATATCTCACACCGTTGTTGACTTTTTTTTGTAATTTCTTTTCCTATCGTTCTTATCTGTTCACCCTGTTCACCCAATCTGCAAGAAAAAAGTCGGGACCTATTGGGAAAACTATCGAAAGATGCATCTCGTTCCAGACTTAGCTTTTACTTAATTTGTCAGTGTTTAGTAAAAAGATGGATGGCGCAGTTGGTTAAGTGCCTGCCCCCAGTTAGAGGGGTCCCAGGTTCGAATCCCAGTGAAAGCAAAATAAATCCGCTTTTATCCGGTTTTTTTTTAAAGTCTGGTCTAGTCATCATTTGCCATTGGGATCAAATTAACGGCGCTATCACTGAAGCGGTCGATCAGTGGTAGTAGTCTGACTGTGGGTATCTCAATGGACCAACATGGTCCAAGTGTGCTGGTGAATTCATTAGCAGCCCTCTAACCTACCCTTAGTATTAGGTTGTACCACATGAAATGTTGGATTTTTCACTTACTCTTCACTTACGGTGAATGCAGACCCAACAAAAACGGTGCGGAGCATTGCACACAACATGCGAGTAACCCCCATAACAATAAGTCGACACCTATTTCAAATAGGACATTTTTCTTACCAAAAAATCCGACATTTCTTGTGGTACAACCTAATAAAACGATGGAGAAGTTTCACTGCACCATCAAGTTCAGTAATTAACGTCTGGAGGCCTTTAATGTTACTTATGATTTTGGGCAAAGCGATGCGCTCCCACATGATTTTGAAATTTTGAAAAACTCATTGGCTAAATATTGGATCCTAATTTTCGTCCAAACAATTATGAGCTCATTTTACATGAATGACATTGATTTAACAACACCCAACGCATTGACAGTTGCATAGAGGCCAACTGAACGTCTCCGTGTCTAGTTTTGACATTCCTGCCAAACTCGTCAGGTTGTATAGAATGACGATGGATAACTCTCGCTGTTCCATCAAAGTCGGCAAAGAACTCAACAAGACTTTCAAAATCACAAAGCATGGCGATGCGCTCAATGGACTTCTTCAACATCATACTTGAGAAGATCGTGCAAAACTCAGTGGACAACACTAGGGGCACGATCTTTCAAAAGTTTGTACAACTGCTGGCATTCGCGGATGACTTTTGACGTGATTGGTCAAAAACAGCGGCCGTCAATGAGGCTTTTGCTGGCATGGAAACGGATGCACCAAAAATATGTCTAGTGATAAACGAAGGCAAAACGAAGTATAGTTGTTAGCCAGAAAAGATGCACAACATCGAGGACTTGGTCAGAAAATCATAATAGGCAGCTTATAACTTCGAGATAGTGAATGATTTCGTCTACCTCAGCTGCGCGGTAAGCAAAATGAATAACTTCAATATCGAGATCTAACGCAGAATAACTTTTGGTGTTTTGGGCTTAAGAGGCAATTGAATAGTACAGCACTATTACGAAGACTTGGTTGACTTTATACAAAATCTTGATCAACCCAGTCTCGCTCTACCCCGCAAAGACGTAAACAATATCCATAGGGGATACAGAGACCCTTTGATATTGTTTTTATGGCGAATGGAGAAGACAATTCAACCACGAACTCACTGGCTGTGCTGACACAAAAATATTGTATTGCTACGAAAGGCGCCCCTCAGTTGATGCACACAATACTTTTTCACTTGTTTTTTTTTTTTCGAATCTCGAAAAAAACATCAAAAACATTTTTTCACGGCTCTACCTCTTTCGAGTCACTGACAATGCTTAAAGAGTATAACTGTCTAGATAAAGCTTCTCAATCTCGCCGTTCGGAGTCGTCATTAAACTGTAGGTCCCCTCCACTCGTGAGAGAACAATAGCACGCACAACACGAGTGGTTGCTGAGAAAGCTAGGCCCAGATCCACCTCGGACTGTAGCGCCGCCATTATTATTATTATTATTATAAGGAAAAACCACTAGATGGCCCACCCTGTACAAGTGCAATTGAGTAACACAGACCTCTCTCGTCAGACTCTTATAGTTCATGTTTACGCTGAAGGCGATTAGAAAAGAATACCAGCAACGAACTCTAGCAACTGCTTTCCAATATGTGTCTAACACCTTCGGTGAGTAAGCTCATTCGAAAATTCTTTGTCTCCTTACTAAGCAGCTCAGAGTTGACGTTTCAAAAAGTTTCGACGAGTCCTTGACGTCAAAAAGCCCTCCGTAGTATTCTTGTTCCCTTGCAGGTGACCATTCTGTTATGACATTGATACACTGCACATTCAAATATGTACAGCAACAGTTAAATCCGCACAGCCACCATGTGCCCCAAGGTTACCTCACTTGTCCCGCATTATTATTCCACGATAATTTGAGGTCATTACACTGCACAGTTTGCTTGGTAACTGCAGGCAGCATTAGTGTCACTTAATTAAATTCAAAAAAAAAATAAAGACAAGACTAACTGAAGCAAGACATAGCCGCCGTCATTATGTCGTGATGTTGAACATTTAAGGAATGTGTCGAACCGAGCTTGACGCGGCACGTGAGCTGTTTGATAGTTTGTTGTTCACGCAAGTGTGGTGGCTGACTGCGATTACTCCATTCCACATCGGTGCTGCGTTGGCTAGTCACTTAGGCTCGAAATGAGCCGTTGAAACGTGGCACCAAGGCACTGTGGCACCTCAAGCGTGCCAGCAACTATGCACGCCAGACGTACGCTAAGATTCGATTCTCACGAGAGCTGTTTGCCGATATTGTATATGTGCAAGCGTTTTGAAGTGAATTTGTGTAATTAGTTGCGAGAGTGTGTGACAGTTGTCACTTGCTTTTTTGTGTTATTGTCTATTGCCGTCTATGGGAGGTCGGGTAATTGTTGGTCGATGGGCGCTGCGGGCGACTAGCATTTGCATGGCTGGTGGAGACTCGTGAACGTTGTGGGTTGTGTCAATTAGTTGACATAGTTTGAGATATGGGGAGGCTGTGGACATAGCAAGTGGGCGAGCGCTGATGTCACGTTTTGCGAAAGGTCGCGGTCGCATTTGACAGTTTTATCTGTACAAGTCTGTGATGTGCTAAAAAAATGAGAACAAACGTGCGATGGACTTTGGAATGGTACTGTTTAGTGGGATTTAGGTCGATTAGGCGTGGTATGAGGTGAGTTTTAAGCTTGAAATTCGTCCAAACTACAAACCGTAATGCTGAGCCTGTTGTTAAACAATTTATATCGTTTAGGAGGATTTCAGCACATCCATGGAATCCGGTGACAGTGGATGGGATTCAAGTTTGGGCGACTATTTTCCTTAAGAAACTAAAAAAATCGCCTTTGTACGGTGAACTTTGGTCAAAGAGATTCAATAGTATGAGTGACTGTAGTCGCCACAGTTTGCACCGTGGCGTTGTGGATATGTGCGTCGTTTAAACCGCAGTCCAGGCAACAATTTTCCACCTCTTTCAAGTCACTGACGATGCTCAAAGGGTATGACTGTCTACAAATGCTTCTTAATCTCGTCGTTCGGACTCGGCATTAAACTGTAGATCTCCTCCACTCCAGAGAGAACAACATCAACACGATTGATTGGTGTAGGAGCCCGGCCCAAGTCCAAGCCGCCACAGCTAATGAAGAACAATTGCCTAACTGCTACAGCCGGGCATGCTATTGTTCACACGCGAATAAAGTAAAACTACAATTTTATGCCGTCTCCGAACCTCAAAGTTTGAGAAACTTTTCTCGACACTTGTCTCTCTCAGACACGAGAGAAATGATATCGCGGAAATTAAAGTTGGTGTGTCAGGGATCGAACCATGGTACTTCTTTCTATGAATCGATTCACTTATCCAGCATGACAAGGCGCCCAGATTCAGATTCACTACTGCCTTTTAATGTTAGCCTTGGGGGACTACAGAATCGAATGTTTCTTTCGCCAATGAAAGGTGACCAAATTATGTATTCATATCACCGCAGCACCAACGCCGCTTTCAAAGGAATCCAATGGTCCCTTCCAGAGAAAATTCACGATCTCGACTACGTCGACGACATCTGCCTGCTATCTAAAACTTTAGGCACCGTCCAGGTAAAACTACACGCGCTGGACCTTAGAGTCAGAAGGGCTGTACTGAAAATCACCAAGACAAAGTTGATGAGAATCGGCTCCAAAAGCGAGGCACCTCTTCCACTAGACGGGAAACCAATCGTCAAAAAATTCTGCTACCTCGGCCGCACGTTGTGCAGAGATGAAGGTGCAGAAACAGATGTCTCGTATAGACAAGGCCCGCCACGCTTACTACTCGCTTGGCTACGTCTAGAAGTCCAACCATCTCTCCACCTTTCTCAAGCTTTGAATATTCAATTCCAACGTGAAATCTGTACCCCTCTATGGATGCGAGACTTAGAAGACAACCACCATCACTGTTCGCAAGCTTCAGGTCTTCGTCAACAATTGCTTGAGTCGAATCCTGAAAGTCTTCTGGCCGGAATGGATTACGAACAAAGAGTTACTGCGCAGAGCTTCACAGAAACCCATCGCAGCAGAGAGCCTACGTCAAAAGTGGAGCTGGATATGCCATACACAAGGAATGCATAGTCGAAGTCATCGACGCTTAACTTGGAGGCGGACCATGGAGAAAGGGTATCGGCAGTCTGGCAAATTCTGGTCCGAAGTGACTAGAGAGCGGTCGCAGAATGGACAACATGGCGGTAACAGGAAGTCTGCAATAGATTTCTAGTTCAAACAAGGATTTGCGGCCTGCCGATACACCTTCTCCACGGTCATCACAACATGCAAACAATTATGTGTTGTATGTTGTATTTGTATACTTTGATGGCTTATGTCCATAATGTACACGGTTCCAGTGATCAATTCAACCGAATTTTCGATGAATTGACCACACGTTTCGACGGGTACCGCCGCTAGCGCTTGTTCAATATTGACTCTGAGCTACTTTAACGACGCCGGCTTGGCATAAACCATTGATTTAACGTAGCCCCATAAAAAAAAAGTCTAAAGGTGTTAAATCGTACGATCTAGGCGGTCAATCGACGGTACATTTTCTCAATATAACACGAATTGAGTCTTCAATAAGTCGATTGTTGAAACCACATTCCATTAACGTCTAGTCTAGGCAATTGACCAAAGGAACAACGTTGTTTACGGCGAACATGTCTGTGTAACGATCTGCATTGACTGTAATGTGACAGTTATTTTCTTCAACGAAAAAAGAAAGACCCAATGACACCACCGACATGAAGATCACACCGCACAGTTATTGTTTGTGGATGAAGTGGTGTTTCTTAAGCCACGTGAGGGTTTTCACCTGACCAATAACCCATATTCTGTTTGTTGACGAAGTCGTTTAGCCAAAAATGGGCTTGATCATTGAAGATGATTTTGCGATGAATACGGTCATCTTTTCCCAACATTTCTAGAGCTCAAACCGAGATCTTACGTCGCTTCATATGATCGAGTGGCTTTAGTTCTTAAGTTAACTTCAAGGCCAAGATCCTTTAGCAAAATTGTGTGTGTGTGATCTTGGCGATCTCTAATTCTTGAGAACGTCGTGGAATCGATTGTTTTGTTTCGTTTGCGACGGACGCTTGAACAGCAGAAATATTCCGCGCACTTCAACCCACCCGGTGTCTCAATGGCGCGGGAACATCCGGCAGCGAAAATGTTGACTTGATTTTGTTCATTTCAATAGCTTGTCTACTGAGACGAGAATAACGACCAAAAATTGGCGTTGACGCTTTGAATACTTTCACCGAATCGGAATTGTGGCAATAAATTATAAATATCTGTAAACGTGCTTCGTTCGTTCCAACACCACTATGATGAAAATGTTGTTTTAACTGAGTGTTTTGATGTTGAAAGTTTGGTCATTACTTTAAGGTTGCGTTCAGAGTGAGAGTTAAATTTATTAAGACCCAACTGGAAAATACTTTACAAAGTACCAGAGATCTTGGTCGCAGCTTTCCACGTGTTAACTAAAAATTCATTCTATTTCTTGTTGCTATTCACTTTTTTGTTACGCCCTTTTTCGGCATTCCTCTTAATCTACGTCTTCAATTGTCCTATAAACTCCTTTCTGCGCATCAAATAATTCTTTAAGAGAATATTTGCATTCAAGCTTCCTCTGAATTAAAATATTTCCAAAAACAGCGCAACACATCTAAGAAACCCAAAAATAATTAAAAACCCTGAGGCACCCCTCACAACCTGCGTCACGCAAATTCAACAAATCCATAAAAGTACTTTTAAATTGTAATCTACTCAAACGAAAAGCGAAAAATATGATTACACTTGTCAGCGAGGCAATTGAGTGCCCCATCAACAAAAGACAGCAGAAATCCGTGAAAATTATCCACCACCACTCGTCAGTAAATTCATTTCCCGTCAACGCAATCAGATTGTTGAAATAAAAGTAAATTATTTTGATGGTTCTTCCAAGAACCACACACCTCGAAAGTTCTTTAAGTTTACGCGACCATAACAAAACAATTTGTCATCCGTTTGTTTCGAATTCATTTGACACTAAAATTGACGGAATTGTTTTCCATCACTTTCATAGTTAACGAGGATAAGGGAACTGTTGGTTGGCAGATGTCACTATCGTTCAGTTGGTCAAGGGATATCTCTTCTTTGGTAATGACAGTTTATTGATTCTCTTAGTATGTGCGAGTCGTCTTTGGGGTAGAATTGTCAGTCTGATTTATTTTCGTTTCGACAACGTATTTCCTGATAAATGGTACAAAAATTTGCAGATTTCCGGTTTCAATTTTGCAATTTTGTAGCCAACTGCTTTCATGTTAAATGTCTAAAAAAGCAGGTGGACGAAACGGAAACCACGCATCACTCGGGTCCTCGTTATCTCAGTTATCCTGATGTCCCGCAGGAACTAGAGAGAAGTGGCGGCACAATGAACCGACTCGACTCGGCTTAGTAGAGCACCTGGACAACTTGTCTCCGGCCCGGAGAATCTTCGACTCTAATCCTGCGGGACAACACAACAGAGGATGCCCACAATAAAGGTTGTGTACACAAGTTGAGAGCGATCTCAATCAACTTTCTTTTTTTTTGTTGGAGGTTTTTGTAACACTACACAGGATCACTCAGACTCAAAAACTGGTCCATTCTACTACCAGGTAGCAACCTACTTTTGCTGAAATTTCATCCTTCGGAAGACCAACAGGCGCTTCTGTGATGAGGAGCCTACATCATAATCGGGCTGGCTGGGGCCCAAGTCCACCTCGGACTGTAGCGCCCTAAGAAGAAGAAGAGGAAGAAAGGAGACCATCCGCTGGTTTCTCGAATATTTTATAGTCGTCTTCGATTGGTTCTCGTTACAAAACTTATTTGCGACACTGAACCAAATCTATGACCCTCCCAAGATTCGTCTATAAAGTCCCATCAATTGCAATGTTCTCCACCTCTCACTTGTCGCCACTGACAATTCACTCGATATCATCTGAATCCAAAAGAAATAAATCCAATTGACACAACCCCCCCCCCCCTACACTGCCTCATAACCCAACAGTCATGTGCATCTCATTTCGAACGATCCATACGTTCAATTTAAATTGATTGGGTACACTGAATTGCTTACAACAGATACAAATCCATCCAATAGAATGCGAATTAATTGAAATCATCAAAATTGTGTAACGAACTCATTTCGGCCCCTCCACTGTCTGCGGCACTCGCCGCGGCGGTGTTTCTGCGCCAAATTCGACACAGACGAAGGAGCTAATCCACTGACTCTGATTCGAATTAATTGGAACACATTTCACTGATCAAAATATTCACACCAAACATCGATACATTCATTTTTCGTGCATGTTCTTCATCCGCTTACATGAATTCATGTACGAGTAGTATCTGTCAGATGTAAGATGATTAATTACGACGAATTGAGTTGTGTTATGCGTTTCCACACCCGTGCGCTGCTGTCTCCGGGCAACAGGTTTCACATAGCCGCACTCGTCTGTCTCATGCAGTCGGCTGCGAGTATACCCGGTCTCGCGCATAGGCGAGCCTTTGTGTTCTGAAGTTCGATGCGAATTCGATTTCACTAATTGATGGCGGAGTGTTGCTGCCGCTTGTTGCTGCACACCCGAGGGAGGGGAAATTTTACAAATTGATGGCAATTTGTTGCCACATAGAACGGAGACCCCAGTGGCTGTCAGCTGGATTCATGATCTCAGCTCGAAGATAGACGCATTTGTATCGGCTTTTGTGTGCGACTTGATTGAGCGCGCTCGCTGCTGTTTATCGTATAAGGAAATGCGGTGTTGCATTCAGATGCTTAATTTGCCATTAATTGCAAAGCAGTTGTGTCACGAGTGCTGGATGTATGGTGAGTGAGTGACGGTGTAATGCGACACTGATGAGGAGACTTAATGGATACAAGATTCCGCTCGAGTGTACTATGGAACACGGAAAATGATCGTATTGTGTGATGGAGCGTGAAATACTTTGAAGGTTGGTTGAAGGACATTTGGGGTGATTTGGAGGGTTTCAGGGGTTCACTTAAAGAACCTCCGTATAGGGAACTTGAAAGGGTCTTGTTTAGAAGCACCTTATGGCGTTTTTTTTTTCTTGGATAACTCAAATTTTTGACAACAACTTCAGCACTTCCTCCCTAAATATACGTCTTCACAATCGTCCCACTAATCCTTTCGAATCTTAGCTTTAAGTTTCTTAGTTTTGAATTAGATTAAGTTGTATTTGTATTTACTACGGGGGATGTTGCCTCCACCAAAATCAAAATCTGATAAAGTACTGACATGACTGTTTCTAGAATAGCGTTTCTATGACGCAAATTGGTTAATACTATATTTGAATGGAAATAAACTACAATTTGTAACGCTAAATAGTTTAAGATGAGAACAAATAAAACTTTTCAAGAAACGGATTCAGTACAATATATTTGACTATTTGATTATAACAAATTGATGATTTTATATTTAAGTTGTAACCTTGAATGGAATTAGTAAGCACTCGTTGTCGTACAATGGTCTTTGACATGACGTTGGACTGTGATATAGTCATGTGAGTCAACAGTGTAACGTAAATAATCTAAGCAATTTCAAATGAGAGAGAAAACGACAGACACGATAACTGATTGAACCGACTCATTTGCACATGTAAATCAGCGCTTAAATAGCAATTTAAATACGAGCAATTGTCAGTGATAATCTGATGGAAGGAATAAAGGTTCCGATTTTGCACTAATGACTATGTGATTTTTTATAGGTTTTTTTTCATTAGACAAATTTGTCTTTTCTAGAAACGATCGTACTTTGTTTTATTGCCTCATATTGTGGGGTAGAAATTATCGTAAATAGTATTCCCAATTGAAAAATTCCCTCTCTTGTTTCTGTTTGGGTGATTGTCATGGAGACCACAATATGGTTCGCTGTGATATTACCTAATCCAGGGCAGTCTTTATAAGCACCCGAGGTTCCTCTTCTTCTTGCGGCCCTACAGTCCGGGGTGGACCTGGTCCTCAACCAACAACCATCTCCAGCTAGAACGATCCTTTGCTAGCTCTCGTCAATTGTTCGCTCCAAGTTGTTTGAAGTCCCTCCCCACTGGGCTGAGCCACCTTAGAAGTAGACATCCACTGTTGCGTCAATAATTTGTAGATCCGTCCATATTGGAGGCTCATTTCTGGAGTCTGAAATTTTTTTCACGTGGTGAGGAAGCTAATCCCTCGTTCAGCCCACCCAGTTGGGAGGCCAGTTCCATTTCCAATGAAGAAATCACACGCGCATATCTTTGCCAAAATCGGGTGCAGTTTTCAAAGGATTCGAAAGTTCTAGAACCGTACTACACGGTGAATATCGTATTTTTTCAGCGATTTGCGACACAGAAGGGTCAATTTTTCCGTGATTCCGAATTCAGTCACCGCAAAGAATAGTTTCTTTGCTTTCCGATCACCCTGCCGCCGAAGATGTTCTCCTTACGTGCCGACTATTGACATTGAAGTACGATCTTAATATCGTACCCTTTACAGGTTCCGTAGGCACCGTTCAAGAGGTCATAGAATTTCTCTTTGATGAAGTCTCTAGCCTCGTCAGTAGGGACCTATGCACAGCACATATGAGGTTGATGTTGTAGAATCTGCCTTAGATGTGGATTAGAGCTAGGCGATCGCTTATCGGCGTGAAGTTGAAATCGATGACTTTCGATCGTAGCCGACCTTTGCATCTTAATACGTGTTGGCTTTTGTGACAGCTGTTTACATGTCATACTCTTTTTTCTAATCAAACCTGTTCTAAATATCCGCTTGTACAATACTAAGTCAGTATATTTTATAACTAATATGCTGCTCCAAGAGTTTTTAGTGTTCTTACATTCCAGTAGCACACTCGCAAATCATTGTTTTTTTTCGCGCCATGTCGTCGTTGGGGGTCCGTTAGTGCATCCGAAGCGATTTTCTCTTCCATAACAATTTCGCGTTTTCTGCGGGCGAATTATTAATCCTCCTCACAACCATCAATCTTTCCGGCTTGAACGTTTGCTGCATACATTGCATAACCTCCCAACGGTTGCTGTAGAAGCTACATATTCAAGTGGCGGCTCCCACTTTCTAAGGGATTAAGATTCTGGCACACCCCAGAGTAAAATGCTTGCGTACGGTTGAATATTGACTGAAATTTAAGTAGAATATCGTATTATTTCCTTACTTACTTACTTAGCAGGCCTACTTCCCATGTAGGGTCTGACCCTAAGCTATCGCTGCCTTCCATCGTTGGCTCGGATTCGAAGACCCTCTTAGCTGGAGCGTTGTTGTCCGTGTGCTCGATGTGGCCGAGCCAGTGCAGTCGACGGATTTTTACCTTCCAGATATCCACATCCTGGTACAGCTCATTGAGTTCGCGGTTGTGTCTTCTCCTCCATTCGCCTTCCTCGCAGACGGGACCATATATCCGACGTAGAATTTTTCTTTCGAAGGCACCAAGAATCAGCTCCGCAATTCTGCTTAGTGTCCAGCTTTCGGCTCCATATAGCAGAACTGGCAGAATGAGAGTTTTGTAATGCATGATTTTGGTCCTTCGAGTAAGGAGTTTTGAGCCCAGTTGTTTTGACAAACCAAAGTAGCATCGGTTGCCAAGGGCGATTCTACGTCGTATCTCCACTATGATGTCGTTCGTGGAGTTCACATTTTCCCCGAGGTAGACAAGCTATCTCAAAAATGTAGCTGTCGTTTGTAATGTTTTGCCCTAGGTAGTGTGCGGCGGATCGTTTCTTGGTCGACAGCATATACTTTGTCTTATCCTCATTGACCTTAAGACCAGCTCGTTTAGCCTGTTCTTCAATCGCCGTGAAAGCTGCCACTACGGCGCGTTGGGAACACGCAACGATGTCGATGTCATCTTCGTATCCCAACAGTTTAACTGACTTGTGGAAAATAGTGCCTTCCGTGTTTGCAGCAGCCCGCCGCACTATCTTCTCCAGTACCACATTGAAGAAATCACACGACAGCGCATCTCCTTGCCGAAATCCGGTGCAGGTTTCAAACGGCTCGGAGGTCCTCGAGCCGAACTGTACGGTGCATCGCGTATGTGTTAGCGTGGTGCGACACAACCGGATCAGTTTTCTCGCGATCCCGAATTCGGCCATTGCTTCGAATAGTTTCTTGGGATGAATGCTGTCATATGCTGCTTTAAAATCGATAAATAGCTGGTGCGTTTCGATTTGAAACTCGTTGGTCTTCTCCAGGATTTGCCTTAGTGTGAAGATCTGGGCTATAGTCGATTTGCCGGGCCGGAAGCCGCACTGGTACGTGCCGATTAGTGCGGCGCAAAACCGCTTTAGACGTTCACACAGTACGCTGGACAGGATCTTAGGCGACGTTGAGCAGGGATGTACCTCTACAGTTGCTGCAGGAGGTAGGATCGCCTTTTTTTGTGGATGGGGCATATAGAGCTGGTATTCCAGTCGTCGGGCTTGCTTTCGTCTTCCCAAATTCTGCAAATGATCTGGTGCATGCTCCCTACCAGAACATTGCCAACCGGCCTTGAAGAGCTCTGAGGGTAAGCCGTCTGAGCCTGCGGCTTTGTTGTTCTTCAGCTTTTTAATGGCTGTGCCGACTTCTTCAAAGCTCGGTAGGATGACAACTTCATCAACTCAACTCCAGTCGTTGGGATTTCTTCATCACTCTCTCCTGGTCCGGCCCGCTAAGCAGCTGTTGGAAGTACTGCTTCACTATTCCCTGCGGTTCAGTAACTAGATTACCCTCACAATTTCGAAGAGCCTGGGTGCCTTTCCTAAAGCCTTTGGCCAGGTTTTTGACTTTTTTATAAAAAACCCGTATTTTTTGTTTGTCCCTAGACTCTTCAATATCCTTGAGCTGAGAGGTTGCAAAAGACCTTTTCTTCAGGCGTAAAATTTTTTTTCTCCTCCCGTCTTCTAGCCCAACACTCCTCATGCGCTGCTTTAGTTTCTCGTTGCAGCGCCTTTTGGTATGCCTCGTAGGTTGCACGTTTCTTTTGCTCATTCGGCATCATACCACGGGTTTCTTGTCAGGGGTGGTAGGTAGCCCAAAGTGGTTTCAGTCACCTCTTTGATGGCCGAGCGGCAGTGCAATCAAATATCGTTGGCGTTTATGTTCGACGTAGGCGTACCGGAGCTCTTCGTACACTCTAGCAATCTCCGGTGTGTTCAGGCGTCCAATGTGAAAATTCCTCTTTGTTGGCTAGTACAGTTTTCTGACATTGGACAACCGAGCTCTGAATCTTGGTGCTACGAGGAAATGGTCAGAGTCGACGTTTGCCCCCCTGAATGTTTGCACATCCAGAATATTTGACGCATGCTTAGCGTCAATGAGGACATGGTCGATTTGGTTGGCCGTTCGGTCGTCCGGAGATCTTTAGGTTGCTGGATTCTTTTGCGAGGGAACCTCGTGCTACTTATGACCATATTACTCGTACGTGCTGTCGCAAAGTCAGTGAGTATTATTATTATCGTATTATTTCCACCATCAGTAAATTCCATCAGTAAAATTAATTTACTCAAAAATTGAACACCATTTCTTGACAGGTTTCTTAGCTGCGGCTCCCCTAAATCGAATCCCTCTTCTAGAACTCTTCCCTTAATTCAATACATCGTTTAATGTCAGTCTCCTTCGACTTGACATCGAATATGTGAGTATTTTTCAAACTCCACAAAGGACTTCATCAACTGCTCCCATCAAGGATGGATGCTCTACATTCAATTGAAGCGTAATTGCTGTGAGTCCCCTATACATCCACGAGACACACAACACTTTATTTCCAACAAACTAAATTCAACTGAACCGCCTTCAAGCACATCCAGTGCGGAGAGTGAGAGTAAGCGACCCTCATGCACTTAGAACATCTGCAACCGTTCCGCATTCAGTAGATGGGGGGTATAAGAAAATAAAAATTGAAAAGCAATAACAGCAAATTAACCCTTACAAGTAGTAAATACCGCACAACCCTTGCGCCACGATGAAGAATGGCTAGTAGCGGGTGACACTGGCAATTACTGCGACCGATACAACAATTATCATCAATTAAAAAGCATTCGCCATCGAGTGGTGCATTGCTTCTGTTGCGTCTAATCCAGTGCAGTGCTTGTGACATTTGGTATGCGCCACCGCATGGGGGTTAGTTAGTAGTCGTTTAGCTGTCACATGGGCGTGCCTGGGATACATGATTAGAGGGTTGTTCGTAAGTCCCTTGATGGTGGTTGACAAGTTGTGGTGAAAGGAATGCACCCGATATTGCGCGGGGGATATGTTATTTGCATTTTTAAATTGCGACGGATAAAGTGCAGTAATGCCCTCTTGGTTGACGCATCCAGCAATCAGTGTCAAGTATAATCTTCAAAAGGACACAGAATTGATGGGGTAAATGTTTTTGAACAGTCCAGCTGCTTTAGGGGGATAAGTCTCCTTAACATCGCCTATAAGATCTTCTCTGCAGTTTTGTGTGAACGCCTAAAACCATTTGTGAACAAACTGATAGGTCCTTATCAGTGTGGTTTCAGGCCAGGAAAGTCGACCATAGATCAAATCTTCACACTGCGGCAGATCCTGGAGAAGACCCAAGAAATGCAGATCGACACACACCACCTATTCGTCGATTTTAAGGCCGCATATAACAGCGTGCATAGAGACGAGCTATACAGCGCCATGTCTAGTTTTGACATTCCTGCCAAACTCGTCAGACTGAGCAGGATGACGATGGAGAACTCTCGCTGCTCCATCAAGGTCGGTAACGAACTCACCGAGACCTTCAATGTCAAAAAAGCTTTTAGACAAGGCGACGCGCTGTCATGTGATTTCTTTAACATCGTTCTTGAGAAGATCGTGCAAAACTCACTGGCCAACACAAGAGGCACGGTCTTCCAAAAGTCTGTTCAAACGCTGGCATACCCGGATGACATTGACGTGATTGGACGAACACAGTGAGCCGTCAATGATGCGTTTGCTGGCATTGAAACGAAGGCGGCTAAAATGGGTCTGGCGGTAAACGAGGGCAAAACAAAGTATATAATGTCATCGAGAAAGGACGCACAACATCGACGACTTGTCTAGAACGTCACCATAGGCAGCTATAACTTTGAGGTAGTAAAGGACTTCGTCTACCTTAGTTCCGCGGTAAACAGTACAAACAACATCAGTACCGAGATCAAGCGCAGAATAACTCTTTCCAACCGCTTTTTTTTTGGGCTCAAAAGACAATTGAGTAATAGAGCCCTCTTTCGAAAGACCAAATTGACTCCGTATAAAACCTTGATCATCCCAGTCCTACTTTACGGCGCAGAGGTATGGACAATATCCCAAGCGGATGAACAGTATCTTGGTCTTTTCGAGAGAAAAGTTCTGCGCGCGATCTATGGTCCTGTTTGCGTTGATGGCATTTGGAGGAGAAGGTTCAACTACGAACTGTATGGGCTGTACAGCGACATGAGTCTGGCCAGGCGTCTACGGTTCCAACGCCTAAGGCTGCTAGGCCATGTAGAGCATATGGACAACTTAGCTTCGGCCCGAAGAGTCTTCGACTCTGAGCCTGTGGGACAACGGAACAGGGAACGTCCACGTACAAGGTGGCGCATACAAGTCGAGGGGGACCTCGGCCGGCTTGGTGTGCGAAACTGGAGACAGCTGGCGAAAGATCGGGTTGGCTGGAGATGTATGTTGAGTGAGGCCCAGGTCCACCTTGGATTGTAGCGTCCTAAGAAGATGAAGAAGAAGCTGCTTTAGTTCAAAACGGACAACTACACACAATTTTCTCTACATTGCCGTCTTTCGGCTAAAAATTCATGTATGGCATGATTGTTTTTGTTTTTTTAGTACTTTACACAGCTGTAATCTACAACACTTGAAGGTGTGTATCGGAAGATGTTATAATTTTTGCGAATGGCGTCGTACGTTAATCATATTTGATATTTATGAACTAGACAGTTGCAGTGTACAAACAGAAAAGCAATGGAGCGTGGAATATTTGTGTCGATTTTTTGGATCAATAATCGGTCACAGCGTGAATTTCGACGTCGATTTCTTAATCTTGTCGCGCCAACCGGGCATACATTCCAGCGCTTGGCTACTCGACACGAAAAGACTAGAACCGCAGGAGAACATGCAGGGCGTGGCCGCCACCGAATTGGTTGTTCGGCCAAGAATATCGCAGCTGTGGCTACCGATGTCGCTGAGAATGAAGAAACTTCAACCAGACGACGGGCAACGCAATTGGGCATCACCAGACGGAACCTGCAGCGACTTTTTACGGCCGGAATTGGCGGTGCTTGGTGAACATGCGGTTTCAACAAGACGTAACCGCACACACAGCACGAGTCGCAATAAATATTGTAAAGGAAGCGTTTCCTGGTCGTGTGTTCTGCCGTTTTGGCGATTTGACATGGCCAGCAAGATCGCCCGATTTAACCATCGGAGACTTCTTTCTTTGGGGCTATTTGAAGTCGCGCGTTTATGCCAATAAGCCTCAACAATCGCAGCCATTTTTTTCGGAGGATTTTTGGGACACTCTGGAGCACTCAAACTCAAAACTGGTCCATTGTACTGCCAGGTAGCAACCTACTCCAGTGCCGTTAATTTGATCCCAACGGCAAATGGTGACTGGACCAGATTTGAAAAACCGGATAAAAGCGTATTAACTTTGCTTTCACTGGGATTCGAACCTGGAACCCCTTTACCTTAGGGCAGACACTTAACCAACTGCGCCATCCAGCCGTTTAACGGCAAATAGTGACTGGACCAGATTCGATTTCACTGGGATTCGAACCTGGGATCCCTCGAACCTAGGGCAGGCATATAATCAACTGCGCCATCCAGTCGTAGTCCTTAAGGAGAATATTCGACAGGAATGCGGACAGTTATCACCAGAAATCTTGTGGAAAATCATGGAAAATGCAATAAAACGAGCACAAATGTGTATCAACACTGGCGGACATCATCCTTTCCACTTCGCAGAAAAAATTGTAAAGGTCCAAATAAAAATTTCCATCACTAACTGGGCGCCGTGGCGTGGTGGGTATATACGTTCACTCCTACGCTCGAGGTTTAAGGTTCGAATCTCGAAAAAAAAACATCTATAATTTTTTCACGGCTCCATCCAGAGTATAACTGAGCTTCTCAATCTCGCCATTCAAAGTCGCCATTAAGCAGTAGGTCCCCTCCACTCGTGAGATAACAATAGGACGCACAACACGAGTGGTTGCTTAGAAACTAGGCCCAGGTCCACCTCGGAGTGTAGCGTCGCCATTATTATTATTATGTTGTGGAAGTTACTCGCCGCGATGGGGTGAGAAACACCGCAGTGCGCGAGGAATTCAATGTCGGGCAGCTGCTCCTTCAAACAGAAAGGGCTGTACTTCGATGGTTTGGTCACGTGGCACGAATGTCCCCAGCATTACGACTTCTGAGTCGTGCCTTGAATGCGATTCCATCAGGTTGGCGACCGCTTGGCAGATTCAGGACGAGATGGTTGGATCAAGTCCAAAAACTCGCCTGGTTGCGCTTGGGCATAGCTCCTGATGAGTTGGAGTCGATGGCGGAGGATCTAGTGGGCTGGAGATCTCTCGTCCATGCATTGCCCCGCGACCCCTTTAGTGGAACACGTAGTTCACGGAAAATGATGATGAAAGTAAACTTTCGTTCATCTCATGACAAAGTAATAGACTCGTCTCAAATAACTTCTGTAAGAGTTGTATGGATATTCTCCACCTTCTCTATACGTGCCCGGTTTTTTGGCGTCACTCAGAACTCTGAAATTGAGAGGCAATTTCAACAATCCTTGCAACCTCAACGAGGTACTCGTTAAAAGTATACTTCGCTTCATTGAAAGCTCTAAATGGATGTCCATATGCCACCACAGATGACCTACTTTGTTCTAAGTGCGTCTACCCTAAAGGGCGATAAACTGTACAACATTCCAACTTATTGTACGCGCATAGGTTTTTCGTTTCCTCGGGACTTTCCTCCTGATTCGGAAAAAACAATACATTATTGTCTATCAAAAGTACTTTCAGTTGACAGACGATTGCATTTGTCCTCTTTATTGCAAATAAAAATTACGAGTTAGGGGAGAATAAAAATACGAATGATTTTATTCTTTGTCGTGATGCAGTTTTGAACAAGTGTTCTTCCCCACATTGTAAATAAAACGAACAGCATATGTGCGCGGCAATTTTGTGTGAATATCACAAAGCCATCAACGCGATGTCTTCGATACTTCATTCAGAAATGATTTCACTTTGTGGAATACCCGATAATTTATTGATTGGCCATGCTCTTCATAAACTTATTTACGATACTAATAAATTCAGAAAAATGTATCGACAATTAATCATTTTGAAAATCTAAAGACTCTTCAACTAAAAATTGTAGTTTGTGAAGTTGTTGAAACTTTTCTGTAAGCATGAGCTACCCTTTTTATTTGGCGTTCCGTTTATGTTAAAGTTATAATGGGGAAACTGAACAGCATTGCTTTTATAACTACTTAATTTTATTCATCGCTTGAGGTAATAAAGTGAAATAGGATTCAAAAACCGATACGCAGTTGATTTAATGTTTTGTTTGTCTTTTATTTACATTCGTGTGGATTTTTGCGCCCATTAAGCATCTCACTTCATGTAGCCGAGCCAGTTTCAGTCCAGGGTGGACTTGGGACTAGCTTCTCAGCAACCACTCGTGTTGTGCATGCTATTGTTCTCCCACAAGTGGAGCGGACCTTTAGTTTCATGCTAGATTGAGAAGCTTTTTCTAGACAATTACACTCTTTGAGCATTGTCAGTGACTCGAAAGAGGTGGAGCCGTGAACAACTTTTTTTTTAATTGTTTGTCTGTTCTGGAATTGGAACCTAGACTTGAAAGTCTAGTGTGCATGGGTCGACGCACCAGCCCACACGGCTACGGCGCCCACATTCGCAAATAGCCGGGCATAAATTTGACAAGTCATAATGCCCCACAAGTTGTCAATTGGGTTACAATCTGGAGAACGTACCGAACGCCCCAATAAACAATTGTTAGGGGCCCAAAAACAGTCCACACTTTCACGACTAACTTAGTATGCGGCATTATTTTGCTGGAAGACATGCAGAACCCTGAGATATTGTCTCAAATAAAGAACAAAGTTCTCTTCCAAAATATGGAAAATATTATTCGTTTTGGTGGAAGTGAAGTCAAGAGGGACCTTACGGAGTATATACAAATTCCTCCATATCATGAAACTTTCAGCGCCGAAGTTCCTCTTGGAGAAAAGTCTTGGTCCCTTCCGCAAAACATGCCAATAACATGGTCAATAAAGCTAAAAATAATCTATAAAAAAATTTAAGATTAAGACATTTCAAATGTTACAGTACAAAGTTACTTACAGTGCCAAAGCTAGTTCGTAGCCAAACCGATATTTCCAGAGACTATAGTAATTATCGAAAAAATGCGTCTAGTCTATTTTACTTAACTTATCTTTGCCCAAACTTATTCTTCTTCCTTGTGTTTGTGTTTTCTGAAATCGTCGTTTTTTTAAGTGGTGAGCAAGTTAACCCCACGCACAACCTCCAACTGGGAGGACAGGTCCATTTATTTAGCCCCCGGACAAAGGGGTATGAAAGGATCCGGTGTCGGTAGCCTCTTGCAGGCTGTGAGCGCCGCCGTTGGCCCTAAGAGAAGGGCTCATCCGACGCCATCTCTATTCCAGAGTCCCGACGTTACCATGGAAACCAGGTAGCTCCTGCTGACTGGAGTTGTGGATACCGCCGTTGGCCAATCAGTTGATCAGCTCCTCCGCCGCCATCCTAAAAAGTGTGATGAGCCCTAGTATACTCACACTCCTCCTCTTTCGTTTGCAACCGCCCAGACGTCCCACGAGGGTTGGTTACCCCATCTTCTGTCGAAGATTGTATTCTCTTGGATTTCCCACGGGGAGGTGAGAGTAAGAGTTCGTTAATAGAGGCTAGGTGCAGACGCTTGTGTCTGCATGCTTCGCCTGTTAACGCCTCGAAATTCCTGCTGGAGACATACTATTTATTATTTTGTTGAAATTCATAGTTTTAAAAAGCTAAATAAGAACATTAAAAAAATAATGAATGTGCGCCGTGGCGTAGTGGTGCATCAACTCCTATGTTTAAGGTCGATCCTATTCACTTATTTAAGGTGGCGCTACAGTCCGGGGTGGACCTGGGCCTCAACCAACAAGCGTCTCCAACCAGCTCGATCTTTAACTAGGTGCCTCCAGTTTCGCCAGCACAGTTGGTTGAAGTCCCTTTCCACTTGCGTGCGCCAACTGAGTCGCGGTCTTCCTCTACTGCGCCGTCCCTCGGGGGTGGACTCGAAGACTTTCTGGGCCGGAGCATTGGTTTCCATTCGCTCTATATGACCTAGCCATCTCAATCGTTGTATCTTCATCCTTCTGGCTAAGTCAATGTCGCTGAACAGCTCGTACAGTTCGTTGTTGTATCTTCTCCTCCACTCACCCTCTATGCAGACGGGACCGAAAATCACCCGAAGAATTTTCCTCTCGAAGCAACCAAGAGCAATCTCATCCGCTTTTGACAAAGTCCATGCTTCTGCGCCATATAGCAGGACTGGGACGATTAAGGTGTTGTACAGTGTTACCTTGGTTGTTCCAAAGAAGCAGCGATTAGCAAGAGTTATTCTTCGTTTGATTTCAGCGCTGGTTTCATTGTCTGAGTTAATAGCGGTGCCTAGGTAGACAAAGTCCTTGACTACCTCAAAGTTATATCTGTCTGCTGTGACGTTCTGTCCGAGACGTCGGTGTTGGGCGTCCTTTCTGGTTGACAGCATATACTTGGTCTTGCCCTCATTTACCGTTAAACCCATCTTCGCGGCCTCCGTGGGAATACTCACAAAAGTGTCATTGACATCGCGCTGTGTTCTTCCAATTATGTATGTCAATATCGTCGGCACATGCAAGTAGTTGGACGGACTTTCTGAAAGATGTGCCTCTGGTGTTGGCGTGCGTGTTTCAATTCAACAATTCTTTCAAGAATGATGTTGAAGAAGTCGCATGACAGCGTGTCGCCTTGTCTGAATCCTTTTTTGACATCAAAGGTCTCGGTTAAGTCTTTACCGAACTTAATGGAGCAGCGTGCATTCTCCATCGTCATCCTACACAAACGGACAAGTTTGGCAGAGATGTCAAAACTAGACATTGCTCTGTATAGCTCGTTTCTATAGATGCTGTCATACGCGGCCTTAAAATCGATGAAAAGGTGGTGGGTATCGATTTGCTGTTTCTGGGTTTTTTCCAAGATCTGCCTCAGTGTGAATATTTGGTCGATGGTGGATTTCCTGGCCTAAAGCCACACTGGTATGAACCGACCAGGTTGTTGACGAATGGCTTTAGGCGTTCACACAAGACGGCAGATAAGATTTTATAGGCAATGTTCAGAAGACTGATTTCTCTATAGTTGGCGCATTTCAGAGGGTCTCCTTTTTTGTGGATCCCAGTCACACTAAGTTTTATTTTTACAACACTTCTCTGCCATTGTCAGCTGACAACGTTCAGAAAGTGTAGCTGACATGAAGAGCTGCTCAAACTTTGCCTTTCGAAGTCGGCATAAAAATGCATCTCCGCTGTACTAGCGAGGGAAGCACAGCTAGAGATGTTGCTTCTAGAAGCTATTCCCAAATCCAGCCCAGTCTGCAGGTTCACCTAAAGAAAGGAACGGAATAGCTACTTGTTTTGAAACTCCACTACCTGAGTATTAAATAAAAAAATTGTGTCACGGGTATACATACTTGCCTGTTGTAACGCGTTCCGGTGTTGACTATCTTGCCTAAAATTCAAAAATTTCTGAATGTCATCTGCAATGTGATTCAGAGTGAATAGCGACTAAAAGTGTTATCAAAAACTTTCTCGTTGATATAAATCTCTTAACACTCGGAAGAAAAGTGATAATTGACAAAAGTGTGAGAACTCTGTCTTATTCAAATAGAGATTTGTCCATTTTTATAAAATCTTTAAGACTAATTTTTGACATTCACACCTGGCAATGCTGTAAGATGGGATAAGGAGGTTAGCATATCAAAACCTATTCGAGTTCTGTTAATTTTAAGCTTTTAGTGCTACAATTTTACGCTTAAAGTGGTTAAAAACCGGTTCCATGTCTTCCAACAATTTAATTTGGAAACTATGGGACCTTATGAGCTCTAATATTGCGAACACTGTAATTTTTTTACAAAACTTTTTTTAAGTGTAAAAATATTTCTCAAAAGATCAACATTTTTTGTTAACCCAAAATTGATTTCACCCCACAAGTTGCATCAAATAAGGACGCGGAAATTGCAAGAAAAGTTATACCAATCAGCTACAGAGGTTCTTCCACACCCATTCAAACCAAACAACCCTTCCTAACCAAACCATTTTCATTTTATTTTTCAGATCTTGATTAGAGTCCTTAGCCACCGTCTACCAAGTGCCTTAAACCCACAAAACTATAGACAATCAATACCATCGGACCACAGATCACCATCAGATGTTGCATTAGAATCTCTCAAAGCAACTGAAAGCAACATCAATGTCGTTCAAAAGAAAATATTATCGTGCAGTGTAAAGTGTGTCAGAATATTTTTAGCTTCCTTTTTGTTTTTGAATCGGTCTGAAACTCAAATGTGATTGTTTCGAGTACAAATAGATTAAGATCCGACAGTTTTCGAGAACCAAAATCAACACGAGTTATCGAGTGAACATCTATCAGAACGTTCAAACAGCTTTTCAAAATCCCCACAAAAACGCCGCTCAAATGGCAACGAATTGTGAACTCATGGATTCCCTCAAACATGAGAAATTTAGCCGTCCGGAGGCGGCGGCGGAGGCAGTAGAGTCAATGGACATCGAGAGCAACATCCACGGCCCTCACGAGATGATTATGGCACAGAATTCAGCAGACGGGAGGCCCGTGCCAGTTGTCCTTGCCGACGATTTATTCGAGAAAGTTTTCGAAGAGTCCATGGCCGATCTGGAGCAAGACGGTTACGAGTCGGACTCGGAGAGCGGTACCGAGGAGCCGTCGACCAGCGAGGGCCGCAGTCGTCCGGTGTTCTTCTCGCACTATCGGCGCAGCAATTCCATCGAGTGCGCCAGCAGCAGTGACAGTGACAACGATGATCAATCGGATGCACTGATCTTAGCCACCAACTTCTCAACGTACATCATGCCACAGGATTCGATGGGCACCGACTGCATGCCGCCGCGTCCTTTTCTGCTCCCATTCACCGAGAGGCGGCGCCTGTCGCAGTGCAAGGAGGAGGACGAAGAGGATGGTGACAAAATGTCACCGCAACCGAACTCGGAGTTCAAGTTGGAGAAGTCATCGTTGCCCACGCCACCACCCCCACCACCAATGCCACCGAAAGACGCTGGTGACGCCGAACGATTCCGTGAACTCGAACGATTGCGCCAGCAATTCATGCAGAAGATTGACCTTATCGCATCCATAACCCCGGGCGTTGCGGACAGACGGTCCCCGACACCTCCGCCACCGCCCCCACCAGCGCCAGCGATCTTACCCCCAGCAGTGATGGCACAACTCCTCCCTCTCAAAGAGGAACCTCTGAAAATATCGCCAGTCGTCGAGGTTATCCCCCCTCTGCTGAAGGAGAAGGAAACCGAGTCCTCTTTCAAGACACCCAGCCCAGAGAAGACCGTCTACAGGGGGAAGTTCACCGTGACCAAGGCCCTGGAGACCCCCGACATACTCCGACTGAAGCCTGAAGCTGAGCAGTTGAAGGATGCCGATGCAAAGTCGAATGCGCACACAATTAGTTTCCCTTGCAGTTCGGGTGGTTATTCCTCAGTGCAGACCCTCTTTGGGCAACGAAACTCCGGAAAGTATCCGCATTTAGATAGAAAGTTTTTCGACACTTCACTGGTTGAAGTTCGTTCGCCAGCGATCAGCACCAGTTCGCTGGAAAACTGTGATAATAACTCAATGACCTCTGGACGCGGATTCATAAATCATCTGGATGAGGTTTGGATCAGACGACCAGTGTCTCCCGCATCGATTAAGGATGACACAACCACAGCTGCCTCGGAAGAGGATGTAAGTAAATTCGCAGAGAATATTTATTTAGGGATTTTATTTTCTTCTTTAAGTGCAAATGTTTGAGGTTATCAGGGATGATGTGGTATTCTAAGATTTTTGGTGAGTAGCAAGAGCCAGTTTAAGGGACAACGCGTCTCATGTTTGTGAGCTCAAAATGTATATACCGGCAATGATTGTCGAAGATTAAAAAAAAGAAGCCTTGACTCTGGCATAAATGTTCTTTGAGTAATGGAATTTAAAAATATTATACTCTACCATTTTTTTTATTGATGGTACAGCGAATTCGTATTTAAAAAATGTCGAATTCAGGCAAAGGCATTCAATCAGGAGAACTTTGTCATAAACAGTAATTTTACCAGACCGTAACAGTTATAAGTTTCACCTTAAAAGTTCACTTTTTTCTTATTGTTTCGCTCCGAAATAAAAGTTATTTTTTGATTTCTATTTCTAGTTCTCGACTTTTTTTTCGGTCAACAATTTTTATGGTGTAAATTATTGTATATAATAAAAAAAATAAAAGTCATTCAATGATTTTTATTTTCCCGAATCTTTAAGCCCTGTCAGAAAGTCGATAACATTTGTCGATACCTTATATAGACTGGGAGCTATAATGATGAAACAATTTTTTTTTAATTAATACGTTTTACTTATTTATTAAGTATTAAAATTCAATAACAAAAAATCACAAAAAAATAGGTTTCAATGAGTACATTCGTTTAAAATTCTTTCGAGCATTCCAGGTTCTACATTTCTACATTTAAATTGAAATCGACACAAAATTAAATTTCGTGTTCTACAATTCACTTTTATCAATATCGATTTAAATTTTTTTTAATTAAATCGACGTGAATTTCCGTATTCCACATTTCGATTTCATTGATTTTTGGGTGAATTAAATTCGACCAGGAGTGGCGTAGTGGGTAGGTGCGTCGACTCCTACGCTCGGTTCGATTCCCGAAAAAAAAACACTAAACATTTTTTCACGGCTCCATCTCTTTCGAGTCACTGACAATGCTCAGAGTATAAATATCTAGAAAAAGCTTCTCAGTCTCGCCGTTCGGAGTCGGCATTGAACTGTAGGTTCCCTCCACTCGTGAGAGAACAATAGCACGCATAACACGAGTGGTTGCTGAGAAGCAAGGCCCAAGTCCACCTCGGACTGTAGCGCCGCCATTGTTATTATTATTAAATTCGACCAGATCTCGGTAGTGTGAATTATGAAATTTCTGTATACATATCTATTTATTTGAAATGAAATAGATATTTATTTATTTTTAAAAATAATTTCGTAAAATTGTTACCATCGCATTGACTAAAAAATATACTTTTCTGTTTAAAGAGAAGCTTTGGATGATGATGAGGTTGCTACATTCTCATGTGTATCACATCAACGCAGCTATGACTCCAGGAATGCTTAAATTTTCCAAAAAAATATCGTTTGGATATAAGTATTTCTCTCTCTTGCCAACATCGTCCCATGCCAACATCGCTATCTTTGTCAACAGATCGTTCGAAGTTTCCTTCTGCCAGAAAACGTAGGGAATTTGATGATTTTGATAATTGCGACGCAACAGTTTCCTAACAACATTCGGAAGGCTTCTTTATTCACCAGATAATGTGATGCAAATCTTAATCGAACAATAAATTGTGAGTTAGTTAATTTTTGGTTGCAAAATTGTAGGAGGAACCTAGCTGATAGTCTTACAGTGGAACTTCTCTAACTCGAACTTTTATCGTTCCATTTTTTAGATATTGTTTGCTCCCTAACTCGAATTTCTATAACTCGAACTACTCGAAGAGATATTTCAACTGTAACTCGAATTTTTCGGCGAATTTACTCACTGAACTACCTTTTTTTCGGAAGCGTAAAAGGGGAAGTCCCTATTGTTATATAAATTCCGTATTCAATTGGTTTTTCTCGTGTGCGGAAGAGACTGAGTGCAGAATTAATGTTCTTGACAATATCTATAAGTTATTTAATTATAATTAGTAAAAGATTTTGTAGAAAAAAAAAAATACAGAATTTTTTTTAAATAAACGAATAATTTTATTTCCTTATATTTTGCGTATTTTCTATAACTCGAAGATTTCATAACTCTTATTTTTTTGGCCCTTGAAATTCGATTTAGGGAAGTTCCACAGTACATACTGTAGGACCCAAAACTAAATCATACAAATTTTTAAGATCCGACATCTTTATGTCGCTCCTTTGAGCGAAGAAAATCGAAAAACGGTATGAAGCAAAGCCGGGATGCTTTAGTTTTGGTCAACACTGTATATTGTAGATATGTACATACATAGTATATACATACATAAACAGAGCAGGTGCTCCAAGCTCTCGCTAACCTCTGTCGCTTGCAGTTCCTGCACATGTAGGAGGAAACCAGGCCAAGTTTACGAGCATGGTAGCCTACGAGACAGTGGCGCGTAACGTACGGAACACTAACAACGGACAACTTGTTTTTAATGTCTTTCAGATGAAACGCGATCTATGGTCCAGTCGGGGTGGACCTGGACCTCAACCAGCAAACCTCTCCAGCTAGTACGATCTTTAGCTAATAGTCCCCACCAACGCACACAAGTTTTGTTGAGGTCCTTCTCCACTTGCCTCGTCAATGAAATGTTAATTTTCTGTTGTGTAAAAATATCAGCGTCTACTTGCGACCAAAGCAATTTCCATATAAATAAGGTGTCGAAATCTGAGAATTTCGCAGATCGCAGTTCATGTGTAGATCTAAATCCGAAAAAGAATAATTTTATGAAAAGTTGATTTAAGACCCCATAGAGCAATTTTTATTCTTAAGGGTTCAACACAAAGCGTATGTTATATAATTTAAGTATTCAATGCAGTCTATATTTTGACAGTATATTGATGTCACACAAGCACTCTTTTAGTTCTACAGCCCGAGGGGATCCCATAAATTGCGGCTAACAAGTAGGAGGAGGTTTAGCTTCAATTGTATGTCCGAAAACTGAAGCCTTAGTGTTCATAAATACGAGTAAATCTCTTAGAGAACTCATCCGTCTATTCTCAACTAGGAATATTCTGGTGTACAGCTTGTACACTAAAGTAAGAATGAGGGATAAACTTGGAATTTTCATAAAGATATGATGCATATTGAAGCTCTTGAATCCCGGGTAATCTCATGAGGACCCCAGTACCCACATTTTCGGGTACTACCCAGTAGCTTAATGTTGGTAAGGTAGTGAATACCCGCTATCCCTCTACCAGCGGTATGTGTCCCTGCATATTATGGCGATTGCTCAAGAACGAGGTCATCATCTTTCAAATTCCATATAATCTGGCTTACCGCCTTAACAGTCTGACTGAGAAAAATGTCTTTTCAACTTTGGACAGTAAGTACAAACTACAATACCTGCCAAAATAGCAATCAGCGTCTCCTTGAGCAACATCATCCACTTCCCTTAATTCGGCTTCCAAGAGAACAATGGCAAATCCAAAACTAAACTACAGCACTTAACTTTTACAGCAGCTGTTAACAGCCAAAAAACGATGAAGTACGGCACAGAATGTGAATACCGAATCAGGGTCACAGTGCTTTCGCCTTGTGATACAAATTCAAATTTTTTGCTTAATTTATTCCAAGTTCAATGACGATTGTGCTTTAACTTCGCCACATCCACTGAGTGAACCGGTTTCGAGTTGTATTTTCGATTCGAAAAAGCAGATGACATCAGGACGATGACTGCTGCCCAAGAACGTAGTTAGAATGTGCGACACAATTGTGTTTAAGGTTATCTTTTGGTCTTCTGAAGAGATATGGTGCTCTGAGGGGTGGAAAAATTTCCATGGTGAGGTCATAGAACAGAGAATGTTCCTCTTTGAGAATTAAGCTTGGACGCTCTGGTTACTTATGATTTTAATCAACCATAATGTCAGAGGTTCGGAGTGAAGGTCCATAGTAAGAGTATGAGGAGTGCATTCAGTGATTTCTGACGAGTTTAAGTTCTTTCTATGGGTATTCATCATTTTGCATGCTTATTCCACGACTATAATGATGCCTTAGATTACAAATTCACCCATCAGTGGATTATAATTTCAAATTCGTGAATTGTGGTGGGATCCAATAGGAGCTGCATCTCAGCTGCTAGATACAAAAAAAAGACTGTAATCCTGATAACCAACAGAATAATTAGAAAAGTAATTATTCATCTAATCAATTTCAAGAAGTATTGGAACAATAAATTTCCGAATGTAAATGTAGACGCTGAATAATTCATGAACAGCCACTAATCAGTCGTTTGCAGGGCAAGAGTTTCTCGCGAATTAATCGATTCTTTTGAAACCTCATTTGAATGACAAAACAGTCTGAAAGATTTAATAAGAACGCTGCGCCAATAATAGATTTTCTTACAGAAAATGATTCTTGCTGTTTTTGTTTGATATTATCCATCCCTCGTGGATGAAGTACTTCAAGCAATATTCTCATCATCATCAGCACTTCGATCGTGATCCGGTCCTGGACTCCTTCAACAAGTCTTTGCACCGATACCGATGGTGAGCCGATGTCATCCAGTTGGGTATCCCTAAGCTCCGAGCGTCATGAACTAAGCTATCTTTCCATCGGAAGCAAGGTCCTTTCCGTCGCCTTCATACATGTATAAGGGGCCTTGCTAGCTGACATCCCTCCGCCTATACGGACTAGGTGCGCAGCTCACCGAAGTCTATAGAGGTCCATTTTTGTGACAATATCTGGTAGATAACGCACAAATCATGTTTGTAACGTCTCCGGAAGTGCTCTTCCTGACCTGTCGGGGCAACAATTCTTAAGATCTTCCTCTCAAAAGCTGCTAAGTGTTTTTTCTGAGCACACATGTCTCGGTAAGACCGTAGTCTTGCACAGCAGTAACCTCGAATTGATGGTTAGGTTTAGGATTTGAAGAACCTTGACTTCCGAGGCGTGCCTTGAATGCGATTCCATCAGGTATGCGACCGCTTGGCAGACCCAGGACGAGATGCTTGGACCAAATCCAAAAACCCGCCTGGTTGCGCTTGGGCATAGCTCCTGGTGAGTTAGAGTCGATGGCGGAGGATCAAGTGACCTAGAGATCTCTCGTGCATGCATGCATTCCCCCGCAACTCCTTTAGTGGAACATACGGGTCACTAAAAATGATGATAATGATGATGATGAGAGTCTTGACAGGCTGTAGTAGGTTTTGTTTAATTTGAGCACCTTCCCGCGTTTTTCATGCTCCATATTCTTATCGATCACTACTTTTGACCCAAGCTAGCTGAAGAATTGGACTGCAAATTCATGTTCAGCTATCCTGTGGTTTTGACCAAACTCTAGGTATTTTTCTCGCAGATGTGGCCACCATATAATTCGTCTTTCTTTCATTTATGTGGGGCCAAAAGATTGTGAAGCCCCAGTTATGTGCCGCCCATTCAATCTGGGTTAGGGATTCCTGTACAGTGAGTGCGAATCTTCCGATGATGTCTGTTTCCTCTGCCTTAGCGGGTATCCGGCTGGACTAGGGGACTATAGGTCCTCTTGTTGACGTACCAGAGTCTCGAATAGCTTCCTCCAACGCCAGGTAAAGAGGCCAGCCCGTCTCCTTATCGGAGTCCGTCTATTTTTACTTGGGTCGTGGTGAGCCTACACAGGCGTGTCAATTTATTTCGGATGCCGGATTCTATCATGGCTTTGTATAATTCTACCCTGAATATGCTAACGTAGACGGCTTTAAAATCTGTAATTTAAAATTCCAAGTCACATTGATTAGCGCAAGGGGTACCAGTTTTCAAAGGATAGAGGAAAGTATTTTATAGAAGGTACTCAACAAAGTTATACTCCTATAATTGCTGCACATTGTGACATCTCCTTTCTTTTGAATGGAGACTATTTTGCCATTAAGCCAGTCTTCTGGCATCTCTTTATGCTCCCATCTCTTCATGGCTACGACTCCGGAGGCTTTGTTTTGTTTCAATCGACTCTTTGTACATCTTCCATGGTGGCGGTTTTCTCCTTGCATTGGTAAAGCTCCAATTCCTCGATGAGCTGACCATTTAGCAATTCATTAAAGTGTCCATCACTCCAGAATGCCTTCTTTGTCCTTAGAATATGTGCAGCGAGGTGGATGCACGAACTATTTGGTAGCGTTCTTCGCTCTCTATAATAATAATAATATTTGGCGACGCTACAGTCCGAGGTGGACATGGGCCTAGCTTCTCAGCAACCATTCGTGTTGTGCGTGCTATTGTTCTCTCACGAGTGGAGAGGACCTACAGTTTAGAGCCGACTCCGAAAGGCGATTTTGAGGAGCTTTTTTTCTTGACAGTTATACTCTTTGACCATTGTCAGTGACTCGAAAGATGTGGAGCCGTGAAAAAATGTTAGATGCTTTGTTCGAGAATCGAATCTTAGACCTCGAGCGTAGGAGTCGACGCACCTACCCACTACTTCTTCGCTCTCTACATCTTTTTATTTCATAGATCCGATTTGTTTCCCATTTTTGCTTGGATGATACTGGCCTTAAGTGCTAGAATCGTTTCCGGATTGTTGGCATTGTATCAGTCCTTCACTGTTCCCCACAAAAAAAAGTCCAAAGATGTCAAGTCGCAGCTCCGAGGCAGTCAATTGACATCGCCAAGACGGCTAATAACACGATTTGGGTATTTGGTGCGCAAAAGATCGATTGTGGCATGGGTTGTGTGGCATGGCGCGCCATACTGCATGAACCAGATGTCGTCCAAATCCATGTCTTCAGTTTCAGTAAAAGAAAGTCGGTTAACTTGGCTCTGTAACGGCCACCGTTGACCAAAACGATGTTCCCAGCCTCATTTTCGAAAAAAATGGTCCAACGATGCCACAAATCCACAATCCACTCTGTGGATGCATTGGCTTCTGGACAATAACGTGCGGCTCTGGGCTTTCCGAGCCCCAGATGCGGCAATTTTGTTTGTTAA
This sequence comes from Myathropa florea, assembly GCA_930367185.1. Classification (NCBI taxonomy): domain Eukaryota; kingdom Metazoa; phylum Arthropoda; class Insecta; order Diptera; family Syrphidae; genus Myathropa; species Myathropa florea. The sequence continues at coordinate 35,977,874 of OV884004.1, read as the reverse complement.
CATAGCCGCCGAAATGAAAATACGCCTCGTCAGAAAAGATGATTTTTGGCCCAAAATCGTCCCAAACGAAGCGGATGGTCGAGCGTCTTCAATTACTGAGTCAATTGGTCCTTGTAAGCGAATAATCGGAAATCTTTGTGCAGAATTCTCCTCAGGCTAGTGCGTGAAATGTTGAGCTGTTGAGATCGATGGCGACTTGATGTTCGTGAATTGAGTTTCACACTCTCGGCAGCCACATTCTCATCTGTGCGCACCGTACGATGACGGGGACCATGGGTATTGTCCACTAGCATTTTTATTATTATTATTATTATTATGGTTGAGGGTATATTGCACCGCGACCTTTAAGATCAATTGTGCCCTCTTTCAATACCTTAGCACAATTACGAGTTCCCCTCAAATGCAGTTCTTTTCAGAGTTGTATTGAGGGTAATGGACTCCTATTGCGCATAGGTAAAGAAATTTGTTCTAGAGTATTCTCTCTAAGCCAGTTTCCTTCAGGAATCTGAGAATGAGAGATGGTTCTAGTGATTGCATTTCTTCTTCTGATAGTAGGTACTTGCCCAGACTTTTTTTTTCTTTTGTGGGCTAGTGCCTTATAAAATCCCAGTTTGTGTTCTGGAATTTCATTAAATTCTCCACAAAAAAAAAATTCAATCCGGTTCCTTCTTTCTAATTCCCTGAATTCTTCTCTGGCCTATGTTTCTGATTCTCCTTTCCTTGCCAGGGAGTCGGCCATTTCATTGCCTTCTAAGAAAGAAATAAATACAATAAAGGTTTTTAAAAAAAAGAAAAAAATTAACATGGCATTTTGCCGTCTGTTTGAGTAAGATTGACATAGCATCAAAAATATATAAATATATAGAAAAAGTGTATAATTCATAATTCTTATAGTTTGCACAAATTTTATGCGACGTATATGTAAAACAACACCAAAAGAAGCAACTAGTTAAAGCTATTTCGGTAATTCAATGCATGATTGCAAAATCGGTAAAGTACATTCCAGCCCAACCCTCCATTAAGTATGTGCTTGGTTTCATCAAGTGTGAGAGATCCTTTAAAGAAGTAAAGGAAACGTAGTTCTGACAAAATGGGACAAACTGCGATAAAGTGATATATATCTTCAACTTCGTTGCGATTACAAAGGGTGCATACAGAGTGGAGATCATTTCTGTGCGGGATGTAATTAAGTCGTAAAAGTTCTGTCCTCGCTCTAAATATTAAGCCTATTTTACTGGTTGTATGCTTATTATTAAAATAGCTATTGGTACCAAGGAAATGATTTAGGGCTTTATAAACATGTCTCGATGTGGAGAGTTGTGCTCTGCTTAAAGATTGTTCGTACATATAATCGTCGTGTTTTCTTATGCACTCATAGAACTTGTCTTTCCATTCACAGGCATTAGACTCTGTGAGACCTAGCACTATGTTATGTGAAGAGGCAAGTTCATTCCATTCTTTGATCGGCGTAAGGTTAAGTTGCAAAGCGATCTTGAGTAACCTCTTTTGAAGGTTATTGTTTGGCCTGTTCATTATCTTCCCTAAGTAATCTGCATTTGCTTTTAAGTTCCGTAGATATATTTGAGGTAGACCTGATTCGAGGTGTATTGCGTAAGTGGGTGTTGATGCAGGAAGTTTGAAGATGCGCTTAAAGAAGTACCGCTGAACCATTTCACATTCCTCAAAGTATTTGCATCCAAAAACTTGGTTCGCATAGCAAAGGCAAGAGTTAATAGTGGCATTGAAAACCTGGAACTTTGATACGCTATCGACTCGTTGATTGCCAAAAAATTGTTTCCATAAACGGTTGATAGCTGCTTTTGCAGCAACTGCTTTCTCATGAGCATGTGGTTGGATGTCTAGATTTGACGTAATAAGAAAACCTAGGTAATTAAATTTTTTAACAACTTCGAGTGTCTCGCCTTCAAAAGTCCAACTTTCTCGTAATGTTCTATTACTTCGGCCAGAGCCGAAAACCATAATTTTTGATTTAGAAGTGTTAACCTTAAGGTTCCAAAGGTCGCAGTAGCATTTTAGTTTGACTATTTGCAACTGGAGAGTAGTCGGGTTATCAGCCAAAATAACTAAATCATCCGCATACATAAGAACCTTGACCTCCAGACCTCCCATTCTAACTCCACCTGGTAAAAAGTTTGTTATGTCGTCGATATAAAGGGAAAATAAGAGCGGACTAAGTACACAACCTTGCGGAACTCCTGTGCTAGTATCAAAAAAATCTGATAAGACACTTCCATTCCACACTGTGGCAGACGTTTGTGTAATGAGTTCTCTATAAATCCTTAAGAACTTGCTTGAAAGACCAATAGTTGATAATTTATACAGTAGTGAGTTCCTGTTTACTGTGTCGAAGGCAGCCCTAAAGTCTACAAAAAAAGCATATAGCCTTTTTCCTCTTTCCTTAAATCTATTCACAATGGATGTAAGAGCAAAAATTTGATCCACAGTAGAGAACCCGGATCGGAAACCTGCTTGGAAAATACTGAATTTATTATTCGTCTCCACCCAAATCGTCAACCTATGGTATAGAATTTGTGTGAAAACTTTCCTAAACGTGCATAGAAGGGAAATGCCTCTGTAATTTTCGGGTAACATGCTATCTCCTTTTTTAAAAAGAGCGACTATCACTGACTTCAAAAAAATCTCTGGTATTAGTTCTTGATCCAAAATTCGGTTATAAAGAAGTAGTAAGATTTCTAGAATAGCTGGAGTGAAATGTTTTATAAACTCGGCTGGAATACCGTCCACACCAGGAGATTTATTATTTTTAATCTTACCTAGAGCACTTTTCAGTTCCTCCATCGTAATGGGCTCATAAAGTTCCGAGATTCTGATACTTGGCAAAGCAAACTGAAAGTCTATTTGATCTGGATTTGCAGTCAACAGATTTTTGAAATGATTTGCCAATATTTCTGAATGAATAGCACACGAACTAATTGGGTTAGAATCAGCTAACATTCTGAATATTTTCCAAAATGATTTCGTATCTTTGCAGGACTCGATACTTGCAGCAAGATTTTTGTAATATTCTTTCTGTTTGATCTCGCATGTTTTTTTATATGCCTTATTTGCTTCTGCGTACAACCGTCGAAATACATCCAGATTAGTTTTTCGAAAAATGTTGAGAAATCTAAATGACTTTTCCCTTAGTTTTTTACAAGCACCATCAAACCATAACGAAGTACTGGCAACTAAAGACGAAGGAGTAGAAATTAGCCCCGCAGCACTTTTGTCACACTGTGATAGAAATACCAAAATTTGTTCAGGGGAAGAATTAGTTATGTCATTGACAGCATTTGCATGACAATTAAGTCTTGCCATATAAAGCGCTGCACGATTTGGTTTCCACTTTATTCTCTTTAGGACAGCCTTAGGTTGGGCAGGTTCATTGTATGTAAAGTTTAGGGTCGTTACTATGGGCTGATGGGTCGAATAATTGGCTGTTAGTACCTCAAAATCCCTCACTATACTATCCCAGTAGCCTTTAACCAGACAATAATCAATCACCGAACATCCTTGACCCGCCACAAATGTAAGATTCCCCTTGCAATCACCCCTTGTCACACCATTTAGCACTACAAAACTAAAATCCTCAATAAATTGAATCAAAAGTCTGCTACTACTATTAATAACTTCATCCATAGACTCTCATTGCCTTCTATCCCCGTATGGCCAGGTATCCAGCAGAGTTTTACTCGGTTTCTCCTACTCAACTATTTGAGCTTTTGCAAGCATTCCCATACAAGTTTGGATTTGATGGTGTAGGAGTCCAGTGCCATAATAACGGTAAGACTGTCCGACATTATTGCTATGTCTTAGTTGGTATAATTCCTTTCAAGATTGATCTGAACGCATCTATCTATGTCATAAATTTCCGCTTGAAAGATGCTGGTACATTTGCCCATGGATTCGAAGTATTTTGTCCTGGGTCCAAAAACTCCTACTACAGTTCCCGGCCCACCCTGTATGTCGGACACCAGTTTCTATGCGGCATATATTGTCGACCGGTGGGGATGGCCTGAAAAGTGCACCCAACCTTACGTGATGACGATTTCTGACGAAATTTCCCAGAGTTGCCACCCACGTAAGAGTCGCAAGAAAAAAATTGCAATATTTTCGCAATTCTGACAACATTTTCGTTCTCTCACCGTATTATTAAAAATGCAGTGACTCAGACTTTCCTTGTTCATTTCGCATTTATCGCCGTCTCGTGAGATGATGTAAAGCCATGCCTGACCGCAGAATGCTTTGTTGTAGTAAACACAGTCCCGCCGAGCGAATGACATCAATCCAAACTAGTTTTGTTTCCCTCAAGACTAATATACTTTCAACTCTTGACAGGTCGCAATTTCTAGAGAGAAGACGCTCAGACAGCGTTTTGCGTGGACACTACCAAATTAACAACACTTAACCGGTTCACAAAAATAACACATTTTACAAATTGCTCCCTACCCTCCATCCGTGTCTCGTCTCCCGCCGTACTTCTGTCAAAAATAAGAAAAGGTAATCAGACAAAGTCTATAAAAACACAAGAGCGAAGACGGATGGACGGTCGCGCGAGGGGGGCCAACAACAATCTTTCAAGAATCAAAACAAAACCACAACCTAGCATTGCGAACGAAATCCATTTTGTTTTTTTCCGAATTTCTCTTTCAATTGGCCAGTTGCCAACGGGGAACGGGCAAAAAAAACAGAAAAAAGGAAAGCGAAGACCGTAGTCGATTTGTTTCCTCATTGGAAACCAAAAAGAAATTAAAAACTATTTCGGGAGCGAAGCCGTCTATTCTCAATTGATTGTTGTTTTCGGCGTAGCCGCGCACCGAGAACTCAGTCGATTTCGAAACAGAAATCTGTTCGCTTTTCGAAGTCGAAGAATAAAAAACACGCAATCGTTGAGTGGAGCTGGGGGAAGCCTTTAATTAGGCGGATATTTCAACAGCATTTCGGGTGGAATTGGAAAAAATTTATGACTTAATGACGGCCAGATGTTTCGTTCTGTTCGTTTTTCTTCGCTCGAAGGTAGACTCCCGCATTGCTGCCATTGACCAGCACGTTCTTTCCGACTTCGCTTTGCTGCATTTCGAAGGAAGCTGTATTTTTATGGTCTGATGACGCGGAAAGATGTGGGAATCGTCGCAAAATTGATATCATCTGAATTGATGCTGCTCGATTTGTTCTGGCGGAGGTGGGTGGGTGTAGACGTTTTGCACGTGCCCACTGTCGTCGGTCACTTGCATTTGATTCTTGAATTTTCGAATTGATTTTCGATGTCTTGTGAGTGCATTGTGAAGGCGATTTCCTGGGAGACCTTGATTAACCGAGTGATTGCTGACTTTGTGGTAAGACGAGATTTCTTCCTGTATCGATAGCACTTACCTTAATGCGTCTATAAAATATATCCAAGTTCATCTGAAATGACTGGTGATTCTGAAGGTCTTTGAATGTGGGGGATTTTTAACAGCAAACTCGCAAATACTGGTGTGACATATTTACTAGGGCAAAGATTGTGATGTCATGCTGTTATTGATTTGTCAGACAAATGGTAATTTGTGGGAGTATAGTTTTCTTTTGACATAAAGGTTGAACTGAGGATTTTTAGGAAATTTTTCAAAGTATAAAACTGCATCATTAGAAAATATGAATCATTGCAGAGGATTTCGAGGGTGAAATTGATATTGAATGAATATACTCGTAAAGTTCGAATAGGAGTATGAAAGGACGAGAATGGACAACTTGTATTACTGCCGTAGTCGATACTGAGAATATGGAAGTATCATTTCTGTAGACTGTTAAACGGCAAGGGAGGCTTTTCTTTATTTTTCTTTTCGTTTTTTTCTTATTTATAATAGAAGCGTGGTCCAACAAAAACGCACGATGATAATTGTAAATAAAACAAAAAGTTTTCAGAGAATTATCTTAATATTTTTTATTATGATAGAAGGATCTATGACAGTTATGTGTGAAACAAAATATCGGCCAAATGCTTGACATGGCTTAGGTGGCATACCTCTATTCGATGGTCCATATTTTCAATGACTCTGAGACATAATTAAGGTTCAATGTCGTTAATGTGCCGAATTATCCTTTAGCTCTTGAATTGTTCTTAGCTAATTGACGTACACTTTTTCTTTTAAATACCGCCAAAAAAAGAAGCGGCCAATTAACATCGCCACGACGTGAGATATCACGGACATTGAATTTCTCGCGCAAAAGATCCATTGTTTCGTTGGATGTGTGGCAGGTAGGTAAAAGTGGCGGTGGACATACAGATCCTGTTTTCGCGCCATGAAAGCGCCGTTTTGATACCACATCTTATGGGATACCTAATTTGTATGAAGGGGGTGAAAAAGAGTGTGTATTCACTCAGATTTGCCTAATTTTTTTTAAAACTACTTTGTGGAATTTATGAAGGCTAGCAGACTATGAGTGTTTGCCTCCGAGAGGTTTTTAGGCTTTGTTAAAGAAGGCTTTGCCCAGAGTGCGTTGTCTGACTCTAGCTAGAGCGGGACATTTGCACAGAAAGTGCTCCGGGGCTTCTGGCTCGATTTCCACCCGCCAGCTGCCGCAGTGCGAGTTAAATGGTATGCCTAGTCTTTCAGCATGCCTGCCAACAGCCCAGTGTCCAGTACAGACCGCTATAGTTCTGGATAAGTTTATTCTACTGTTGTTCAGCAGGTCTTTTGTTCTCTTTTTGTTGTATTTGGGCCATAAGCTTCTGGATAGGACACACGTTTCCAGCTTGGTCCATCATTCGTTTGCGATCTTGAGGAGTTGATTTTAGATATTATTTTTTAAGAAGCCTAGGCTCCACCTTGACTTGTTCCACAACGAGACTATCGAGTTTGGATACTTGTCTGGCTAGCTCGTCTGCTGCTTCGTTCCCTCTTATACCCGTGTGCCCGGGAACCCAGATCAAATAGACCAGGCTCTGTTCACCTATAATGGATTGTTCCTTGCAGCAGCAATCCACTAGTTTTGATGTTGTAGTTATGGATGTTAGAGCCTTGATAGCAGCTTGACTGTCTGAAAAAATTGCTATCGGCTGTGCTGATTCTGTTCTGTTCTTAATTTCAAGACACGCATCATATACTGCTTGCACTTCTACCTGGAAAATGCTTGCAAAGCTTCTAACCACTCTAATCACCTCCACGTGAGATGACCATGCCCTCGAAACCACATGTCGTTGGTGTCCATATCATCCAATTCGGGCCAAAATTGGTAATCATCGAACTATAGCTCTCGCCGTTGACGGTGATGGCCTGGCCGTTTTCAAAGAAATGTGGACCGATGACGCCGCCAGCCCAAATCCACATCAAACAGTGATTTTTTCAGGATGCATTGGACGCTCTTGGATCTAATGTGGATTGGAATCGTCCCAAATTTGACAATTTTGTTTGTTGACGAACCCATTCATCCAGTAATGGGCCTCATCGTTGAAGATGATTAGGGTCAGTTTACAACTGCTCCAGACTCCAAAACCCATTCAGCGAATACACGTCGTTGTCTTTGATCGTTTACATTCAGCGCCTGGGTCAATTGAATTTTATACGGGTGAAGGCCCAAGTCACGACTCTTGTGAGTGACGCGAAATCGACTACCTCGAATTCTACTGCACACGGACAGCTGCGATGTTTTCGGCAGATGTTGTGTTTACGGGTGTTGGTTTGTCATTTACTGAACTAGTCGACTCAAATGTATCCACCACACTGCGAAGAGTCCTCTCGGTAGGACGATTATGGCTACCGTAAAATGGGCGAAGCGCACGGAACACGCATTTTGATAAAACAATTTTATCAATTGCACGTGTTTTTGGACGCTATGTCCTTCCATGTTGAGTTGGCATGGTGACACTGAATAAATGACAGCCAGGTTGACAGATGCGGCTTCAACAATATGGCCGCTATCAACTGTCAAAGTTCGGAAGTCCCTTTAAGGTACCCCTAAACGACGAACATGCTCGTACTCACCGCATTTTCGTCGTGTATGGGGGCTGGTTCGCGAGCCGCTCGCTTTTGGCGAAAAATTTCGATTTTGTCGTGTTCGTTAGCTTTGATGTTCGTCGTATAGGGCCATATTCGCGAGCAAGCCTCATTTCGCTGTGAACGTCGCCGAGTGTGGGCGCCGTGGCGTAGTGGGTAGCTGCATCAACTCCTACGCTCGAGGTCGTCGGTTCGAATCTCGAAAAAAAACATCAAAAACATTTTTTCACGGCTCCACCTCTTTCGAGTCATTGACAATGCTCAAAGAGTATAACTATCTAGAAAAAGCTTCTTAATCTCGCCGTTCGGAATCGGCATTAAACTGTAGGTCCCCTCCGCTCGTGAGAGAACAATAGCACGCACAACACGAGTGGTTGCTGAGAAGCTAGGGCCAGGTCCACGTCGGACTGTAGCGCCGCCATTATTATATTATGTCGCCGAGTGCAAATCGCGGATTAAGCACAATGTCAGCAGTCAGCCACGATTTTATGGAGGAATTCACCACTTGCGCTTGCCTATCACACATGTTGACGGTTTGAAGAAACAACACGAAATGAATGTTCGCCAAATGTGTTCGTCGTATGGAGGGATAACGCAAACGAGCAAGTTCGGCGATCATGTTCGTCGTTTAGGTCTACCTTTACATCCGCTCAGAAAAATTAAAAAAAATATCATCCGCCCAGAACAAAACGCCATGTACTGTACTAACATTGTCCACCAAGTTTAGCAGTTGTTCGACTGGACGGTGCAGTTGGTTAAGTGCCTGCTCCAAGTTAGAGTGGTCCCAGGTTCGAATCTGGTCCAGTCATCATTTGCCGTTGGGATCAAAATAAAGGCACTGGAGTAGGTTGCTACTTGGCAGTACAATGGACCAGTTTTGAGTCTGAGTGCTCCAGTAGTGTTTCAAAAATCTTCCGAACAAAAAAAAAGGTTTAGCAGTTATTCATGACCTCTGTGTGACATTATAATCAAGTCTGCATTCAGAACATTTGACGTCGATGTAAGGTTTCTGAAATAAACTCATCCTACATCAGAAACTAAGTTTTTGCATTCCGATCACATCGTTCGATACACACGCCTCCCAAAATCCTCCTCTTCACTCTATGTCGCTTCTTTTTTATTCGAAAACGAACCACAAAACTTTTGATGTCTTCTGACACCAAACTCTGCGGGAATCTGCAAAACAGTCAGAGTTGTTGACTTCCAACTTATCTCACACCTCCCTCCGTCGTCGCGGAGAGTGAGCAAGAAAATCAAATAAAACGGGAAATTAGCTCCTCAATTGGCGGTCTTTAAGGTTCCATGATTCACCACGCGTCGATGGCACTCCGTCCACCTGGAAAGCTCTAAACGAATCGTACATACTTCATGCGCCAACTAAGCACCCGCTGATGTCTGTGTGTGTGTGAGTTACGTCGTGTTTTATCTCAGAGATTCTCGGATTCGGATTCCACTTGGGAGTGCCGGTCAGTGTGTAGACAACTCACTCCTCCATCAAGACGGAGTCATTAAGATGAAAAACCTTCTGGCGTTTCACCGGCGGCTTCGTTCCGGTTCCCCAGAAGATGAGAACGAGCGTAATTAAGTCTCGTATTTGTCTTTTGAATTCGCTTCAAGGGCAATGTGAGTCAAATGGGACGGGTCCACCTGCTGTGGGTTCTTCCGTCTTGCGTTGGATTACATTGGGTCTGATTGGTGTTTCGATGACAACCGCAATTCCGGACTCATTTCTGTGTCCCACAGAGAGGCATGTGTTGTGCAAAATTTGTGCCCGTTTCGAGTGACCCTGCGTTTGTGTATCAAATTGAAGGCATCCGGTTGCTGGTCATTTCCGCGAAGTGGATCAAACCTGACCGAATGTTGAGGTGAGTGCGAGGGATGGGTGAGGTTTCTACGTTTCCTAGTGCCTACTTGTAACGATTGTTTTTTAATTGCGGCAATTAAGGCCTTTGTACGTAATGCCGACACTTAGAAGGGGGATTTATTGAACGGTTTTTTCTTTTGTTGCGTAAGTGGTTGTGAAATGCCAAGAGTCGTGGGGAAAACTTATCGCACAAGTGAAAACTTTAAGAAAACTCCTGGCAGAATTGACAAACTGCTGACTTGGCAACCGGCAAGTGCTGGTGAAGAATTTAAACTGTGCGTTGGAAATGAAATGTATGTGCAGGACGTTCGTCATATCATAGACAGTGCTGCACAATTAAGAAAGTTTCGTGTCAATTTATGGACTGGTGACTTCGGACTTCGGAGAAACAAATAAAATGCCACACATACAGCTTCCTTTTGTCACTGGGTTTACCAGAGTAGTGTAATTGAGTTCTAATAACTCCTTGACTTCTGGAAAAGTGGTGATTCAATTAGAGACTACAATTTAAAGCTGAAACTATTTACATTTTTCGTAGATAAATCATTAGCTGCTCTTTAAAAACATTTTTCCTTTTCCTTCTGATGGAACTACAGTCCGGAATGGATTTGGGCTTCAACCAACAAGCCCCTTCAGCTGGTGTGATCTTTAGCCAGGTGCCTCCAATTACCCACGCCAAGTTGGGTGAGGTCTCTTTCCACTTCGGTGCGCCACCGATTTTGTGAACATCCTCCATTTGCGTTGTCTCACGGACGAGGATTGGAAGACTTTTCAGGTTAAGGCAGCGTCATCCATTCGCTCTACATGACCTGGCCATCTGGCTAGACCCATGTTGCCACATACATTTCGTGGGTAAATCTTCTTTTTCAAACTCCATCAAAGCAAACAGGACCAAAGATTGACCGCTGAACTTTTCTGCTCCTAAGATTGTCCAAATCTCCGTACCAGGGATGATCAAGGTGTTATATAAAGTAAACTTGGACCTTCGTGAGAGTGCTCTTTTTTTTTCCAACTGCCTGAAACAGCCAGAGACAAAGTCCTTTACTACCTCAAAAGTATCTCTGCCTACGTTGACGTTGAAGCCAAGTCGTTGATGTTGTGTGTCATTTCTCAAAGATATCATGTACCTTGTTTTGCCTTTGATAACCGCTAAATTCATTTTGACCGCCTCCGATTCATTGCCAGCAAATGCATAGAGGACTCACTGTGTTCGACCAATCACGTCAATGTTGTCCGCAAATGCTACAGGTTGCACGGACTTTTAGAATGTTGTGCCTTTTGTATTAGTCTGTCAGTTCTGCACTATTTTCTCAAGAACGATGTTGAAAAGGTCGTATGACCTCTATTGCTGCAAAAAACAATCGGTTGTAAATGGGGTTTACAGCCTAGAATAGCATATTGGCTGTACACAGACGTAGTCTGGTCAATTCTATTGTATGGCGTCGCAGTATGGTGGACAGCTTTTGATACGGTTTTCAACCGCGTGCAAAGATCTGTAAGCATATGCATCAGTGGGGTGCTAAGGACGACAGCACCCGAAGCACTGAATGTTGTCCTTCATCTCCCTCCGCTCGACTTGTTTGGTAGGCAAGTAGCATCTTGCACAGCGGTTAGACTCAGAACACTACACTAGATAACCTCGAGTTTCTACCCCACGACACTCCTCCTACTTCCTCATCTCTTCTTTGAGAAACACTTCTCTATCAGCATACCCTTCAGGTCCGACTGGAAATATGATACCTGGATGGTCCTCTGTGTATTTTCACAGAGGGTTCCTAGACGGGCGAGGAGGTAGGGTTAGGTGTCTACTTAAAGGATTTCAACTTTAGCATATCCCTCCACCTTCAAGAACAATGTAGCGTATTGCAGGCTGAGAAAATGACAATAAAAGAAGCCCTGTCTTAGTTCAAGAACAACGTGATATACCAGCACATCACCATCTGTTCAGACAGCCAAGCAGCAATCAAATCTCTAAGCTTGGTCACTTTCTTCTCTAAGACCTCACTGAATTCCCGCCTATCTGTGAATGAGGTGCCTGAGCATTTTAACATTCACCTCATACGAGTGCCGGGATACAGTCACATTCCAGGGAATTGTGAAGTCGGTGATCTCGCCAGGCGTGGAATGGTCTCCACAAACCTTCCTAGTGGAGAGCCTCCACCCATGCCATGTCGCTACTGCTAAACGTCTTTTAAAGAATCATACTTTTAAAAACACCAACCTAGGATGGTCAAATGGCACTACAGGCCTTATCACAAAACAAATTTCGCCTAAACTTGACTTAAAGAGTATTTTCTATATATCTTATTAGAATGAACAGGTCATATCTAAGGAATCTCATCGGCGTTATCACAGGACACTGTGCAATTGAATGGGACTTCCTCATAACGACTTCTGCAGAAGCTGCGGAGACGAGGAAGAAGAGGAAAGCATAACGCATCTCCTCTGCACATGTAGCAATCCCTCCTCCCGCAGGAAGAAACACTTTGAAGCCTACTTTAACGACTCGAGTGAACTGCACAATGTCGGCATCCATCAAATAAGAAGCTTTGTGCAAAGCACCGAATGGTTTGCTGGATAGGTGACATCCGATCCGCGTGGTACCACAATGGGCCTACGTTGGCCTAAGTGTGACTGCTATCTGCAGTCGGCCATCTAAACTTAACCTAACCTACTAAATCTGACGAGTTTGGAATGTCAAAACTAGACATGGCGCTTTATAGCTCGTCTCTCGCCTTGAAATCGAAGAATAGGTTGTAAAAGTCGATCTGCATTTCTTGGATCTTTTCCAGGATCCGCCGTAGTGTGAAGATTTGGTCAATGATGGACTTCCCCGACAAGTTATTTTAAGCGTTCATACATGACGCAGTCGTGGGCGCCGTGGCCGTGGGGGTTTGTGCGTCGACTCATACGCACTAGACTTTCACAGTCTAGGTTTGAATCTAAGTTCAGACAAACAATTTAAAAAAAAATTGTTCACGGCTCCAACTCTTTCGAGTCACTGACAATGCTCAAAGAGTATAACTGTCTATAAAAAGCTTCTCAATCTCGCCGTTCGGAGTCGACATTAAATTGTAGGTTCCTTCCACTCGTGAGAGAACAATAACACGCACAACACAAGTGGTTGCTGAGGAGCTAGGCCCAGGTCCACCTCGGACTGTAGTCTCGCCATTATTATAATTGGCGTAGTCTAAGGTGTCTTCTTTCTTGTGGATCGGGCAACCAATACTGAGATTCCACTCATAGGGCATGCTTACCTCCGACCATATCTGCCTACCATCTGCCACAGTTCGTCTTTGAGGGGGATGAATTTCTCGTTTATTATCGTCCAAATTGTGTACTCCCTGACGGCTATTTGCGTCTTCATCTACATTTAACCTATCGTCAGTGCAGTGATCTTTCCAGATTCTCAGTATCGATTGCGACTCTACAACGAGTATCCCTCCTCGTCCTGACAAGCCTCTATCCGAAGTTCATACCCGTTTGATAATTGCTCTATCCTTTGATAGAACTTTCGCACATAACTCCTGCCGTAACATCTCTCGTTGATCGAGCGAATCACGTACTCTTTCTTTTTCCTTCAGAGAAGTCGATTCTCTTCCCTTATTTTAAGTTCATATAGCTCACGAACCGCTCTCGTCCTTTTATACTGCCTGCTTTACTAAATATGCTTACCTGCATTCATTGTCAAAATCGGGTGTTTTTTCTTGGTGGCGTTCTAAAACCTTGCACATCAGATGCAGCTTTTCTCTTCTTCTTCTTCTTCTTCTTCTTAGGGCGCTGCAGTCCGAGGTGGACCTGGGCCTCACTCAACATGCCTCTCCAGCCAGCACGATCTTTCGCAAGCTGTCTCCAGTTTCGCACACCAAGCCGGCCGAGGTCCCCCTCGACTTGTGTGCGCCACCTTGTTCGTGGACGTCCTCTGTTGCGTTGTCCCACAGGTTCAGAGTCGAAGACTCTTCGGGCCGGAGCTAAGTTGTCCATACGCTCTACATGGCCTAGCCATCTTAGGCGTTGGATCCGTAGACGCCTGGCTAGACTTATGTCGCTGTACAGCCCATACAGTTCGTGGTTGAACCTTCTCCTCCAAATGCCATCAACGCAAACAGGACCAAAGATCGCGCGCAGAACTTTTCTCTCGAAAAGACCAAGAGCAGCTTTTCTCTATAGACCTAATATCTTTCTGCAATAGAATCCATATATTTGTCCACAATCTCTCAAGGACTCCATACATAGATGAATAGCAGTTCAAAATATGTAAGTTCTCAACTCATAATGGTTATACGAAGAACTAGAACAAATGTTTCTTTCACAAACAAATGCAACATTTCAAAACGAGCCGTAACTTCTACAAAAATCTCCCTGGCTGTTGTTTATAGACAATCCAAACGGACTCTTTTTGTGTCCTCTTTTCCTTAAAACAGACGTGCATCAAAATGCATGCAGTAAAATTCAAGAACATATCTTTATTGTATGATAGTGGATATATTATTATGCACTGCACTGCATTGATGCAATTTGTCTCTATGTTTCTAATTTTGATGCAATCCACATGTAGTAGATCAAGAAGATAGTACAATAGGTCACAATTTAGGGACGGCAATTTGAGGTCGACTGTGAAAACAAAACTGGAAGATAAATTACTTGATTTTAAAAGCAAAAGTAAAATAATTAAGCCTTTCCACATCCGTGGCAAGAATTCCCTTTTCACCATGACTGCAAACTAATTCGACTAGATTTCAAAACTGTGCAGTAAGTTTTCTGTCTGTTTTGTTGCAAATTTATGGACTCTACTATTATTATCTACAAATAAGTTACAATTTATGTAAGTTACCTACGAAGCCTATTGCTTCTCTGCACGTGGTTGAAATTTCTATTTGTACATTGCTTTTGTTTTAGATTTTAATATTCCGTTTTAAGTTTTATTTAAGGTAATCCAGGTAGAAATTAATTTATTACAAAGATATGACTTAGAAAAAGTTATTTGATTTTCTTTTTTCGTTTTTTAAAGTTTATAGTGTTTTTTAGGTAAACTGGTAAACTGTTGAAATTTGTTGGTATGGTATAGCTGAGTTGTCGTTTTCGAAAACGTTGAAGTTTTCAGGAATTTCAAGAAACCCTCGTGCTGGTCTTCTTATGTTTAGATTTCGGCGTACGGGTTGCCGGAATCGAGGCTAATTCTAGAATCGCTACCATTTAAAAAGAAACCGCAAACGTCTAATATCTTGAATATATTATTGTTAGTATTTATTAGTTTAACAATTCTATATTGAAGATCTTTTAGCTTATCTAAATGATTTTTAAATGAATTCCCCCGTGCTAGTATCCCATACCTCAAACGAGACTCCACCAGTTAATAACACCCCTTTTTGAACACATGTTGGTGCATATCTCCTGAGCAAATATTGCGATTCTTAGCTGTGACCTGAACTTGTTGATATGATCTTGCCAAAAGAAGTGGTCGTCGGTCGTGATCCGCTGGTTCCTTATCGTCTTAACTACCTCGATTGGTTCACATCATTTGGTTGTTAGACAAAGGTTTTGAAAGTATGTATGTATATTTTAATGGTAAATATGCATTAACTTGGTTTTGGCAACATTTACTACAAAGCCGTTATCGTGACACCATCTAGCAAGCTTATCGATCTTCTCTTGCCATATTTTTGTTACAGCGATAGCTGTGTCGTCCGCAGAATCGTTCAAAAACGTGAAGAAGCTCATTCGCGAAAAGTGTAAGAAGTATGATCCTACTTTTGAGCCTTATGGTACCCCGAAGACTTTTCTTTTCATCGCTGTTATTATTTAAGATCTTCACCTCTGTTATCCGTCCTAACACGAAGTCCCCTTGACAAGTGACGACACTTACAAACAAAATCTAGTACAATTCCTTGTCATATTTGAATCCTCAATTCGCTATCTCCAGACTTAGTACATTCCCAAAATAAATCTAATTCCAACGAAATGGCAAAACTCCCCGCGTCGTTGGCTGTCGCCAACACTAAGTCCTCAGCGCTTAACGATTCAATAAACGAGTTTAACAAAACCCCTCCATGGAATCATAAATTAATTCGCCTCATTTATCTTGTATCGAAACATTATGAGCTCTCTCTCACACACACACACACACGCTGGGACGACGACGATAATTGGTGTCAGTTGTGTTTTCTTAGATAAAACCCTTCACCTCGACGGTTGCAGCTGTCGCTGCCCCCTCCTGGGCACAATTTGCTACAATCGAACATTCTCCCGCGTTGTCAATCAACTCTGACTACGAAGGATGCTCGCGACGCTAATTAATTGGCTTCGGCGGGTGCATATAACCACGCACGCCACTCCTTAGCACCGTCAGTTTGGGCTGTCATTTCGACGTCAAAAATGTATCCACTTCCTTATTTCAACTTTCATTCTGTTCACTTTCAGGAGCACGATGGCAAGACCCCCGGAGGATCGCGACCGTCTAGCGCTCCAGTGGAGCCCAGCACAAAGGAGGCCCGAAGAACGGCCAAGAAGATGGAAAAAGAGGCCAGGCGCCAGGAGAAGGAGCTGCGACGCACCGAGAAGGAGGCGCGCAAAATTGAGCGTGAAACCGCACGTCGCTTGGAACGAGAAGCTGCAAAGCTCGAGAAGTTCAATCGCAATCAGGAGAAGATGTCACGCAGCACCGAACGCGTTGCACCTCGTTCTGGTTCCCTGGAGCGGCGGCGAAGTGGCGAGGACTCGCCAGTCTTGAACCAGTCTACAGTGCACGGCATCGCAAGTCCGAATCGTCGGCCCACAATATTCGATGTCTTCCGGCCGCGCGGCAAGTCCGACTCGAAGAAGAAGGAAAAAGAGTCCGCCTCGGCAGGTCCGTCGTCCGCGGGCGGCAGTAAGACGGTCAGCGGCGACAACAGCAGCACCGGCAGCAATCACAGCGGCTCCGGTGGTGGCGGCCTAATGCAGACAATGAAGACCGCCATGCAGAACTCCGGACTCATCGGGCACAGGCATCCTCCGCCGGCACCAAAGTACAAGGATGGCTCAGCGCATCCCCACCAGGGCAGTGATGCACAGGTTTGTTGTCGTTCTTTGCCGCCAAGATTCGTGTCTAAAGTCGTTCTGTTTGATTTCAGTACTATCATACGGTGACAGCAGTTCGTCGGGTGGATGTCACACGCTCGCCC
This sequence comes from Myathropa florea, assembly GCA_930367185.1. Classification (NCBI taxonomy): domain Eukaryota; kingdom Metazoa; phylum Arthropoda; class Insecta; order Diptera; family Syrphidae; genus Myathropa; species Myathropa florea. Next base: position 35,960,850 of record OV884004.1, on the reverse strand, counting down.
ATGACCAAGGTGATCGATTTGTTCAGGCACCGCTCAAATTCAGCGGTTTCTGAGGCGGACAAGCGAAAAGCGGTAAGTAGACGTTTGAATTGTACTTTCCCGTAACGGTTTCGTGCAAAAGCTTTCGGTTGGAAATGATAGCAAATAAAAGTTCAGAATGGTTTTGGTATTTGTTATGTGTTTGTAGCGCAGGTACGAACCAAGCAATCATTCAAAGCTGCGTTGCTATGGCTTCTTAGATGGCGCTGCATTCGAATTGGAGGATAAAGTGATTCAAAATAACCAGTAACCAGTGGTTTTCGTGTAGCCGATGACTACAAGGATTTGACTTGGAACTGCATATAAATTTAAAAAAGAACACATTTCGTTAATTACGTGTTAAATTGTAAGGAAGCAGATGTTTGAGAAATGAATGAAGACGCGAAACGCTGAAATTCGATGTGATTTAACAAAAGGGAAACTAGGCGCCCCGGCCAATGATTTTTGTAGAAGCTGCTTAGACGAGGAGGAAGTGGAAAGCGTTTCACACCTTCCCTGCTACTGCCCGGTCCTGGCGTCTCTTCTTCTTCGAACTCAGCGTGGTTCCCATTAGTAATCTACTACGCTTTATTACATTCTCCAAATGGTTTGCCGCTAATATTCAATTGGATTAACCTCAGTCAAGCCATGTGGCTGCACAATGAATCAAATCTGGTCTAAGTGCGCACCATAGCCACTTATACCTACCTACCTAACAAAAGTGAATCTTTAGGCAATGGTTGATTTTAATTGCACACAAACAATTACAAAATTAATACATTTTTGAAGTTAATCTTTTATCCACAAATCGACACGCCAAATCCACAGAGACAGCTTCATTCGAATGAGAAGACCTTTTCTATATGAAGTTCACATTAGCTATGTATTCTAGACCTTGAAGGAGCTTTAATACTCATTTGCAGTCATTCTTGATTCCTTCAAGGAATTCGGGGTAGACGGTCTATGAAGTCAATGAATCATATCCATTTAAATTGTGCATAGGAGGAGTAATCTCCCCACTTCCGTGGCAGTATGACAGATTCGGCATAAAACCGGTTGTGTACACTGATGATGTAGTGATTTTTGTACCTAGATTCTCTCGGCTACAAACTAAAATCATGGAAAGCGCTCTGGATAAATTTCATTGTAGGTCCACCAGTCATAACCTGAAATCAAAATCAAATCGGTGAAATCAAAAATAATTATTCGAACTCACATTAAGTTTATTCGATATCACATTTTAAGATACACGATAACGTCTTATTTCATTTGTAGCTTATACGTTTTAGATGTGCCCAGGGAGGACCTGGGCCTCAACCAACACGCCTTTCCAGCTAGCACGATCTTTTACTAGCTGTCGCCATTTGCACACAACAAGTTGCGGTCGCCACCTAAAACGTGAACGTCCTCTGTTGCATTGTCCCACAGGCTCAGAGTCAGAGATGCTTCGGGAGAGTGCGTAGTTGGCATGTGCTCTGCATGGCATTGCCACCTTCGGCGTTGGTTCCGCAGACGCCTGAACCCAGAACTTTTCTATCTGAAAGACTAACACGTTGAGTGCCACATGAGACCACTTTGGTCTCACACGAATTTGGGCTTGGAGTGCCGCGTGAGACCAGAGTGTATTCGAAGTGTCAATAAAAAAAACAGCGTGGCCTGTGGGGACAGTTTTTCGGATTGTATGGTGGCACTCAACGTGCTAAGGACTTCGTCATCCTTTATTGAAATGTCTGCACCGTAAAGCAGGATGATCAATGTCTTATACAAAGTCCAATTTTACGGCTCTATGACGCCTCATTCACAGCTTGCTGTGTTTGGCTCATCACATCAATATCATCCGCATATGCCTGTAGTTGTACAGACTTTTGGAAAATCGTTTCTCTGGTTTTGACCAGTGTATTTTGCACGATAGTCGAATAATACTTAAAAGGTCTATTTTGGACTTCCTTTAAACCGCATATAATAAAGGCCTATCCGATTTTCGACGAGAGGTTTCAGGCGTTCACTCAAAACGTCATAATATAAGATCTTATAGGCGATGTTTATCTCTCAATTGTTGGCGCAGTCAAAGGGATCTCCTCTCTTGTGGATCGGGCAAACTATACTGAGTTTCCACACACCTGGCATGCATTTCTCTGACCATACAGACAAGCTGGTGAATACGTCTAACCAGGTTATCTCCAGCTGCCTTAAAGATTTCAGCAGGCAAACGATAGGCCCAAACAGCTTTGTTACACTTCAGTCTCTATTTTGCTATCTTGTCTTCGTCTAAGGCGGTGTGTGGTCGCCGTGGCGTAGTGGGTAGGTGCGTCGACTCCGACGCTCGATGTTGTCGGTTCGATTCCCGAAAAACACCAAACACTTTTTCATGGCTCCACCTTTTTCGAGGAACTGACAATGCTCAGAGTATAAATATCTAGAAAAAGCTTCTCAATCTCGCCGTTTGGAGTCGACATTAGCCTGTATTTCCCCTCCACTCGTGAGAGAACAATAGCACGCTCAACACGAGTGGTTGCTGAGAAGTTATGCCCATGTCCACCTCAGACTGTAGCACCGCCAGTATTATTATTATTATAATAGTCCGTTGTGTTGAGTGAAATATTCTGCCTGACAAAGTTTACAGAAATGAAATGATTCTTCCAAATTCTCAGTATCGACTGCGACTCTATTGGAAGTTCTCTACCCTCTTACGGATAAGCTTCTATTCGAAAAAAATTCTATTCTTCTACAGTGTGTGCAGGCGGCTTCGAACTTTCGGGGAGTTTCAGGGAGACTCGATTTGCAAAGTTCCTAGCGGCCTGTTGCTAGTGTAGATTTTTGACTTCAAATCGTGGTTTTCTTTCTAAACTCTTTTATTCTCTCGATATTCGTGTTATTACAAACTTAATACAAGCCGTAAGCAACTATGACTAATTATTTACAACAATTTTTTTAATACTACTTAAAATTACTTGAAATATACAATTTTCTAAGCAAAGGAGGAAAGGGCATGTCTCAGTGAGCTCTTGTTTGTATTAAAATCAAACGTGTTTAAGGTCTAGTTGGTTATACGCAACATTCGCAACATAGGTTCGTTTCGCCCATAATGAGTACGATGGTGCGTCAGATGGAAGAGAGGTACTACCCTAAGGGAACGAGAATTGATGTTGAAAGATATTTTTTGTAGCAGCGCAGGACAATCAATGATGCCCGTTAATAACTGACGTACAAATAATACATCAGCAACTTTTCTACATTTTTCGAGTGATTGCATACTCAACAGGAACAACCGAGGGTAGATTATGTCTGTCGGTCAGAAATCAAATAGTAAAGAGATATCCAACTTCGCCAAGAATTACTCCGTGGTACAATTTGTGACGTTTATCCCCGGAGTTTTAAGCGAAACTGTGTTTTTGCTTGGGATTTACGCATACTATCACAAAATTTATGGATTTAACCATGAAGTTCGTGGATTTAAGAGAAAAATTCATGGATACACCACGAAAAGAGCGGAAAATTCGTAGATTTGCCCACGATTGAAATCATTCAGGGATAAGTTTCGCAAATGTTTGCCAAATGTACTATATGATTTCTGCTATCGGCCCAAGGTAATCCACGGAGAGCAAAACGAGGGAAATTTCAGTTGGTCACACTCGATTCGATACTTGACAGGGAGACCAAACTTGACTAGCATTTTCAAAAACCGGTCTAACAAAAGTACAGTAGAAGGACTTCGTTACGTAAGGGATCGAGAATTCTTTCGATCAGCGCTTAACAAAACCAAGGGCAGAATTAGCCCTACTAATAATATTTTCGATGTGGGGACGAAAATTAAGTTCTCTAGCGCAAATGACACCTAAGACACGCAGTAAAGTAACTGCGGGAACGGGTTCGTCGCCTATAAATAACTACAAAGAATTAATCCGATCAATGTTCGCTTCTCGGAACGATCAGACATCAAAAATGCTAGAGGACCACGTGCTGGCTACAGAGAGGTTCGGTGAGCATTAGGCTTATACTTGAAAAAAATAAACCAAAGAAAAATTGCCGAAGGTGTTTAATCGCATGATCTGGGCTACCAATTCGGTTCAACAAAAATTGGGCGACCAATTCGGAAAGAAAATTATAATACGAGGAAATTCATCCAGTAATTAATTTTGTTTGTGCTGTATGGTAATAACACCGTTTTGTTGAAACCATATGTCGTCCACATCTTCTCCTTCTTTGGGTAGCGTCAAAATCCAGGATGAATTTGAGACCAGCAACCATAAGTGTTGGCGGAGGAGACTGCGGTTTAATGGCAACTCCGAACGGCAAAGTTTGAGTAGTTTCTTCTTCATATTTATGCTCTCTGGGCATTGTCACTGACCGTTGCTAAACTAAAATCGTTTGCCCAATCCTTAATAAGGGAAACGACCCTTTAGACTATACCAACTTCAGTGGTACGAGTCTGCTTAACATTGCACATAAGATCCTCCCTCTTTTGTGTAAGCACCTAAGCACATTGACATCATCAAAAGGACACAGCGGACTGTCAGAGAGCATCGGAACGATGGGTATTGTGAATGAGTGTAAAACAAAGTAATTAAAAAATAAAGCAGAATGAGTGTAAAACAAAGTAAATAAAAAATAAAGCAAAATATTTTGAATCTTCTCACTATTATTCTTCGTTCAACATGTCACTATGAAAATGTTTCGCTTAATATTATTTTATATTTCGTATTCATTTAATTTTGTGATTGAAATTACTTCCAAATATACCGTTCAAAATAATAGCGAAATTCAAAGAAGAACCCGATTTTCAAAAAAGGAATAAAATAAAAGTAACTTTTTTATTAAATTATTAGTCTATTGTACATTGGGATTGTGTAACAGTACATTAGTATCCGGAATGACCGCCCTTATTCTTCAGACCAGCTTTTATTCGACGTTGCATAGACTCAATAAGTTTATGGCACTTACTCAGCGGAATGGCGTTCCAATGTTCTTGAATTGCGCTCCATAGTTGTGTTTTATTATGGAACGTTTGTGTAGCCAATTGATTTTTTCAGTTCCGCCCACAAATTTTCGATCGAATTGAGATCGGAGGACTGAGAAGACCAAGGGTAATGCTGACACTTGATGGTCCCTCAACCAAGCACCCACTAATATCGATGAGTGCTTGGGATCATTGTCATGTTGGAAGTACCATCTTAAGGGCATGTTGTCCTCAGCATATGGTAACATCACATTCTTTAAGATATTACGATAAATTTCCTTAGTCATGATGTGTTTTATTTGGAAAATGGGTCCAACACCAAACCAAGAAAAGCAGCCCTACACCATGACGCTGGGGGGTTCTGGAAAACGCGATGTTTCCAACTCGTTTGTAATAAATTTTAGAGATTTACCCTTTTGTCTGTGATATTTAATAATCCGGCTTTCTTCCTCACTACAATGGTTATGACGACCCATTTCTAACAAATCTATAAAGGCATTTGAAAAATTACGTAAAGTCTTACTAGGGAACAAAAACACAACCACCTTTTACCTGTTTTCCGCTGTGTCCTTGGGTCTAGAAGGCAATTGAATAATAAAGCGATTTCTCGAAGAACCTTGATAGTCCCAGTTCTGTTGTATGGCGTAGAAGCATGAAGGTTATCCAAAGCGGTCGAGGAGATTCTTGATCACTTCGAGAGGAAAGTCCTTCGAATTACCTTCGGTTCCGGATGCACTGATGGGGTTTGGAAAAGGAGAGTGAACGACTAACTTTAAGAGAAATCGAACTGATCAATCGAATTCGAGTCTCTTGTCTTAGATGTCTAAGTCATGTAGAGCGAATGGAATGCTCTGGACCAGAAAGCCTTCGCCCTCAACCTCGAGGGACTACGCGGCAAAGGAAGACCACGTCTCCGGTGGCGTACACAACTGGAAAGGATACCAGCTGAACGTAGATCGCTTGAAGCAACTAGCACAAGACTGTGATGGATCGAGAGGCATTTTTACCACCCTGGATTGTTGTGCCAGCGAAATAGAAGTGGCAGTCCTTCAAAAGCGTTGAATATGAGCCTCAACCAAAAAGCCTCTCCAGACAGAATGGTCTTTAGCCAGCTGCCTTCAATTGCGCACGATAAGCTTGCTAGGATCCTTCTCCATTAACGTTCGCCGTCGGTTTCGTGAAGACCAAGAGCTTCTTAATTCACATGGCTATTGTCCACGCTTCCGTAAAGCAAGACTGGGATGATCAATGTTTTATACAGAGTCAGCTTAGTCCTTCGAGAGAGAGGTCTATTACTCAATTGCATCGTGACCCCAAAGAAACAGCGGTTGGCAAGAGTTATTCTGCGTTTGATCTCTGTATTGATGGTATTCCTATTGAGCCGAATAAGACGAAGTTCTTGACTGCCTGGAAAGTATATCCTCCTACAACGACTGAATGGCGCAGTTGGTTAATAAATGCCTGCCCCAAGTTCGAGGGGTCCCAGGTTCGAATCCCAGTGAAATCGAATCTGGTCCAGTCACTATTTGGCGTTGGGATCAAATTAACGGCACTGGAGTAGGTTTCTACCTGGCAGTACAATGGACCAGTTTTGAGTCTGGGTGCTCCAGTAGTGTTTCGATGCGATGACGTTGTTGCCAAGTCGTCAGTGGTGTTGGCGTCGGTGTCCTTCCTTAAGACAACGAGTACACATATTCAATATATAACGGTACACCGTGTTAATTTATGAAAATATTTCCTTCAATTCTTTTCAATTGTGAGTCTCTGTTTAGGTATTTCCTTATTTACTCGAATTCCGTCTACAAATTGACGATTAAGTTAAAAATAAATCAATTCAGCTCAACGCGACACCTTGATCAAGACTGAGTGGTGATTGAACATGTCTCCCCGGCACCATGCTAATAAGCTCCGAACCTGATAAAGAACGGACAACCAGCCAATCCAACGTCTCTATCATTCATTTGCACACTAAACCCTATGCCGCTGGTGAATCCATTTCAAAAAGAAGAACAAAAAAAAACCCTTAAGCCGGTCATGCGATGTTGCCAATTTGTAAACATTTTTCGAAGTATATAATCAACGGTAATTACAATTAATGTTTTCCCACTTTTTCACTTTTGTGTCTGCTGGACGCAAGCTTTCGGTTTGAGTTGAGTGTTTACGTTTCGGTTCCAACGTTCGACCGGAATAACAACACGTATTGAAATACTAATGAATTCCACAAATCAATTCGGCTACCAAATAATACGTGAGATTTTCCCAGTTGCTGGCAGATACACACACACAATCAAAACCAGTGTGACTGGTGGGTTTGTTTAGAACAAAAAGTTATTCGCATAATTTGTTTATCCAGAGCATGTGATTAAACGACCTCCACTTGGCTCCAAGAGTTGGTATATCCAGAAGCATAACGCGCGGATTTAGACGCGTCGCTGCTAATCATTTTATGAGCTGTGTAGTGAAGATACCATTTTTATCTTTTTTAGTCATGGGTTCTAAATATAAAAAATTAAAGGCGAACCGATCGATGGGCTGAATGTTTTTTCCGGATTTAAGGCAGAGTTCAGTGACTCACTGTTTTGATGATCGAAGATTGATTGATGAATTGACTTCTTTTCACTGTTTGTTTGTGTAGAATACAATAAACTTCGGGAGGAATTCCGTTTGAAGCAAATTACTTCTTTGGGACAAGCAAACAAATAAATCCCTGGAAGCGGGTGAACTTAAAATTATTTGCCTGTGGTATGACGTTTTGAAGATAAACTCAAAATTCAAACAGTTTATTCAAAAATATACTGTAGGATCAATAGGAGCCAAAACGGTGGCGAGGGTGGAGGTTTTGAATTTTCTCAGATATGCAAGTTCGCTTATACAAGGTGGCGCAAAATTAATCATCCTATCGTGGGCGTAGTGCGTAGGTGCGTCGACTGCTACGCTCGAGGTCGTCAGTTCGAATCTCGGAAAAAACATCAAACATTTTTTCACGGCTCCACCTCTTTCGAGTTACCGACAATGCTCAAAGAGTATACCTGTCTAGAAAAAGCTTCTCAATCTCGCCGTTCGGAGTCGGCATTAAACTGTAGGTCTCCTCCGCTCGTGAGAGAACAATAGCACGCACAACACGAGTGGTTGCTGAGAAGCTAGGCCCAGGTCCACCTCGGACTGTAGCGCCGCCATTATTATATTATCGGAAGACGTCAGTCATATTTGACATTTGTGAACTAGATAGTGGCAGTATAAAAGCAGACAAGCAATCTAGCGCTATACTCTGCAAGAGCGTGGAATAATTGTGTCGATTTTGATTTTGAGCAATAATGGTTCGGTGGTGTTAACGCAGCCTGAATTTCGACGTCGATTTCCTAATCGTGTCGCGCCAACTGGGCAAACATTCCAGCGCTTAGATACTCGACTCCAACAGACTGGAACCAAAGGAGACGAGAATATCGCTGATGTGCCTTACGATGTCGCTGAGAACGAAGAGACATCAACCAAACGATGGTCCACGCAATTGGGCATCACCAGACAGACACTACAGCGAATTTTAGTGAAAGACCTAGATATGTTCCCATACAAAGTGCAAACAGTGCATCAGTTAATGCCTCCTGACCGTCAATCGCGTTTGAATAACTGTCAAGTCATCCTTAATCTCAGCAAAATCAGAGGACGATTTTGTATCGAAAATTATCATGGGCAACGAGGCGTGTTTCCATATAAGCGGTTACGTCTTTAAACAAAATCTTTGTTTCTAATAATAATAATAATAATAATAATAATGGCGGCGCCAAAGTCCGAGGTTCACTCAAAGCCAGAGTGTGGTGCGGCATTCACGCAGAAGGAGTCATTGGGCCGTATTTTTTTGACGACGCCATCGGCAATGCGGTCACTGTTACTGGCGAACACTACAGAGCCATGGTAAACGATTTCTTACTGCTAGAAATGGATGAGCGGTGCTTGGTGAACATATGGTTTCAACAAGACGGTACAACTACACACACAGCAGGAGCCACAATGGATATTGTGAAGGAAGCGTTTCCTGGTCGCGTAATCTTCCGTTTTGGCGATTTGACATGGCCAGCAAGATGGCCCGATTTAACCATCCCAAAGTTCTTTCTTTGAAGCTACTTGAAGTCGCGGATTTATGCCAACAAGCCTCAGACAATCGCAGCCCTTAAGGAGAATATTCGACAGGAATGCGAACAGTTATCACCGGAAGTCTTGCGGAAAGTCATGGAAAATGCGATAACACGGGTACAAATGTGTATCAACACTGGCTCATCATCTTTTCCACATTGTAAAGGAATATATGTGGGCGCCGTGGCCGTGTGGGTTCGTGCGTTGACCCATACACATTAGATCTTCACAGCCTAGGTTCGAAAAACAGTTCTGACAAACAATTTTAAAAAAAAAAATTGTTCACGGCTCCACCTCTTTCGAGTCACTGACAATGCTCAAAGAGTATAACTGTCTAGAAATAGCTTCTCAATCTCGCCGTTCGGAGTCGGCATTAAAGAACAATATCACGCACAACTAGGGATGCAACATCGTTCTAAAAAAAAACATCGATGTTTGAAACAAAACGAAACATCAATTTTCGATTTCGCCAGTATATTTTAAGTTAGCTGGGTGATATTCCAAACGATGGTTCATTTGGTGTGCTACTTATTGCAAAAGTGAGATGCAATATCTCTAATATCACTTTTCTTCCAGTGGCATGAGCTGCACGTATTTACTTGGACCTCCCCAAGCCCCCCAAGTATATAAAATAGAAGAAATCCTTTGGCAAGACCTGCATATTTGGACAATAACTGCTCAAATCTTAATTTGCTTCCATTTTTCGTGAAAAAATTAAATAAATTCATCAAAACAACTTTAGCAAACACAATCCGATAGCAAAATAGTTTTCGAATGAAAATCTGTAAGTAAGGATGGTTTTGACATCCGCTTTCGGAATACAAAATACCAAATTTCCGTAAACAAGTTGGTATAACTTTTAATTTTCGAATTCGGATTGTGTGTATTTGCTAAAGAGGTACAAAATACCAATTTCCGATTTTCGAATAGATTTCCGATACTATAGCAATACAAAATACCTTGATGTTCGTGAATTGAGTCTCACACTCTCGACCACAGCAGCCACATTCTCATCTGTGCGCACCGACGTGCGTACTACGACGGGGACCATGAGTGTTGTCCACTAGCATACCAATCTCACGAACTTTTTGCACATAATAGTCAAAATCGCTTATAATGACATCGGTCCCGCCTGAGCTCCATTATATGTAATCCAATAGCATAACAAATCGTTTACAACGACATATTGCTTACAACGACCAAATTCGTCATTATAACCGATTTTGATTGTACTTGAGTACAGCAGTCGCTGTGGGTGCTTCATTTCGACCAAAACTTATTTTCAAAAATCGCAAAGTTTGGACTACACAGCACTCACTTTGAAAATAAGTTTTCAATATTTCCCAACGTTCTTCAAGCATAAAGCGAATTCCGCGGAGGTATGATACTGACATTCTGTCAGCGTTCAAGCGTGAAACAGCTGTCAGTGTCAACATAACCTATGATTTAAAAAAAACACTAGATGGCCCACGCTTTATATAAAATAAATAAATAAAATTAAAAAATTTAAATTAAAAATTGTGTATCTCAATTTTAAAAAATCCACCTTTCGGCAAGTTAGCCGCCGTTTTCAACGAGTTATCAGATTAAAATGAAATTGTGCATGTATTTTGTACTCCTTTTTATCGTTGTCTTGTCCCCTAACCTCCTCAATCTAGCCTACTCAGCAAACCCAATAAAGCCCCCAATTACAAGTAATTATTTCTATTTTGCTGCCATAGAGACCTCAATCTCAGGTCCACTTAGGTCAAAAACAAAACAAAACAAATAACTGGTCGTAATTAAAGTTATTATTTAACAAGATCTTTTCTGCTCTAGTCACAGAATCTAAGCGAAACAAAATCCGGCCATTTGATGAGTCAGCAGCCCCTTATTTTCTGAATTGTCTGTTTTTGAATACTCCACCGTCGCAACAATGCATTTGAACATCCCCTCTGACCGTTCACTGCACTCTAAGCACCGGCATGCGCTCAATTGACCATTCAGATACAATTTTTCGATTAAGCTGCAAGATACACACATTCGCTTCGTTTTATTATTCATGAACTTCTATCCGAACGAGGAGCACTTGCATAGTCGTCTGCCTTCGATAGAATATCTAAGTGGCTAGCAGCGAGCTCAATGCGTGGGAAAAATACACACTCACACATCGCCATTCCCCCAAAGCTTTCTTAAGCATTTTTGTTTCTCTTTGCCAGTCACTCTTCTCTCTCCTAGATGTTTCAAGTGGGGGCTGCTGGTAAACCGTTGATAAGCTCCTAAACGTTGATAAGACAGTTTGTTGCTAGAGCACCAACCCTTTCGTCGACAAATCGCCGTTAATTGCTAGATGCTCACTGGCAACAGGTTTAGAGCCAACTCAAAGAGTTAAAGCTCTCTCGGCAGTCATTCGTTTTCCATGATCAGGCGGCGCTCGTTCGTTTGAGTACGCTGAGTAACGACGAAAGCTTGAAGCTCACTTCGCGTCAATGTTCATTCGGTAGTGTACGCATCGCGGAACGGCGAAAAAAACAATAATTACGAGTCTTGAAAAATTTCATAAATTCGTCTCATCCGTGCTTTGTGTTATAACGCCGGTAAATAGTGAGTGATCAGAGTTTCCTTCCCCCGCCACGTTCCTGTTTCAAAAGGAAACCCACATCTCATCCCCCAATCGTCGGAGTGTGTCCGTCAAACAGTGATTCAACTGAAATCGAAATCGAGTTGAAATCGTGCGATATTCGTGGAAAAAAAAAAAGTAAATACGCATGCAGCCTTTGTCACGCGAGCGTATTGTGACCTCTGTGTTGCGTTGCATTGGAATCCGTTGAATGCAACTCTCCACACGGAGACCCAACCTAGATTTTCGTTTTGTCAATGTTTTGTCTGCGGCTGTTTGGCTAAGGCTTACACGACGGGTTGTTCTTTCGATCGCGGAGTTCGTTCTGTTCGAGTTCTGTGCCTTTGTTTATCAGTGTGATACTGGTGGTGTGTGATAATGTGTCCTCGCTTTCGTTTATTTTTCAGATTCTCTCTCCCTCTTGGATAAGCGATTTGCGTCACGGTTTAGTCATGCATCTTGAACTTGGAGCAAATGGATATCATTTTTTATTTTTTTTGATTTTATTATTTCGTCTGTTGCTTGTTGGAAGCCTAATTTGCTTTGACTTGACTACTTTTTCATTAAATTTTTTATCATTTCGTCTGGGTTTTGCATTTGTGTGTACCACGTTAGGAGCTTGTGACAGTTGTCAATGCCGTGGAAAGCAAATCGTAATAATTGCTGTCAAAATATGAATTCCATCTCTTCACTTATCTAAAAGCTTCGGTTTCTGGATATTTGTGACATGTGGTTGTAGAAATTCAGTGCTACAAGTCAAAAGATCTATTGTCGCTTTCAACACGATTCGGTAATTTAAATACTCCAGGCCGATTGTTTCATTTAAAATGTCGAGCTGCAATTCGCATTCTAAACGTGCCGTTTTATGTCCAAGCTTTTTTTCTCAAGGCAAGTTTGCTGAATAATAATACCTTCAAATCAAAGATCAACAAAATCAGTCTCAGATGGAGGAAGGAAAAGAGATTATTTTGAAATTAAATTTTATTGCAAAGACCGTTTATAGGGGCTTCTATCGAAAGATTAAAAACATTCTGGCGTTCCATTGTCAGGAACTGAGCTATTATCGGTAATAAGAGATTTCTTCTTGAGCTTTATAGATCGGCTTTTCTAATGTCAGTCGTTTTGGTTTTCCATCGCTTGCCCGTATTACGGAGTGACTAAATAAGAACGATAGGAAAAGAAATTTAAATAAAACAACAACGGTGTGAAATACTAAAGTGATTCCGATTTTATTTTGAAACTAAATTAATATCATTATGTACGGAATAATGGCCGCCACCGCTTCGCTGCTAGTGCTTCAAACGATCGATACAATTTTCGATGACTTGGTCTAATATGTCCGTCGATCGTCCAAAGTCGTTGGCTTGTTAACGTAGACTAAGGAGTAGATCGTCCAAAGTGGTTGGCTTGTTCAAGTCCACTAAGAAGTAGACGACGTAGGCCTAGACTAATAATCGAATGGTGTCAAATCGCATGATCGCGCCGGCCAATTGATGAACGGTCGCAATGAAGTGATCCAGTCCGAATTTCTCGTTCGCAACTTCGAGCGTTGCGTCGCTTGTATAGCATGTAGCGCCGTCTTGTTGGAACCACACCTCGGATATATCGATGTTGTCGAGCTCTGACTAGAGATGGAGATTTTTGGCCAAAATCCAGATCTCCGGCCAACATTTCCAGCACCCAATTAAAAAATCAAATCGTTGGAAATGGTCGTCCGGCATTAATTCTTACGTCCACAATCTTGTGCAAATGATAGCCCAAATTTATCACCAGAATAAGCCGGGTTGAATCTCAGGCGCTACTCAATTTAGCTAATCGGCGCTGAATCGACGCCCACTGAAGCCATACTGATGACCGACGAAATTCATATTGCGTGTTTACAACTGAGCCGGAATTTCGATATTTTTTAATAATTTTCCCACGTTCGGAAAGCCTGAAACGCTTGATGAAATGGCAAACCCTACTGAATATTTTGACAGCTAGATGTCATTGGTAGCTTTTACAGCTGCTAAAATATAATAATTGTAAAAACTATCATTGCTATTTGGTCATCCTTCATTTCGGTTTTTCTGATGTCAGTCGTTTTGGTCTTTAGTCGCTTTCTGGATTACCTCAGTCTACTCATAAAAAGTCGGACATAAATTATGAAATATGTCATTAGAAAAAATAACACATCCGTGATTAACCAAATCCTTTAAGAAGTTTGGTTGTAATGTTTTTTTTTTAGTTTTGACCGATAGGTCATGTCATAAACATAACTCTCAAACGGCGCTTCAATTACTTTTATATTCAGCGTTGTCGAACAAATCGTAACGAATATACGGAGTGATTTTTTTATTCCAGGTTAGCGTTTTTTAAAACATTTCGAATTAAATTAACTATATTCGATCGAACGCATGGTTTTTAACGTTATATTTGGAATATGATGTCCGGCAGAGGGCCGCCGAGACTAGAAGGAATGCTCTGTAAAGTTCAATTATAAACAATTTTGCAGATTTCTGATGTAAAATTCTTCAAATTTCCTCTAGAATTTTGTCAGTAAGTCTCAACGTTTATGGTTGGTTTGTGGATATGCACCAGAGTTGTGAAAGAATTAAATCTTTAAAGATCGTAATTCTATTGAATTCATCCAAAATGATTTGAAGTCTTTTTGGTAAAAATGACTGCGATTTAAAAAACTATAAGTCACCATTCTTTGGAACACAGTGACTAATGAATCTTTGAATAAAGCCGAATGATTGCATTCTTTTAAAAAAAAAATTGTGAATTCACTTTATGTTATTTGAAGTCAGCAGTGAATTCACATAAAATCTTTTGAAGTCTATGAATTCAACGAAAATAATTTGAATTCATTTGACGTTAGTTGGTACAAAATGCATAATAACACCTGGCCTGTGTCTATTGTTGAAGCCCAATCTTTTAGAAGACTTTTGAGGTTTGCCAATCCTTATTTAAAAGTCATAAGCATCAATTTTGATACCACAAAATCTGATGAGTTATATGCATATCTGGCCGATCCAGCCGTATGAACAGACTTCAAAATGTTGGATCGTTACCCGAGTTTAAAAAAAAATGCTAATAAATATAACACACCATTGCCTTCGTCACCCGCTGTGGAAAAATTGTTTTCTTTTCAAAGCTTAATCAACACCCCCCGGCGAGGCGCGCTTTCGGATGAAAATTTTGAACGGTTGGTGTTATTAAAAGTTAATAACATTAGGGAAATCAAAAATGTTCAATTGCTAAAATATTATTTTACTTGTTTGATTAAGTTGAGTTCTTATTTAGTTTATTATACTAGAATAAAATGAAAAAAACCTGCGTATTATTATGTTTACTTAGACAAATAAATCAAAAGCATATTTACGGTGGCTCAACGTTGCAATGATTAATGAGAAGTCTCGCCTATGATAATTTTTTCTACTTCTGTTTGTATTATAACCAAATAATGTTGTGATAAGAACCCACAGACTTTAAATGAATTCACATAAGATCTATTGAAATCACTGACTTCAACTGATTTAAAGTGAATTCACTGCTGAATTCAAGTCCAATTAAGTGAATTCAATTAACTTGCATCAATGATTTCAATTCTATGATTGCTAAATATTGAATGCACCAGTCAATGATTTCAAAAGAATGGTGACTTCGATTTTTTTAAATCCCAGTCTTTTTTTAGTTTTGATTGCATCGATAAAAAAACCGAAACTGACTTCAAATTCTAAGAATGCATTCCCAAATGAATGCATTCTTTTACAACTCTAATATGCACTACTTCCTTCAATTGTAAAAAATGAATAATGCAATAAACTTCTGTTTATATATTTCTATATATATTTCTCCTTGTGACCTGCTCACAAAGTTTGGGCAAATTCTCCACTAGTACGCACAACACGAGTGGTTGCTGAGAAGCTAGGCCCAGGTCCACCTCGGACTGTAACGCCGCCATTATATTATTATTATTAAATGGTCTTTCAATAGGGACTTCCGAAATTTAACAGTTGATAGCGGCCATATTGTTGAAGCTACATCTGTCAAAGTGGCTGCCATTTATTCAGTCTGTTTTGCAAAATCACCATGGACGGACATATCGTTCATCAACACGTGCAAATGATATAATTGTGTGGGTGTTCGGGCAACGTTCCGCGCGACGGTAAGATCGCCATAATCGTCCTACCGAGAGGACTATTCGCACTATGGTGGATAAATTTGAATCCACTGATTCAGTAAACGATAGACCAACACCCTTACGTCGATGAAACGCAATATCTGCCGAAAACATCGCTGCTGTCCGTGAGAGTATGCAGGAGAATCTGAGGCAGTCGATTTCGCATCAAAAACTCTCTCTGCCCTTCGCAGACCACAACTTGGCAAATTTTGCTTTGTGACTTGGGCCTGCACCCGTACAAAATTCAACTAACCCAAGAGCTAAAAGTAAAGGACCATAAACAACGACGTGCTGAAATGGGCTCTGGAGCAGTTGAAAACCTGACCTAATTTTCATCGAAAAATCATCTTCAACGTTGAGGCCCATTTCTGAATGAATGGGTACGTCAACAAACAAAATTGTCGAATTGGGACGATACCAATCCACATGAGATCCAAGACCGTCCAATGC
The DNA here is from genome assembly GCA_930367185.1 of Myathropa florea. Taxonomy (NCBI): domain Eukaryota; kingdom Metazoa; phylum Arthropoda; class Insecta; order Diptera; family Syrphidae; genus Myathropa; species Myathropa florea. The sequence continues at coordinate 35,944,527 of OV884004.1, read as the reverse complement.
ATTCCGAAAAAAAATCACTGTTTGGTATGGATTTTGGGCTGGCGGCGTCGTCGGTCCATATTTCTTTGAGAACGACGTTAGCCAGGCAATCACCATCAACGGCGAGCGCTATATGTCGATGCTTATCAAATTCTTTGGCCAGAATTGAATGATATAGACACCAACGACACATGATTTCAACTGGACGGCGCTGCGTGCCAAACAGCTCACTCCACATTGGAAATTCTGCAGGAGCAATTCGAGGGGCATGTTCATCTCGCGTGGAGGTAATGTGAACTTGCCACCGATTTGACCGTGTTAGACATTTTCTGAAGTCGCAAGTCTAAGAGAATAGGCCACAAACCACAGCGGCCCTCAAAGTCAACATATCCCATGCCACCGCTCAAATTCAGTCTGATTTATGCGCCAAAATCATGAAAAATTGCAGATCGTTCAAATGGCCGCCTCGGCATTGCTGGCAGTGCTACTGAGTACATTGATCGGTACAATTTTTGATGACTCGGTCCAATATGTGCGGCGTTATTCCCACAATTACGTCTCGAATGCTGGCCTCGAGCTTGTCCAAAGTGATTGGCTTGTTAGCGTAGACTAAGGACTAGACGTAGCCCTGGAAAAACACTCATAATCGGTGGTGTCAAGTCGCATGATTGCGGCGACTAATTGACGAATGCTCGTCGAGAGATGATCCAGTCGCCTAATTTTTCCTTCACAACTTCGAGAGTTCCGTTGCCTGTATAAGGCATGTAGCGCCGTCTTGTTGGAACCACATCTCTTACATATCGATGTCGTCGAGCCACAGAAAGTCGGTTAACGTCGCTGTATACCTAAGACCATTGAGGGTAATGGTGTCCCCTTCCTCATTTCGAAAAAATAAGGTCCAATGATGCCGCCATGCCATAAACCTCACCAAACAATCAATCTTTGTGGATGCATTTTGTGGATCTTGCATCTTGTGGATTATGTTCGCTCCGACAATGTTGCTTGTTGACATAGCCGCTGAACCTGTGCCCAAAAAGGGCCTCGTCCGTGAAAATGATTTAATGGCCAAAATCTGGAACTTGCCTTCAACATTTCCAGCTCCAGCGTCCAATTACCGAACTCACGGCGTTGTTTATGGTCGTCCGACTTCAATTCTTGCCTCAGCACAATCTTATACGGATGTAAGGCCAACCAAATAAGCAAAATAAGCCGGGTTAACTTTCTGGCGATGCCCAATTCACCTGATCGGTACCAAATCGACATTTCAGGGTATTCTTCGATACTGGTGACACCCGTGAGAGCTGCCCAGATCCGTTTAGGATTAAAACCACCTAGATTTAAGTATGAATCGCAGGCGGCTTTTGAGCTCAATCTTTCATTTTTCAACTCTTCAAGTAATTTGTTACCAAGCAACTACTAGGAAAGAGCACAGCAGGTGGCGAACAGACTATATTTCTTCCTTGTTCCTGCAAGTTTTATAGAATTTGCTCTGGGCGATGGCTTGAAGCATTTCATGGGTACCTATGGTATAGTGGTCAGTAAAGACTTCCACTACTATACCGACATCCTCTCGGCACTGGCAAAGATTGTTGAGCCAAAAAAATACCAGTTTCACTTCATACATACATCTGCAATTCATCCTCTGTTTGATTGGACTTGTGACCTTGTGAGTTTCGCTAATTGTAGATACCAAATTTGTACGTATCAGAAACGATTACGATTTGGCATATCAGTTGTCCTCACTAAGATAAGACAAAAGTTTGTCCATTTTCTGAAAGATCACAGCAAAAAGTGAGAATTTATTTCATCAGAATGAAAAGATTGCTGAAGTAGTGAGCCTTGTTCATGAAATACACAGGTTACGAGTATATTTGCATATTTGTTGTTTGGATGACGATCAGAGTGTCGTAGCGCTCTAATCTCTGAATGACAAAGTGAACAAAAATTGCATAACCCTTTAAGTAAGACCATGAAAATTGTAAATGTTTGCTGAAGCTTGCAATATATTTATTTGCCGTACAGAATTGCAACAGACTATACAAATATGAAGAAATGATAACTTTTATGACATGTTTGTATGAAATAAATAAAGGTTATCCAAGATTTCTTTCCGGTTTTTAATTCATCTCTTATTATCTCTACAAACAGATCCCTACATTCTTAATTACTCTATAACGAATTGCTTCCAGAACTTCTATACAGTATCCAAATACCATCGTGCTTTACTGGACCTGCTTTCAAAAATTAGTTCATTTGATACTTTGTAACTTTCAAATTTAACATTTACAATTTTTTAATTTTGTTTCCATTTTATTGCTCATTTCATTTTTTTCATTAATATTTCACTGTTTCGGTCACCGCGGCGTAGTAAGTAAGTGCTCCTACACTAAAGGTTAAGGCTTGATTTAGAACACAACAACTTTAATATTTCACAGCACCACCTCACTGACTCCGTTCGGAGTCGTCATAAAACTGTAAATCCCCTCCATATACAGGGTGGGCCAAATAAAAGATTATTTTAAAAAATGCAATAAAATGAACAAAATTATTTTTTCCCATGTATTATGACTTTATTAGAACAAACATTCCCATTAATTATGAAATACAACATCGTACAATTGGCTGTCTCGGCTGGTTTCGCAGAAGCACATTCTGTCACCCCAATTTTCCAAGACATTGTTGATCGTTTCGGGCTGTAGCTCACGGAGTGCTTGGATGATATTTGTTTGAATTGTTGGCATAAAATCGGTCCTTCACGGTTCCCCACCAAAAAGTCCAAAGGGGTCATCGCAGCTCCGAGGCGGCCAATTAAAAATGCCAAGACGGGTGGTAACACGATTTTGGAATTTGGTGCGCAAAAGGTCGATTGTGGCATGGGCTGTGTGGCATCGCACGTCGTCCTACATGAACCAGATGTCGTCCAAATCCATGTCTTCAATTTCAGTACAAAACAAAGGCGGTTAACATGGCTCTGTAACGCCCACCGTTGATCGAAACGTTGTTCCCAGCCTGATTTTCGGAGAAAAGTGGTCCAATGATGCCACCACTCCACAATCCGCACCAAGCTCTCACTCTCTGTAGATGCATTGGCTTCTCGACAATAACGTGCGGGTGGTTTTCCGAGCTCCAGATGCGGCAATTTTGTTTGTCAATGTAGCCGCCGAGACGAAAACGCGCCTCGTCAGAAAAGATGATTTTTCGCCCAAAATCGTTATCCAATTCAAGCTGCTCTAAGACCCAAACTGCGAGGCGATAACCAAGTGGATGGTCGCGTGCCTCCAATTGCTGAGTCAATTGGACCTTGAGAGCGAATAATCCGAGATCTTTGTACAGAATTCTCCTCAGGCTAGTGCGTGAAATGTTGAGTTGTTGAGATCGATGGCGAGTTAATGTTCATGAATTGAGTCTCACACTCTCTGCCATAGTAGCCCCATTCTCGTCTGTGTGTACTCACTTTGGAAATAAGTTTTCAATATTTTACAACGTTGTTCAAGCGTAAAGCGACTAATTTCGTTCCGTGGATATATGATACTGAGGTTCTGTCAAGATTTCGAGTGTGAAACAGCTGTCAGTGTGAAAATAACCTATGATTTAAAAAAATAAACTGGGCAAGTGCGAGTTGTACTCGCACGGGGAAGATTCGGTCGATTATATTGGTGGATGATTTCTGAATATCAGACGACATTTCCACGACTGTTTTTTTTTAATTACAACCCAAACCCCAAATTCATTACTACATTGGTACATACAAGCAAACAAATATTCATCCATACATATGCTTATATCTCTAGAGATAACACTCATCAGCGTATAGAGTGGTCGAACACAGCATGAAATTTATGTGTGAAAATGAAAATATTTATCATTTTAAATCTATCAATGTCGATGGTTGACCGTTTTTGGCCAATATCTCGAAAACTATTAGGGCCAGAATGCTTGAAATTTTTTTTAAATTAAAATACTCAATGAAGCCAAGTTTTTGGATTTTTTTTTAGATTTTAAAAACTGTGGTTTAGAAATGGCATGGATGGGGGATGCAAAAAAAAATTTGGAGCTCCATATTTTTCAAATGGAGCTTTGGATCAAAAAGTGTTGAAGTAAAACTCCACCTCATTTCAAAAGATCTGTCGATTGATATATCACTCGTGCCTAAATGTTTCAAAATCAATGCTAATTTCACCTATACGGGAGCCAGCCCCAAATGGCCCTACTTTTTTAAGCGCATGTGCAATGACATCTGGATCTGAAGTACCTAGTTCCAAAATTTCATCTCGATATCTTTATAAACTTCGGAGATAAAAAAGTGTGCCTTTTTCAATCTTTGCCGAGTGAAGACGTAATGGCTGCCCACAAGTCTTTCAGGATTAAACAGAAATTAGCTAAAAAGCTAAAACAAAATAGATCAGTGCCCCAATGGGTCCGTCTACGAACTGGAAACACAATCCGATACAACGCTAAGAGGCGTCACTGGAGGCGTACCAAGTTGAAGTTGTAAACTGAATCCAATTGGTCTGTGCTTCACAAATCCCATCCCATCGGCTGGATGTATTTTTATATGAATAACTACCTAATAAAGATACAGACACGACAGACGGACGGACACACTAAAGGTTCCGTTTTAGTAGACAGAACCTTAAAAACCACTAGATGGTCCACCCTGTATATTCAATCGATAACTTTCGGACATCATTCCTGGAGCATCACCTCTCCATCTTCCCATTCGGTAAGTAAGACCCAGCACAGTAGCGGCTCCTCTGATGGCTTTTTGACAACGTTTCCATTGTTCGTACAAGCGACGTCGAACTTTCAGAGAGACTCGATCAGCAAAGTTTCTAGCGTTCTGTATGAAGTGCACTGACATTGAATTTGCATTTAAATTGTCTCCGTGATCGATTTTTTAAAATGTTAAGCAAAGTGCGTGAAGTGTTATTCACTTAACAATTAATAGCAAATAAAGAATATATACCAAAAGTGGAACGATATGGGATAAAACAGAGAGAAGTATGCCTGTTTTCTGCGCATCCAATCTACGAGTATATCCTTCCCACTTATAGAAAATTATCCGATACTCCCGTCCTCTTTTACTCATGAAAACACTGTCTAACTGGCTGTTTACAAACGACTGGGAAATCCGACTGGGCAGGCAAGATTTTCTGCGTGTGGAACACGCGAATCGGTTCACTTGCATCATGTTTTCACCCAGTTATGTTCTACAGAGAATTGAGTAATGCTCTCTTTTAAATTCCTATTTTTCATGAATTAAGGATAAAAACAATTTTTGTTTTGGTAGCAGCAAATTTGCATGTAGTACTATATGTATGCAGTGAAAAAAACATTAAAATTGCATTTAAATCCTCCCTGTGATCAATTTTCTGTAAATGCCACCTAGCATGCGTGAGGTGTTACTCGATCAGCGATCACCAGAAAATAAGGAAAACATGCTGAAAACGGAACGAAAAGGGATGAAAATATACCTGCTTCACCCGAGAATCCGCTTTGAAAGTAGATTTTCGGTGGAAGAAGGCCGATTTTCGGCGATCCAACCCATCTCCCTCTGGCTTGTGAAAATCGTATATTGTATCCATCTCAATCCTGCCTTCTTCCGCTCATGTAATCAGCCACTAAGGTATAACATATTTGATCTTCAGTGGAAAACTGTTTGACAATTCACTGAGATCTACGAGTATATTCCCATGTCGCTTGTGTTATTCCATTTGTCGAACGTAACTGCCAAGATATTGTTCGGAACTCCGTACTTGCTAACTACGACGTTTTCGTTACGTTTAAGTTTTTATATCTACCAGACCAATTTGAGTTCATGGCAACCGTATCGGCCTATTTACAACTGTCAAAAATGCTTGCTGACGCTGTCAGCTACTATCCGTTCAATTGATTAAATCAAGACATTGTTATCTCTCAATGAAAGTAAAAACGAAACATGAAATAAACTTTGATTATGAATAACGTACATTAATCATCAATGTTTTTTGCTATCTGATTCGATGTAATCAGGTGCCTTACTCAATTTTGTGCACCATATTCAAAGGTGATCGTGAATAGGGTGACATTTTTAACGGGATTTGTTGAATTGATTAAAAACGAATAGGAGCCGAGTTTCTTTTTTTTGCGTCGGATGGATCTAGATGACTATCTTGTGGGACACCAGATATTACGTTTATTACCCAAAATGTAAAATGATCGACCTTAAAGGTAAAGCTACAAGAGTTTTAAGGCAGCTCTTCGTCCTTAATTTATTCTTTCTTACGTCATTTTAGACTATTATCCACCAAATTAAAAAAACTACTGTAAACCAACTGATTCATTGAAGTTTACGGTAACTATTTTCAACGTTTTGTAATATTATGGGCCCAAACTTGGCAACTTATAAAAATTCCCATATTTAACAAGAAAGTTTTCTGTGTTTTTCGCGGACTGATGAATTTTTATCCATAATAAAGTACCATGAATTAAATTTTTATCCATGAATAGAAAGCGAAAGAAATATTTCAAACGTTTTCTAGATACAGTCTTAGTTGTAGTAAATCATCCATTTACGTATCTCTTCGTACATTTCCATCCATTCTATCTTTATTAATGTAATCATTAATGCGCGTGCATTTATGATTTTTAAAAGGACAATATATTTCTTTCCGATAAATTGTACATCGTAAATCCTCCAGCCGAAAGTATCCAATTTTCTTGTTTATCGTCGCGTAATCGTATTATTGATAACAGTGGCAGTAGAAGTCAGACGAATATACCGTGCTAACTAGCGGTGTCATGTTAAATCAATAAAAAATTCGCAACTTTTTTATGAAAATTGGCTTGGATAGTTTTATTTTTGTCTAAAGTACATTACTCGAGGGTAATAATGAGATACGAGAGTGGTCTGAAAAGTTTCCGAATTAGCAAAGATACAACACACTTATTTTTACTTACTTATTTTTCTACATAGTCCCCTTGTTCATCTACACACTTCTCCCAGCGATGCTCCCATCTCTTTAACCCGTTCAAAAAATACTCGGGGTCTTTTTCTGCAAAATAGCCGTGATGGTCTCCTTATTTGGCGAAAATCTCTGCCCTCCAAACGCGATTTTTAGATTAGGGAACAAAAATAGGGTTCCTCATTGACACAGAAAAGCTTTTGTGTCATTGACATTCGTAGGCTAATCCCATCTAAAGCCTAACAATTTTGTTTTACTTTGTGAGACAATGCAACGACCTAAGGGCGAATTTTAACACTAGCTATCAAATTCTTTGTGATGAGGTCAGCAACCTTGAAAAACAACAAAATAGCCACTTTCTTTAACTACCCAGCTCAAATAAGTTTTTATAAATACCTCTTCCAATGTGACTTGCATTATTTAACTAAAAGCGATTACTCTCAACAAAGAAGCTACAGATAAGACCAAAAAAGTTCCAGATAGTAGATAAATTTTGACATTGCATCAGATATCATTCTCCCCTTTTTCATCAAATCTCCTGCAGGTGAAGAACTCAGGTTCGAGTGACCTAAATTTTCGTCGTTTTTAACACTCACGGTGTTTATGACTCTATGGTGCCACAGCCTTATCAGGTTACGTTTATCTGACAGCCAAAAAACAATCTTTATTACGCTTACATTCTTGAATGCTGGCGTTTTCTTTAAAATCCAAGATGGGAAATCACAATTTTTTTGAGAATTCTGACACACGTCGGAGATTGTTATTTATGTGGTTTTAGATTGTGCAAAAAAGATACGTTTTCCCTCTTCATCTTGTGGTTCTTTGAATTAGATCAGGTTTTTGGTTGCCTTTGAAAAAAGTCTATTTTCGCAAATTTCACTTTTTCGAAGGTTTTACCCCTTGCTACGACACAAATTTGACAGCTAGCCGACATGTCATTTTGCACAGTGAACGTAAAAACTGACAGTTCGACACGAATGTCACCAAAAAAAGGTATGTTCGTTTAGACACTTCACTCTGAAATCAAGATCCACAAATGCCTGATCCAAAGCCAGATTTATGATCTCATGAGTGTATCCAAAGTCGACTCGATCTGAACATATACTAATTTTTAGCGATCAGTTAAAACTATTAACTTGCAATAAAAACGTTATATCAACCCTGTGTTATGTATGTTTGTCTAGCAATTCAGTCTGATCTTGTGACTCAGATGAGATACATTCCATTTTTTGCACGTTTACGAGTTCCCCAAACAATAGTTGACAACTGTCAAATGTCAAATTGTCGAACAGCTGACAATATAATTTTTGTTCCCCTTTCAATATAAATATCGGAAACCAGTAATTATTTATCTAATCTCACAATGAACAAATCGAATAAAAAAAAATTGGAAAAAAATCACCTCGTCATGTGGTGTAGCTGAACGCAGTCAATGACATCATTTAATGACCGAAGAGGATAGAATAATAGAAAATAAATAAATATGAGTACACATTCGATTAGATTCCGATTTTTGTCGATTGTTGGTTTCATTAACAATGACGATGAAGACGATGTTAACTGTTGACAGCTCGTTAGAATATCTTACTTTACGGTGTTTATTATGCCCATTTAAGTGGGCAGTTGAGGATTAACGCTAGGCCTTGTTTGCAGAGATCGCGTTTCTCGTTTACGATTTGAATTAACATGAATAGATTTATTGAATTATTGTATTTGCGAGTTAATCAACATATTAGTGCGTTTAGAGGTGAAAAAAGACCGCTAAAATGTTGTTGTTCTGCTTGTTACTATTTTCTTTGACACCGAAATATTATCTAATTAAGGTAATTAACGGAAGACAGAGATTTACTGATGTGACTTTGAAGTCTGTTAATACTTTCGGCAGAGGTTTTTAACCGTTGACAAGGTAAATACCATCCATTTTGCATTAACGTATCTTAATTAAAAATGTGCTCCTAGTTTAGACGTTACTTGTCAAGGGGAACACTTGAAAAATGTGTTGACATCTGTCAATAAGCGGCAAGTCGCATGATATTTGTAGAAATTCGAAGTGTTTTCTATGAGATTATGGCAATGACAATAAGAAAATGGTTTACTGGGAAATTTGATTAATTTTTAAGAGCGGTTTCATATCGATTTTCCCACGAATGGCAGACAGTGGGGCAGAATTCGGCAGAAAATTCGGTATATTGAAATGTGAGATGTAGGTCCATAGCTTTTCTACGAGTATTTATAATTGTCGTCTCTACCGTAAACAAAAGGAAATTGCCCGTTATCCTAAACACATTCGCAAAATATCATTTTTTCGTAGTTTTCCTAGTAGCTATTCATTTTGTTGGTATGGAGCCCTTAAATTCAGGTTTTAAATTATCTGCTTTTTCATTTGACAATGAATAGACACACGACAGAGCAAAGCTTGCATACTGTGGCTTTGCAGCGAACATGATAGTTCAAATCATGAAGCTTATTGCAAACTACTTCTACTTTACGATCGACATGATCATCCGTTAATTGGTTAAATGGCTACATTAAAAAACAAAATTGATGAATCTCATATCTGTCCTTTATGGACACTGTCAAGCCTACACAAATCACCGTTTGGTATGCTTTATGAGCTGGTGAAATTATTGGCTCATATGTATTGAAAGAAAGGCGAACACACGCCAGAAATAATAATCAAAACATAAAATTATCGATCCAATAAAGTCATAACCGTGAATTTATGTGCTTTCCGTCATTTGGAATTTGCATGTCTAAAAGAATCTGACATAAAGTTAAACTATGAAAATGGTAGAAAAAGATGACGGATTGGCGATAATTTAAGGATTCTTTCGAATCTAAGGCTTAAAATATATACATATAAAGACTTAGGCCCATTGTAATCAATGTTTTAACACATTAAGTTAAAGTTATGCGTTCAATCTTTGTTCTTGTCTTGGAGAAGAATATTCAAGCCAGGCAACTACGGATTCAATGCATATGATGGTTGGCGCATGTAATGCGCATGAACAACACTGGTCCAATCGGAACAGTGTTTGACTTAGGGCCCGTTAGACGACGCAATAGAGGATGCCCACGAAAACGAAGGCGCACACTAATGGAGAAGGACCTCAGCCAACTTGGCGTGCGTAATTGGAGTCAGCTGGCTAAAGATCGAGCTAGCTAGAGGCTTGTTGGCCACCACAAGACGATGAAGATGGTGCTTGATTATAACTTTTTTCACCTCATTCAAATTATTGAAGAAATCTCCTCCGAGATGTTTTCGCGAGAAGGTACGACACGAGCAGAGTAAATGACTAGTCGTTATCTTCTTGTCTTCATTTCTGCAATTTTTGACAAAATTTGTTTGGTGGTTTTTAATTTTTTTAATTGACTTTATTATCCATCATTCATTCTGACCAAATAGAGATAAGAGATTTTTCGAGATTTGTTTGAAGGTGAGGCGCGTACATACCTACGGATGGTGGAATTTTTTGTGTAAAACTTAATTAAAAATTTCATTTTAGCAAAAGGCTTACACGACTTCTGTCCATTGGGATGTACGTATGAGAGGGATAGTAGCATTTTTGGCTTCAGGAAGCATTTTTGGCTTCACAATTACCTGTAATTTATGCCCGTGACTCAAACATGGTGAATATTGCAATCCTTTACTTTCACCTTCAGTGAAGTTGATTGCGTTGCAGGCCAGACAGTGAGCTTAGAAAACACATTCTGCATGAAGTTTCCTAGCGTCGCAATAAATATTTTTAGAATTTTTTAGAAAACCTGCGCAGTCACCAAGTTTGCTCCTATAATAATAATAATAATGGCGGTGCTACAATCCGAGGTCGACCTCGGCCTAGCTTCTCAGCAACCACTAGTGTTGTGCGTGCTATTGTTCTCTCACGAGTGGAGGGGGCCTGCAGTTTAATGCCGACTCCGAACGGCGAGATTGAGAAGCTTTTTCTAGACAGTTACACTCTTCGAGCATTGTCGGTGACTCGAAAGAGGTGAAGCTGTGAACAATTTTCTTTTTTGAAAAATTGTTTGTCTGAATTTGGATTTAAACCTAGACTGCGAAGGTCTAGCGGGCATACCCACGGCGCTCACCAAAATTTATCGTACTCTTTCGAAAAAATTTTTTTATTGCATCGCAATAGGTTCTTAGTAGCTTGTTGGACCTCCACGGGATTTGAGGACAGCTTGTAGTCGCCGCGGCATAGAACAAAACACGTTTTGGGTGAAGTCTTCGGGTACCCGATCCCACTCTTCCTTGAGTGTAGCCTTTGTAGTTATTACTGATTCTCTACGAAGTCCCACAAATGCTCAATAGGGTTTAAATCTGGACTCTGTGGAGGAGAATTCCACTGTCTTGGGGCGTAGTACAATAAACACTTCTTGACTTTTCGAGCTGTGTGTTAAGGATCGTTATCTTGCTGAAATATCCAGCCAGAATTCAAACCCAATTCCCCACCGATGGCTCTAAATTCTTAGTAAATACAGATATGTACGTGTGCTGGTCCATGTTTCCTTCTATGAATATCAACTTTCCCACGTCATCCATCCCCACACCATAGCACTGCCTCCACCAGTTTAAATTGTTCGTCGAAGATTTTTTATTTCCAACGCTGTGCCACTCTTTCGCCAAACTTTCGATGGACCATCGTTACCGTGACCGTGGACATTAAGCCACCAACCCGTCAGACGAAAACAAGGTGCGAAATGAAGAAAACATAGCCGCCGTAGCGGTCAGTATCGAAGAAGACCCAGAAATGTAATTTCGGCTCCGTTCAGCTACACTGGCCATCGCCAGATAGTCAACCCGGGATGATGACAGGTGACAACACGGGGAACTGTCTATTAAGTGAGCACGCCAGAAGAAGGAGTTTTGTCTAATGATTTCTGGAGAAGCTGCCTGGACGAGGAGGAAGTGGAAAAGGTTTTACAGTACATCGGCACATGCCCGGCGTCACTTCAACGCACAGATTTGGGAGGATTCTTCTTCGACAACACTACAAGGAGATAACCATTAAGACTGTTTATAGGCAGCGCCAATTTAACATTTTGAGGATTGGTTTGTTATCAATCTGCTTGACCAACCATTAATAGACTCACGACAGAGCAAAGCTTGCAAATAGGGCGTCTTTAGAACGAATATGATGGTTCAGTTCGTGAAACTTATTACAGATTACTTCTACTTACGGTCGACTTGATCGTTGGTAAAATGTTTAATTAGCCCCAATGAACAGGATTGCAAAATCTGGAGTGTCTTTCTTTTATTCAGACGCCATCAGGCCCACAAAAATCACTGTTTGATGTGCTTTATGGCCTGGTGAAATCATCAGCTTATATTTATTCAAAAAAAGCGAGCACACGCCAGCAATAATAATCAAAACATTATGGCATAAAATTAGCGTTCTCATAAAGGCATAACCGTGATTTTTATGAGCTTTCCTTCATTTGAATTTGTATAGCAACATTAAGTTAACCTATGAAATTGGTACGAAAAGATAACGGATTGTCGATAATATAAGGATTCTGTCGAATCTTAGGTTATGTTCCAGTGTTCGGCCGCACATATAAAGCCACGCTTAGATCAGTTTAAGCTCATTGTAATAACGCGTGCATCAGAGGGGAATGTTCTTATTGAGTCATAATTTTATCTTCATTAATTTGTTTTTTATAAAATTTTATTTTAGTCTGGACCCTATGAACCATTGACATCTATTACCTTCTTCCACCATCCATTATTCCTTTTTTATAGAAGGCTTGATTTTTTGACGCTAAAAAGTTTTCAAAAGCTTCTATGACCTCTGCTCGGTTTCGGAACACCTTTTGCGACAAAATGACGCCAGACAGCGGAAAAGGTGATAATCCGTTGAATATCAGGAGAGTACGGTGGTTGCGGAAGAATTTCGAATCCCAACTGTAGCAGCTTTTGCACCATCACGTGTGAGGTATGGGTCTAGCATTGTCATGCAACAGGATCGGACCAAACCTATTTGCCAACGCAGGCTGCTTTTCAGCCAATTTCGTATGCAGTATATCGATTTCCTCACAATATTTTACTACATTTATCGTTTCCCCTGGTTGAAGAAAAGATAAGAAATTTCGATGTCCACCAGGCTGTCACCATAACCTTTTCTGGATGAAGACCGAGTTTGGGAGTGTGCTTTGGGTTTTCGTCTGCATCCAATCACTGCCCGGATATTTTACGGTTGTTATACAAAATCCACATTTCTTCACATGTGATTAAACGGTGCAAAAACGATGCATTTCGGTGCCTTAGACTCAGCGGAGCACGGGTTTCTAAACGCGGTAGTTTTTGGGCCTCGTTCAATTCATGGGGTAACCACTTGTCGAGTTTTTCCACATTTCCTATCTGAGATATTAAGATAGGTGTTGACTTATTGTCATGGGGGATACTCCCATGTTATGCGCAATGCCCCGTAACTTTTTTTTTTGGGTCGGCATCCACCGTTTCTCGTAATATGGCGTCGTCAATTACCGTTTGCGGTTTCCCATGCGGTTCGTTTTCGGGGCTTAGATCTCCCGAACGGAGCTTACCAAACCAACGACGAATGGTGCGTTCGTTCAACGCTATATTCTCAAATGCGTTGTGGACAATTTTTGTAAAGTGTGGCATACATTTTTCCCACCACAGTAAATGTACCTTATGTACTTAACGTTTTGTTTCCATCCGATCGTATGATCTATTCGAGCGGTGACATTCCAATGGATTCACCCTATATAAGTCATGTGTTTAATGTATTCTTTACTCAGTTCTGTTAATAAAAGTGTCACAAGTACATCATTGAGTTTTCGTTCCTGTAGGGGAAAGCTACAGCGTCATTTATGTTTTTGGCTGCCAGAGACGCATTATGTCCCAGTTCAAACTCATAAAGGAAAAGAGTACGAATTTAAACCGTCGACAGCATGATATAAAAATTCCTAGAAAAAAGTAACTGTACTTGCAACGGACCCTAAAATTCGCACACAACAAAAACACTTCCCACTTCTCTTAAAAAAAAAAATTACTGTGTTGTACACACAGTCACTCGACAGCTTCTAATTGAGGACTAACTGAAAAATCTGACATTTCATGTGATGCAGTCTAATACAATATTGGTCCAAGTTTCGAACCCTGTGGTGCTCCAGAAATAACTGGTGTATCGTTTGCTGTAATTGTCTCTACCTCTGATAGAGAGTTCAGTATAAATGCTTGGGGAACATTCGATTCAGTTTTGTCTAATTCAGTAAACTTGATTCAGTAATCAATCGAGGATTGAGATATATGTAAATACTGCAAACGTTCTTGCAAGAAGCTCGTCCTTAACAAATTAAAGGAAACCGTAAACAAACTTCTCAATCGTTGAAATTTGTTAGTTTCACAGTGGAAACTCTTCACTTCCTCTTAATGGAAGACCGCCTCTATCACGCGCAAGAAAATCAAAGTTCAAATATATCGACCACTTCAACAAATGTCTTTATTGCTTGGATAGTGACGAGACATCACTTCATTCGTAACCATAAACTATCCAACGGAATCGTATTTTCAATAAGTCATAGCCAGCCATCCAGACGCAATCCACTTTCAGTAATTTTCCGACCGCTCCCTGTTGCTATTTCCATCTTTGCTCACCTTATGTACCGGAACTCCAATTAATTCAAACGCTTCCTCTCCTAAAACACAGCACTGTGTACTCAGACAGTGTTTCTATGCATCGGTTCGCAGGTACTTTCCCACCACACGCCAAGACGCATCGAGAAAGCTTTCAACGTCGAACCAAATAAATGAGTTCATCAGTTAAACACTCGCCCGCTCATCTCCGCTAAGGTCATCATGTCTACGTCGGCACCACTGCCGGTATTGTATCCGATCCGACAGATACCCCACGTAGGCCACTTCGTTTATAGATTTCCAATAAAATGAATTATAAAATTATTTATCCGTTCATTTGGTTTGCTTGCCTCTTTGTTGCGAAACCATAATTGGTGACGTACTCGCCATTGCAAGTGTATCTCAAGGGAACTCGTGCAACCGGCACACGCTAGATACTCTGTCGCATATCGGGGGTTTATTTTTATTTTTTGTATGTCTGTTGGTCTGTTGTCTACTCTGACAAATTGATAATAGTTCCATCTAACTGCTCTCGTTGTGTCTTGTCTCTCTCCACCTCATCGTTTATGATTCGACGGCACATCAACGCCCCGGCCCCTCAACTAAGCGGCGTTTTATTGTGATGATTATCATGTGAATGCACTTTTCTTGATTTATTCGCTTGCGGTCCATGGATGACCTCAATTGGGGCTCTATTGTCGCGCGTCTTATAACATCCTTCTGGTCGGTGTGCGATGACTACTAGCCGACCGACCGATGAATTGTGCTGAATTAAATTGTTGTCGTGTTTGGGTTATGCAAAATGTTGCTTCTGTTTGCTTTGTTCTGTGTGCTGTGCATACTTGTATCCACACCGCATTAAGGTCAAGGATTTGTTTGTTTTCACAGATTTTTGGTGATAATTGTTTCGCGAACGCAGCGATGCTTGGGGAGGTATGATGGCGGTTCAGTCATTAGAGAGATACTCGTGAAAATCCGCATTTGTTTACATGGTTTATCATCGTTTTATGCCGACTTATTCCGGGGCCTAAATTTTATGGCGCGTCGTTTGAAGTTTTATTTTGTTTTTATTGGCCTCCTCGATGTTGCTGCTCTTGGGGGAAGTAAGAGAACTGACGATTTTGCGGTTTTAGTTTGTTTTATCGGGAGAACGTGTGATATGAGGGCACTCTGGCGTATGGGTAACTTTTTTGCTGGTTGTTGGAAATGAAAAAATGCTTAAGTGAGCAGTATTTATTTTTTTTACGAAAAACTTTGAACAGTTCTCATTCTAAGCTCATCTTTACGGATTAATAAAAAGAGAAATTTACTTGATCGTTGAAGGGTGTCTACGGTGGTGATAAATCAAAGCTGATGTTACTTTCTTACTTACATAACGGGCTCCCGACCCGTAAATGGTCTAAGTCTGAGACTTGGCAGCCTTCCACGCCCTGTGGTCCCGGGCACTTCCAGTTATCCTTACCAAGCGCTCTGGCATCCGCGATAGCTTGGTCCTTGCAACAGAGGTTCGATCTTCCTTTTCTTCTTGAACCTGTGGGTTGTGATTCGAAGATCCTCTTAGCTTAGGCGTTATTGTCCATTCGTTAAATGTGGACGAGCCAGTGTAGTTGTCGTTTTTTGGCTTTTTGGACAACATTCACCTCTTTGTACAGCTCGTAGAGTTCGCGGTTGTAATCTTCTCCTCCATTCGCCCTCCTCGCATACGGGACCGAAAATTTGACGAAGAATTTTTCTCTCAAAAGTACCCAAAATGTGCTCTGCTTTCCTGCTTCTCGTCCAACACTCGGCTCCATATAGTAGAACTGGCAGGATTAGCGTTTTGTAGAGCATGCATTTTGTCTTTCGAGTTAGGAATTTTGAACCCATTTGTTTCACCAAACCGAAGTAGCAGCGGTTTCCTAGGGTCTTAGTCTTCGTCGAATCTCCATTAGGGAGTCATTCGTGGGGTTGATATTTACTCCGAGGTATGTAAACTCCTTAACCACCTCGAAGGTATTGCTACCCACAGTGACGTCCTGTCCTAGGCGATGGACCGACAATTTTTTGTTTGTTGACCGCAAATACTTGGTGTTGTCCTCATTTACTTCAAGACCAACTCGTTTCGCCTCTTCTTCAATGGCATTGAAAGCTTTTATAACGGCTCGCTGGGAGCGACCTATAATGTCAATTTTCTCTGCATAGCCCAGCAACTGAACGGATTTGTTGAAGATAGTGCCTTCTGTATTGACGCCTGCCTTACTCACTATCTGTTTCAGTACAAGTCACACGACAGCGCATCTCCTTGCCGAAATCCGGTACATGTTTGGAATATTTCGGAGGAACTGTTCCCAAATTGCACATTGCACCGCGTGTTTTCCAGCGTGACACGGCACAGTTGGATCAGTTTTCCCGGGATCCCGAATTCGGCCATCGCCTTGTAGTGCTCAAGACGATGGATACTTTCGTATGTGGCTTTGAAGTCGATAAATAGGTGATGAGTCTCGACTTGAAACTCATTGGTCTTTTCCAGGATTTGTCTCAGTGTGAAAATTTGGTCGATTGTCGAACTGCCGGGCCGGAACCCACACTGGTACGTGCCGATTAGTGTGTTGCAGGTAGGTTTCAGACGTTCACACAGTATGTTGGATAGAATCTTGTATGCGACATTCAGCAGGGCTATGCCTCGGTAGTTCTTGCAAGACATAGGATCGCCTTTATTGAAGATGGGGCATACAGAGCTGATAGCCCAGTCATCGGGCATGGCTTCATCCACCCATAATTTGGTGCATGCAGCCTACCAAAACATCACCACCATTTTTAAAAAGTTCCGCTGGGAGGCCATCAGAGCCGCCGGCTTTATTTCCTGCGCTTCGTTAAGGCAAAAAGTGCTTCAATGTTCCAAGGGTAGCCAAAACTCTTGGTCATTTGTAAAAAAAAAAAATAGAGTGTGACCAGATAAGAACGATAGAAAGAGACATTTAAATTAAATAAAAACTGTGTGCGATGTAAAAACGATTCTGGCTTTATTTTGAAGCTACATTCATGCGGACAAAGTTTTTATCCCGTTGATTTTCGGTTTTTTAAAGTTGTACGGATTCCCTTCTGGAGCCCATACATTGTGTTCATTGAGAAAAAAGTGAGTTTTCTGTCAAAGCGTTTTTGCGTAGGGGTTTTTTTTTATTTACGGAATAGCACATTATCCCAATGGCCGCATCAGCTTCTCTGGCAGTGCTACAAGCTGTCGGTCCAATTTTTGATGACTCAATCCAATAAGTGCGGGGCTCTAGCGTCTCAAAAGTTGGCCTCGAGTTCGTCCAAAGTTGTTGGCTTGTGAGCTTAGACTAAGGACTTGAGGTAGCCCCAGAGAAAAAAAAACGAGTGGTAATAAGTAGAGTCCGACCGAACATTCGGCTTCGGCCACTTTCGGCTATAAATATCACCTTCGGCATAACATTCGGCTTCGGCCAAATGAGACCGAAGATTTTGCCGAAGCCGAATGTTGAATTTTCCGTTTTCTGTAAAAATAGAAGTTGCAAGGAACGGTGTGTTTTTGTTTTGTTATTGTCGGATATTTCGTATTTTGAAAGTGCGATTGTTTACAGCTTTATTTAAAGATTTTGCATTTGCAAGTTGGCAGACTATTAAGTGGTCTGTATAAAAGCATTAAATTTATTTGTACTGGTTTCAGGTAGAAAGAAAAATTAAAAATTACAATTAAAAAGCCAATTTGGGATTATTTCGTAAAAATTATGCGAAAACAAATAGAGTCCGACTGAACATTCGGCTTCGGCCGAAAAACTGGCCTTCGGTCGGACTCTAGTAATAAGTATCATGATCGCGCCAATTGATGAAAGCTCGCCGTGAGATCACCCAGTCGAGATTATATACTCGTATATATATTAATAATTCACTTTGACACACAAATATTATATGTAATTAGTCTTGTATCGGTGGTCTTGTATCGACTGCCTCGTACAAGTACCTTTTGAGCAACAAAGCAGTTAGAGGGCTTAGCAATGAGGAAAATACGCTATCGATTACAAGATGTATGCAAACAAGAGGCTTAGTGAAAAAGAAAAACCAATAAGTACATGGATAAAATGTTGCTATGACGATGTTCGTGTTCCGACACGTAACTTGTGCGTTTAACTTTAAGCACGGGCCAGATTAGTTTAGCAGTGAGACATGTTGTGCCCTCGGACCATTTTCGCGTCAAGCATAATTAGGTGGTTGGTTGTAGTTAATGGCAGAAACGGAAGCTATTTTTTCATTTTTAATGCATTTCTTTTTGAAAATTCATGAAAATCTTAAGTGCTACTGGGCCTCAACTTAAGTTACTGGGCCTCAACGGACACTCTTAGCTGAACCTAATCCTAAACTATGTTTTTCGACTCACAAAAAAGGGGTACGCAAGCTTTTTTCTTTATGGAGTGTTTTTTGTATTTGTATTGTATTTGTATTTATTAGATTCATTATTCTCAATTAACAATTCATCTTAACATAATATAAAACAAAGTTGCTTCCGCTGTCTGGGCCCTTCGATCTTCCACACTACGCAACGGATATTAATGGAGTATTCAGCAATAGATAGAGTGATTCAAGACGAAGGTTTTTATGTATAATACAGGCATATTATAGTACAGAAAAGCTGAGAAATTAAAAGATTTGTATTAAATATTTTCATTTTCACTCAAATTTCATGCTGTAATCGACCACTTCATACGCTGATGAGTGTTATCTTTTAGATCTACTTAAACCGCACAGAAATGCACATACACCGCAGGCATGAGCAGTGGTTGGGTATCATACCTAAGGGAGGCATTTTCTGTGTTGGATAAACTTGGATAGAAGTATAGGTATATGTATGGATGGATGCATGTTTGTTTGTATGTATGAATGTAGTAATAAATAGTTGATTTGGGTTGAAGTAAGAAGAAAATTCAACTGAAATAGTTTGGAAACATCGTCTGATATTCAGAAATCATCCAACTACGAGTACAACTCACACTTGCCCAGTTTAATTTTTTCTGCACAGAAAGCAATAGATATTTCAGTCATGTCTGGAAGACGTCGAAAACATAGGTCAAGAAATGTAAAAAGAGCGTTTAGTTAGATATAGAGAATCGTCAGAAGAGCGTTAGGCTCGCCTCTGCCAGAATCGAGATAGACATAGAATTCAGAGAGCCAGAGAATGGCCCACAGATTCATTTATGGGAAAATAAAGTAAATTCTGCCATGGATTACGATTCTTCGATTCCATACCAACTATACTACTATGACAGTAGTGTGTGAACATTGTTCGGCATTGAAATTCAGGGATGAATCGAAAGGCATGTGCTACTTACAAGGGAAGATAAAATTAAACGAAATTCTTTCTCCACCCACACTCTATACTTACCGGTAATCATCGAAAAACGAAAGAATTCAAGCGCAATATATGTCGTTATAATAACGAATTTCAAATGTCCTCTTTCAAGAGTACGCAAGTTATAGAGCGGGGTTTATGCCTGCCTTTAGAATTCAAGAGCAAGTATATCACTTAGCTGGGAGCTTACTACCACCTCGGAAACAGGCATTAACTCGGTGTTCAAGTGTCGCACAGCCAATTGATAGTGATTTAGTAAGATCTCTACAAGATATGTTACATTCTTATAACAGCTACATACAGTCTTTCCAAACTGCGATTGAGAGTGTTCCACTAGGCACTCCCGACTTTAATATCGTAATTCATGCAAATAAAGTTCCTGTCATTTTGGACAACACAGAGGACGATATAATGCGCCACCCACGAGTGAAGTAGCGGTGGTGATAACTGGACAGCAATTTGATGAAAGATATATGGGTCGGTCAATACGCGAAAATTGAATCTGAGCGATTATTAATCAAACTAAATTGAGAGTAGAAAATTACATTCATTTTCAAGATGAAAGCAGCAACGGCATGGACAATTAGTCATTTTACCTTCATCGTTCACTTGTGGAGATCGATATTTACATGAAACTATTGAATGGCAGAAACGTGGTTTGCCACATATGCACCTGCTGGTGTGGTTAGTGAACAAATCTAGACCAGATCAAATTGACAGCGTTATTTCAACTGGATTACCGGCTAAAGAAAAAGATCCTGTCCTGTATGAAATCGTAAAAAAACACATGGTCCGGGGACTTTGCGGGGCTTTAAACCCAAATTCTCCATGTATGAGAGATACCAAATACACTAAAAAATTTTCGAAATTAATTCCAAAGGCAAAAATGTACTAGCGATGACGGATATCCTAAATATCGACGATGATCCCCAGAACAGGGTGGACAAACTGCCACCTTTCGAAATCATAATATTGACAACCGACGAGACATTCTCTATAATTCGCTTCTTTTAAAAAATCGACGCCAACATCAACGTAGAGTTGTGCAGTTCACTAAAATCAATTAAATAAGTTACTAAATATATAAATAAAGGTAGCGATCAAGACACTTTCAACATACCATCACAAAATTAAGTAGAAAACTATCAATCTGGACTTTACATCTGCAGCTCTGAAGCAATATGGAGGATTTTGTCATTCAGTGTGCATGACCGGGATCCTACGATCATTCATTTTGCATTTCATTTAGAAATGGACAAACTGTGTATTTCACTGAGAACAATGTACAAGAAGTTGTTAATAATCCGCGGGATACAACATTAAAAGCATTCTTCAAGTTATGTGCTCACGATGATTTCGCGAAAACACTGACATATGACAAAGTTTTAAGTTACTGTACATGGGATCAATACTTAAAGAGTTTTCAACGATGAAAGCAAGGCACCGCAGTCGATGGTTTACCCGGAGTCAAAAAAATGGATGCTCTTGAGTGGATCTATCTATCAATATCTACATTGAACCCGTGCAAAGCCGGGGAGGGTCGCTAGTGGCTAATAATTGCATTTCTGTGTCAAAGTGATTTATTAAAAAAATGTATTATTTTAACTGTTCTTATTTTTTCTTCGAGTATGTAACTAATACTCTGCCCAGTCAGTAGAAAAAGATGAAAAAGTTGTCAACAGATGGAGTAATTTTCTATACTCCGATAATGCGTATGTTTGTCTGTCTGAAAATTTTAATTTCCTGTAACTACGTTTTCTTTGACAAGAAGAAAGTTAAAATTTGTTGCTATTGCGTAGTAAACTCATGAAGATCTGTCAACCACGCGGTTAACGAGATTACTGTCAACAAATCCAGAAACTAAAACGCACAGATTTTTTTTTTCAGCGTTTTGACAACCACTAAAAAATTATAAAAGAACAGATACTTTGCCGTACACATGACCTATTGACACAAGAACACATTGTCACCTAGTCACGCTCAGCACATTTCGATGTATTGCAACATCTGTTGCCTTAGAGGACCCACCAGAATTAACCAATTGAAGCAGACACTACAAGAAACTGTTTAGTTCAAGCCTCCTCGTACATTTCTTGTAGATTTCCACTAAACCTTACACTCAACGACACACCCCTCATCAGACATCATTAAGAGCCACAAGTTCTCATTTAATTTTCATCCAAAAGCTATTCCGCTGAAAAAAAAGATAAACGTGCAGTCATGCCACATATTTAACGAATATCTCGCACTATCAGCTGATCTTCCACTTGACGCGCTCACCTACGAATACTTTATATCTCGAACAGAGACGAGAGCATTTGCTATCCGCTTGTCAATAGATAAGACAGATACAGAGTCGTCTCGTATGTAGAACCGCCTGGCATGTATAACACGAGCAGCAATGCATCCGTACATGGGTTTTATCTATGAGTTAGGCACGAGTATCTCTGTGTGTCTTTTAATCAATTAACACGCCACTTGAATTACGAAATATGTACCCATGTCTGGATACATCTCCACACACACTCAAGAAGCATTGAATTGACAAATAACAATGTTCAGCACACAGAGGAGCACACAACAAACACTTGAATGCATAGACACTCCACATACTCGTAGCAAGCAAACGAGACACTTTTCGTGTGTAATTGCTGCTGTTCGATTGGAATTCGCTATCAGACGTGCACTTTTCTTGGCACCTCATGGCGGCCTAATCAATCATATTTGACCAAATTGAAGTTTATCGCAAACCGCCCGGTCCCATGAGCGATAATTTCTTTCCGATCAGACGTGGACGTCGTCGGCGCGGCACGGATTTGCGTTCCGCATGTCATCTGGGCGCGTGTGTGTGTGCGGTGTGCGTTGTATTGAAATCATTGTGAAGTTGAAGTTTTTTGTTGTCAAACCTAGTCGGTGTTTATTTGGTTTATTTTGATTTAGTGGCGAGTGGTGTCGCAGATATAATTGGCCTGACGTCGGACGAGACGTAAGTAGGGGCCATAAATTCACGCCGAAATACAACATCTTTTTGGTCTGCAATCGGCGCTCAAGTGTGATTCATATTTTGGATTGACTGCTGAAGGCGACATTAACTGAGCGATACGGCGACGTATTTGAATTTAATTTGACACTAATTTTGCATGTGTCGCGACTAGTAGCAAAATTCTCTTCGGCGCGGACACGGATTGAATTATAATGTGCCGCATTAGTTAAATTGGTATAGATATTCAAAGAAGTATTCGTCTGTTCTAAATGGAGTGCTGATGTCAGGATTAAGGCAAGATAGCAAAGAAAAGCTTCTCTCACAAGTCTGTCAAGAAAGGCCGGGTGGCTTTACGTATGCTAATGGGAAATAAAAGGCAAATTCACGGAATAATGTCTAAAAATGATCCAGTCATAGACGTTTGACATTCGCATTGATGTTTTTGATTATTTTGAGCGTAGTTCAAGAAATATGACTTAAGTCATCAATCACAAGTTGTAGTTACCTTGTCCAAATAGGGCTGTGAACAATCGTAATGATATTGGACTCAAATTGTTTCTCGAAATAGGATGTGGTGGCTGGCAGCCAAAGCCGGAAGATGGAATATTCGCCTGGATTTTGAGTTTGAGGTGGGAACAATAGTTGGGATTGATTTGGAAATACAATACCTACAGCTTAGAATGTTCAGAAATGACAAGAGGCAGCCACGACTCGTTTGGCAGAGTCAGAGGGCTACATAACCCACAATTTTGAAGATACTCTTGAGTTACTACTGAAAACTCACTTAACAGGATGCACAGTGAAAGATGGGCTTACCAACCCTAGTCATAATACACCCTAATTCAATTACAACAAGGCAAGAACTTCAGCTATAAACAAGTACATAACCTACCAAAAAGTAGAATGTCCAAATCCGAAGTTTTAAACCATTCAAGTCCCTTGGATCAGATGGAATATTTCCTGCCTTACTGTAACACTGCTCTATCTGATTAAAAGCATTACTAGGAAAAATTGGTAGACCTTGGGTTTTATCTGGTTACATCCCGGATAAATGGAGAATAGTAGGAGGGAATAAACCATCTGATCTTCCCAAATCCTCTTCTTCTTCTTCTTAGGGCGCTACAGTCCGAGGTGGACCTGGGCCTAACTTAACATGCCTCTCCAGCCAGCACGATCTTTCGCCAGCTGTCTCCAGTTTCGCGCACCAAGCCGGCCGAAGCCCCCTCGACTTGTGTGCGCCACCTTGTTCGTGGACGTCCGCTGTTGCGTTGTCCTCGTTGTTTCGGGCCGGAGCTAAGTTGTCCATACGCTCTACATGGCCTAGCCCTCTTAGGCGTTGGATCCGTAGACGCCTGGCTAGACTCATGTCACTGTACAGCCCATACAGTTCGTGGTTGAAGCTTCTCCTCCAAATGCCATCAACGCAAACAGGACCAAAGATCGCTCGCAGAACTTTTCTCTCGAAAAGGCCAAGAGACTATTCATCCGCTTGGGATATTGTCCATGCCTCTGCCCCGTACAGCAGGACTGGGATGATCACGGTCTTATACAGAGTCAGCTTGGTCTTCCGAGAGAGGACTCTACTACTCAATTGCCTTTTGAGCCCAAAAAACAGCAGTTGGCAAGAGTTATTCTGCGCTTGATCTCGGTACTGATGTTGTTTGTACTGTTTACTGCGGAGCCAAGGTAGACGAAGTCCTTAACCACCTCAAAGTTATAGCTGCCTATGGTGACGTTCTGGCCAAGTCGTCGATGTTGTGCCTCGTTTATCGCCAGACCCATTTTAGCCGCCTTCGTTTCAATGCCAGCAAACGCATCATTGACGGCTCGCTGTGTTCGCCCAATCACGTCAATGTCATCCGCGTAAGCTAGCAGTTGAACGGACTTTTGGAAGATCGTGCCTCTTGTGTTGGCCAGTGAGTTTTGCACGATCTTCTCAAGAACGATGTTAAAGAAATCACATGACAACGCGTCGCCTTGTCTAAAACCTTTTTTGACATTGAAGGTCTCGGTGAAGAAAGAAAGATCTCGGTGAGTTCGTTACCGACCTTGATGGAGCAGCGAGAGTTCTCCATCGTCATCCTGCTCAGTCTGACGAGTTTGGCAGGAATGTCAAAACTAGCCATGGCGCTGTATAGCTCGTCTCTATACACGCTGTCATATGCGGCCTTGAAATCGACAAATAGATGGTGTGTGTCGATCTGCATTTCTTGGGTCTTCTCCAGGATGGTGGACTTCCCGGGCCTGAAACCACACTGATAAGGATCTATCAGTTTGTTCACAAATGGTTTCAGGAGTTCACACAAAACGGCAGAGAAGACCTTATAGGCGATGTTAAAGAGTCTTATCCCTCGATAGTTGGCGCAGTCAAAGGGGTCTCCTTTCTTGTGGATCGGGCAAACGATACTGAGATTCCACTCATCGGACATGCTTTCCTCCGACCATATCTTACAGATGAGCTGGTGCATGCGCCCTACCAGATCACCTCCAGCTGCTTTAAACATTTCGGCGGGCAGACTATCTGCACCAGCAGCTTTATTAGACTTCAGTCTCGATATCGCTATCTTGACTTCGTCTAGGTCGGGGGGACGGTATTCTCTCCTATCATCGTCCGTTGTGTTGAGTGGAACATTCTGCCTGACAGCGGTATTTGTGTCCTCATCGCCGTTCAACAGTCTGCAGAAATGATTTTTCCAAATTCTCAGTATCGACTGCGAATCTACTATTAGTTGTCCTTTTTCGTCTCGGCAAGCTTCTGTCCGAACTTTATATCCATTCGATAAAAGTTTTACCCTTTGGTAAAACTTTCGGACATCATTCCTGCCATAACACCTCTCCATCTGCTCGATCGCGCGCTTCTCGTGCTCTTTCTTTTTCTTCCTGAGAAGCCGGTTCTCTTCCCTTCGTTTCTGTTCGTAGAGCTCACGAACAGCTCTCGTGGTTCGATGCAGCGTTGCCCGGTAGGCTTCTTGCTTTGCTGCATGTGCCTGCCTGCACTCGTTGTCAAACCAGGGGCTTTTCCTAGGTGGTGTTTTAAAACCCAGCACATCAGTAGCGGCTTCTCTGATGGCACTTTGACAACGTTTCCATTCTTTGTCTATTGTTAGTGCAGGCGACGTCGAACTTTCAGAGAGTTTCAGGGAGACTCGATCGGCAAAGTTCCTGGCAGTCTGTTGCGATTGTAGCTTTTTGACGTCAAACCGTGGTTGTCTTCCTCGACTCCGTTGTTCTCTCGATATCCGTGTCTTTACCTTGGCTACAACAAGGAAATGGTCCGGGTCGTCTTGAGGTCGGTCGTCATCACGGCTTCAGTATGCAGGCAATTCGTCGCACCGTAGAAAAGTTTGGCCGCGAGTACATCCTTTTGTACCTTAAGCAGACAAAACAGACAGAGATTCGTGCTAAATGAAGAAAACATAGCCGCCATAGCGGCCACCATCGTAAAGGAGCCAGAAATGTCGATTCGGCGCCGATCAGCTGTATTGGGTATTGCCAAAGTCAGTCCGGATTATTTTGTTTATTTGGTATGATTTGGGCCAATATCAGTATAAGATTGAAGCTGAACCACCACAGACAATGCCGTGAATTCGCTAATTGGGCACTGGACCTGGAAATGTTGGCCAGAGATCTGGATTTTTTCTCAAAAATCATCTCGGAAGAGGCCCATTTCTGGCTCAGCGGATATGCCGTTATTGGACCGGACACATCCACAAAGACTGTTTGGTGCGGTTTATGGCATAGCGGCATCATAAGACCTTATTTCTTTTAAAATGAGGAATAAGACACCGTAACCGTCAATGATCGCAGATTCAGAACGACGTTAACCGTCTTTCTGTGGCCAGAGCTCAACAACATCGAGCTGTAATCCCAACAAGACATCCGTAAACGCGATGCAACGCTCGAAGTTGTAGAGAAGAATTTTGGCGACTGGGTTATCTCACGGCAAGCGATTATCAATTGAACAACGCGATCATGCGACTTGACTCCACTTAATTATTTTCTCTGGGGCTACGTCAAGTCCTTGATCTAAACTAACAAGCCAACCACTTTTGAACGAATTCGAGGCCAACATTCGAGACGCCAGTGGCGGAATAACGCCGCACGTATTGGACCGTGTCATCGAAAATCAGACCGACCGCTGCCAGCGAAACCGAAGCGGCTTAATCATAATGGCTATTCCATACATAATGGCATGGGTTCAAAATTAAGCCAGAATAGTTAAGGACATCGTCTACCTTGGCTCCGCGGTAAACAGTACAAACAACATCCGTACCGAGATCACAACGCAGAATAACTCTTGCCAACCGCTGTTTTTTTGGGCTCAAAAGGCAATTGAGTAGTAGAGCCCTCTCTCGGAAGACCAAACTGACTCTATACAAGACCTTGATCATCCCAGACCTGCTTTACAGCGCAGAGGCATGGACAATATACCAAGCGGATGAACAGTGTCTTGGTTTTTTCGAGAGAAAAGTTCTGCGCGCAATCTTTGGTCCTGTTTACGTTGATGGCACATGGAGGAGAAGGTTCAACAACGAATTGTATGGGCTATACAGCGACATGAGTCTAGCCAGGCGTCTACCGATCCAACGCCTAAGATGGCTAGGCCATGTAGAGCGTATGGACAACTCAGCTCCGACACGAAAAGTCTTCGACTCTGAGCCTGTGGGACAACGCAACAGACTTATCTTATCGACCGGAGTTTGCCGGGTTGGAACTGTCCCTTCTCGTTCCCTTCTCGGGTGATCTACAGCTGTCTCCAATGCTCTGGATAGTGAGCATTATTTCGTGCATGAACACCATGTATATCAACCGCTCCTGGAGGGAGGTGTCGAAGCACAATGTTCAGTATTACATCGATTCCCACTGATTTCTTTCAATGATTCGAAGCTCGATTGAAGTTCAACCATCGATACGAATGGTGGATGAACCCCTTCACCAGCCCTTCTGCATTGTCAAATGGCTTACCAAGTTAAGATTCCAAGGCCGTAATACATTTGCCTCAATGTGTTTCAACTTCGAGAGTTCCATTGTGCAGCCTTGAAAGGATAGTTCACTTATATGCTCTATGAGAACTGGCTGGAGATTTCTTTAAAGCTAAGCAGATTTCTAAAAGTTACCTCAGAGATCAGACCTTTGGAGGATTTTAGATCCAGTTTTGGCCAGATCAGAGGTTTGACGCATTCTAGTATACTTGCTTATCTTTTAGGTTGCAACTTCCCAACAGTTTTTAAGTAGTTAAGGTCATTCCCACCTAGCCATATTTTATTGAAAGAATATTTATGCGCTTCAGGCCAAAGCCCTGGTAGCTGTTGCCGTAATTTCAGATTAATCATGTAATTTATTACTGATTAATAAAGTTATAATAATAATAATAATATTTATGCGCTTTGCAATTTTCTGGAATGTATATGTGGACCGGTACCCACCACAGGCTAGTATCACCAACAATCGATGGTTTCTCCCCATTCATGGAATGTATGAACTTCAGATCGTATTCTGTAATAGAACTTTGCATTAGAAGATGCCCCTTGCTACAAAAAACGTCGCAACAGTAGATATACTGCAGTGAGCCTACCGTTGGTCTAAGTGAAATAATAATTTGCAATCATAATTTAAAGCTTTAATTAAACTATTAAAGCTTTCGATAATTTTTTTGTCGGGAAAATAGCTCTTATTTCCTTCAAGCAATCATTACAAAAATATCTCCTGGGACATATATTAAATCACACAGTTCACAATGCATCACCAGTCCCAACAAAAACTGACTCACTGCAGCTTCACTTATTTATTGCCTTCAATTCTTCAGAGTTAAGCTTTAAGTGGATTTGATTGATTGAATTCGAACGAGAAGACTTAACTAACACGTGTGTCTCCACATTGTGACCCCATCAATGAAAAACGTGATGTATTCAGCGGCACGATGTGATAGACAGCTGTCACTGATATATGACTGTCACTGATATTCGACTGCAACTTGACAGATGACAACATAATTGTGCTTAAATTCAAGATCACGATCAAATGGAAGTTCAGAGCAGTGACAAGTTCGTGCTTTATGAGACAAACTTAACATTGAAGTTGTATATTCGATTGGGAAGACCCTGTTGGCGAAAAACGCAAGATATGGAAAGCGTTTAAAGCATTCAGCTGTTTATTGTCAATATGAACCGTTAATGTTATTTTTGGTGGTCGTGTGAATGGTTTTATAGTGTGTTCTTTTAGGTCAACATCAAGTAAATTATTGGAACTTGAGATTTCTGAAAATCACTGCAGTAATAGTAAAAGAAAGATTGGATATTGAGGAATTCTTAAATATCAGTACAAGATGACCTGGATATGTTTGTCGACATCCTTAGAGAATAAGGGTATATGCATAAATAATATTCAGTCAAAATTGGTTATAACGACCTTCAAGGGACTGACGAATTTGGTCGTTATAAGCGACAGATCGCTGTTACCGATAACTCGAAGATAGCAGATAATGAACGGAGACCCTCTAAACTGTGTCAACAACAGAGGGATCAGACTCCTAAATATCACATATCAGATCTTCTCGGCCGTTTTATGTAAGTGCCTGAAGCCCTACGTGAATAGTCAATTTGGTCAATAAAAAAAAAAATTGATTGAAAAAAGCTTCAAATCAATACCCACCATCTTTTGATCGATTTTAAGGCCACGTATGACAGTATTTAGGGAGACAAGTTACACAGCGCATTGTCTAATCTAAGCATCCCTGCAAAACACGTTCGTCTTTGTAGGATGACGGTGGGGAATGGCCGTTGCTTCATTAAGGTCGGTTAAGACTTCATCGAGACCTTTGATGTCAAAAAATGGTTTAGACAAGGCGATGCACTGTAAGGATTCTTACGAAGACAGTGCGTAACTCAAACGTCAACACCAGAGACACGATCTTCAACAATAATATCAACCAAAAATAATATATGCAAAACAAAAAGAATAACATGTCAGCAAACGGTAAGCTGTAGCATATCCAGAGTATCCAGAATTGAGACCACGGGTTGAACCAAACTGTTTTCAGAATAATTACGAAGTTTCGGCAAAATTGGTCGATTGCAACTTTTCATTCTGGTGGTCATCCTCGAAAAAGAAAAGGCAAACTGATATGAAAATTGTTAAATTTCGATCCTTTCCACTATCAAATTTTTCAGTAGCACTGTTTGCGGAAGTCCAAAAAAAGCAAATTTGATTACATACAGAGCAGTAAAGTAGCCCCTACTAACTTTAAAACACCGTCGAAAAAGGTAGATGCAATTTTTTTTTATATTATCAACTGTTGCTTTGTATAATTGAAAAATGGCCGTGCGGGTCTGTGCGTCGACCCATACTAGACTTTCAAGTCTAGGTAAGAATCCAAGCTCGGACAAACAATTAAAAAAAAAAAAAAAAATAGTTCACGGCTCTACCTCTTTCGATTCACTGACAATGATCTTATTTCCATCTACTTGATAGATGGCTAGTCCCAAGCTATCGCGAAGATCTAAAGGCTCTTGGCTCATAGCACTCGATCAAACTGTGCTGGGTCCCAGGACATAGTTACATAGCCGGCAATGAGATAGCTTACTAAACTTGCCAGAACAGGGTCAGTGACCGACGTGTCACAAGAAATTCATGGAATCAAACCGCCCCTCTCAGAGCTGAGGAAAAAGGTGGATATAAAGATCATTGAAATGGCAAACAGTAGATGCCGCGGTCTATCTACATGTGTGACTACTAAAACATTGTAGCCCAGATACGATCGAGCAAAAACAGACAAAAAACCTTCAGTGCGACAAAGAGTTGCTAATGAAGGTGGTTGGAGCTCTCACTGGCCATAATCATCTTAGAAACCACGCCATGAAAATGGGACTTTCCAACGACAACATTTGTAGAGGCTGCGGTGATGAGGAGGAACGAGAGGACACTCCTCACTACCTCTGTCGCTGCTCTAGTCTTTGTCAGTTGCGTCATAGAACACTGGGAGAATTTTTCTTCCAAGACTTACATGAAATTCCTTTATAGGTTCATAAGGAAATCAGGATGGCTTCGGCACGGTACGGCAAGGGTTATAAGGGGGCACTAATCCCCAATTGGGCATCACAATGGGTCCTCAAGGACCTAAGTGAATCCCGTCTATCCAATTACCTACCTACCTACCTAATTCCATATAAATAGTGAAATAATAGCCCAGACAGAACTCGGACATGTATGTTTTCCTTAATTTTGATTCAATTTAATATGACAATAGTCGAACTTTTATTTTACCTCAGCTGAAGATTGTTTATGACACATATTCATTTAAAATGGGAAGGCAGCTGGGAAATCTTAAAAGTGAGGAATCATATTATAAAATATTGAAGGAAAATCGGTCTGAGATATTGCGACACTAGTAGGCGAAACGCAATACACACATAGCCCCATAAGGAACCGTTCAAAGAGTAAGTCAATTTTACATGTGGCGAAAGTCAAACGAAGGCTTAAAAGAATGTAATTTAAGAGCCACGGTAAAACATTTTGGTGTATGCGCACTTTTTTCGAAATTTCCCATCCGCTTTACACAAACCTTGCTGCATTTTTTTTAATACAGGGCTTAATTTGTTCCTTTAAAACATGGGTGGACTAGGTGGCATAAGCTTTCGACTTTAAGGAAAAATAAACAAATCGATCAGTAAACCTTGTTGAAATCATGTTATGTCGTTCATATTTAAATTTTTTTCTCACCCCAGCAATCCATGGCGAGTTTGAGACTGAACTTATGGTAACTTCTTAAACGTCCCGGGCAGACTGTCT
The DNA here is from genome assembly GCA_930367185.1 of Myathropa florea. NCBI lineage: Eukaryota > Metazoa > Arthropoda > Insecta > Diptera > Syrphidae > Myathropa > Myathropa florea. The sequence continues at coordinate 35,912,890 of OV884004.1, read as the reverse complement.
TGCGTCCGCAATTATACCAAACGTCCAGTCTTTCCTCCTCAAATTAGGAGGCTTGAATTCGAAGAATCTCTTATCAGTGACATTTGTGTTTATGCGCTCAATGTAGCCGAGTCAGTTGAGCCGGCGAATTTTTATATTCCCGACTCTATCCACATCCTTGTACGGCTCGTAGAGTTCCCGATTTTATCTTCTCCTCCATTTGCCTTCCTCACAGACAGTACGAAATAACCGACGCAGAATTTTTTTTCTTTCGAAGGCACCTCTTTCGAAGTATATAGACCCATCTCATTCAATATTCAATGACAAAAATGGCTTAAAAATGAATCGCTGTGGTCTTGCTCGGTAATAGATCTATTGCGAGGTCCGTTCATGAAATTGGCAATTTCCATCCTTCTTTAATGAAAGCAATTCATTCCCTGTCACCAAATCTGTTTTACTCGACCTTAGAAGGCCAATGATCAAATGAGTAATGCCAACAGCTATACGTGCTATTGGACTATCTTTTACAATAAACAATAATAAACACCCATTACACCCATTTTTTGACACTTAAGCCCTCAATAAATTGGGTACCGACGTTGGTAGAGCAGCAGAAATTTTCCTTCGTTATCTAGACTTTGACAAAGTGGTTTATTAAGAAGAAGTTGGGTAGAGGAAATAAATAGGAATTGACAGTTTAGATGTCTTGAGAGCTTTAGATGATTTTTTGCCTACAACAACTAAACTATTTTTTAAATTTTTTGCTCTGTCTATTTTTTCAGTAAACTTTTAGTTTAATTTGTATTCTTATCAAAATACTTCTCCTCTCACTTTTATCCAATTTTTTTTACTTCAAAAATGGATCTCTTTACGGTTTCTCTGTTCCTACAACCCGCGATCTTCTTCCGGTCACTCTTATGTATGATTTTTGCTTATGTCTTTCAGCTTTCTTTACTAAACTAAGTATGTTTTTAGAGACTTCATAATACATCACAGTTTTGTTGATGGATCTTTAAAATACTTCCTTTAAAAAATTTGCGACATTTATCTCTCTTTACCAAGCATTTGTTTAATAAAAAACCGTGCGATAACAATTCCTCTTACGAGCAACCTCGCTAAATATAAACACTGACAGATAAAGCCCTTCTCTCAAGAATGATGTAACCCCACCTAAGTGCACCCTTGAGAAATAATACCAGGAAAGTTTAACCCCCAAAGTTGTTACAAAAACAAACGGCTTCCACTTCGCACTTGGCCTTCAACGCTCGGCAACGCCTCCTCGGCCGTTCCACTCTACACACAAAGAACCCAATTGAGGAAGCGTTTTTGTCGCCAAGCAGCAGTGACTAGCAATTCGTGTACAAACACCTTTATCTATCTCCCTAAGCCTACCAGAAATACCCGAAAAGATACCGAAATTGTTGTCCTACCCCAAAGTTTATCGGAAGCCTTTGTGATAAACCGCTAGTTCCATCTAGAGCATGGGAATTTTCCCTCAAAAGCTCCGCGATAAGGCATGATGACCTTCTGCCAGCGCTAGCGTGCTCTAGTGCTAGCTAGTCGAATCCCATGCCATATGACAAAAGCTCCGTTGACCAAAGCTCTCTTTCTCATTCAATCCGCAGCGATCAGTGATGGTTAGGTGAGAAGCTATCAAAATGTAACTGACAGCAGGGAAAAAAAAAGCGCATTTTTGATTTAATAACTGTATCGTAGCCGGGAAATTCGAAAGTGTACAAGTGTAAACAAAACTCAAGAGTGAACCCGTGTAGTAGTGTCGCAGTGTTCGAGATAGATACGATATTTGTGAGATAAAATGTCAACAGTGCGACGATGGTTCCGCGGACAGATATCATCATCCTCATCGGATCAACCACCGAAGCAGCAGCGGGGTCGCAGTCAATCGCTCGACGTCCAGGCCCTGCAACGCAGCGGAGTTCGCACGCTACTGCAAAATGTAAGCATCACCAAACTCTATCTAGATCTGATTTAGCGAAATAGATTTCACAATAGATACAGATTATCACGGCTAATTAGCTCCCAGATAGGGCGAGCACCCGTGATCGGCGGGACAGTGACTCTCTGCGAGTGGGTTATGAACTGTGGCATTCGGTTGAACTTGATCACTTGAGTGCATCACCCATCTGCGGTGTGCGTGTGGGTGGCGTGTTAATGGCTTGCTATGAACCCGAATCCTCCGCAGCCCTCGCCCCGGGGTATCATTGTACTTAATTGGAATATCTTTGTATTATTCAACCGATAAAGCTTTTGTCTCCCATCTCACGCTCATGAACACTCGTACGTATACAATAATAATTTTTTTGTTTTCTTTTTGCAGCGCGCTGCGGCACATCAACAACAACTTGCCGTTCAAAGTGAGTACAGTACGTAGATACATGTCTTTATCCGATTTAAGCCTCGAAGCAAGTACCAAGTGAGGGGGTGTGTTTGTTTACAAGTTTTGTTCCCCTGTGTCACGAACAAATGGAATTTTATTTTTAATATAATTTATTGTTTGTTTTTCAGTGTTCTTTTATTTTCAGAGTGACTCTTCGGTGGAGATGTCAAGTGCAGTTCTTTAAACGGTTTGAATTAATTTTTCGGTTAATTCACTTTTGAATGATATATAGCTGGCAAGAGAACGGGTGTTTTCACAAGAAAACGCTGTGCTAGAATGGGTGACTTTTTGGCAGCTGTTTGAAGGTTTCAGGAAGACGAAGTGTTGTTGCTTGTGAGACAGATGGAAATAGGAAGCAACGAGCGCTTGATCTTAAGTGGAAATCGTCTCGTTAACGGGAAATAGTGACATGTGCTCTTACAGTTATATATGACATACGTTTTTGACAGCGTAAAATTCGATTCTTCGGAATTTTTTTTAAATTTTCAGGCTCATTTATTAATTTAATCTACTTGTGAGAATTTTCTTTACTTCTTCATTCCGAGAAACAATTTGACATTCTCCAATGTTTAGGATATGCTATCTAGACTCCGTCGCACTGTCTTTATGATTAGGAAAGAGATTCAAAAACAGTGCTTAAACGCATTTGTGTAACGTCAACCACCAAAGTTTGCTCAAGCGATTCTAATGAGCAAAGTGGCTTCTCCTTCTTGTTGATTCTCACACAATTGACTGATTAGTGATTTTCGTATACACCGGGCTATCCAACTTACTTATTAGGCCAGCTACCCCTGGAGGGTCTGCGTCTCAGCTCTTGCCGTCTTCCATCCCTGACGGTCCCGGGTACCCTGCTTCCAGTCATGAAGACCAAGTTATCTTGCGTCCGCAATCACTTGGTCTTTATACCGGAGATTTGGGCTTCCTCTTCTTCCCGAACCAGGAGGCTCGGATTCGAAGATTCTCTTGGTTTGAGTATGGATATTCATTCGCTCGATGTGGCCAAATCAGTTAAGTGGACGGACTTTGTCCACATCCTTTTACAGCTCGTAGAGTTATGTTTTCTCCTCCATTCACCTTCTTCTCAGACAGGACCATGCTAACGGCCTGGACGGCTTTAGCCCTAAATTTGTTAAATTATTATTGCCGTGTATATTAAAATACATTACGTTTATTTATAACTGTGCTTTAACTACTTCTACCTTCCCGTCTGAGTGCAAAAAAGTAAGAGCAGGTCAAGAAATGCTGTAGAATTTAGACGCATAGCTATCCTTCAAACAAACTTCTTAGCAACAAGCAATCTGGCTTTCGTCCGAAAAGAAGTTGGAGTACAGCTCTATTATTTATGGTTGATGAGATCAGAGGCACTAGATGAAAGCCAACCAACATTGTTGACCTTGCTAGACATCTCAAAAGCGTTTGACACAGTCAATCATTCAGTTTTGTGCAACAAACACCGATATGGCTTCATGTTTTCTTCTCTCATCTCATCTCATTTTCAGTGACCCGCATGTTCCAAGCGGTCGCGGAGCAATGCATGCACGAGAGATCTCCAGGCCACTCGATCCTCCGCCATCGATTCTAACTCATCAGGAGCCCAAGCGCAACCAGGCGAGTGTTTGGACTTGGTCCAACCATCTCGTCCGTACCTGATGGAATCGCATTCAAGGCACGCCTCGAAAGTCGTGATGATGGGGACATGTTTTCTTCTCCCTCGACAAAATTCATGTTATCGTACCCGAGTGGAAGGCAACAGTTTGTGAATACTGGTGAAAGATCATCATTCTTTCTTAACTTACAAAGTGGGGTACCGCAAGGATCCATTCTTGGTCCTACATTGTTTTCCATGTATGTTAATGACTTACCTACTGTTATTCAACATTGAAAAATCCACATGTATGCTGACGATATTCAACTTCTTCTAAGCTCTCCACTGAGTGAGATTAATAATGCGTTAGACTTGCTGAATATATATGTATTTGGTGTATATTTGGTCATTAAAACATGATCTGCGTCTAAATCCCAGTAAGTCAAAGGTCCTTGTTATATACCGTAGAGCCTTCGACCTCCCTGTCCTCCGGTCTCTTCTAACAAATCAACAGCCTATAGAATTTGTCGATTCAGCTAAGAATCTTGGCGTGATATTTAACCGCACTCTTTCTTGAAAAACGCATATCAATGCAACAGTCGCCAAGGTTTGTAGTGGACTACATACTCTATGGGTCACTAAACATTTTCTACCAACTAAAATTAAATTCTTCTTGATGAAAACACTTCTCCTGCCGATTTTATTATATGCGTGTGATGTCTTTTGTACACCGGATTACAAAAGTATGAAGAAACTCAATGTGGCTTATAATGGTATTGCTAGGTACATCTTCAATCTCAGGAAGAGAGACCATGTGTCGTTTTTCTCATATCAAATTACAGGCTTAACTTTGAATAGTTTAGTAAAATTTAGAGCGCTCTGCTTTCTTAAAAATCTAATACAAACTCGACAGCCTGAATATCTTTATAATAAGCTACAATTCTTGCAATCCCGTACATCACTAATGATTGTACAACCGAGATACTCTTGCCTCGTTTCAGAACGCCAATTTTTTGTCCAAGTCGTTAGGCTGTGGAATTCTGTGTACTTGAGAGGGATCACTAATACGAACGAATTTAAAAATAATCTTTTTTTTTATTTTTGGCCCCTGAATTTAATTAATATTGCCAATAACTTCCAATTTTATTGTAATAGTTAAAACTCTGCACATACGAATGTCTTTCGCTCCGCTAAGTTTTTAAGTTTTAAATATAGGCTAGCAATTAGTTTATAAGATTACCAAATCTTAATATTTTAAGTAAATATGAAATAAATAAATATGAAATATGACCAAATATCCGACGTCAAACTTTTCTTTCGAAGTCACTAAGAATCAGCTCTACAGTTCTGCTTAGTCTCCAGCTTTAGTCTCCACCCAGCAACACTGGTAGTTTTGGCCCTTTGAGTCAGGAATAGCAGCGGTTGCCACGTGCGATTCTACGTCGGATCTCCACCAAGATGTCGTTTGCGGAGTTCACTTCAATATTTCATTGACTCGAGATTTCTTCATTACCAATCATTCTCTTCTGGTTGTGGTCTTTAAGCAGCAGCTGGAAGTGCTTGTTAGCGTAAACTTAGATTTAGAAAATCGAGCATCGCTCACATTTTTGCGACGACCAATTGATGAATGAACGCCGTGAGTGCTTCAGTCTTGGTCGAATCATAGCTCGGATATATATACCGATCTTGTCGACCTCTGGCCACAGAAAGTTGGTTAATATCGCTTGATACCTAAAACCATTGACAGCAACAGTGTCTCTCATTTCGAAAGAAATAAGGTCCGATGATGCCGCCTTCCCATAAACCGCATTAAAAAGTCAAACTTTGTGGATGCAATAGTGCTTGGTCGAACACTTGTGGATTGCGTTCGCTCCGATAACAGCAATTTTGCTTGTTGACATGCCACTGATCCAAAAATGGACCTAGTCCGAGAAGATGATTCTTTTGCAAAAATCCGGATCGGATCTCTGGTCAACATTTTCGGCGCCCAATTAGCGAACTCCCCGTCTTGGCTATAGCCCGGCTACGATTCTGCGTGGGCACAATCTTATACGGATGTAGGCCTACATAAGGTTGACTCTTTGGCGATGCACAATTCAGCTGATCAGTAGATTCCGACCAAAGGTCTGTTTTTCGGCCAAAGCCGAAGCCGAACTTCGGCTTTTTGATCACCTGTAACGAATATGATGGTATTACGTAATACTAAGAAATCTGCAAAATTATTGTTTGTTTTTTTTTGTAGCGAACTACCAAGTGGCAGAGATTTGGAACATATTTTGCAAGTTGCTTGAGCATCTTTTACTGAAATAGCTTTAAATTGGATTTTTATGTGCTTTTTTTGATGTTTTTCGTACCACTTAATAGTTTACCAACTTGCAAATGCAAAATCTTTTAATTTTAAAGCCGTAAACAATCTCACTTCCAAATGCAAAATATCCGACAGTAACAAAACGAAAAATACAGTGTTCCTTGCAACTTCTACTTTTACAGAAAACAGAAAATTGAACATTCGGCTTCGGCAAAATCTTCGGTCTCATGTGGAATTAAAATGTCTAGGTCTTCTTCAACACAACCCGCTACGGCGGCTATGTTTTCTTTATTTCGCACCAAATTCTGTCTGGTTGGTGATAGTCCTTAAAAAGTGTATTCACTCTCAATCATTACCACGCTGCAGCGAAATGTCGAATTGTCAACCTCACGACTAAATTCACGTTGCGTATATACAACTGAGCTGGAATTTCGATAATATTTTTGATTAATTCTCGCACCTTCGACAAGCGTGAAACGATGAATGATAAATTGGCAAAAATTGTTGAATATTTTGGCAGCTGGATATAACTTTGACAGCTGCTGAAACATAAAAACAGGAAAAGCTATAATTTAAATCTGGTCAAACTTTACATTTTAAAATCGGTAAACAAAACTTAAAATTTGTATCAAAAGCAAAGTGAAATTTTTATTTTCAAGTAAAATTCTCAAGAAATGGAACACATAATCTGCTAAATTTCCCATCTTTACTCCGCCTTTTGATGAAATGTCACGTTTTCGGTTAATTGCACGGGAATTTCATGAATAACTGATCTAATATTTTCTTTCAGTGCACACATTTTTGATGAAGCATTGGCTTATATTTTATCCCTAACATTACCTTAAGCGGAAAAGTCTAAAGTCGCACGTTTTTGGCGGCCAATTCAAGTTCATGTTTTGAGAAGTCACACGTTCAGGAAATTTGTCATGCAAGAGAGCCAATGCTTCCTCAACTGTGTGGCATAATGTAATTTCGTGGCAAATGAAAGCCAGTCAATGTCGTTCCTTAACGCAATCCATTCACTCAAATGGTCGCAAAAGTATAATTTTAAAAAAAAATATGGATCATAATACCAAGCAGGTGGAGAGGGTGCTCCACTGTATTGGGTTTTCGGTGGCACAGATGTCACAGGTTTGTGCGGAGACAAATGAAAGTGAGCTTCATCACTTAGAATAATTTGTGTAGACAATCATGATCCTTGTTCATTCGTTTCCTGCATTTCATCAGAGACAGTACGGCATTGTGCACGGTCTGCTGACTTCACCTCCTCAACTGAAACAACTTAAGCACGTAAGTCGAGATATTTGTACAAAATGTGGTACAAAGTGGTTACAAATAGATCCCATTCCTCTGACTGCATCGAAAGCGTATTCAGTCGAACTAAACTGTAATTTCCGGTAATAAAAGGTGGATGAACTCGATTGGAACATTGCATAACCCTACCTGAGGCCAACACACCGCTTAGCACATTGCACAGGAAAATAGACATTGAATCTAACGATGCAGCTAATAAACGGTGATGTCGATTAGACACATGCGTTACAGCTAAATCGTTATGGCCGGTCTATGACAAGAGGAGATTTACCGATCTCATAAAACTAAGTCGAAGGGGATATACGAACAGCCATTCGTATTACTGTGTGATTGTCCTGCACTAGCCGTTAGGAGGAAGGAAACCCTAGGAAGATTCTTCTTTTCGGAGCTGGATGATTTAGGGAAAATAGAGCTAAGCAAACTCCTGAGGTACATATCTATATCTGAGTGGTTTAACTTAGCTGTTTATACATAGAAGTTTATGTTTTCCACGGTTCAAACCTTTTAGGCACAATGGACTCATAGTGGTCTAAATGAGCCGCTGACATGTTTTATGTCAGCAAGGGCACCCATGCAGATAACACTGTGGACCAAAATTGGTTTATGTGAGGCTCAGCCATCACCCCTAACCTAACCTAAGGGCACCCATTTACCTAACCTTACCTAAAGTCCCTCTCCACTTGTGTGCGCCCTTTTAATCGAGAACGGTCGCTGTTGCGTTGTCCCACTGGTTCAGAGTCGAGGATTCTCCGTGCCGGAGCCAAGTTCCATATACGCTCTACATGGCCCAAACATCTTAGGCATTAGATCCAATGACGCCTGGCTAGCCTTATGTCACCCCACACCACGTAGACTTCGTGGTTGAAGCTTGTTCTCTCATTGCCAGGTGCATCAACTCCTACGTTCGAGGTCTAAGGTTCGAATCTCGAAAAAAACATCAAACATTTTTTCACGGCTCCACCATTTTCGAGTCATTGACAATTTTTTTTTGCTTTTTTCGGAGGATTTTTGAAATACTACTGGAGCACTCAAGCTCAAAACTGGTCCATTGTGCTTCCAGGTAGCAACCTACTCCAGTGCCGTTAATTTGATCCCAACGGCAAATGGTGACTGGACCAGATTCGATTTCACTGGGATTCGAACCTGGGACCTCTCTAACTTCGGGCAGGCACTTAACCAACTGCGCCATCCACTCGACTTGCTCAAAAAGTATAACTGTAAAGAAAAAAACTTGTCAGAATCGCCGTTCGTAGTCGGCATTAAACTCTAGGTCCCCTCCGCTCGTGAGAAAACAATAGCACGCACAACACGAGTGTTTGCTGAGAAGCTAGACCCAGGTTCACCTCAGACTGTAGCGCCGCCATTATTATTATTATTATTATTATTATTATTATTAAGGACCAAGGACCGCACACATAACTTTCCTTTCGAAAAAGACCAAGAGCTTCTTCACCCGTCTACGCCTCTGTGCCTTAGAGCAGGATTGGGCTGATTCATCAAAACTCGGTCTTTACAGAAAGACCTACTACTCAGTGAACCCAAAGTAACAATTTGATCGAAGACACTCTTCGTTTTTGCCCGTTGACACGTCAGTGTCAACCGTGTATGCTAGCAGCTGTACGAACTTTTGCAAAATCGTTTCTCTAGTGCTGTCCAGTGAGTTCTGCAGAGCCTTCTCAAGAATGATGTTGAAGGAATGAAAGGACAGCGTATCGCCTGGTCTAAAAAAAATTGCTGACAGTGAAGTTCTGGACCTTGGTAGAGCAGTGAGAGTTTTCATCTTCATCCTGCACGATCTGACTAAATGTCAACGACACTGACAGGTATGCTTATCGGTTCATTAAGGCCACGCCCCATAGAATCAACTGTCAAACGCAGCAAACTTTACAAAATTTCTTTCTCCCTCTTTCTGATACGAGCTTATGAACAGTCATAATTTTGACGGAACGCAAGACACGCAACGATTCTATGGACCGGACCTGTTGAACAAAATTATGCTTTAAATGATAACTCTCCTCAATTTATGAATACACCAGACTGTTTATCATCGCCCTCATAACTAACAAGCAGTAATGAATTCCTTGCAAATTCCACATTTTTCAAATGAATTCCTTCCTGCGAATCCCTGCAAAGTCGGTTGACCTAGTTTTTTGAAAATTTGTTGCATGATATCATCACGACATAAATCATTTCCAACAATCAGTTTCAAACAACATCAACTCCCAATCGGAGTAACATGGGATCCATGGCAACAAGAAAAGGATATCCTGCGCCGGAAAGTATGAAATCACCCACAAACATGGCATGGGAAACGTGTAAAATCTCTCAGTGGTCACACACTCGTCAGCACATGCTATAATGTCTGGAAAATTGCGTCTCTGTACGCACCCATGTGAAAAGATCTTAGAAAGATAATTTACGAACGAAACGTCCTTGAATGCCGATGTGGCAAATGCCATTGCATAGCTCCCCACTCGCCCACGGAGCAAATGACAACCTAAATAAATATAAAAACGAGTTATTTCCAGTTGTTGCGAACGATAATTCTTTTATACGGTTATTTTCGGAGACCTCTAGCACCTACGACATTTAAGGACAATTAGGGGATTTTTTTTCTTTCTCTGAGAGGTGGCAGGAGTCTTTCGATAGAACGATGTGGTTATAAATAAAAATGAAAACTTCTCCAAAAAAACGAATGTTTGTTGACAATAAAATTTTAACAATCATTGTGGTGGTATTTTTTGGAAAGAGATGGGTTGTGAGAAATGTTAGCAGTCATTAGGACATTTACTTAAACTGCCACATTGCGATAAATCTCCTTACGGTACGCAATGAAGAACTTGGAAGTGTAGGCGTAGCCTAATTGATGGAGCAGAATTCACCACAAAATCAAGGAAGAAGATTAGAAAGAATAATTGCTTATGCGTATGAACATATTATAAAAATAACTAGGGACTAAAGGAAATTTGCCCTGAATATTTACGGGAGGATCTTCTGCGTCGTCTTTGAGAAACCCAAACGATGTAGAAACATCAAGAGAGTACGTTCGATGACTAAGAATTCCAAATTCAGACTTCGTTTTTCCCATTATTTTGCTGTCTTATTGGAACCACATGAAGAGCTACTTTATCTCATCCGGGCATACGAAAGTTTTTAAAAATGTCCCTATATCTCTCTATCTGTCAATAGTAACACTTGCTTCTAGCACCCTCGAAGAAATATCCCATGATTTAAAGATAACGTCGGTCATCAAAAAATAATGCCAACTGACAAATGCCATCCAAACCGAAATGGCGGCCAAACAGAATCGACCTGGAACGTAAAAAGCACCGTAAATTTGGCTGCATTTATCGTATCCCTTGAATAAGGAAGTGAAAAGTGGATTGGGCTCTTCGATGTCCATCAGATTGCCACCAGAAAGTTTCGTTTCTCGTTTTCATCCAACCACGGTCCACACGCAGTTGTCACATATGTTTAAGCGTCGCATTTCATTTCATTTCATTTCATTTATTTGTTTCTAAGTATCGCTGTACAATAAGAATATTCTATTCTTTAATAAGTACAGGGCTTAAAGTATAACTTTTGATAAATATTGTGAAAGTGACATAGATATAGTTACATTTTACAGATTTGAATAATTGAAATTATACATATATAGAGCATTATTTTGCAATTTGTGCGCCTAGTTCAGATCATTTGTCGAGTTTTTTTTTAACTTTTCTTTTAGAAATGTCATTATCTTGGGACATTCTTCCATATTCCGTGCAATGTTCTGTATTGTGTTCGTTGGGTATGCATCTAGCGCTGCTTTTAAAACTTTATTCAATTACCGCTTCTGGACACACGAGGTTGTTCATTTTTGAGACTAAGATCAACTGAACGGAAATTACCAAGCAAACGAAGAATGCTGCATTAACTCACATCCACATCCGCACATACTTCTACTACTTCTTCTCCTCCAATGGTCCTCAACGCAAACAGGAGCAAATATCGCATGCAGAACTTTTCTCTCGAAAAGACAAAGAGCAAAACTGGGCATGGCGCTATATAGATAGTTCGTCCTTATTCACGCTTGAAATCGACGTGTAGTTGGGGAGTGTTGATCTGCATTTCTTTGTTTTTTTTTTCAGTCTGTAGTTGTGCGAAGATTTAGTTGATAGTGGACTTCTCCCACCTGAAACCGCACTGATATACAGTCAGCGTCAAAAGTGAGTAAACAGTCATCAGCTGAAAGGTATTCCTCTAAATTAAAATTTACTGGAATGGTCTACGTCTGACATTGATATCTCAAATAAAAGCTCTGAAATCGTACTTCAGAATAAAGAAGTTTATTTAGTTCAAACGAAAAAAAGGCGTCAAAAGTGAGTGAACACATCTCTTTAAAAAACAATATCTTATTGAGAAAACAATTGTACTTTGTATGCCTTTGCCGCTTTTTCAGTTATCATGTATGGCGGTCTTAATTTTCATACAAATGTTTAACATAATGTAGCCTTTATGTCTCGTAGTCACTGACACAACCATGTGTATACTCACTTTTCAATGCTTTTTTTTTCAATTAATTGTTTTATATATACACTTATGTTAAATATTATTTGCCATATTTCAAAGTATGACTTTAGAGCTTTAATTTAATATATCCATGTCTGTTCTACCTTATTCCGGTGAATATTAATTTAGTTGATAAACCTTCAGCAGATGACTGAATGTTCACTCACTTTTGGCGCTGAAGAATTTTCTGCTTTTTTTTATCACGTTACGTTCAGAAATATTCTGAATTTTTTTCAAGAAGGCCTATAATCTTAGTGACCTTTTTTGGGTTAAAAACCGGCTTTTCACCAGATCCCTCTTTTCTTTCAACTGAAAGGTTCTTTTTATAATTCTCAATAGCAGTAGCAAATGGTTTCCTATTAACTTTTTTTAACCTTTGCAATTTTTATATAAACACCTGGTCAAAAAAATAGATACACCCTCATTCACCTTACATTTTTCGTCTTTAGTGTTGCCCAATGAAACAAATGGTTAAAGTTAGCAAAAAAGGCTAATATTTTTTTATTCTACAATATATACTTATTAAAAATTTTAAACATAAAAATATTTTCAATTTTTACGTTAATAATTTTTTATGAAGATTAAATTGTGTTAGCTCATAAAAATCGTGTGATCAAAAAAATAGATACACTTCAGATTGTGATCAATATCCAATTACAGTGCGACCTCAATAAAAGCAACTAATAGAAATTTGGGCAGTTGCTTTTATTGAGTTTGTTGCAATAATCGAGTCAAAAAATTGTAGGCGCCAAAATTGAAGCAAAAAGTTAAACACCTCAGAATAGTAAAAAAGCGTGTCTTGTACTGGTAAACAGACCAAAACTGATCATTTAAATCATATGAAAAACAAAATTAAAATTTTAATTAGTTTTAAAAAATTGAGAAATTTTCGATTGTGTCTTTTTGGAGGCAGAATACTTTTCCAAGGCTAACTCTCGTAAATTTTTCAGAGATAAAATATTACTCAGTGAAGCATAATTTTCTTCAGTCCATTGAAGGCAAATGTTTAGTGCTTGAATTGCAGCCTCCGTTTCAACTTTTGACTGTGGGGATTCTTCAACGGCATTTTCGTCATCACTTTCGATTTCTTCTGTTCCCGGATTGCTGTAAGTCGGTTCCAGATCGGTTTCATTTTCGGCAATCCAATCGTTTATGTCCTCGAAACAGTCAATAGGGGATAGCTCTTGAAACAAATCATTAGTCGATGATATTATTTCAAGGTTCTTTAGGATTTGTTCCCTTATGCCAATCAAAGGTAGCACATCATCTTTGTCGTAATCATTACTTGGGTTCATCAAAGGCACTTTTGTGTTGCCGTAGACTGTGCCTTGTCCCATGCATTAGACAAGAGACATACGGCGTGGCTCAAATTAAATGCTTTTATAAGAACTAAGAGTTGATGACACAATAGTTGCCTTTATCGAGTCACACTTTTTTGAGGAGTTGCAATTACTGAGTCAACAATGATAGTATTTAAGGCGTTGCTTTTATAGAGGAGTTGCACGTATCGAGGGTTGCTTTTATTGAGGTCACACTGTATATCATTATTTTCTTTGCGAGTTTTTTGTCAAACAGGTTTAGTATACTTAATTTTAATTGCTTGGTATCAATTAAGAAGAAGGAAATAAACATTTTAGATTTACCATGGCCCGAAGTAGTCATTGCACTACAGAAGAAAAAGTTTTAGTTCTGTCGAACAGAAAAGAAGGAAAAAATCTGTGTGAAATCGCGAAATGTGTGGGACGGTCACTTTATTTTATTTAAGTTTTTTTTTTAAATCTGCACCACAAAAGAAATTTCAAGGCAGGTAAAAAAAAACGACCTCAGCGGATGATCGCCATAAAATAATGTTGTCAAAAAGTGAGATTTTTAAGTCATCAAAGGCGATTTCCGCAGAAATTGACAACACCGTTAGTGCTCCAACGGTTCGTGGTCGCTTACAAAAAGCCAAACTTCTCAGACGAATAGCTAGGAAAGTTCCCCTAATGTGAAAAAAAATTTAATCATGAGGCTACAGTTTGCCCTGGCACATGCAAATAGGACGAACGATATCGGTGAAAATAAATGGGGAAACATTCTGCTGAGCGACGATACAAAGATTAATCTCTTTGGAAATGACTGTGAAAAGAATGAAGGGATCCTCGAGTCAAGGAATTCTAAAACCGTTGCATAAAAAATACAGTGGAACATGGGGGCGGCAACATAATGGCCTGGGGATGTTTTTCTTAGAATGATGTTCGTCCAATATTCCAGACCACAAACAATATGACGGCAGCCGAGTACAAAGACATTTTGCAAATGGTAATGCTATCATACGCCAAGCAAAACATGCCTCTGCGTTGGGTCTTTCAGCAGGATAATGACCCAAAGCATACTTCAACACTAGTAAAAAATGCTTTGTTCACAACAAAATCAGCCTGCTAGCTTGACCAAGTCAATCTCTAGGCCTAAGCTCTATTGAAATTTTTAGATGGCACTCCTTAAATGTCCTTTATCTCTTATGAACACTTTTTTCATCTTTTGATAAGTCTCTTCTTTAACTACATTTCGATGCTTAGAAAGATGAACAATTCGAAAAGATAAACGGAACCTGTTTTATATCTGTTCATCTTTCCGAGACTCTACTGTATCACTAAAAATCTAAAATCGAAAAGTAACTATAAATTGGAGCGAGCATCTTCCTTAAGTTGATAAACTGAAGATTAAGGAACCTATGAGCTTCAAGAGTGATACGTACTGATACGGTTCGGAATTATCAGTAATTCATGGTCACTCTATCGTGAAACCAAGCTCCCATTGACAGCCTTCAAAACTGTTCGTTTCTTCAAGGTGCGATTCTATCTACGATTTATAGACAGCCAAGCGGTTTTAAAGATCAAAATCTTCGCCAATTTAAAAACAAAATTGGATCGCTCATCTTGAATAGAAAGTTGTTTGTTTATTTTTGTTTAGGTTAGTCGAATGGTCCCACTCATCGTGATCTCATTTCTCCGACAATCGCCTCACGTCTGAATCATCACTTGTAAGTCAGTGAAAAATGATAAGCACTAAATACAGCGAAAAACTGTCAGCACTGAATCCCTGATGAGTTGACACAAGTTTTCTTCTACAAACACACTCTCTCTGTGATCTCTAAACAAAATAATCAAGAGGGAATCCCAAGAACTGGTTATGAGCATTTTTATCACATTCAATGAAGCGCCTCCTACCACTACACAAACCCGTTTTCACTAATCCATCTGCACTCCTCATCTTCGAACAAACACATTCATCACCGTGGCAGCCTCTCCTTTTCGAGTCCACCGCCTCCCATCGTTTCAAGTTTATTGCGCATTAGCGCATTTCTTCGGCGGCAGCTGTTTCCAAATGGGGCAGATCCAAAAATAAGAAGCAGGTATAGAGGAAGAGCGGAGCAAAACAGAGAAGAGGAGAAAAAATACAGGACCGAGCAAAACATTTCTCCAAATCTGGCCTTGACTTTGCCCTTAGGTAAACATCAACAGAGAAACCAGAACGACGCGGAAAAGACACCGAAACCTAGTCCAGCACCGGTGCACGACCACTATTCGAACAGGTTTTCAAACAAAGGGAGCGCGTTATGTAATCCCACCCTTATTTACTCTGGTTCAGGGATGTTAGGAGTGATTCGCATCAATCATTCCCGAAATACTGCGACTCATTCGGTAAACACTGACGCGTGTGTGTGTGTGTGTGTACGCACTTTAGACAAACTGTCAGACGTCCGGTCTGCTTGAAGTGAGCGCTCGCTGGCTTTAATCTATTTTTTGTTGTTTGTTCGGTTCTGCGCGCTTATGCTTATTTACTTCGCATGACCGTGCATATATTTGGAAAAGTTTGTTTTTATTCTGCTGTTGGTTGTTTTGTCTGTGGGTTGAAAACTTCTTTCGACTTGAAGGAGCTGTTGGCATTCTTGCGCGAAGACCGATGACGCAATTCGGTTGTGGCTTAATTTAGAAAGAGGCACGTTCGAGGTTTGTGACAGAGTGGTTTTGTTTTTTTTCAAAAATAAAACCAACTCAATAGCCTTGAAAATGTTTTCACAACTCTATTTTCATTTGATAGGTGTCATTTGGATGTGTGTGGGGAATGTTCATATATGGTCGAGTGTGAGATTCACATGAGTTATGAAGTCTCGTGACGAGGTTGAGAATAGATTGGAGTCGTGATTTATGAGAGGAACATATCACTTAAAAGCGTAACTATCAGCGTGTACTGAAAAGGTTTTCGACCTTTATTCAGAAATCGTTTGTTTTCTTGATTGCTGTTCAGCATTAAGAGCTGCAAGAATGAGCCACGGTTGCTTTTTTTTAAGTAATGAAACAGCTTTTTCCTGTGGGAGCCGTGTCGTAATGGTCAAGTGCGTCGACTCCTACGGTCGAAGTCTAGGTTCGATCCCCGAAAAAAATACCTTTAATTTTTTTACCGCACCACCTTCGTCACTGACAATGCTCAGAGTATAATATTTGTCTAGAAAAAGGTTCTCAATCTCGCCGTTCGGAGTCGGCATTAAACTGTAGGCCCACTCCAGTCGTGAGCGAACAATAGCACGCACACCACGAGTGGTTGCTGAGAAGCTAACGCCGCCATTATTATTATTATTATTAACAGCTGTCTCTTATAGGCGCTGTGTCGTAATGGGTAGGTTAGGTTTTAGAAGGGGAATGCGATGGTTAAACATCACTTCCACTCGGAGGCCATAGTGCCCATTGTGAATCCCTTCATTTGTGGGGTACACAATCTGTTAACCGTTCCTGTCTCGTGGTGGGTGAAACCACCCGTGCTCTTAATGAATTTTAGAAGATCTGATATACAGTCGACTCCCTCTAACTCGAATTTTTTCGCCATATTTATTTTGGCATTACCCTCATTTTCGTACATAAACCATCCTCTAAGTCGAACTCCCTCTAACTCGAACTAATTTTGATATCCCATGAAAATTCGACTTAGAGGGAGTCGACTGTATCTGCACTAAGTCCGCAGTCTCTGTAAAGAATCTTTGGCCCAGCGAAGCTAGGCGCCGATTCTTGGAGAGCTGGGCAGTGGCAAAGCAGATGTTGGATCATCTCGTTCTCTTCCTCATCGCCGCAGCTTCGACAGAGATCACTGGATTCCGCATGCCATTTCCGGAGAATTGTTCCGAAGAAGCAGTGTGCTGTGATCAGTCCGACGAGCACACGGATCCAGTTTCGGTCCAACTCCAGAAGCTTCTTTGTTTTGCCGTTGTTAAGCTCTGGCCACGTTGATCTTGTCGTGTGACAGTTATTCCTTGCAAGCCAAGTTGAGTTGGCCTGTTTTTGTATTGTTTCGCTTATGATCCGGTACAACGCACTGATCGATGGTCGCAGTCCATTTCATTTCCATTTCAGACCCTTGTCTAGCCAATTCGTCCGCTCTCTCGTTCCCTACGATTGGGCTGTGCCCCGGGACCCATCAGAGTTTGACCATGTGGTGGCTGGTGGACCTCAGTGAGTCGCGGCAATTCATAACAGCCTTTGATCTCGTTGTACAGGATCCTATTGACTTCAGTGCGACTTGGCTGTCTACAAAAATTGTGATATCCGATGGTGGGATATCCTCGTAGGTGCGTCGACTCCTACGCTCGAAGTCTAGGTTCGATTCCCGAAAAAAAACACCCTTCATTTTTTTCACGGCTTCACCTACGTCACTGACAATGCTCAGAGTATAACTGTCTGGAAAAAGCTTTTCAAGCTGACCGTCACTGTAGGTCCCCAATAACACGCACAACACGAGTGGTTGCTAAGAAAATAGGCCAAAGTCCACCTCGGACAGTAGCGCCGCCATTATTGTTGTTATATTAACAGCAGTCTCCTGTTCTCTTCCTATATTTACTACCGTTTATCCCGCATCTCCACGAATAATTCTCCATAGAAAGCTCTATGCCATTCTCTGAGAATTTATGCTGGAGACACACAAACACTTGATGACCAGATAAGAACGATAGGAAAATAAATTTAAATAAATCAACAATGGTATGAGATATACAATTGAATCTGGCTTTATTTTGAAGCTACATTCATGCCATTATTTATGGAGTAGCACATCAGTTAAAAGGCCGCATTGGCTTCGCCCCCATGCTTCAAGCAGTCGGTTCAATTTCTGATGATTCGGTCAAGTATGTGCAGCGTTTTTCCGGCAATAGCGTCTCGAATGTTCGTCTCGAGCTCAACCTCGTCCAAATATGGCTGGATTGTTAGTGTAGACTAAGGACTTGACGTAACCACAGAGAAAATTATAGAGTGGTGTCTAGTCGCATGATCGCAGCGGGCAATTGATGAATGCTCGCTGTGAGTCCCCAAATTTCTCCTTCACGACTTCGAGCGTAGCTCTGCTTGTATGGCATGTAGCGCGGTCATGTTGGAACCACAGCTCGTTTATATTGATGTTGTCGAGTTCTGGCCCCGAAAAGTCGGTTAACATCGCTCTATACCCGAGACCATTAACGGTAACGGTAGCTCCTTCCTCATTGCGAAAGAAATAAGGTCCGATGATACCGCCTTGCCATAAACCGCACCGAACAGACAATCTTTGTGAATGCATTTGATGCTTAGTTGAACACTTGTGGATTGTGTTCGTTCCAATAAGGGCAATTTTGCTTGCTGACATAGGCGCTGAGCATGAGCAAAAAATGGACCTCGTTCGAAATGATTTTTTGGTCAAGATCCGGATCTCCGGCAAAGATTTTCAACACCCAATTCGCGAGCTGTTGGTTCAGGCCAAGGTCCACCCCGAAGTGTAGCGCCACCAGAAGAAGAACTGGCGGACTAACGGCGTTATCAATGGTCGCCCGCTTAAATTCTTGTGTCAGCACAATCGTATACGGATGTAGGCCCAAATCATACCACAAAATAAGCCGCGTTGACTCTCTGGTGATGACCAATTCAGCTGATCGATACTGAATGGACATTTCTGAGTCGCCTTCGACACTGACTATGTTTTCATCATTTCATATCGATCCTTGTCTGGTTGGTGACTTTAGGTCCAAAAGAGTGTGCTCACACTCCAATTCTTCCACGGTGCGACGAATTACCTGCACACTAAAGCCATAATGACGACCGACCTTACGACTAAATTCACGCATTTAACAACTGAGTCGGAACTTCGATAATATTTTTTTAATAATTTCCGGACGTTCGGCAAGCATAAAACGATGCATGAGTCATGCTCAAGCCTTACTGAATATTTTGACAACTGAATGTCATTGGCACCTTTGACAGCTGTTGAAACATAAAAATTGGAAAAACTATTATTACTGTCTGCTATCCTTCACAGCGAGCGATAAAACTACAGTCAAAATCGCTTACAACGACATCAGTTACAACGACGTATCGGTTATAACGACAAAATTCTTAGGTCCCACTTGAGCGCCATTATATGCAATCCAACAGCACTGTAAATCGTTTACAACGACCAAATTCGTCAGTCCCTTGAAGGTCGTTATAACCGATTTTGACTGTATTAGAAGACAGTAATATCGCGAAGTCAAAAGACTCCCTTGAACACGACTCTTCCTTGTCATTGTTTTATCGCTATTTTAACAAACGATGTTCAAATGAGCTAGCCAATTACATCCTTCCCCTCCAGGAATGCACCTGCAATTTTGGTCTCGCTAGGAATGCTCACCAGTTTATCTTTAAGTCTTCTTTTGAACGTACAGTTAAGATCAACTCGTTTTTAGCCACATCACCCGAATATGGAGTACTCTTCCCAGCCCATTATTTTCCACTTTCAACAACCCACAGGCATTTAAGATCAATGTTCACATTTACCTTAACTTCCTTTCTTCCCTTTACCTCCAGCCCCTTCCTGGTCTTGATTCTGAACACTTAAGGTCCTTCGTAAAAACTTATAATTTATATAAGTTCAATTATAAAATTATATAATAATCAATTATAAAAAATGTTAATACCCATAATGATGTCAAACGATACATCGGTAAAGCTGTAAAGTAAACATTGTTTTCCTTACACCATGGCCACGAACATACTCGTCTGTACATATGGCTGACCTTGAGTTATGCCATGAATATCTTCCTATGAGCTGTAATTTTTAATGTTTGTTTTGGCGGCGGCTGAGTGGCGAATGGAAGAAGTAATTAAATCTATTAATAACTATCGACAATTTAAAAGTTTATGGAATTGTTTTGTTTTCATCTGTTTTCGACTTCTTTTTTTTTAATTTTTTCCGTTCCCTAAATGCGTTCAGTGCGTAAATACTGCGAAGTGTTTTCTTTCGCGACGTTTCCATTAATGAAAAAGTGAGCCAGGAAATGTTCTCCCTAAACTTAAGTACACCTTCTACTTCCGTGTTCTCCTGAAGAATGATGAACAGCTGGCGTGAATACGCAGATCTGATCCAATAGAGTATACCATGTTTTCTATATCTTACAATGGCTTCACTTTATTATTTCATTAAACAACTAAGGATTTCTTGGATAAGTAAACAGTTCTACATTGAACTCTCGAGAGCGTGAAACAATAAAAAATCAAACCAGTTCACGTTTTCACCAGTTCAGTGACTCAAAAGGGGTGGAGCCGTGAAAAACTGTTTGGTGTTTTTTTGGGAATCGAACCGACAGCATCGAGCGTAGGAGTCGACGCCTACCCACTATGCCACCGCGCCGACAGAAATACTCTTATATCATAATAATAATAATGTTGGGCTTGGGCCTAGCTTCTCAGCAAACACTTGTTTTGTGCGTGCGTTTTGTTGCCTCACAAGTGTGGGAGACCTACAGTTTAATGCCTGCTCCGGATGGCAGGATTAAGAAGCTTTTTTTAAACCATTGAGGATTTTTAGTGACTCAAAAAAAGGTGGAGCCGTAGACAATTTTGTTTTGAAAATTACTTGTTCTGTGCTATGAATTGAACCCAAACATAAAGTGTAATGCGTAGGTGTGAACTCACATACCTACAACGCCCCAATATATATATGCCATCCCATATTTAACTTAAAAGATATGTTCGGATTAGAAGACATCAATTTGACATGTTCTACTTTGTTTTTTTTTTTTTTTATTCTTCGTAAAGTACTAAAAATTACAAAAATTTGAGCTACCCGCGAAGCTTATTGCTTATCTGCGGGTGGCTAGATACATATACAATGATTATAATTTGAAGTTACAGGGGAGAATTCTTACTGTTTTAAATATTTTAGTTTCGGTATGTATTAACAGAATTCAAAAGTTGAAAAGTACACAATTCTCTTGTAAAAAATAAGTTTTGAGATATTTCTGACGTTTTTTGAAATTAATGATATTTTTTAGATCTCCTGGTAGTGAGTTCATGATAGTTGGTATGAGGTAGTTTGAATGTCTTCTTCCGTAGATGTTGAAGGTTTCTGGAATTTCCAGACAACCTTGAGCTCGTCTTCTTGTGTTCTGATTGTGGCGTATACTTTGTTGGTAACCTTGGTCATCGTAGTATTGTAGCAGCATTGTCAGCTTAAAAATGCCGTGGACATCTAAGACCTTTAAATTAAAACTATTTGTATTAATTATTTTAAGTAGTCGATGCTGAAGATTTAATAGCTTATCCAGATGGGTTTTGGATGCGTTTCCCCACGCTAATATCCCATATCGTAGGCGGAATTCAGCTAGTGAGAGCTACACCTGCTTCTGCACTTCAACGCTGGTATATCTTTTGATTTACGCCATCGCAAGGAGTGCACTCTTTAGCTGCATCCGTACCCGATTGGTGTGTTCATGCCACACGAAGTGATCATCAATTATTATTCCCAGATACTTCATAGTTTTCACAACTTCAATAGCACGACATGTTGTCATTGGGCAATCTTCATTTTGGTGATATATGTTGATAGACGCTTCGGGTTGTCGTTGCATGCGTATGTGCATTATCTTCGTTTTAACCGCGTTTCTAACCAGACCTTGGTCGTGGCACCATCTTGACATGTTGTTAAATTCTTCTTGCATTATCGCTACTGCAGTTGCAAGCCATTTGTGCTTAACAATAATTGCTACATCATCTGCGTAGGCAAATGCTGTGCTTTTTTTTGAGGACACGAAGAAGTTCATTAGTGAACAAAATAAACAGGATGGGCCCCAGTTGGAACCTTGTGGTACACCAAGTAATGTCGGCTTTCTATCGATGATCTTTGTGTTACTTAAAGTGTCGAAAGCCTTGCTAAAATCTTAAAATAAGACAAGGACGTGGTGGTTTTTGTTTAGCCCAGTGTTAATTGTATTCGAGAGTTCTCCCAATAGCATTCTCCAGTGATCTTTTTTTTTTTAAATCCATATTGGTTTGGTTGTAGAACTCTGTGTTTTTCAATAAAATAGGTTATTCTACGAACTATCAGTACTTATCAGAACGTGCTCAATTTGATGGTCCTAGTAAGCCGATAGGTCACTTATTTAACTACCTTATCTTTGACGCAAAAGAATATTCCTCTGAATAGAAGTTCCCAGACGTAATTATTATAAATAAATTCAACTCTCGAACATGTCATTTATCTTCAATACGCGCCGAGCTGCAAGCCGACCCTTATTTTTTTATTTTTGATGCTTCTTCTTTGCGGAAGGCTTGTTTTGAATCCGTAAAAAATAAGAGATCGCTAACAGACCTTTTCTCGCGAAACGACCACAGACTTCTTTGTCGGCTTTCGATATTTTCCATGCAGGACTGGAATGATCAAGGTCTTCTGTGAAGACAACTTGGTCTTTCGAGAAAAGGGCACCATTTTTTAACTCAAAACGCAACGATTGCTCAGAGTCGGAGACTCTTCGGGCCGGAGCTAAGTTGTCCATACACTCTACATGGCCCAGCCTTCTTAGGCGTTGGATCCGTAGACGTTAGACTTATGTCGCTGTACAGCCCATACAATTCGTAGTTGAACCTTCTCCTCCAAATGCCATCAACTCAAACAGGACCAAAGATCGCGCGCAGAACTTTTCTCTCGAAAAGGCCAAGAGACTGTTTATCCGCTTGGGATATTGTCCATGCCTCTGCGCCGTACAGCAGGACTGGGATGATCAAGGTCTTATACAAAGTCAGCTTGGTCTTCCGAGAGAAGGCTCTACTACTCTACTACTACGTTTGGTTTCGTTATTATGTTGTTCGTATTGTTTACTACGGAATCAAGGTAGACTGACTCCAAATCATAGAAACCCGCTCTGACGTTCTGGACAAGTCATCGCTGTTGTGAATTTTGTCCCCATATTTGCCACTAGACTTATTTTATCTTTCCGTTCAATGTCAACAAACAACTCATTGACGGCTTGCTGCCTCCGATCAATCACATCAATGTCATCGTCGTCAACTTGACAAGTTTTGATGGAATATCAAAATAAGATATGGCGTTGTATAGTTCGTCTCTAAACACGCTGTCATATGCGGCCTTGAAATCGACGAATAGGTTGTGGGTGTCGATCAGCATTTTTTGGGTGTTTATCGGGATCTGTGTTCGAAAAAATTGGTCTACAGCGAACCTCCCTGACCTTTAACAACGCTGTTGAGGACATGTCAGATGAGAGCCAGGCGTCCAGACAAAACGGCAGAAAAGATCTTTCACGCTTAACACGTTGAGTGCCACTTTGGTCTCACACGAATTTGGGCTTGCTGTGCCTCGTGAGACCAGAGTGAATTCGAAGTGTCATTAAAAAAAAAATCCGTGGCCTGTGGGGACAGTTTTTCGGATTGTATGGTGGCACTCAACGTGTTAAAGACACTTATCACAACCGCCCTTTGTGTAAGGCGTCTTACAAGTTTACAATCTTCCGCTCATTCCAAGGCCTTGTTGAAAATTGATGTGGCTTCATTAGGTTTCACATCAAAAAGGCCTCCTTTCTTGTGGATCGGGCAATTGATACAGCGATCCCACTCATGCTTTCCTCCGACCATATCTTACAGATGAACTTGTCCATGCGACCAACCAGCTCCTCTCCAGCTGCTTTAAAGATTGCAGAAGGCAAAGCATCTGCCCCATCAGCCTTGTCAGACTTACGAGTAAGTCTCAATATTGTTACCTTGACTTCGAATAAGTTGGGGTGACGCAATTTTCATCTATCATTGTCCAAATCGAGTGGAACATTCGGTATTTGTGTCCTCATCGCCGTTTAACAGTCTACAGAAAAGATTCTTCCAAATTCTCAGTATCTACTGCGACTCTACAAGTTGTCCATCATCGTTCCGGCAGGCTGCTGACCGAATTTAATATCGATTTACACTCCAGTACAACTTTCGGACATCATTCCTGCCATAGCACCTCTTCTTCTTAGGGCGCTACAGTCCGAGGTGGACCTGGGCCTCACTCAATGGTTCTTAGCTTGGCTAGAACAAGAAAATTATCCGAGTGTTTGTTGACTCCTCGGAACATTCGAAGATCAGGAATACTGGAGGAGTGTCCGTCATCGATCGCAATGTGATCAATCTGGTTGACGGTTGAATGATCGTGTGCCCGCTGGGCGGTCCCTTTATAGACGTTGAGGTGTGGGGCAGTTGATCAGTCAGTGGACCGCCAGGCCCCTTCATGCATGTTGATTTCTGAGAACCGCGTGCTAGCTACAGAGAAGTTCCGCCCCGAGACAAAGTCCATCGGCCTGAGTTCGTTTTCGGACGTGGTGTCGTGGAGTCTGTGGTTACCGATGACTCTAGAAAATATGTCTTCCTTGCCCAGTTTGGCGTTGAAGTCTCTTAGAACGATCTTGGTGTCGTAGCTGGGGCGTTGATCGTATGTTCTTTCTAGGAGATCATAGATGTCATCCTTACTATGGTACTCCTTGTCCTCTGTTGGAGAAGATTGTGTGGGAAAGATTAGGCTGATGTTCCCAAAATTAGGTCTGTTGCGTTGCAGCTTTTTGACGACCGTGGTGTTCTTTCTCGACTCCGTTGTTATCTCGATATCCTCGATATCGTAAGCGGTCGCTTATGTACTTTAAGTTTAATCTTAAGTCTGTCTTACGCTTAAAGAGCTTAGTTTGACTGAAAAAACCATAACTATATACTCCGACAGCCAAGCGGCTATAAGAGCCATAGCGTCGGATATTGTAAAGTCGAAACTAGTCAAGCTATGCAGACAGAACGTCAACGAAATCTCCAGGCTAAACACGGTGACTCTCTGCTGGGTACCGGGATACGCAGGAGTTAAAGGAAACGAGAGAGCGGACGCGTTAGCGAAGGAGGGCTCAGAGTTAGATAAATCTCTAGCACTACCTTATGTCTACACGCCGTTAAGTTTCCTAAGGAAAGAAATAGAGGACGAAGCCTTAGAAAGAGCAAATGACCGATGGCTGAATCTGGATATTGGGT
Organism: Myathropa florea; assembly: GCA_930367185.1. NCBI lineage: Eukaryota > Metazoa > Arthropoda > Insecta > Diptera > Syrphidae > Myathropa > Myathropa florea. The sequence goes on along the minus strand of OV884004.1, from coordinate 35,887,451 downwards.
CAACGTCGAGAGCCCTATGGCCGGTGTTGAACAGGAAGAAATCATTATCAATGATTAGCCTAAGTCGCAAGGATATACGGACGGTGGTGGGAGTTGTCCGATAGGCACCCATGCCTATGTCTTGTTGGAATATAAATGAACCCTTCAAGCCTAATTTCTGCAAGCTTAGGTGCAGATTGTTTTTCAGTATACTGTGGTAATCGTATCGATTCATTGTCGTCTCAATAAATACTAAAATGCCAACACCAGATGCCGCCATACACCCTCAAACCACTACTGATACTTCACCATGCTTCACCGTACCGATATCGAATCGATACGATTACCTCAGTATACTGAAAAACAATATGCACCTAAGCTTGCAGAAATTAGGCTTGAAGGGCTCATTTATATTCCAACAAGACAATGACCCAAAGCACACATCCCTGGTTGTGAAGGAATGTTTGCTGTACAATGTGCGAAAACAGCTCAAAACACCACCTCAATCACCGGATTTAAATATTATCGAACATTTGTGGGATCATCTCGATCGTCAAATTCTAAACCATGACATTAGGACCAAATTCGAGCTTAAGGCTATTATACAGGACGAATGGGAAAAAATAAGTCTGGAAGTAACTCAAAAGCTTGTTACCTCCATGGGATCTAGAATAAAGGCAGTTATTACTGCTTAAGGATATCCAGCTAGGAATAAATTTGAGTAATTTGTGATAAATCTCTCTTTTTTAATAGTGTATACTTACTTTTGTAACATGAAATTGCAACAGTATCTTACTTTGTTTCTTAATATTTTTGTTATTGTTAGTCCCATTTTATTTATTGTTTATTTTTTGAAAAGAGCATAAAAATAGCAAAATAAATATGTATAACATGTTACCTAAAGTTTATGCAGTTTCACCTTCTAGTTAATGATCCGGTCAAGATTCGTTATTTTCTACGGTGTATACTTACTTTTGTGACTGTGTGTATATACAACTATCTGGGTGGTTCTAATCAGCAGTAAAAGTGTAGGCCCCTACACCCAGGGCACAAGGAACCCAACTGTTGGTCTCAGTGAGTCGCGACCCAGTCGCAAGGGCACCCTACCTACCTACCCCTTAAGTCTGCCTCAACAAACCCATATCCGAACGGGTGCTGCCTTCGCTCTCTGTACCCATTGCCGTAGTATCTGTCGCAGTTTTTCATCCTCTTTTTTCCCGGCCCATCCCATCGCACTTCCTGGATTGCGATGATATCTGTCTTGTAGTCCCCTAGAAGCCTTCGCAAGTTCTTCTATTGCACGTGGTCTCTTAAGGGACCTCACATTCCACATTCCATTGAAAATCATTGTCCTTTTTCCGTTTGCAGGGGTCGACAACAGTAGATCCGGGAAGTTGTTGTTTTTGAACTCGACGTTTTTTTACGTGGTGGGGAAGTTAACCCTACTCTCAACACCTGAACCTGAAGGAACCGGTCCTCATTTAAACCCTTGGACAGCGCGGTCCCTGCGTACACTGGCTTACTACTAAGCGGTCGCTGTAGAGGCTATCCAGAGGGCGCAACGAGGAGACTGTATATCAACTTGATCCAGGCATTTACAGGGATCGTTGTTGTCGTCTCGCATGGTTGAGAGCCGTCAACAACTTTACCGTGAATGCACAGGCCCACGCGCTGCCTTCGCGCATGCTGAAGTGGATATCGTCGAACTTCATCCTCCTTTTCCCTGGACTATCCCACCGCATTTCCTGGGTCGCAGAAATATCAGCTTTGTAGCAGACGGTGTTCGCAAGTTCATCGCTCTCTCGTATTCCACAGGCAAAACCGAAAATCGTTCACACTCCTCACTTCTCTAGGGTCATCAGCAATGGTTCTATCATCATCCGAGACTGTTAGTCCGTTCGTAACTGATTTTTATCACATGAAAGGAAACTTACCCCCACGCGCAACCTGAGAATGTCCTCTTTTTAAAACCTCTGGATAAAGAGGTCCGAAAAAGATCCGTCATGGATAGCCTCACTGAGGAATGTCTAAGCGCTGACGTCGATCCTAAGAAAAATATCTCATCCGCCGCCGTCCAAGATCTCGACCCAAACTCCTTTAAAACTTGGGCTTCGACACTTTGCTGACTGTACCTCTGGACATCGTCTGGACTCCTCCGCCACCATCCTTAAAGACAGATGAACCCTGGTACAGTCACTCTTTCCTTTTTCTGGTCGCAGCTGTAAGGGACGTTCCAAAAGGATTGGTACCCCATCTTCTGTCAAATATGCCTAGAGTAGGAGTTCGATAACAGAGACTGGGTGCAGACGCTTGTGTCTGTCTGCATGTCTCCGCTTTAAGGAACCCCATCATCGTCGCACTTATACCACCCCTCATCATCCCAAAAAGAAAAGCACGCCCCATTTTGCCCGCCATCTCAAATTCTGCCACAACGTTTCCTCAACGTCAATTCAAAAGGCTGCCACACAACAATTGCGTTGCGCGTCGATTTTGTTGAAAATGTAAACAACCCCGCAACCACCTGAAATCCGGTTGCATTCCGACCAAGAACCACTTCTCGTGCTGTTCTCTGTTTTGTTTTGATTCCGCCACTTCACCCCATTCGTGTCTGCGTGTAGTGCTGTGCCCCTCCCCAAGCCGTGCGAACTGCGACATAGAATTCACGTTCATGACTGCGTTGCACGAAATGTGCATGCGCACATCCACACTCAAATTTCCAACCACAACTCTCGTGATTCCACTCTGCTGAGCAATGAAAAGGGAAAGTTTCCGACCCGCGCACGTCCTTCCTCATTGTGTCCTGGCAGGAGGAACGAGTATGTGTGTGAGTTTTTGGTTAGGAATCCATTTGGCAAGGTCAATTGAGGGTTATGGCAGGAAGTACAGCATCGTCGTGTGACGTAAGCGTCCTCTCTTTCCATTCACTCGTCAATTTGAATGTTGCCCACAACTGCCGTTGATTGTCCAAAATTGGAATTGTCTTGAAATGCATGTGTAGTCGAATGGCCTTCGGTCACGTGAGTACGTTTGATGGAGTCAATGCCATCTAGGTACCACCCACTGGCTCGGCACAGTTGTTGCCCTTCGCTCCGCCGCTTGCTTGTTGTTGAGTGAGTAGGCAGACAGCATCAAAGGTGCACTCTCTATTGCGTGCCTACGTGACGTCGGTCACAATGTTGTCTATTTTGTGTTGTCTATGCTCGGGGCAGCTGCACACTCACCAACGGGGCACGCTCGCATCTTAGCTGTGTAACGCGTCAAGTCAGGTTGAGCAGTAAATGCATCTCGATTGTGTTTTTGTATCATTTTTGTTCCTTCTTATTGTTATCGAACGTTTTATCTCGTTCTCCCCGCAATTGTGGAGCCGTCGTCGTGAGCTTTTTCAATGAAATGAAAGCGAAACTGATTCGCTCTCGCTCTCGGAGTACGCTAGAAATGGGTGTGTACGGGCCGTTAAGCAGACATGACTAAGTTGTGTAGTTACGGGGTATTTTGTCGTGGGAGCTTTGAGCACTTAAATGAAACACTGCTCGATGGAATTGGTGGTTGCGTGTGAGCAGTGATGCCACTTTGTGTGAAATTTGAAGAGTATTATTGTTATTTAATGTAATAATATTGTTTTATAATTTAGTGATGCGGCTTTGTTGGAAATGCCAATACACTTTTTAGTGCTATAACTCTAATGTATTTTATTTTTATTGGTCAAGCTTGAGTTACTCGCTCTCTAATTATGTGAATTAGAGTTTAAAAGCCACTCAATGTTAAATTCCCTTTTTTTAGTTTCAAAGGCTTGTTGTTTCTGTAATTTTTTATCCAACCCTTTGGATACGCATGGTTTTGATGTGGGCGCCGTGGCTGTGTGGGTTTTTGCGTCATATATCTGCTTAATGCCAGATTTGAACACCCGACGAGTATGTGTAGTTTCCTTTGATTGTCCACAGTGTCAGTTTTCCGCTCTGCTGTGATCCATTCTGTACAGGTGGTAGTTGCATGAGAAGTGGCCAGTAAGTGCGCCACACAATTTCCTTAAGTCAGGCTTATTCAACGTCAGCGGTCAGCGGCACTACAGTCCGAGCTGCCTAACTTCTCAGCAACCACTCGTGTTGTGCATATATATAACAATAGCACTATTGTTCTCTCACGAGTGGAGGGGACCTACAGTTTAATGCCGACTCCGAACGGCGAGATTGAGACACTTTTTCTAGACAGTTATACTCTTTGAGCATTGTCAGTGAAAGAGGTGGAGCCGTGAAAAAAATGTTTGATGTTTTTTCGAGAATCGAACTGACGACCTCGAGCATAGGAAACGCACCTACCCACTATGCCACGGCGCCCACAAGCGAGTCACTCTTGGTTGTTCCAAAACTGGATGCTGTATTTATTTGACCAGTTATTTAAATGTTGTAGTATGTCCACATTGGTGAATCTATTTAGGGTGAGGAGAGGCCCAATAAAAGGCCCCCTTTTTTTACTTTTATGTATACTTTTAATTATCCGCATGGTTTTCATGTCCTGACACTCATATAGCCTTGGAGTTGAATGTAAAGCTGTTTAGGACTATAAGCACTCGCTGGCTATCTTAGAGTATCAATGATTTTAAATTACATAGTTTCCTATATTCGATGCAATGTGCTGCTTCATTTCAGGCGAAGAGTTCAGCTTGAAAGATTGTAGACTCTCTGGGGAGAGAAATGTGTAAATGACGTCTGGGCCCCAGAATGCCTGCTTTAGAGTTACAAAAAATTGGCGATGTGTTTGTTGAGAAATTTAAAATAAAAAGAAATTACAATAAATCGAAATGGAATGTACATGGGATTGCTTTGGTCGCGGCGAACGGGAAAGCAAAAAAGAGGATAAATTGCCACACAAACAATCACAGACGCACTACCATTAACAAAGTGGTTGGCTTGTTAGCGTCGATTACGGACGTAGGCCTAGAGAAAATAATCGAGTGGTGTCAAATGGTTTGATCGCGGCAGCTAATTGATGAACGCTCACCGCCAGGCAACCAAGTATTATACCTGAGACCATTGACGGTAATAGTGTCTCCTTCTTCGATTCGAAAGAAATAACGTCCGATGATGCCGCCATGCCATAAACCCCACCAATCAGTCATTCTTTGGGGCTTCATTAAAACTTGGTCGAACACTTGTGGATTGTGTTTGTTCCAATAACGGTAATTTAGCTTATTGACATAACCGCTGAGCCAAAACTTGGTCTCGTCCGTGAAATTGATTTTTTTAGCCAAAATCCGGATCTCCGTTCAACATTTCCAGCATCCAACTAGGGAAATCAAGGCGTTGTCTATGGTCATCCGGCTTCAATTTTTGCGTCAGCACAATCTCATACGAATGTACATACAAGTATGTACTCGTATGCCCAAATGCAACCGCTAAATACGCCGGGTTGACTCTCTGGCGATGATCAGTTCAGCAGATCTCCGCCGAATCGAAATTTCTGGGTTTTCTTTTATACTCGTCGTTACGGCGGTTATGTTTTCTTTACCTCGCTGTCTGGTTGATGGCTTAAGGTGCAAAAGAGTGCACTCACACTAAAACTGTTCCAAACTTTGGCTGCACACTGAAACCACGACGACTTTAAATCGAAATTTACGTTGAGGATTCACATCTGACACGAAATTTCGATACTATTTTTTTTAATTTGCACACGATGCATGATGAAATGGCAGACTTTACTGAATACTTCGACAACTGGATGTCGTTGGTAACTTTGACAGCTGCTGAAACATAATAATTGGAAAAATTATCATTGTTATCTGATCAGCCTTTCGATTCGAGCTTCGTCGAGGCGTCTTCGTAGGCTAAGTACCATGTGTAGACCTTCGCACAAGAAAGAGTGGGTGAGGTGCCCATTAAAATGGCTTTTTGAATCTTGGTCCGACAATGACAGCCCTGGCTAGTTCGGCGGCAAGCGGAGTACAAAAATTGTCATTATACCAATTTTGAGGGTCTGGCTTCATTATAGGTGTAAGAAATCAGAAACAGTGTTCACGGGCTTTCAACCTACCCTATTCTGCTCTCATTGACTATAAGGTATTTGGCAGCATGCAGAAGATGATATTTCCATCAAATATTCCAATCCCAAGTATGAGATAATTCTTGTTATTGGTTTTAATTCGATTTTGCGTCAAGCTTTTAAGTGCCTTTTTATCAAAATTGGCGGTAGGTTATGGCGCTAACTTTCGCTCGACAGGCATCCACGTCACACATTTTTAAAGGTACGTCAATTCAAACGCAAAAAATGGCAACACTGTTTCTGTCGAACAATGTTTGAGTTGCATTGCAACAAATTTTAAGACTACAAAATGCGGTTACAGCGTGCAATCAATTTCTGTTAAGTGGTTTAATTTTTGTTTTGATAAGTTGTTTTTCTTCATTTGTTTTGATATCAAAGCCTCTTCCCCCCGATGTCCATTTGTCACCCTTTTTTTTGGAACGGAAAAAACAAGAAAAAGAAATTTAAAAAAAATGCAAAACAAAAACAATTTCCCTTGCGCAAGTACGGGTCTGTTAAGTACTCGAACTTATCGCACATTTACACGACATGGGGTCTCTCCCCCCCGGTATATCTCATTCATTCGCTTTACCTTTTGTTCGTTGTTTTTTTTTTCTTTTTTTTTGTTTTTTTCTTGGTTCTCTCTTTCACCAATACCAACGAAGAAGACTCACTGTCGGAAGGCAGCACTGTACAGTGGCAAGCCATGTATTCACGCCTTTAGTCTTCTTTCATCCGCCGGTTCGATTAGATGAAATTTGTATCTGTATCCACTGAATTTACACGTGTTGGCTAAGTGTACTAATGTGTCAAATTTTGAATGTAAAGTGAAAAAAAAAATATATTTTTGAAATAAAAAATGAATTAAATGAATTAAGAAAAAAAATATAGTGTTTTTTAAAAATAACAACAAATCACTCGGGGAAAAAAATTCCATTTGTACGTGTAACGAGAAAAAAAAATAGAAATACAGGTTTTTCAAGTGCCAGTTGTTTTGGTTTCGAGAGTATCCGAATTCTGCTTTGATCAGTCAGTGGTGGAATCACCTTAACAGGAAATAGAGAGAACCAAAAAAATCGTATAAACAATCTCAAGGATATCCAAAAATCGAATAGAAAAAATTGCATCAGAGGAGAACAACAGCAAAGAACAAAAAAAAAAGCTCCCGCTTGGCGTAACGTGAGTATCCTGTCAAAGAATAGAACACCAACTCCGCTGTGGGAGTGTGGTACCACCTTCGCGATGACAGTTCTGTGATATCACGGTTTTTTGGCTCCTCTGCTGGTGTTGTTGTTGCTGGCGGTGGTATTGGTGATGTTTGTTTCTCCCGGCATTTTTTTTTCGGTTCGTCTCGTGAAACCACTACGAGATACATACTTATTTTGAATACTTTCTGTTTTTTTTCTTTCGTTATTGCTGTTTGGCCACGAATTCCACACTTGAAGTAAAATGCGCAGTTCTTTGCAATTCTCTCGCGGCGTCTTGTGTCAACATTCATACATTTGTGTGTCTCGTTTACAGTGTCAAAGGGTGTTCTCTTCACGTTGACAAGTTGTGAGCTTTATTTCCATCTATGTGTTACTCCAGTTTGTCGACGTAAACAACTCCACAAAATCAGTGGTCTCCGCCATGTGGTGTACTTTTGTTGGAGAAGCTGTGAAAGAGTGACGCAGTTTTTCGAAGCAACGTGGGTTGAGAAAGAGTTTACGGTACTCCCTCTGACTGACTCTTTCCGTGGGAGGTGGGGTTTCAGTCTGGCTTCAACATTCTGTCGCGCATTTAGAAATGTATGTATATATATTTTTTTTAATCAGTTTCATAAATCGAAGGTAATCTCTCATCAGTTTGATGGCTTTGTTTAGATTGGCCCCACAGCCTTGAAGCGAGTCAAGTGGTAAACAGTTGTGATTGTACGATAAGCTCACAAATAAGAAAGTCTTAAGCGTTGTGGTTTGAAATTTGTTGTTACAAACTGAAGAGAGCGTAAACAAGTGGGTCGAGACGATGTATAACTTTTCCATCGGTGGCTAGATTAGCCGGCTGCAGGACCTAATTAGATAACATTCTGTTTGTTGGGTTTTCGTCCTAAATTGGACCAAACAATTGTTGATAACCTAACTCAAATTTTCACAAATGTACCCGTTGAACGACACGATGTCTTCGGCTTTTTCACGCCGCCGCACAGCTGCGCGGGATTTTCCTTGAGAATTCCCTCAAACCGCTCTTGCTGAATGAACGCCTTGGCATGCGCCTTGTGACACATTGCGTCGTCCTGTTGGAACTACTTGTCATCATATCCTCCAGTTAAGATCAAGAGTTGATGCCAAGAGGCATCTTATCATAGAACTGTAGCGCTCAACGTTGATAATGCTAGTCTCGTTTTGGAAGAAGTGTGAACCAACGATTCCGTTGAACCAAAATCCGCATTAATGAGTGATTTTCGCAACGTGTAAGGCAAGCGATTGCATCAAACGGTTCCAAATCGGACAATTTTGCTTGTTTAAGCAAAAATGGGCATCGTCGCTAAAGATTTTTTGTTTTTTCTGTGAATTAGGTTCAACTTCCAAATGCTCCAGACCAACACGACGTTGATGGTTCGTATAAGCTGTTCAACGCTATTACCTTCCCGAGTGATTTGCCACACACAGCACTTAACAATTCACAAAAAATTTGACAGATGTGGCTTTAACAACAAGACCGCTATAAACAAACGAATTTCGAACCTACTCGTACCTATGTAAAGATTTTTTGACAAGTTATTGTTTGCGCTTGGTGTTAGGTTAGGGTAGGTTAGGCGGCACCAAGTGAATTCACCAGCACACTTAGACCATGTTGGTCCATTGTGATACCCACAGTCAGACTACTACCACTGATCGACCGCTCCAGTGATAGTGCCTTTAATTTAATCCAAACGGCAATGGTGACTGGACGTGCTGATGAGCTTGGTGTTTAATTGCCAAAAAAACACAGAAAAATTACAAAAGTGTTTACAATTTTTATTTGAATTCTTAAATCAATGCTTGCCATTAGATTATTTCGTGTAAATGTTGACCACGACTACGTTTTAAGTGGTCCATACAGAAAGTCAAATTTTAAGTCACTATTTTGAGCTGGAATCTCACAAATGACACATGTAATGTTGTCTTCCAAGGCTGGAATTAACTTTAAGGTAGCCGTAAATGACGAACATGCCCTCCGAACTTGTTCATTTGCGTTATCCCCTACACGGCGAACACATTTGGCGAACATTCATTTCGTGTTGTTTCTTCAAACCATCAACATGTGTGATAGGGAAGCGCAAGTGGTAAATTCCTCGATAAAATCGTGGCTGACTGTTAACATTGTGCTTAATCCGCGATTTGCACTCGGCGACGTTTACAGCAAAAATGAGTTTTGCTCGCGAAAATAGCCCTACACGGCGAACATCAAAGCCAACGAACACGAAAAAATCGAAATTTTTCGCCAACAGCTAGCGGCTCGCGAACCAGCCCATACACGACGAAAATGCGGCGAGTACGAGCAAGTTCGGCGTTTAGGGCTACCTTTACCGGCAAAGATTTGACGTGTCCTCAAAAAAAATTGTCAAAAGACGCATGATCTAGCCGGCGAATTCACCAGTCTGAAATGAGAGATAAATTGCCCACCGAACTCGTTTGTCAAGCGGTAATCCATTCGCGTACTGTGCAGCATATAGCGCCGTCTTGCTGGAACCGCATGTCCACCATGTTCAGCTCGTACATCGTAGGAATTATTATTGTGCCCTCTTTCAAAATCTTACACAATTATGAGTTCCACTCAAATACAGCTCTTTTCAGAGTTGAATTGAGGGCAATGGACTCCTATTGCGCATAGGTGAAGAAATCTGTTCTAGAGTATTCTCTCTAAGCCAGTTTCTTTTAGGAATCTGAGAATGAGAGATGGTTCTAGTGATTCCATTTCTTCTTCTGATAGTAGGTACTTGCCCAGACATCTTTTTCTTTTGTGGGCTAGTGCCTCACAAAATTCCAGTATATGTTCTGGAATTTCATTAAACTCTCCACAAAATCTGCAGAGACCTTCCGATACTCCTAGTTTCCTTAGATGCTTCCTGAGTCTACAGTGCCCCGTTAGGAAGCCTGTTAGGATACGGAAGTACCTAGAAGTTTCTTGGCCTGCTTCATTTCACGAGCGTTATTCCACATTTTAGGAAAAAAAACGGGTGGAATCATTGAACGCTGCGAACAGCGACGAATGGACAAATCACGAATACAGGTAGTTGGCTTGATGTCCAAGAGTATCAAATTTGAGCACTACATATATCCATATCAAGTAATGCTTAGTAGATCGATTATGACGACCGTGAAACGGTCGAAGTGCACGATAAAATATTTTTCACACAGTATAAATTTTGATAATAAAAATTCATGTTGAAATGCTAACTGAGAACTTTTCACACATGAATCACTCGTGAGCTTTCAAAAGTAAAACACTGAATATCAACTAGAAAATCACAACCTTTCCTAGAATTTCGTAAAAATTCTTCTTTAAGAAGAGTGACATGAAATTTCTCAGCAATTCACTTTCCTTCAAAAGACTTAATTTTGCACATTTTCCTTTTCTAATGTTTCCAAAACTACCTTGCTGAATTCCTATTGATGATTTGTCTTTAACTATCATTTCGGCAGCTCAAAGAATATTACTTTGTGTTTGCTGGAACGTACACTGTTCTCAATAAATGTTGGAATAGGGCTTAACGATATCGACGAATTTAATATATTAAAAAAATGTAATTTAAAAAAATTATTTTCATTAGTGTAAGATCGAAAGAAAATATTTTGTATTTGCTCATATCCTTTTCTTGTTATCACATCTTCAATCGAATGGTCATCGCCCTTGGCATAATTCAATATACAATATTGAAGAAACCGCACTCTAGTGGCCGGATATCCGAATTGTGGCACTCCTCCACATAAACATGTAGCGGTATGTTCATATGCCTTTGGCAATTTCAGAATTATCTTGGCTGTAGACACGTAAATATGTCCACACATACATTTAAAAAGCGAAACATTTTTATTTAATTATTATTTATGTTTACCTGTCGACCTGTATTTTTGTGTACACGTTCTTTGTAATACCGTAGGGTACGCGATATCAGACCAAGAAAAGTACATTGTGCAGCCATATTGATCTCTGACGACTACGTCTACTTTGTGAGAACATACTGGATCAAACTTTATTGGGTTCGCAGAGTTTCTTGAAGACTTCTGCTTGACTTTTTTGTCTAAACTAGAGTCCAAGTCGATTGTCGATTAAAATTTGATGATGTTTTCAATGTTTTGTAAATTGTGACAAATCGCTCTCACTTTTTTGCTGTTTTTTTTATTAATTTCTATTAGTAGTACTACATATAAGATTAGAATTTTTTTTACAATTACAATTACAATTAAAATTAGAAATTTTGTACTGAAATAATATTTTTTTTTTAAGAAAAAGGATTTCTATTAATGTCGAACAATTGCACGTACACTTATGATAACACTAGATTACCACCAATTTACGGTACTGTTTTGTTATAAATTGCTACGAACAATTTCAATAAAGACTGCAGCAGTTGTTTAATGTACAAATAGCTAAGTGTTGCCAACAATAGAACTTCTATGGTCGCAATAAAGGACTTTATTAACCCTAGTACCACCTGTGGTCTAATTAATTTCAAGTGGGTGCAAAATATTGCTACCAAGTGGTTAAGTCTCTTTCTGACCATGGCTGGATAATAGCAAAACCCGTGTTCAAATGTGTTCTTCTCATCATATTTTGCATAGCATAGTTGACAAGAAGAGAGACCCAATTTCTTTAAATAATATTTGATGCTCTACTGGCTAATGAACAGGCTATGTTACAGTTTGAGATGTTTTCCTCCAAATTCAATACGTTTATTAGATTTCTCACGGCCTGGGTAGATAAAGAGTATGGACTGCATTAGCTTGGAAGCAGGTCCCTATATCTTATATAACTAGCTTCTGGGTCATGGTGGTCATTGCTTTTAACTTCGTTTTTAAGGTGACAGAGTGCACCACGGGACAGTCATGTTCCAACAAAAAAAAAAACGATTTCCCCCTCTTTTTGCAACCAATTTTTCCTTTCGTTTCTATCGAAATCATGTTGTGAATATTATATTTTTTCTGGGGTCATCTAGACTGTCTCTGATTATCTTGGGCTGTATCGGGCAATAGTATATGAGTTTCAGTGTAGCCTAGCTTTGATAAGACGTAGATTCGATCACTATTGTGTTGGCATAGGTACTCTCTGCAGATTTCTATGACATTAACTTCCGTCTGAGAGATGGTTTTTGGAAACCTGTTCCCGGGGTTTGTCTGGTGTCAAGTGTTGATTTCAATCAATTATTAAGTGATGCCATTGCAATTTGTAAAAAAGAGTTTCCGTTTCCAAAAATCTAAGAAGCGTGTCAGCTTAAGAAATTTCAAGGAGCCCTCTTATTTACGTGCCAAGTACGTAGCCTTAGGTATGATACTTGTTTTAAATGCGAGTGCGGTGTGGGCCTCTACCAAGCCGAGAATACTAGTACCACATCTGTTGGCAATTACTGCAGCCTTCACTGGAATCGTTTAAAGTTCTGTTCGTAGCAATTCACAACAAAATAGTACCGTTAGGTGGTGGTAAGCTAGTGCTATCATAAGTGTAAGTGCAATTTTTTGGTGTACGTGCAATTGTTGGGTTCGTTTCCCGAAAAAACACAGACAATGCTCAAAGAGTATAACTGTCTAGAAAACGCTTCTCAAACTCGCTGTTCAGAGTTGGCATTAGACTGTAGGCTCCCTCCACTAAAAATAGCACGCAAATGAGCTCGCTGTTGTGTCTTCTTCTCCATTCGCCTTCCTTACAGGCAGGTCCAAATATCTGACTAAGAATTTTTCTTTGGAAGGTACCAGCTCAGCTTATCGTCCAACTTTCGGCAATATATAGCAAGACTGACAAAAATGTTTAGAGCATGATTTTGTTCCCTTGGATTGTCGAAACAACTTATGAAAACTACCGAAGTAGCAGCGGTTTCCAAAGGCGATTCTGCGTTGGATCTCCATTAATTTGTCTTTTTGTTGAGTTCACGTTTGCCCCGAGGAAGGTAAACTCCTTAGCTGCCTCAAAATTGGAGCTATCGATTGTGATATTTTTCCCTAGATTATTGGTGACAGATCGATTTTTAATCGACAGAATATAATTCGTCCTCTCCTCATTAACCCTCAGACCAGCTTGATCCGTCTGTTTTTCAATCGCACTGAATGCTTCTGCTGCGTCTCGCTGGGAACACCCCACAATGTCGATGTCATCTGCTTAACCCAGTAGCATTACCGATTTGTAGAAAAAAGATACTTTTGTGTTTACAACTGCCCGCCGCACTATCTTCTCCAGAACCAAATTGAAAAAATCACACGACAGCGCATTTTCTTGCCGAAATCCGGTGCAGGTTTCTGGAAACATTCTAGAACCATACTGCGCCATGCATCGCATATTTTTAAGCGTGGCGCGACACGACTGTGTCAATTTGTCGGGTTCCCAAATTCGGCCATCGCAACGAATAGTTTCTTGCGATGAATTCTGTCGTATGCGCTTATGAAATCAATGAAGATGTGGTGCATATCGACTTGAAAATCGCTAGTCTTTTTCAGAATTTGGCGGAGATTTGCTGTAAAGTCGATTTGACGGGACGCTGCTGAAACTGCTGCTTAAATACACCCACTATTCCCTGCTGTTCGGTAACAAGATTACCCTCATAATTTCGAAGATTCTAGGAGCCAAAATCAAGCCAGAAAATAAACTCTTAAGACTAATTTCTGAGGGCAGGGATGTCAGCCATCTGTTTTGAAAAAATGTAGTTTGCACTTTGTGAGTCGTAGTAGTGAGACATTCTGCAGGAAGTAAAGTCAGATTTAAGAATGAAATAATTTTTGTGGTAATTTTTTCCCAATTGTACCCATTGCATACACCTGGTAAATTAATCTTTAAGTCTTAATCCCCGAAAAGATGTGCAGCAATACTGCATGCATTGATGCGTGCAGCAATGCCCAACGAAATAGACGCGCAGTAAAATTTATTGACATCTCGTTGCATTAATTTGCTGTCATTCTGAAAAGTGAACATTGATTTCGGAAAACAAATTCTTTTTGTCACGGATATGGAAAGGCGTTGTAAATTAAACAAAATATTTATTTTGCCTTTAGCTTTAAGATCTCTTTCATTTCTGTTTTCGCTTTCGTCTTCAAATTGTAAAAATTTACTTACACGAAACGTCAAATCCCAAAATTGTACTCGCTCATATATGTACTACACAAAAATTGAATTAAAATTGGAAATATGAACAACTTTCCTCAATGCAATGCAGTGCAACAAGCAAACGTGTACACTTACTTATAAAGTAATCTACATATTTACTGCATGCATTTTGATGCATGTCAGTTTGCAGTTTAAAATATTCTGCGTGCAAAAAAATACAAACCTGTGATGGAAAAAACAATAGTGACATCAGCAGTTTTTGGAACTTTGGACTTACACGACTCAGTTTCGTTTGACAACAAAATGAGCTTAAGGTATAATACATGCATATGTATGCCCCCAGAAGTAAACACCTTTTGGATCATAATCCTAAAAAGAAATCTGACGCATACTTCATGATTTAGTTTTTTTATGTACTGTCGTGCAAAAACACCATTTAACTGCAAATTGAAAATGCCCCAAGGGATTAGTCATTCTTCCTTAATTAAAATTGTATTCGTTTAATTTGTTTACACGTATTGATTCTTGATAAAGTCATTGGCAGCATTAAAATGACTTGAGTACATTCATATGAATTTGACTAACCTTAGTGACGTTTCTTGTGAAGGAAAAACATATCAAGATGTTGACCAACCATGGAACTTATGTCAAAGTGACAATTTTATTGACAAATTGAATGTCAAATTAACAATTTCAAAGCACTTTTGCAGATTTTCGCCCTTAAACTTTCCGAATAAAGCAAATTACAGGGTGACCAGATAAGAAACAAGAAATTTAAATAAAACAACAACTGTGTCAGGTATAAAATGGATTTCGGCTTTATTTTGTTACATTCATGTCATTATGTACGGGATGGCACATTATTCACTCCGTTTTGTCGCGAACAGAGATGGATCTACTGAACCGGAGATCAAGCGGATTAACTCTTGCGACATCGTCCTCGTAGAGGAGTCTCCTATCCACCGTCCTCTGCACCACGTGGTAGATCAATGGACATCCCTCCGAATCCTGGACTAAGCCAATTCGGTCAAGGTACAAAAACGCCTCCGGCGGAATAAATCCACTTCGGCGAGCGTTCTCATGATATGCTTCATTGGGGTAGTAACCCATATAAGAATATCAAGCTCCAAATATCAGCTCATTTTATGAGGTCATGGATCTCGCAACGTGCCTTCGAATCAGCTTAATAATAAAATTATCCTCCCTGTTCACGTTTGCATCGTTTTACAAGAACTCGTTGGAATAGAATTTCTTGTACTCCTATTCTGGGGTTCTGTACTTCTTGACTTCTTGAGACACTGCCTTTCGAACAGACTCATCTTTTCCATCTGGGAAGGACTCACGTTGAACCACACTGGGCAACCGTACGCCATGACTGGCCGGATGAGGGCCATTTAGCTGATTACCTCCTTCACCCTGGTATAAAGTTAGCTGCTATAAAACAACCTAAGGCCTTCCTGGCTTTCGTCAGAGCAGTAGCTATATGTCTGTACCTTACTACACTTTTCACTGCTGACTGCTCCCCCTGCGGGTCATGTTGATGTCCTCAACCTGCCCTGTATGACACCAAGTCGTCAGCGTATGCGATCAAGTGATGCATGGAGCTAATCAGTTCACTGGTGGAAATAATGAAGAGGATTGGTGAGTTAACTGCACCCTGCTGGTTAACATCGCTCTATAACTGAGACTATTGACAGTAACGATGTCTCATTCCTAATTTCGAAAGAAATAAGGCCCGATGATGCCACCGTGCAATAAACCGCACCAAGCAGTCAATCTTTGAGGAGAGATTAATGCGGTCGAACACTTGTGAACTTACTTAGTTTACTTATGTCCTGTATCGCTTTGTGGGTCTTAGGGCCTCTACTATGAATACATACATCGTTGGCGTAGTGAAGGTGTTTGAGTTCAGATGTAAGTCTCCACCAAATTCTTCCATTTCCCGTTGACAAGGAAACATTCAGCACATCGCTAATCACCAATAGAAACAGTATTGTTTAAAGTATGCAGCCTTGCCTAACCCCATTTTGGACTTCGAATTCCTCAGACGGCCTTCCTCTGTGTAAGACGTGACATGTGGACTCATCATATGTAGACTTGATAATTGCTATTAATTGATCAGGAATGCCTCTTCTGCGTAAGAATTCTTCTTAGGGCGCTACAGTTCGAGGTGGTCCTGGGTCTCACTCAACATGCCTCTCCAGCCAGCTGTCTCCAGTTTCGCACACCAAGCCGGCCGAGGTCCCCCTCGACTTGTGTGCGCCACCTTGTTCGTGGACGTTCTCTGTTGCGTTGTCCCACAGGCTCAGAGTCGAAGAGCCTGCGTAAGGCACGCCAGATAAATTCCCGATTGACACTATCAAACGTCTTTTCAAAATCGATGAACAGCAGGTGAAGGTGTTGATATGGTCGACACAGGAGGAAACCTGCCTGTTCGGCGTCAAATGTGTCTTCGAGGTGTTCTTTCATTCGCTCCAGGATAATTTTAGGTATTATCTTGGCCACAGCAGGCAGCACGCAGATACCTTTCCAGTTTTCGCACTGCATTAGATTGCCTTTTTTAAGGACCTTGACGATCATTCCTTTCTTCCACTCGTTTGGAAATCTCTCGGCCTCCCATGTTCTCCCGACAAGTCGGAACAGTAGCTTCAGCTTCAATGAAGCATGTCTGCCCTTGCTTCACATTTAATCAAGTTACATATGTCATCTGTCAACAATATTCAGTATTTTCAATAAAATACATCCAATCCGCGTATGTGCACAACTCTACATTGACTAAAACAACATCTTTAAATCTCTTCCATCGGATAAAATAAACAAACAACTCATATGTTGACATACGAGTACTCTTGTGACAGATTCCAAATGACATTAAAAACTGACAGACGGCAGAAAGCCATTTTGGCCGACCCCCGAATAAAAACATTTACTTAAACTCAAATTGTTAAAGTAACGCATTAAATGTTGTCTCGGTTATCCATTGCCTAATATTTTTGACATTTGGTATACGTGCAGAAAAAGTATGAATCACAACAAAGAACTTACGTCACTGCCCCGAAAATAAAAACGTGCTCTTGTGTGGGTGCCATTAAAATTTCCTTCTCATGTGAGAACAGTTCCCAATCGACGAATCGAAAAACAAAGAAAGGAAGGACCCCCCAACACTAAGTGGTGTTCATGAGTCCTTGAAATGGGATGGAACGCCGCTGTACACAAGCATAAATTGTATCATAAGCAATTTTTTTGTATCTGTAAATTGAATACACACTTTCCAGTGGTTTGTGGTTTGTTTTGAATGGTTCTTTTGACATCTGTCATGTCATGTTAGTGTCATCTAGGTGGTGTGATGTGAATTGTAACTGTGTGTAACGGTGTTTGCTGTGTATTTAATTTTTGACAGGCGGATATCAACACAGAAAGTGTTTTACTTTTAAGCTAATTTATGCAAATAATTGTGAAATTTGATTAAAAAGTGAGCGACAAAAGTCTCTGAATGCAAACCCCATCGAGGTAAGCACTCAACAAACAAGCATTTGTCATAATCTCGCAAACAACCATGAGAGAAATTAGCGCACTTGACGGTGTTCATTTGAATACAGAAATTCCCTTAGCTGCACGCTCCATTATCGAGAACGAAAATATCCTCATCTGTTAAAGTGTGAGTTCTTCTTCATCACCCACTCTCAATTTTCTGCTTTGACACTTATTCATTTCGAATGGTTGGTTGGGTTTCACGCAACGAAATTTTTGAGTTGCTGTCATTGCTTAACGGTAAAGTGAAATGACATCAGAACCAAAAGGGGACTACGGAGATTTTGGTAATCCAAAATTTTAGCATGCCATCTGACAATCAAGTGGAAAGCTGCCTTTTTTTATTGCACTCAGGACGAAAATTTACGCTTTATTTGTCACTTGACAGTTCGTTAAAAAGTCTACTTGACCCCATAATTGCATTAACTTGGGGGATACACCAAGTTTCAAATGCCACAGAGAGTGGGAGAGACTAAGGTGAAGGACAATTTGTTTCACTTTAATGGAAGGTTGTTGAATCATGTCCTCCTTGTGAATGGAGGCTTGCGTGACATGCCACAGCATGGCGATGACTACGCAGTTTGTGAACAATCCCCACGGTAATGTGGTGTAATTCATTGACGATTTTATCGATTTCCTTGTATTTCAATGAGAACTTTTTGCAAGTCATCGTGTAGTGAAATTCAAGAACAAATATATTCATTTGTTTTTTTTTTAACATAGTTTTGACATTTGGCATTGTGTCAGGTTGTCAGATATTTGTTAAAAAAGTCTGAAAACGTCAAGCTTCAAGCGATGGTAGACTTGGATTAGAGATTAGGAAACTCTCTTAACTGTGGCAAGAACAGAGGGATCAGTCTCCAAAATATCGCATGTAAGATCTTCTCTGCCATCTTGTGTAAGCGTCTACGTCAATACTCTGATTGGACTGTATCATTGAGGGTTTAGGACAGCGAAGTTCACCGTTGACCAAATTTACACATTGCGACAGATCTTGAAAAAGATCCAGGAATTTCGAATCGATACCCACAGTCCTTTTATCGATTTTAAGGCCGCTTATGACAGTATTTATAGAGACGGGCTATACAGCACCTTGTCTAGTTTTGGTATCCCTGCAAAATTCGTCTGCCTTTGCAAAATGACGAGAGAAAATGCCCGTTGTTCCTTCAAGGTCGATAAAGACCGAAACCCCTTAAATGTCAAAAAAGGCGACGCATTGTCACGCGATATTTTGTATATCATTCTCGAGAAGATCCTGCGTCAAACGTCAACACTAGAGGCACGATCTCCTCCAAATCTGTGCAACTGCTCGCCGATGACATTGACCTCATCGGAAAGACACAGCGAGCTGTCAGTGAGGCTTTTGTGAGCATCCAGAACGAAGAAGCTAAGATGGGTCCCAAGAGTTTGAAGTCGACACCCACCATCTGTTAATCCATTTTAAGGCCGGTTTTTATAGAGACGAGCTGTGCAGCGCTTTATTAGTTTTGGCGTCCCTGCGAAACTGGTCCGTGTTTGCTCAATAACAATATAGAATGCCCGTTGCTTCGTCGAGGTCGGAAAAGACATCACCGAGGCCTTTGATTTCAAAAAAAGGGCCAAGATAAGGCGGCGCGGTGACATTCAAATTTTTAAATATCCTTCTCGTGCGTAACTCTAACGTCACCACCAGTGGCATGATATTCCCTAAATCTGTGCTACTGGTCGCCGATGAAATTGACATCATCAGAGGTACACAGCTGACTATCAGTGTGGCTTTTGTGAACGTCGAGAACGAAGCGGCTAAGACGGGTCTTACGGCGAATGAACGTAAGACAAGTCTACAAGAAAGGTTAACCAACACCTAGATCTTGGACAAAACGTCGCTATAAGCAGTTGCAACTTCGCGGTAGTGAAAGACCTTGTCTACCTCCGTCAGGCTCCGAAGCAATGACACGATGAAACGAAAGATTACGGCTGGCAAAAACCCTTTGGCTTTGGGATTAGAAGGGAATTGAAGAATTAAGCCCTCACTTAGAGAACCAAGATATCTCTGCATAGGATTGATAGTCCCAATCCTGCTGTATGACACATGGACACCAACCATAGTGAAGAAGGTGATTCTTGGTCGCTTCGAGAGGAAGATCCTTCGGACTATCGTTGGTCCCGTATACACTGATGTTGTTTAGAGGAGGAGACTGAACGATAGGGACATCGAACTGGTTAAATAAATTAGAGTCTGTAGTCTCAGATAACTAGGCCATGTAAAGCGAATGAACACCAATGCTCCGGCCCGGAAAGTCTCCGACTCCAAGGTTAGATTAGGTTAGGTGGCTGCTAGTGAATTCACCAGCACACTTGGACCACGTTGGTCCATTGTGATACCCACAGTCAGACTACCACTGATCGACCGCTCCGTATGCCGTTAATTTGATCCCATAGGCAAATGGTGAATAGACCAGATTTGAAAAACCGGATAAAAGTGTATAAACTTTGCTTTCACTGAGATTCGAACCTGGGACCGCTCTTACTTAGGGCAGGGACTTAACCAACTCCGCCATCCGATATCCGACTCCAAAGACGAGGAACAACGCGGTAAAGGAAGACCAAGCCTCCGGTTACCTGCACACCTTGCGAGGGTCCTCAGTCAGCTGAGCTTGCGTCGCTGGAAGTAGTTAGCATGCTGGATATGTTGACTGAGGTCCAGCTAAACACTTGGATGCAGATCTAGTTTCTGACTGAACATTGTAAATATCGATCTCAGATTTCAAATTGTTCCTACCCAAATAACCTTTTCCGGTGTATAGCATATTAGACTGGTGCTCCATCCTAAAAAAATATATTCACTATAATAACTTGAGAAAGGTGGGCGCCGTGGCCGTGGGGTTCGTGCGTCGACCCATGCGCACTTGACTTTCACAGTATAGGCTCGAATCGAAGTTCAGACAAACAATTTTTCAAAAAAAAATTGTTCGCGGCTCCACCTCTTTCGAGTGACTTATAATGCTCAAAGAGTATAACTGTCTAGAAAAAAGCTTCTCAATCTCGCCGTTCGGAGACGGCATTAAACTGTAGGTCCCCTCCACTCGTGAGAGAACAATAGCACGCACAACACGAGTGGTTGCTGAGAAGCTAGGCCCAGGTCCACACCGGACTGTAGCCGCGCCATTATTATTATTATTAACTTAAGAAAGGTACAAGGTCAAGCTTGCATCTGCATAGGTGTCGCTTTGAGAACCATCCCTTCGACCGCACTGGGCGTCATTTTCAATCTAACCCCCATATATCTATTTGCAGCCAACGCTGCTACACGTCTCCAGGTCTCATTTTAGTGATCCTGTATTCTATTCCGACACTCAATTATTCTAATTTCAGCAAACATCCTACCTAGAAATCTAGACCACGAACGTACCCCAATACTTCCTTGACAGGAACTTTGAAACCTTGGTTTCGGACTCGGACTTTTGGATTAGCATTCTAGACCCTTTGCGGCATCTCTACACAGATGGATCGAAAACGAAGGATTTTTATGGCAGTGGCATCTTCTCCGATGAACTAAATATTAGTCTCTGAGTTTTTTACCTGGCCATTTCAAAGGGAGATATGGGCAATTCGTGAAGCCTTATCCTTTCTAAAATGGAATCCCCCTTGATATATGCATTTCCACGGGCATTCAAGCAGCTATCAATGCCCCGACACTAGTGTCTCTAAACTCTAAGTTAGTAACAAATTGTCGCTCATCTATGGATTAGATGGCCGAACAGTTTAATATTCGCCTTTGTTGGGTATCAGATCACAAAGACATTCCAGGCAATTGCGCAGCAGACGAACTAACCAGGATTGCAATTATCCTCCCTCTAACTACGAAATAAAGAAATATAGCAATATGCCCCTTGCTACATGCAAGTTGCCGCTATGAGAAGACGCAACCCAAAAAACTTCAACCTACTTACTATAATAATATGGAACAGCCCATACCCAACTTGTGATGTGCCACATCGGATTTTTCTCAAACCGAGTTAGGTTAGGTTAGACTGAAGTTATTATCACCGCTGAATCAGCTGTGACCCACTTAGATCGTGCTGTCGTTGTCACAAACCGAGTTGACCCGAGTTGAAATTTAAGCAAACCTAGTTGTAAACCGAGTTACAAGCCGAGTTGTAAATCGAGTTGTAATCCGAGTTGCAAACCGAGTCAGCTAACTCGACTTGACCTCTTTTATTGGAGGCGACTCTTTGCCAATTCTGAGGCGGCAACTCGCAATGTGTTGGCAAGCGGAACGAAGAGAGCGGGAGGCTGGCTGGATAGCAGTTGAGTTGCTAGCAACTCTCTTCTAATCGTGTGGAAGAATGAGATGTAAGCATGAAAACTTATTCGAAGCGATTCTTTAGCAAATTTGACGTAGCAGCTCTTGTTTTGGCAAGAGCAACGAAGAGTGCGGGGTGGCCACAGCCGACCACAAGTGGTCGTGTAAAAGCCGCCCTTTTAACAAAATATAACAAATGAGAAACCAAAACGAAAGAGAAATCAAAATAGATCTTGAATATTTTTTGCAACTTGCCAAACCGAGTCAGAGCCTACACTTAATTCGTTTGCAAGAAAAAATACTTGCAGACAAGACATGTGCCACCATGAAGATTTCATTGGCTCATGAGAAAGAAACAGAATCGATATCGAACTCCAGCTAGAGGACCAACTGTATTGGCTGCAGGGAAACTTAAGACAACTTAAGAAACCGAGCGAATACACAAAACCAACCACTTCGATCAGTTTCGGTAAGTTCGTTCACTTTTGCGGGAACGAAATGAATTGTGTTTACGTACGCAAATGTCAGTTGACAGCTGAGTTCTTCCTAAATTTGTATAGGCAATTATGTACATTTTGAAATTTTAGGATGCTTCTAGTCGCTTTTCGTTTGCTTTTGACATAAGCCTAAGTTGACGCACGGGTATTATAGTTGCCCCTTTCGTTTGTTGCTGATCCTATTCCGATCAAAGTTTTCTTAAAAATAATCGGTGTTCATTGTCCCAGACATGACAATGATGACATCTGAGAAGTGGTTAACATTGCTCACATAAAAGTCAGACAAGGAGTTAACGAAACCCTTTCGTAATCATTAACTTCGTGTTGAGTCAAAGCTACACTCAGTTTATTGCCCAGTCACTTAAACCTGTTCATGACAATTTAAAGTTCATTTGCCTCTTTGAAGTCAAAAAATTAAAACGTCATCAAATTCCCTTGTTTACAACACTTCCCTGTGGGGAAATGACATCTCAAACATAGCATACATCAAAGGTGTCTCACGTTGCACCTCAGTCCAGATTTACCCAATCTTCCAGACATTATCTGACAATTTCCCACAGTTGATTATGCCGCTTAAACGAACGACAATTTACAGAAATTACACACCACTTGCTGCACGGAAAACGACACTTGTGCGGCACCAAAAACGAACGAAAGCAATCAGCAACGCTGTGCTGTGACATTCACATCGTGCGCAGTCAAATTGATTATTTAATTAAAAAAATTCTCCACTTTCAGAACACAGCACGCATTCGCCATTAAATTGTTGTGTTCCAAATTTGAATAGGCGTCGGTTGCGTTGATTATGTTATCTAATTTCGATAAGCGCGCCATCAATCAAATGACACTTGACAGCTTCGTCGTTTTTGGAAGAGGTGGCGCTTAACTCGTTCGCTGCGAAGTGTTATCACACATCGCCAGATATGCGTAAGGTTCTAGTGTTTTTTTTTTTTTGAATATGCGAGCGAAAAGATCTGACGGAGATTGTAGAAAGGAAGGAGAGAGTGCAAAATAAAACGAAGACAATTTCAGTGTTTGAGAGAGGAGAGGTTATAATTCGGTTTTTATTTCCCGGGTGTATGGAGATGGGAGGCATTAAAACTTATGACATGACGAACCGGGTGGAAAAATAGGACATAGGCGACAGGCCGAAGTACGTTGGGATTTTATGAGAGGGAGTTCATCTTGAATGGGGGTTACGTAAGGATCATGGAATTGTATTAAGGGTATTTGATTACTTCAATGCACGAACTGGTGCTGGCAACATCAACGTTGCCAAACGTTGCTTGAGAGAAGTGTTAAGGCAGCATCTCGTGGGAGGAGTGGGAGTGTACATTAAATTGGTTATAACGCACGTAATGCTTTTGCAAAATTACTTCGGAAATGGACTTTTAAAGATTTAATTTTATTTAGTGTACCACACTCAGACGGGAGTGGGACGAATTGGGCGATATCCAATCATGTACTAATTACCGTGTGATGTTTCTCCCACGAATAAACGAGCAATAAATGACAGCGTTGTACTAATTGGTGGTCCCCATGGCGTAGTGGACGTACTGGGTAGGTGCTCCGACTCTGCGCTCGAGGTCGTCGGTTCGAATCTCGAAAAAAACATTAAACATTTTTTTCACGGCTCCACCTCTTTCGAGTCACTGACAATGCTCAAAGAGTATAACTGTCTAGAAAAAGCTTCTCAATCTCGCCGTTCGGAGTCGGCATTAAACTTTAGGTCCCCTCCACTCGTGGGAAAACAATAGCACCCACAACGCGAGTATTTGCTGAGAAGCTAGACCCAGGTCCACCTCGGCTGTAGCGCCGCCATTATTATTATATTATCCTCCCAGCTCTCGCGAGTTCTATCATGACATTCATGATAGATTCATGATAGATTGCATTCCTCCCCTCCATGAATTCACCCGCAATACTCGTCTCGCCAGGAATGCTCATCAGTTCACCCTTAAGCCTGATTTCGGACGTACAGTTAAGTCTAGAGAGTCGTCTCTCACTCACTACAATCCGCGGACATTTAAAACCAATGTGTACAGGTACCTCCCCTCCCTTTCTCACTCTATACCTTCGGCCTGAGCTATGTCTTGATTCCAGACACTTAAGGGTATTCTAAGGGTTTAAGGGTATTATAACCCCTTCTGCGAGAGTAAATTATAAAAAAAAAATATATAGGCCCCACTATTCGTAGGAGTGCAAAAGAATGTTTAGGTAAATCTTCTTCAGAAACTAAAGTCGCCACTTTCTTCATCTTCTTCTTGGGGCGCGACAGTCCAAGGTGGACCTGGGCATCACTCAACATGCTTCCCCAGCCAGCACGATCTTTCGCTAGCTGTCTCCAGTTTCGCACACAAAGTCAGCAGAGGTTCCCCTCGACTTGTGTGCGCCACCTTGTT
The DNA here is from genome assembly GCA_930367185.1 of Myathropa florea. Lineage (NCBI taxonomy): Eukaryota > Metazoa > Arthropoda > Insecta > Diptera > Syrphidae > Myathropa > Myathropa florea. Next base: position 35,862,471 of record OV884004.1, on the reverse strand, counting down.
CGTGGACGTCCTCTGTTGCGTTGTCCCACAGGCTCAGAGTCAAAGACTCTTCGGACCGGAGCTAAGCCCCCTTTCCTTGGGACCATACTCTCTACGTGGCCTAGCCACCTTAGGCGTTGAATCCGTAAACGAATGTGTAGACTCAAGTCGCTGTACAGTCCATACAGTTCGTGGTTGAATCTTCTTCTTCAAATGCTATCAACTCAGACAGGAACAAAGATTGAACGCAGAACTTTTCTCCCGAAAGTGCCAAGGGCTTCTTCATCTGCTCTTGAGATTGTCCATACCTGCGAGCCGTAGAGCAGGACTTTCGCCACCACCATTGTAAAATCTTTCCTGGAACTCATTGTAGATTTCGTTGCTAACACAACATTTCCATTGTACCTTATGTTCAAAGAGAATTGAAGGAAAGTGCTCCAAGCCTAACTCTGTTTAAATATCTGATTATCTCAGCTGTCATGTACGCCACAAAGGCCTAAACCCTCTCAAAATCAAATCAATTGACGGGGAAATCTGATGCGAATGATCTTTCTTACGTTTATGATTGGAGGAAAGCGTTTACGGAAGAATTTACGAGCTGAACCTTATCAAACATCTAACGTCAACGTTGCTGTGGTTATGTACAGTAAGTAAGTATCAGCGCCTCTGTTGGAGAAATGTTTGCTTCCGATACAGTGAGACTTTATAACAGTGGAGAACCAACTCATAAGTCACAAGTCATAAAAGTGGAAGTGGACAATTTAGTGTCATCCAAAAAACCAAGAAGCCTGTATTATTATTATTTTTGAGGGTATATTGCACCGCGACCTTTAAGATCTATTGTGTCCCCTTTCAATACTTTAGCACAAAATAGGTTTTATTTTTGGGTGTATAGCCTGCTCAGCAACAATCGGGAATAAAGCAGTTATACTCAGTTAATCTCAAAGGTGTTAGTCATAGCTATGTTCAGCGGCATTTGATGTCAAAACCATTTTCTCATCTGTCACAAGCCAAATGAAAACAAATAATTGGCCTGTTGACATAACTAAAAGACTTCAGAAAACCTCAGGGAAAAAAGACCAACTTATTTAAATCGTATTGTCTTTATTGAAGAAAAACGAGGGCGGCACATGCCAACGTCTTGTTCAAAATTACATGTGATATTCATGCCTGGACGGGCGCATTTTTAATCCAATGACTGTGAGCACCGTGGCCGTGTGGGTTTGTGCGTCAACCCATGCTCACCAGACTTTTAAGTCTAGGTTCAAATCCCAGCACAATCAACAATTTTCCAAAACGAATTTGTTCGCGGCTCCACATCTTTGGAGTCATTGAGAATGCTCAAGGTGTATAACTGTCTAGAAAAAGATCCCCTCCACTCTCGGGAGAAATATAGCACGCACAACACAAGTCGTTGCTAAGAAGCTTGGCCCAGGTCAACCTCGGACTGTAACGCCGTGGTCCCATGACACTTCGATCCTAAAATTCGCACCAAATAGGACACATTGTTGATACATTTGTTTTTTAATAATCAATCGTGCATTTTCTGAGCTTCAAGTTCACCAATTTCGCTCTCTTTGCGAAATTAAGTGCTGCTCAATTGTGCTTTCCTTTAGCGCTTCATTTTTAATAATCCTGCTGTCACGTTTTTCGGTTATGTTTTTTTTCGTTATTTACACAACGTGAGTTGTTTACCTTGGTTACGTTACTGTTATTGCTCTAATTTTTTGACAATTGCCCAACGCAGTATTTTAGGCTGTGGCATTATATTTGGAGTTAAACGTCACTGGACGCTATCCCCAGCGCAGTATTGTGTTTCATGCATAAGTCGCAGCGCTATTTTTTTTTATTTCGCAACCAGATGACATATTTTGTCTTGGTAATAGCGATTGTTGAGTAGTTATAAAGGGTGGTCCAACCATACTGCACGATATCAATTGTGAGTCACACTTTAACGTCAAGTTTTTTTTGCCCAACTTTATTTGACATTTCCTTGTTTCACTGTTTGACAATTTCAACCATGGAGAGGTACACAGCTGAGCATCGCGTTAAGATTGTTGAAGTCTATTACGAAAATAGGCGTTCAAATCAAAATGCATTTCGTGCACTTCGTGATTTTTTTGGTCAGCATAATCGTCCAAATGTGTCCACAATCGGTAGAATTGTGCCCACATTTCAACAAACCGGGTCTGAAGGAAATGTGAAAACACTTGTGCATGCTCGCCCAGTTCGTTCAACGGAAAACATTGCGGTTTATGGGCTGGCGGCGTCATCGGGCCGTACTTCTTCGAAAATGAGGTCGGCCAAGCAGTTACCGTGAATGGTGTTCGCTATCGCCAGATGATAGCAGACTTCTTGTAGCCAGAAATTGAGGATATGAACCTGGACGACATGTGCTTCCAACAGGATGGTGCCATTTGCCACACAGCCAACAAAACAAAAACAAAAAAAAACTTAAAAAATTCAAGTTAAATTAAGAACATCCCTAATTCATGAGGTAGAGTAAAAAATTTCCCTACAAATATGCACATTCATACACTCCTGAAAAATTTATGCGGAAGACACACATTAAATTGAAAACACGTTGTTTAGCATAACACGTCGAAAAAAGTGATTCTCTCAAAACACAGACAAATTGCGTGAATCATATCATGACATAACCCTTTTAAAATTGGCCGCTTCTCGCTCTTCATCTTCAATCGCTTTATCAAATAAAGTGAAGCACAAACTTTTCGATTTCTCAAAAAAGTTCAAAAAGTACAATTCATACCTCAGAACGTGAAATTTGTCAGTCATCTGCTGCTATGATATATTTCCTAAGAAATGTACAAATCCCTGTGAGAAGACTCTGTTGGGGGTCGCAAACAAAAAGGCGAAAAGTTCACAAGGAAAGGGGACATATCCTTCGAGAACTTTACCAGGGATGTTACCGTCATTGTTCTTTTGTGGATTTACATTGACAGTGAGGGGTATAGCGTAACCCTCAAAAGGAAGTCCCTCACTCATCATTCTTTGTTGAATTTTTTGGGTTAAAAATGAATTTCTGGAGTTTAAAGTCTTTCTTGGATGATGTCATGATGTTTACACAAAATCCATTTTTTTTACTCAGATGGTGGCGGATAAGACAACTTGTTACTCCGATTGTTCGACTTTACACGAGACCACTCAGTGTCCCTGAGGGTGATTCTCCTTCCTCGTAAGCACTTCTCATGCATATCAAAGGGAAAAATGTTTGTCACACATTTCCCCTAGGAAATATCCGCCCTTTGCATGTTTGTATCTGCAAAGAAAATCAAGGACTCCATAAGAAACGCTCTCATTTTTGGGGGAGATCTCTCTCTCATTTGTGGGGGATATAAAATTGAACTCTTGGCCCGCGGTTCCTTTGTATTCTCGCATCTCTGTTAAATTTTTCAACGCATTAAAACGAAGATAACCTGTCCCCAAGCGCCCACATCACTCTGATATGACATTGGATCCGTATAATGTTTCATGTTTTTTGTCTTTCATTGCTTCTAATGGAGACGCATTAGATTGTCATTTTGGGTAGAAAAACATGGATATGTACTTGGATTTGAAATTTAATCTCATCCGAGTTGATAATGCTGATAATCTTTGAATGGCAGGCACCCAGCCCTCTGTCTCTGTTCACAATTGGTACATTCTTGTAGCTGTGAAATTATAAATTCATCAAGGTTTCTTGTTTTTTTCGGTGCACATGATTTACATGTGACTTCTAGTCTGATGTTTGAAATGCTTGTGAGGTTTCCTTTTGCGGTGAATAAGAGACGACTTCCATAAATGAATTATGTCAGACATGACGTGAATGATTTGAATTCCAATTTTCTCATTGTTCGGCAAAAACTTGGTATTCTCTGGCAGATGGTCGCCGTGAAGCATTATTTTGTATTCTCACTGTCGAACGGGGTGGTTGTAAATTCTTAAAGGAGACACAGGGACTGTTTCATTGATTTACAAAGCTGTGAAAGTATGTTTATTGAAAAAGGGTGTTACAGAAGATGAGTTCAGGAGGTGTAGTGGTTGGTGGAGTTATCTTTTCCAAGCATGAAGACATGTCGTCCTCCTTACGACCTTAGATCGACGAAAGGTCTGCCTTTAGGACTGAGATATCGCCTATATATCAGTCCTTTTTCATACATTTTTGGAGGGACCCTACTGAAAGGTTTCCCCTTTCGGTTCCTCTAGCCTTCCTCTAGACTGCCGACTATGCCGATCACTAGTGTTGAGCTTCCGATAACTAATCCTTACAAGCTCCAAGGTGAATGCCGGCTCCGAAGGTTAAACGTGCAGTCGGGTGCCTGCTCATGGCCGGCTTGGGATCTAATCTAAGGAGAAGACCTCAGGCCGTGTTCTTGACCACACCTAGCGTACATTAGCGATAACCTGTTTTAATAATAATGGTGCTACAGTTTGAGGTTTTTTTGGGCTTAGCTTCTCAGCAACCACTCGGGTTGTGCGTGCTACTGTTCTCTCACGAGTTGAGATGGCCTTCAGTTTAATGCCGACTCCGAATTGCGGTGGAGCCATGAAATTTTTGTTCTTTTGTACTTTGTTCATGCTTGTGCTTGTTCTTTGGTTTGAAACTAGACTAGACTTCATAGGAGTCGACGCACCCCACGACTCCCAGCCTGTTTTAAACGATCTATGGATCTCTGGTCCGCACCGGCAAGCGTCTTGACGTGGCCCTGAAACCAGCCACTGTTCTCGCACCTACCAGCTGGTCCTGATTCTTTTCTCAAGATTGAGAGTAGAGCAGGACCAAGTTTGGCTCCATCTTCCTCCACTTGTCCGATTGAACGTTCAAGTTCGGATCCACTCTTACTACAATCTCGACGAGGGCCAGGTAGCTGTAATTCATGTCCGGCCTGACCTTTATTTTTGGGCCTCTTAGGAGCCGGAGCATCTTTTGGTTGCTCGTCTGTCTCGCTTTGTTGCCTTTAGCGCTGGGCCTCATTTTGTCCGTGAGATGGTCTTTGTGGCCCACTCGAATGGCGTTTGTTTCTCCAAAATTCGAATTGCTGTGGGTCTCTGCTTGTAGCTGGTGGACTAAGGAGCACTGACATCCATGCTGTGGTCCCCTTGGTCTTTGCCAAAAACTAGTCTGTTGGCCGGGTAGCTAGATTTTGACCTGTCAGGTAGCCTTCCGAAGCGTAAGGACCTGTCTGAGCCACCGATATCATATTGGTAAGCTGGTGGGGTTTGTCTGTGACCCGAAAAGGATTTGTTGCGAGAAGCTTTATTTTCGAAGAAGTCGAGCTGGGATTTTGGAAAAGTGGGTCAGGTTTGCTAACCTGGTCTCGTACTGTTTCGATAATCGGTTGGTCTGGTTGTCTTCGGTTGTTTTCAGAAGGGGTGGTTTACCTACGTAGAGCTACCTGCTCTTAGATAAGGCTACTTAGTTAATCCGGAGGTCGCCAGATAGAGCCAAGATGCCCCGTTTAAGACTTATCTATTTGACTGGACCCTCAGCCAGACTGATCCTCGGCAGAGCTGGAAAAGCCGTCACTATATGGGCCGCTGTATGTTTAAGATCATGTTGTCATGTGGAATCTTTCAACTGATAGTAAGATTGTTGTGTGTCACAATTATCATTATCGGCGCAACAACCGGGATCCCGTCCTGTCCTCCTTCAACAAGTCTCTCCACTGTTCCCGATCGCAAGCCGATGTCATCCAAGTAGGTACCTAAACTTTGAACATCCTGGTCTACGCTATGCTTCCAGCGCAAGCAAAGTCTCTCTCGCCTCGGAAATGCATTATTTAGGAAAATCCGAAACTGTGCAATGAGGGTGTTTCAAAGTCTTGAATATGTGGACAGATTTAAAAAAAAAGAAACAAATAAAACAATTTCAGAAATTGTGCATAAAAACCATCTTTGTTTCCAACTGATATGCACCTACACAGGATGACGTCACACATCGCCTCGGCAAGGCTAGCTGTCTACAATAAAAAAAACAATCAAATGTCTTAAAGTAAAAATAATCACCATTCTTAAGGTCAAAACATATGCGTTACAATGAAGGCAAGAACATCTGCCTATTCTTGACAGAAGTCATCAGAACTGAAATTAGATTCATCTATAGAGCTTTTTTGCGTTTAGTTTGATAAACTTGAAAATGAATCTGCATGATTTTCAGAATCCATAGCGACTTTTGAACAACGTAGGCAATTAAAAATACGAATTTCCTGTTCGTTTGAGTAGACATAAAATAAAGCTGCAGGAAATGAGCAACGCTGTCGCATCTGTCCGAATATTTCAAAACAAAGCCGCACGCAGTTGACTTCAAATCTGGATATTTGAACAGTCATTTGCGCAACGACTGCACACAGGTGTCTCTTGAAAATAAAAAAGTGGCAGCTATATAATAAAAATAATGACATCATTTTCGTTATTAGGCTCAAGTTAACTGTATTTTTTGTCAACATATTTTTACATGTTTAACAAGTTCAGGCTGACCAGATAAGAACGATAGGAAAAGAAATTTAAATAAAAGAACAACGGTGGGAGCCATTAAATTAATTCTGGCTTTATTTTGAAGCTACATTCATGACATTATGTATGGAATAGCACATCATTCAAATGCCTCCCTCGTACTCGATGGCAATGCTTGAAAGGGTTGGTCCAATTTTTGATGATTCGGTTCAATATGTGCGGTGTTCTCTGGGCAACAGCGTCTCGAATGTTGTCTTCGCGGTCGTTCAAAGTTGTTGACTTACATAGACTAAGGACTTGACGTAGCCCCAAAGCAAGTAATCGGGTGGTGTCAAGTCGTATGATCACGGCGGCCAATTGATGAATGCTCGCCGTGTGATGACCCAGTCACCAAATTTCTCCTTCACAAATTTGAGCGTTGCGTCGCTCGTATGGTATGTAGCGCCATCTGGGTGGTACCACAACTCGAATATGTTGATATTGTCGAGCTCTGGCCACAGAAAGTCGGTTAACATCGATCTATACCTGATACCATTGACGGGAACAGCGTCTCGTTCTTGATTGTCATAATTGAAGCCTTGCCATAAACCGCACCAAACAGTCAATCTTTGAGGGTACATTGATGCTTGGTCAAACACTTTTGGATTGTGTACGCTCCAATGATTTTTGGTTGTGATTTTTGGCCAAAATCCGGATCTCCGGCCAACATTTTCAGCACCTGATTAGTGAACTCACGGCGTTCTCCATGGTCGTTTAGCTTCAATTCTTGCGTCAGCACAATCTTATACGGATGACGGCCTAAACCCGACCGTAAAATAAGCCGGGTTAAATCTTTCGCGATGCCCGATTAAGTAATCGGCGCTGAATCAACATTTCTGGGTCTTCTTCGATACTGACCGCTACAGCTGTTATGTTTTCCTCATTTTGCACCAAGCTCAGTCTGGTTGACGGCTTAAGGAGTATATTCACACTCAAACTTTGCAACAGTGCGACGAATTGCCTACACACTGAAGCCATGATGACGACCGGAATACCCTCCGCACTATCTTCTCTAGAACAAGATTGAAGAGATCACACGACAGCGCATCTGCTTGATGAAATCCTACACTGGTTTCAAATGGTTTGGATGTTCTAGAACCGTATTGCTGGTTGTGCGTATTTTTTTAGCGTTACGGGACACAATTGGATCAATTTTCCTGGTTCCTTGCGATAAATGCTGTCGTATGAGGCTTTGAAATCGATGAAGAGGTCGCGCGTATCGATTTGAAACTCGCTGGTTTTTTCCAAGATTTGGTGGAATGTAAAACTTTGATCTATAGTGGATACGCCAGGTCAGAAGCCGAACTGGTACGTACCGATCAGTGTGGTGCAAAAAGGCAGACAGAAGCCTGGATGGGATCTTGTAGGCGACATTAAGCAAGGATGTACCTCTCTAGCTGCTGCATTGTGTAGGATAGCCCTTTCTGTGGATGGGCGGATAGAGCTGATTCTGAGCCATATTCTACAGATGATCTGGTGCATTCGCTCACAGTGCTTCACGCGATCGGCCAATTTTTGATGACTCCCTCCAATATATCCAATACGCTTGTTGGTTGAGGCCCAGGTCCACTCCGGACTGTAGCGTAGGTAAGTAAGTCCAATATGTCCGACATTATTCCGGCAGTAGCGTCTCGAATGTTGACATCGAGCTCGTCCAAAGTAGTTGGCTTGTTAGCGTCGACTAAAGACTTGAGACGTGTCAAGTCGCATGTCCCTACGAGAGGCCGCCAGCCTTGAAGAGCTCTGATGGCAAACCATCTGAGCTTACTGCTTTGTTCTCCAGCATTTTTAAAATTGTGTCGTCTTCAATACTGGGTGGGAGAACTACTTCTTGGACTTTTTTTTTTCGGAGGATTTTTGAAACTACTGGAGCACTCAGACTCAAAACTGGTCCATTGTACTGCCAGGTACAACCTACTCCAGTGCGGTTAATTTGATCCCAACGACAAATGGTGACTGGACCAGATTCGATTTCACTGGGATTCGATCCTGGGACCCCTCGAACTTGGGGCAGGCACTTAACCAACTGCGCCATCCAGTCGTGTACTTCTTGGACTTACGGTGGGATTTCCTCATTTCCTATCACTCTTCTGGTTGTGGTCATTAAGCAGCAGCTGACATAGCTGCTTAAATACATCCACTATACTCTGCGGATCAGTAACATTTCGAAGAGTCTGGGTGTCTTTCTTAAAACATGTTGCCTGTTTGGATATTTTTATAAAATGCCCGTATTTTCTGTTTATCCCTAAAGTTCTTGTTATCCTTGACCTGGGAGGTTGCGAGAAACCTTTTCTTTTCTCCAGCTTTCTAGCCCGATACCCCTCTTGCGCTGTACTGGTTTTTCACTGCAGTCCTTTTTGGTATGCCCCGTCGGTTGCAGCTTTTTTTCGCTCACATTCGCCATCATGCCACGGGTTTCTTGTTGGTGATGAGAGGTAGCCTAAGGTAATGTGTCTCCGGCAACTTCCGACTTTGATACTTTACAGAATAAAAAACACTGTAGTCAAACTTGACATCGTCAATATGTCATAAGCTTGAATCTTCATACTCTTTTCGAAAGATTTTTTTGAATTCAATCCTAAAAAAACACATCAAACCCTTCCGATTTTTCATTTTATCTTAAAGGCAACTTGAGAGTTCTTTAAAGTCATCCGACACGCCCTTCAAACAATTTGATGATATAACATCGCACCTTAGTCCCTTAACGCTCACCAGGAGCATAAAATCACCCAGGATAACAAACAAACACGTGCTGCTTATTAATTTGCTCGTATTCATTAAACGCTTGCCATCATGCAAAGACATGCGCACTTTGATGGACTTTCAGTGACTAATCGCCAGCTAAATAAACACCTAATCCCCAGTCCGTATCCAGGAATAAGGGAACACGAAGACGCCAAGAGAAAACCCAAATTAGCAAACCCCCATCCACAATCCCCGTGAAAAGAAGAAACAACATTCAAAGGAAAACAAAAGCAAGAGTGAAGGGTTTGATTATAACTTTCTTGAGATTTTCCTAAAGGGGTCATCCCTACACTAACCCACGTCGATGTTTGTGACAGGCAGCACTCCCGATTGAGCTGAATTCCCATGCAAATGACGTTTCTATCGATGTGTGCTCTCCCGCCTTGCATACGAATGTCCTTCACAATAGCCAAGTGCTTTTCAGAGGCCCCCTTGGCATACAATGTTTGTGTTTGTTTTCCCATTTCGTGAAATGATTGCAAATACGAATCATCATCCCGCCTCGGGTCCTTCAAACGAGATAATAAATCAAACAAATCGCGTGAACACATAGGAAGCCGCCCGAAACACCCATCAGTTTGCACCAAAAATAACATCCTAGAATACCGCAGGCCATGGCGGATGAAATTATGTTTCATTTTGTGTGCAATGTTTCAAGTCCAAAAGATTCTCCAAGGATGCGTGGTTTATACTCGAATGAATGATGACAACACTGTTGATGGTGATGACAGTGATAAATGTGTCATCGGAGATGAAAGGTCGCACGGATGGATGATGGCACGCCGCAATGAAGCTTTCATAATCTCCCCGGATTCAGACGTAACCTACAAAGTGAATTTCATTATCGAATTTATGAACACAGCCGTCATCAATTTCAGCCATTAACGGTGATAGTCGGAGGGGGCTTTAGTGCATGGGAGAGAAGCTGTCACAGGGTGAGGGTGGCATGAAACAACAATTTCGATTGATTTTGACAACGGCCCGCCACACCTTGTGGTGTGTGTATAATTAGAGGCCCAATTATTCGGATGATGACCACTGCGAGGGAACGAACGGAGTTATGATTAAATGATTTAATCAATCAGATCTTTTGTTTTTGTTTATTCCCACGAGTTAATTACCCTCTGGGACGGCGTTTAACGACACTCTAATATTTGTGTGAACTCTGCTAACTTTGTTAATGGCTTCGTCGTTGGGTTGTGACGCAATTCAGGAAACTGCGTTGACTTGTAAAATATTCAGAATGGAACTCCGAATATGTTTTGAGATAAGTTTTTTAACAGAAAACTGGGTCAGATGTGTCACATTCGGTAGAAGTTTTGGTTGCAAACAAGAAGTAAGTGTGATTACTTTGTATTAAGAGTCATTTGGTCTTACCAAACGAAGCAAAATGATTATGCTTCGTAAAACTTGTACAGCCTTTGGCTTATCTTGATAAATGACTGCCATGTGTTAATGTAGTAAAACTCAGTTGGCTATCAAATTTTGGGATATAACTGGTGTCTCAAAACCCACTCAAGAAGTAACATTGATTTAGATCTTGACAAAGACTTACTTACTTAGGGTGGCGCTACAGTCCGGGGTGGACCTGGGTTTCAACCATTGACAACGACAGGCTTTTAATTAAAATTGGGTGAATAGCTTTCACGACTTTGCTGGGATTTGTCGAAATTATCCACAGCCGCTTTGCGTAATCGTTGACAATAATACGTTGGCCTTAAAATCCGGGATGGACGGTGGTCTGACTTCCACAGCAGCCTCTAGCGTTGTTTCTACGACTGGAGGGGGCTTTCAATTTAATGTCGACTCCGTACGGCAAAGTTTGCCGTGCTTTTTGTAGACATGTAAGCCATCTAGTATTTTTTAAAGTTCCGTCTACAAAAACGGCACCTTTATAACTTCGGTGTGTCCGTCCGTCCTTCCGTCGTGTCTGTCACACTTTTTTATCCCCGAAGCTTATAAAGATATCGATATGAAATTTTGGAAGTAGGTACTTCAGGCCTAGATGTCATAGCCCATATATTTAAATTTTAAAAGTGGGGCCATTTGGGGGTTGCTCCCGTATAGGTGAAGTTGCCATTAATTTTGAAAAATTAATCGACAGATCTATTAAAATGAGGTGGAGATTCTCTTCAACACTTTTTGATCCAAAGTTCCATTTGAAAAACATGGAGCTCCAAAGGTTTTTTAATGCGTCCCCCACGGTATTTCTAAACCAAAGTGTTTAAAAATCTGAAAAAAATCACAAAAACTTGGCGTCATTGAGTACTTTGATTTAAAATAATTTCAAGAATTCTGGCCCTAATAGTTTTCGAGATATTGGCCAAAAACAACAACAACCATCCACATAAGAATTTTGAAGATCTGAAAACGCAGTTTTGATGACCTCAGCGTAAGCATTAAGAAATGATAAATATCGAAATATCGATTTATGTGGAAATTTTGAGATATCTAATGTTTAAAATGATAAATAATTTCATTTTCACACATAAATTTCATGCTGTGTTCGACCACTCTACACGTTGATGAGTGTTATCTATTTCCAAAGTGAGTGCTGTGTAGTCCAAACAGTGCGTTTTTTGAAAATAAGTTTTGGCCGAAATGAAGCACCCACCGCGACTGCTGTACGCAAGTTTATGGAAAAAGTTCATGAGACTGGTACGCTAGTCTTTCTCTCATGGTACTCATGGTCCCCGTCGTCATACGGTGCACAAATGAGAATATGCCTGCTGTGGCCGAGAGTGTGAGACTCAATTCACGAACATCAACTCGCCAGCGATCTCAACAGTTCAACATTTCACGCTAGCCTAGCCTGAGGAGAATTCTGCATAAAGATCTCGGATTATTCGCTTACAAGGTCCAATTGACTCAGCAGTAGAAGGCGCGCGACCATCCGCTTCCTTTGGGCCCTAGAGCAGCTTGAATTAGATAACGATTTTTGGCGAAAAATCATCTTTTCTGACATTTCATCTCGGGGGCTACGTTAACAAACAAAATTGCCGCATCTGGGACTCGGAAAACCCGACCCGCACGTTATTGTCGAGAAGCCAATGCATCCACAGAGAGTCACAGTTTGGTGCAGATTGAGGAGTGGTGGCACCATTGGACCATTCTTCTTCGAAAATTAGACTGGGAACAACGTTTCGATCAACGGTGGGCGATACAGAGCCATGTTAACCGACCTTTTTTTTTTTTTACTGAAATTGAAGGCATGGATTTGAACGACCTCTGGTTCATGGAGGATGACGCTCCATGCCACACAGCCCATGCCACAATCGATCTCTTGCGCACCAAATACCCAAATCGTGTTATCACCGGTCTCGGCGCGTCGGATTTGAACCTTTGGACCTTTTTTTTTTGGGGAACCGTGAAGGACCGATGTTATGCCAACAATCCGGAAACAATTCAAGCACTTAAGGCCAGTCAATATCATCCAAGCAATCGGTGAGCTGCAGCCCGAAACCATCAACAAGGCTTTGGAAAATTGGGGTGACAGAATGCGCTACTGCGAAGCCAGCCGAGGTAGCCACTTGGACGACGTTGTATTTCATAATTAATGGGAATATTTGTTCTTACCATATTCAAGCAATAATACACGGAAAAAACTTAATTTTGTTCATTTTATCGCATTTATAAAAAGAAACTTGTATTTGGTCCACCCTGTACTTTTAAAAGAAGAAATTTAACGAGAAAGTTAATATTTTTTTTATTTCGACAAGCTTTACTTCAAAGAAACTTAATGTAGTTGAGTGTTGATTCAAGGATTTACTCGTAGAAGACTGTGGGCTTCCTGAAGGAGACAAGCACCACAAATCAGGAACAATATCCTTTCATCGCCCTAAATTGGGCGCCGTGGCCGTGTGGGTTTGTACGTCGACCCATACGCACTTGACTTTCACAGTCTAGGTTCAAGTCCAACTCCAGACAAACAATTTTTCAAAAAAAAAAGTTGTTCACGGCTCCACCTCTTTCGAGTCACTGACAATGCTCAAAGAGTATAACTGTCTAGAAAAAGCTTCTCAATCTCGCCGTTCGGAGTCAGCATTAAACTGTGGGTGTCCCCTCCACTCGTGAGAGAACAATAGCACGCACAACACGAGTGGTTGCTGAGAAGCTAGGCCCAGGTTCACCTCGGACTGTAGCGCCGCCATTATTATTATATTATCACCCTAAATTTGAGTTTTTACTCAAATTTCTAATCGACTGGGAACTTATGTAAGATCAAGATTTATCGATCGCAATCAAGGGTCAACATATCAAAATCTACAAGCGACAATCGATAATAATTGCCTATCAGTCGCCTATCGACCCAAACAAGGACGACCAATAATAGTTGACCTAGAATTTAGAACTAGCAGTCATTAAGTTTTTTTTAGGGATTAGTGTGTCAATTCCATTTGGTCTTATTGCCAGATGACGCAGTTAATGGTTTTTTTTTAAAACATATTAACAAATGGGAGGATAGTTTTATTCCAATATACATATAACGTTGCGTCCAATTGACATTTAGGTCAAAGTCCATTTATACGCTACCTCCATTAGAACATGAAAAGTATTACCATATACCGCGCCCGTCTGTGGACTGCGAAGTCGAGACAAGTCCATGTGTATTAGACTTAATTTTGAAAATATTGGATTTAATTTGCAAATTTTCCTCTGAAAGCGTGTGTTCTTACTAAAATGACGCTTGAGCAAAATCTGGAAGAAACTTGGAGTTTTCCTTTGAACTTCCCATAGAGATGAATAACATAAGTATTCAACATATTACATTCAGCTTAAGCGTTTCATAGAAGGTTCAAAAAGAGATACGAGATATCCGATCCACGTGGCATCACAACGAAGCAATGCTGGCTTAAGTTAAACTGTTTTCTGCAGTCAGCCAGCAGTACCTAAATTAAGCCAATGATGATTAGCGTAGTAGTTTTGGCAAGTGTTTTTATAAGAAGTAGCCAACTCTTCGGTTATTGGTTCAAGCTAGTTTTTGCAGCCTTACATTGCAGATTGTCCAGTACTACTTATAAGACTTCTTCTTATCAACCGGGTAATAATCATGCTCAGAGCTAGAGTAATCAACGCGAACCTAGGTAATAGCATTTTACGAAAAGTGTTATGAGAGGAACCCCACAAGGTGGTGTTTTCTCACCCCTCTTGTGGTACATCTCCATCAACAATATCCTAAAATCTCTTGAAAACAAGGGTATTAAGGTAGTCGCTTATGCTGATGACGTAACCATCCTGGTATAAGGTAAATTTCTACCCACCATCAGTGAAGTCATGCAGTCCGCATTATGCGACTTCTCATCTTGGGCTGAAAACAGGAACCTCAAGATTAACCCAAGTAAAACAGAGCTCGTTCTATTCACAAGGAAATATTAGATTCCAAAATGGAAGACACCAAGAATAAGAAACATTCCCCCACTATCTCACTATATGAGGCTAAGTTCCTTGGAGTTACGTTCGACTCCAAACTAAACTGGAAGAGGAACACCGAGGAAAGAATGAAAAAAGGTCTCAACGCTTTTTAAGCCTGCAAACAGACCTTCGGCAAAAGATGGGGCTTACAACCACACATTATCTCCTGGTTGTAGACGGCCATCGTGAGACCTATCCTCACTTACGACTGCAATGCTTGGTGGAAAGCAGTTAACACCAAAACCTGAGCAACTTAAACAAAGTACAAAGGCTAGCCTGTCCTGGCGTTAATCCCTCAGACGGAACTGGAAACGATGTTTCACCTTCAACATTTGTCATAACTGGCATCCACACAGTTACGGTCTTTCAAGTCCGCTCGAATCTTTCAGTCGCTGGGGCCTCTGGACTACCACTGACTACGAAAAACCCGAGTATGAGTTTGACAAGAACTTCACGATCTTTATCCCAGAAAGGCTGGATTGGGAAAAGCCTGACTTCGTCAAAGGCACATACGGGAGCGGGAATCTTCTGTAAGACACTAAGAATAAACAATGCCTATCGGCTTACTGACTATTCTATTGTATTTCAATCAGAAATCTTTGCCATTAAGAAAGCTGTGCAGATTGTACAGCAAATGGACCTTCCTGACATGGAAATCACCTTCTGCTCGGACAGTCAAGCGGCCTTGAAGGCATTGAATTCCAGTCAAGGACTGCATTAAAAAGCTTAAAAGCCTGAACCTCTTTCTGTGCTGGGTTCCAGCATTGAAAAAAACGAAAAAGTAGATGAACGGACACGGACAGGTTCAAGTTCAGGCGCAGAATCGGCTGACAATACTATTTATACTCCTATTAGCTCAGCCAAAAGACTCATTGAGCGGGTATCTGTGTCATCAGCAAACGAACAGTGGCAAAGCCACCCAGGCTGGCCACTGCTTATGGCCCAAATACGATATCAACAAGACCAAATCCCTCATATCCAAAAATAAGACGCTTCTTAATAGGGGCTCTCACTGGCCACTACACGATATGTGCAATGCCTAAGACACTAAACCTCCCGGCGAACGAGTTCTGTAGGAGCTGTAAGGATGAAGAAGAAATTGAATCAGTGGAGCATCTCCTTTGACATTGCCCGGCTCTACTAGAACGACGGCTCACTCACTTGAAAGCAAGGTTCTTTCACGACCTCAGCGATGTGGCGAAGGTACAGATCCCTGAGCTAAGGAAATGTTTAACTAGAACGGGGTGGTTTTGGTAATTGCATGCTGACTCTGCGTTAATTCTCGGAAAGCATGCAATCCTTACAGGACATACACAATGGATCTCCACGGCCTCTGGGTGTAATTGCTGGGAACAGCATAAAACCCTCCTAACCTAACTTAACCTAACCTAAAATCAGGCTAGTTTTTGAGGAAGACGTCTGTTATAACGACGAAACGACGACGGAATTAAGACTGCCTATAGCAATTCCTCATCAAATTTATGATGTCATGAATTCAATGAAAACTCAGCACATAAGTTTATTCGTACAAATTTAAATACTCCAAGGGTATCAGGGCAGTTTAGTTTGAGAAAGTGGTTGGAGAACATGCGAAGATGACATCATGGCATGTCTCAAGACACCATTCCTTTGAAAAGAGCAGCTCGAAGGTCTCCAATCTAAAAACTTTTCCAGTCATTCCCCTTCTTTACGAGGCATGTTGTGTCTTTGTGTCCGAAAGGGTTAGGGTCTTTGGATCCACTTAAAATATTCTGATAATGGTTGCGTCTCCATCTCTCATCAATCATCCTTTTCACAAACATGCCCACCTCTGATACATTAGTTCTCATTAATTTTTCCCAGAAAATCGCCCATCGCCATCCACAGCAGACTTCGAATGACTTTCGCTTTTTGCCACGCAGGGATGAAAAAACAAATTTCATTTTATTCCTCACACCAAATGTCGCTCCGGTAATTAATTATCCAGTGCGCTCCATTGACCAAAACATATTTGTAGTTCAGCTCCAGCCAGGTCTCTGACAGCCACACCCTCTGAAAATTTGCATTGTTGTCCCTCGCCTGTCGAATAGAATACATCATCCATAGTAATTTTTAATTAGTTACGACGGAGATGAACTTAATAACGACATCGAATGAACGAATCTACTGCGAGGTTAAAGTTTTCAAAACATATTGAGTGTCCACTTCTCTCGGGCACACACACACACGGTGAACCAGTTTCGAGTCACGTTCTGTTGACATTTACACAAATGATAGGGTGTAGGTACAATTGCCAACAAATAGAATAATAAGAGCGAAACTATTCTCTTGACAAACAAATTTATTCATCAACTCTGTTGCTTCTCAATTGGCATAAATTAACTTAAGCTCCGTAAGAACGTCTGGATATCCTTCAGACGACCATCCCGCAGCTCGGACATTCCACTCGAATTCACTTAGTTGCGTACTAGAACGAAGACCTAAAATAATACCATTCAGCAACCGCATGATTATCTTACAACGATGTCACTTTGTTTGAGTTTCTGACGTCTCGTGTTGACAATGCCATAGCTATCCATACCTGGTGGACAAAGGTGGCTTTGTTGTAGTCGAACTTGGGTGAGAAATCGTTGAGATCTAGCTCTGCTGCTATGAATGTCTGTCGAATTGACAATGCAGCGAACACGTTCTGTATCTATTTTAAGAAAACTGATCAATGCTTTGATGATTTTTTGTTGTTTTTTTGTGTTGCCTTTGAGAACAGAACAGGTTTAAGCCTGGTTCTGGCTATTTGCAAGTAACCTCATTAAATTCTTTGCTATTAAGCGAGGTGTTGTGTTTTTTATCAGACACTTCATGTGAAATGATTTAATTGAAATGTTTCTCATCACTTTTTGCGTGAAGTGTTTGATGTCAAGAGCTTTGTCAGGGTAATTTAAATTAGGTCTTGACATTCAATGGGACATCCTCGAGGCACTGAAAAAATGTACAGAGTTTTGTGTTACAATACATTTTTTGGTAAGGGTGTTAATAATTGAAACCTAAATCCGAGGGCTGTTTGAAAAGTCAGTGACTTTTTGAATTTCTCACGAAGTATCGTTAAATACAGCACTTCTTCTGTCAGCTGTCATCTATTATTAGACTACTGTCAAGTTTCTCTTACCGTCCAGCCATTTCTTCAGGTTCGGAAACAGGAAATAGTCGCAGGAAACTAAATCTGGAGAATATACCGGATGGGCTAGCAGTTCGGAGACCATTTTATGGATTTTTGTGACTAAATACGTATACACTCATGCATTGTCTTGATGGAACATCACTTTTTTCTTCGCCAAATGCCATCGTTTGCATCGTCCAAAAGATCTTAATAATATTCACCAGTGATTATTTTACCCTTTTCAAAGTTATCGGTGTGAGTGACACCATGCATGCCAAAAAAGTGTGGCCTTAAACTCGTTGGCCGATAAACCCACCGTCTTCTTTGGTGCACAATCACCCGGAGAAACCCACTGTCTTTATTGTCCTTAGTCTCTTATGTGGTGTGATGGATCTATATTTCGGTTTCGGTCATATTAAAGCCGTAATAATTAGGCTTGCCTTAATTCCCATTTAGCAATACTGCACGCCAGGAGGAGGGAACATGTTCCGACAGGATGATTCATTTTGGTCCACCCTGTATATGCTGCAATAAAAACCACGATACAGAACCATTTTTTTGAAGTTCTTCTTCTTGGGGCGCTACAGTCCGAGATGGACCTAGGCCTCAACCAACATGCCTCTCCAGCCAGCACTATCTTTCGCCAGCTATCTCCAGTTTCGCACACCAAGCCGGCCGAGGTCCCCCTCGACTTGTGTGCGCCACCTTGTATGTGGACGTCCTCTGTTGCGTTGTTCGACAGGATCAGAGTCGAAGATTTTTTTGAAGTTATAAACATTAAAAATGTTTATCATGGACGCAGGCCTGCGTCCCATTGAGGGCCTGAGCTATAGGTGTCTTGCATATATTGCGATCCCGAGCACGCTGCTTCCAGTTGTCTAGACCAAGCTGTCTTGCGTCCACGATGACTTGCTTTTTAAACCGGAGATTTAGTCTCCCTCTCCTCGAACCAGGAGACTCGGTTTCGAATGGTGCCGTTAAATAACGCCGAATTTTGGATTTCGGTTTTATTTCACTTTATGAAAGCGAAATAACGCCAAATTTCCATTTTCGGTAATTTCACTTAACTAAAGTGAAATAACGCCAAAATCCAAAATTCGGCGTTAGTAAAGTGAAATAAGACCGAAAATGGAAATTCGGCGTTATTTCGCTTGACCTCTTGACTGGAGCATTGTTGTCCATACCGGTCGATGTCGCCGAGCCAATGTAGTCGACGAATTTTTGTCTTCCGGACTACGTCCACGTCTTGGTACAGCCTATAGAGTTCGCAGTTATGCCTTCTCCTCCATTTACCTTTAGGACCGATGCAGAAGTCTTTTTTTGAAATAACCAAGAATCAACTCTGCAGTTCGGCTTATCGTCCAGCATTCGGCTCCGCAAAGCAGGACTGGCAGAATAAGGGTTTTGTAGAGCATGAATTTGGTCCTTCTAGTTACGTGTTTTGACCCTAGCTGTTTAGACGAAACGAAATAACAACGGTTGCCAAGGGCGATTCTACGTCGGATCTGCGTCGGACCAGGCTGCTGTTTGTGAAATTAACATTTGCCCCGAGGTAGGCAAACTCCTTCACTACCTCAAAATTGTGGGTGTCGATCATGATGTTTTGCCCAGGGTGGTGCGCCACGGATCGATTTGTACTTAACAGCGTATACTTCTTCTTCTTAGGGCGCTACAGTCCGAGGTGGACCTGGGCCTCACTCAACATGCCTCTCCAGCCAGCACGATCTTTCGCCAGCTGTCTCCAGTTTCGCACACCAAGCCGGCAGAGGTCCCCCTCGACTTGTGTGCGCCACCTTGTTCGTGGACGTCCTCTGTTGCGTTGTCTCACAGGCTCAGAGTCGAAGACTCTTCGGGCCGGAGCTAAGTTGTCCATACGCTCTACATGGCCTAGCCATCTTAGGCGTTGGATCCGTAGACGCCTGGCTAGACTCATGTCGCTGTACAGCCCATACAGTTCGTGGTTGAATCTTCTCCTCCAAATGCCATCAACGCAAACAGGACCAAAGATCGCGCGCAGAACTTTTCTCTCGAAAAGACCAAGAGACTGTTCATCCGCTTGGGATATTGTCCATGCCTCTGCACCGTAAAGCAGGACTGGGATGATCAAGGTCTTATACAAAGTCAACTTGGTCTTCCGAGAGAGGGCTCTACTACTCAATTGCCTTTTGAGCCCATAAAAACAGCGGTTGGCAAGAGTAATTCTGCGTTTGATCTCGGTACTGATGTTGTTTGTACTGTTAACCGCGGAGCCAAGGTAGACGAAGTCCTTTACTACCTCAAAGTTATAGCTGCCTATGGTGACGTTCTGGCCAAGTCGTCGATGTTGTGCATCCTTTCTCGATGACAGCATATACTTTGTTTTGCCCTCGTTTACCGCCAGACCCATTTTAGCCGCTTTCGTTTCAATGCCAGCAAACGCATCATTGACGGCTCGCTGTGTTCTCCCAATCACGTCAATGTCATCCGCGTAAGCTAGCAGTTGAACGGACTTTTGGAAGATCGTGCCTCTTGTGTTGGCCAGTGAGTTTTGCACGATCTTCTCAAGAATGATGTTAAAGAAATCACATGACAGCGCGTCGCCTTGTCTAAAACCTTTTTTGACATTGAAGGTCTCGGTGAGTTCGTTACCGACCTTGATGGAGCAGCGAGAGTTCTCCATCGTCATCCTGCTCAGTCTGACGAGTTTAGCAGGAATGTCAAAACTAGACATGGCGCTGTATAGCTCGTCTCTATACACGCTGTCATATGCGGCCTTGAAATCGACAAATAGATGGTGTGTGTCAATTTGCATTTCTTGGGTCTTCTCCAGGATCTGCCGCAGTGTGAAAATTTGATCTATGGTGGACTTCCCGGGCCTGAAACCACACTGGTAAGGACCTATCAGTTTGTTCACGAATGGTTTCAGGCGTTCACACAAAACGGCAGAGAAGACCTTATAGGCGATGTTAAGGAGACTTATCCCTCGATAGTTGGCGCAGTCAAAGGGGTCTCCTTTCTTGTGGATCGGAACAGCGTATACAGCCTTGGCCAAATGTATTAGGCCCCCGTTACAATTTCAAAAAGCAAAAAATCAATGAAATGAATGGAAAAAATAAAAATCGTTTACAACCTCAGATAGTGTCGCCGAAAACTTCCAAATTCCTCCGATAAGTGGTTTGGCAGCAAAGACAAAAAGATAAGGGTACTCAATACATTTGCTCTAGGCTGTATTTTGTTTTGTCCTCATTTACTCTTAGGCCAGTTCGATTCGCCACTTTTTCAATCGCCCTAAAAGCTTTTACAGCGGCACGCTGGGAACGCGCGACGATGCCGGCGTAACCCAGCAGTTGGGAGTGCTTTCCGTGTTTACACATGCCTGTCGCACTATACACTATTCGAAAAGACGGTTGTCAACGTACTGACGTGATAAGCGGAAAGAAAAACAACAGCGCATGTTTAGAAAGTTTGGTGAAGGGACTCTCATGGTTTGGGCGGCTATAGCGTGCGATGGAAAGAATCCAATATGTTTCATTTCAACAAAAATGAATGCAAAAAAATACATCGAGTTGCTGGACGATGTGCTAGTTGACTTCGGCGATAATATATACAGAGATCAGTGGACTTTTCAGCAAGACAGCGCTGCAATCCATTCAGCAAAGTCCACATAAGAATTTTTCAGCTTACGGGGTGTTCCTCTCTTGGACTGGCCAGCATGTAGTCCTGATCTGAACCCCATCGAAAATCTTTGGAGCAGACTTTCGAAGGGTGTATTTGAAAATGGTCGACAATTCAATGGGGTTTGTCAACTTAAGTAGGCCATTAACCTTGAATGGTCTAAAATAATAATAATAATGGCGGCGCTACAGTCCGAGGTGGACCTGGGCCTAGCTTCTCAGCAACCACTCGTGTTGTGCGTGCTATTGTTCTCTCACGAGTGGAGGGGACCTACAGTTTAATGCCGATTCCGAACGGCGAGATTGAGAAGCTTTTTCTTCTAGACTGTGAAAGTTTAATGCGCGTAGGTCGACGCACGAACCCACACGGCCACGTTGCCCACCTAAACTATATAAAAAACCTAATTGATTTGACGCCTAGGAGATTGCAGCAAGTTATATTGAACCGAGGTGGTTCAACACCTTACTGAAGCACTAACATTTTGACTCAGCTCCGTTATTTAATTTTTATTAATTTTTTTCTTTTTTTAATTTTTTTTTCCAATTATTTATTTCGTTTGAAAATATTAATTTTTTCAAGTCTTTTTCTATTGAATTGTTTTTGTTTTGTAAATTAATTTGTATAAGTAACATATAATCCATGAAGTATCTTTTGTGATATTTCATTTCATTTTACTAACAATTAAGCGTAGCAAAATAGAAATGCTTTGCTTGGTCCTAAAATTATTTCGCATAGTGTATTCTCCGGCACCAGATTGGAGAAATCACATGACAGCGCATCTCGCCGAAATCCGATCTAGATTTCAAATGATTCGGAGGTCTTTGAACCTTTGGCCGTATTCGGCCATCGCATCCTATAATTCTTTGCGATAAATGCTGTTCTATGCGATTTTGAAATAGAAGACAAGGTGATACATCGACTTTAAACTCGCTGGGCTCTTCTAAGATTTGACTTCGTGTGAAGATCTGGTCTATAGTCAATTTGCCAGGTCGGAAGCCGCACTGGTACGTGCCGATTAGTGAGCGGCTTTAGACGCTAAAATATTGAAATATTTGGAAGATTTCGAAAATCGGCGGGAAAAGATAATATGCGACGACAATTCAATAAAGCGGTCTGTAAAAATGTTTCTCATTTATTCTGCGATCGCTGCATAGCTAAAAACAAAAAATTTCCCACGTAATCATCTTAAAACCCGACAAATTTTGACACTCTTCTTCCATAGGGCATTGGGAATTATTCCCCTGAGCTTAAGTAATAAATTATATTTCTACCTGTTTGTCTGTCACTTAAATTTTATCAAAACTTCTTCGACAAGACATTGACCTTGTTGAACATTTGCTTCTGTCTGAGTTTTGTTACTTTATTCTTGTTAATCACCTTCATATTACTAAAGATTTTATGACCTAAACATGATAAACTTGTTGTTATTTGATTATTTAATCAGAACGTGGCCTTCCGTTCAACTTTAACTCTCGAGCAATATGGCTGAAACACAACAGTGCGTTGCGCTAGCCGACTTCATGTTATGGATGGCGTGCGTTGACGTTAATCAGCTGTTCCCTCTCTCTCTCAAATATCAAATAAAAAAAATATTCCGCCAGCTGTTTTTATTTCTGAAATGTCAAATATTCTGGTCAAACAATTTAACGTTAAAGAAATTATTTGCGGAAAATAAATGCCAAGAAAGTCAAAACAATTAAAAAAATGCTTCTTGTTGCTAATTTGGCGTACTCATGCTTCCATGCACGAGAGATCTCCAGGCCATTTGATCCTCCGCCATCAACTCCAACTCATCAGTTATGCCCAGGCGCAACCAGACGAGTGTTTGGACTTGGTCCAACCATCTCGTCCTGGGTCTGCCAAGCGGTCGCCTACCTGATGGAATCGCATTCAAGGCACGCCTCAAATTACTTTTGTCGTTAAAATAATTTTAGTCAGCTGTTTTCATGTCTCAAATGTCAGTTGCCACAAAATGTTCTCAATTTGGGACAAAACTCTCAATTTGGGAAGCATTTCTCAATTTCGCTCTCACAGCGCATCCCTCTGTCAAAAAAATATCCAACCTGTTGAATAACGACGTGCGTTGGGATGACGTTTTACGTTTTATTACAATCCTCTCATCTCCCTCTTGCTTCACTTACGTAGATCGACGCAGTATTTCGTGCATGTCCATTGAATTGTGTGCGTTGAAAGACAACGCTGACGCTGACGCACTGTTGTGTTTCACCCATTATGGTCTGGAGGCTGTTTTGACATACGAGTATGTAAGCTTTTGACAGCTGTGAATGGTACACTTCAGTCATCTTTGACAGTGTCTCTAATAATCCATAAAGCATCAAATATTTGTCAAATATCTTTAAAAATATCTTAATAATCCCACAAAATCGTCACCAATTCACATCTCATGCACCACTGCCTTAACCAAATTCTGTATTCGAGTGTTATTGTTGAACGCAGCCACGCGGAAAAATAAATAAGTAGTCTTACCAGCTATTGCGTGGGAATCTTCATAAATAGAACAGCAAACACCACCAACCTGTCATCACGACAGTTAATGCTTATGTACGTACTCGCATATTAACCACTGACAAATCAAGTCGGCGTAGCGGTAATCAAAGCATAAAATCTAGTACAAACAACTCACAGGTTGTCATTATAGCCGAAAATTGATCACATTTCGGAAGACCTTCACCTTGTCAACCACAACCGATGGAATATTAGCCTGATCCCCTGTAAAATGTCAAGGCGTTTAATAGAATTTTCTGCGAAACTGACGCCGTTACCTGTTTGACATGATTGTCAGTCGATATGCGTTTGTTTTGCTTACAAATTTGCGTATTACCGCTAATGAATCACCTAGGAAACAAAAGCGAACGTGCCAGAAAGGGACAGATTTTACGATTCGTACAAAAAAATCGAACCATTAGCCGTTAATTTATGGGGAAAAATGCTGGAAAGGGGCTCGTTCGTCTGTCCGTCAGTCGTCACACACACACATTTTTGGTTTGTGCATGGACAAGTGACATTGCCATGTGACAAAAACAAAATGTAAATTGTACACTCTCGGGCTAGTCATTATTTTTCACTATCTGTCATCGGTGTTGTTGTTCTCGTAGGTGTATGATAAACACTTGTTGTTTTCAATTTGTTTGCTTACTGATTTGAGAACCGAAAGAGAGTTACGACGCGAATAGACGGGTGCATTGTTTGTGCGGTTTCGTGCAAAACAAACCGATTGCATTTGAATGGAAGCCACCTGAAGTGCACAAGTTGGGCTCAGCACGTGATGCGTGGTGGGAAACTTTGGAACAGAAATAGACTTTGGACGTGTTCAGAAGGGTAATTGAATGTGGTTGTAGGATAATTGATGCACGATGACTGCAAAGATACGTAAACAAAGTGTGGAATGTAATTTTATTGAACACGCCGGAGGGTGTGACTTTGAGCAGTTTCGCATCACGGTGGGAGTTGATTAAATTGCTGGCGATAAACATTTATGTCATCCACATTGGCTGAGGAAAATGGACGATTTGGTAGCACTTTCTTTGCCTCATAAACTTTTGACACATTTAGACCTTAAAAATGGTGTGAAATGTAAAAAAATCACCCGTTTAACTGACACTATTTTGGAAAATGTAAATACAGTCAAAACCGCTTATAACGACATCGGTTATAACGACGTATCAGTTATAACGACAAAATTCTTTGGTCCCGCCTGAGCTCCATTATATGTAATCCAACAGCATAGTAAATCGTTTATAACGACATATCGCTTACAACGACCAAATTCGTTAGTCCCTTGAAGGTCGTTATAACCTATTTTGACTGTATAGGAGACAGTAATATCGCGATGTCAAAATACTCCCTTGAACACGACTCTTCCTTGTCATTGTTTTATCACTATTTTAACAAACGATGCCTAATCCGTAGGGAGACTGTTGCATTTAGAGTACGGAACACGAACGGAGATCGACAGATCACATATCGCTCTAGGAATTACTGTCGTGCCGCACTCATCCAGAAACTATAACAGACCGTCGTGTGATTAGAGAATTCCTTGTGGGCTCAATCAAATTCCCATTTATGTGAGCTAGCCAATTACATCCTTCCCCTCCAGAAATACACCTCCAATTTTGGTCTCGCTAGGAATGCGTTATAACCGATTTTGACTGTACTTCTGAATTTCTGGCTGTAACTACTTCGAAAGTATTCTCAAATGGACACGCACCCCAATGGTGTGAGAAAATTTGTTGTGGCCAGAGCCATTACATCCGCTTAAACTTACATCCAACGTAAGTGAGTTTCGTGAGAATTTCGTCCACCACCAGTATCTAAAGAAAAGGCCAGAGTACACTTCCCTCTGGGATTCCTCTGAATAGTCTCCCTATTATGTAGTGGTGCCCTAGTTCTGACTGGATGATTCAAAGGGATAAACGTTTTTCACCCACTCTTGTATACTGACTTTTATTTTAAGTCTATTTAGGTCTTATCCCGCAGAGGCAAGGACATCATCGAAAGCGGATAAAGAAGCTTTTAGTCTTTTTGAGAGAAAAGTTCTGCGTGCGATCTTTAGTCCTGTTTGAGTAGATGGCATTTGGAGAAGAAGATTCAACCACGAACTGTATGGGTTGTACAGTGGCAGGAGTCTAGCCGGATTCAACGCCTAAGATGGTTAGGCCATGTATAGCATACGGACAACTTAGCTCCGGCCCGATGAGTCTTCGACTCTGAACCAGTGGGACAACGCAACAGAGGAAGTCCATGTTTAAGGTGATGCATCCGAGTGTAGAGGGACTTCAACCAACTTGTGTGTGCAATTGACAACAGCTAGCAAACGATCATTGTGGCTGGCGGTGTTTGTTGGGTGAGGCCCAGGCCCACTCCAGACTGTAGCGCCACAAGAAGAAGAAGTAGTTCCGAAGCCCTGACGACGTCCAGACCGGGGGGCTTAAAGGGCTAAAAACAATTAATTTTAATTAGTCCACCCCGTAAAAAAGCCTTCAGGCACGGTTCTTTGAGAGTGCGCTATAGGTGTCATTAAAATCTTTTCGAGGGAAATTAGTGTCTATCAGCAGTTTGGGCGTTTCCAGAGTTCAGACTCCTGAAGAAGTTTGTATGTAAATTGGTAAATTGGCGCAGTTGGTTAAGTGCTTGCCCCAAGTTAGAGGGGTCCCAGGTTCGTATCCCAGTGGAATCGAATCTGGTTCAGTCACCATTTGCCGTTGGGATCAAATTAACGGCACTGGAGTATGTTGCTACTTGGCAGTACAATGGACTAGTTTTGAGTCTGAGTGCTCCAGTAGTGTTTCAAAAACGAAACTCCGAAAAAAAAAGTTGGTATAGTAGGAGTTTTTAAAAGTAATGAACAGTGACGCGACATAACGCTAAGAGACATAAGCCTAAATTTTTGATTTGACCTTATGTCACTTTGTGAAAATGACAATTGGCTTTTGCCGCTTCGGTTTTTGTTATTTTGAGAGAGCGACATAAGGCCAAATGCTAAAATTTGGCCTTAGATATGTGGCTTGGCGTTATGTCCGGGCACTCACAATTTTTTCTCCCTTCCTCTTCTCTCCCATCGCCTCGAACGTGTGATCGTGTCAACATCATTTGTATTATCCAGCAAGATGTGCCTTTCGGATTGACCTCTATCCGCGGCACTATGGTTTTTAGTATTAGACTTAATAAAATTCACGAAAGCGCAGCTAATTGCCGTAATCCGCCTCATGTTTTCAACGATTGATATGTCGTGGAATCGAGCTGTACAGTGCATGGTTAACTATTTGCCGTCGTGCATCTTAACCAGTTCAGTTTTTCTGTGTTCTTAAATTCGGCCATCACGTTCTTTACGATGAGTGGTGTGCCTTTGATGTCGATAAAGCCGCTTAGGATTCCACGAGTGTTTGATCATTAAGTTCAAAGATGTTCGCAGAAAGACACTCTACACAATGCCTCGACATATTTGCCCACATTCTTGCCTTTTGCTGAATGAATTTCCACCGGTTTGTTAAGGTCGGAGCAGGCAGTCAGTGAGTCGCTTGCTGCGTTCTGAACGAAACCGATTAGAATTAGCTGTAAATGAGCGGGTAAACAATGGCATATACAGCGTTTGACTCAAGAAGACCATTCGGCTTTGAGTATGACTCTCACCGCTGTAGTTCTGCTTTACTGCACAGAGGCATGCGGGCCTTGTACGTTTCGAAAAAAAATGTTCCCTCTGCGTTTTTGGCATAATTTACGTTTATGGTGATATGACTTTTGTCAGACATTTACGGATTCAGTCCTCAAAGTGGCCAGGCCATGTTCAGCGTAAGAGAGGCACAAATCTGACCCGAGGCTAACGTAGTGAACGCATGTTGAGATGGACCTTAACCAATTCGGGATACGAGGCTAAAGAAGCCAGTCAATTGAAGTTTAGTCTCACCCCTTTCAGTAGAGCTTCTTTGTTACCTGTTTGTATTTCAGAACTCTTACGTGGTCGATGTAATTTTTCACTTGTGTGCGCCACTTTAAACGTTATTTCTTCAGTAGTCCTATGGGCTTAAGATTTTGGGAAACAAATCTAACTTTTCCAAGCAAGTTGTCCTGTATTAGCGATCCAAACGGTCAACTTTAGATTTTGTCAAAACTGAACGAAAAGTAACCAGAAGCTTCGTTAAATTGGAAAGTGTCCCTAATGGTTCATTAAAACTTAAGGAGAATTCAGCTGTCAACTAACATTTGTATGCATAGAGAGCAATTCATTTCGCTCCCTTGTAAGTAGGAAAAACTGAACGAACTTAACGAAACTGAGCAAAGTTGTCACTTTGGTCACAGTGTATCATTTTTTTTGTATTCAATTGTTTTGTTGTTTCAATTCTCTTAAGTTTCCGTACGGCCATTATAGTTGGTCTTTAAGGCGTTTGATACGTCGGCGCCTAGCTAGACTCATGATAAAGTACAGTTTGTTTGTTAAACTTTTTAGCCAGATTTAGCGTCAATTTATTATCTATGTGTTGCCGCTCTTCGTCAAACATCACTTCAAATAGCACTTCCAATTTTTTCTTTTCCTGTTGGTGACATGTCACAATGGTTTTTTGTCACAAATCGTGGACCCGACTTAAGAACTAAGACATCTGTCCTTCCTACTTCGGTCTTTTTTCAAATGCTTCCTTTTCGATGTACGCGGTTGTCCCTACGTTTCGCAGAAGGGTTGCCCCAATCTTTAATCTACAAAAAAGTAAGTTATTACTTAGGAACGTCACAAACAATTAAGTTCCGATTTCTATTTTGGGGTTGTGTTCGTAAACTGTAAACTTTCAAACCTTACGTAAAAATCTTGTAAATATACTCGTTTTTTGCTGAGTTTTACTTCTTTATTAACCACTTTATTAACAAAGGAAAAGGAATCGATACCTATACGCCATATGTCCCCATTCATGGACATGTCATCACACAACTCCGAAGCAATATGATGAATACACATATAATCCCTTCGAAAACCACACGCTATACTATTTACTCCCCAACCAAGTTACTTTCTACTTTAACTCAATCACTGACTTTTATTACTTCGTCAAGGATGCACAGGAAATGAAGGGAGAATGTGGACTACCGTAAAAGTGTTTTAACATAATTAGCTTTTTACTGCGGTAATAAATTCCCGAGGCAAGAAACGGCCATACAGTCCATCGTGCGTTGTCTACAGAAATCGATACCGGCTTCACCTATCGTGGGAAGAATTTGTATCAAGGACGCATGAAAAGTCGGATGCATCAATTCACGTATGAGGTATCTCAGCCTGAAGCTGGCCTCATCTCTAATGCAAATTAACGCCACAACAATGTATCTATTCTGGTATCCCGTAAAGAGCTTCGTTTTATACGCTGTCTTCTGTCTATTGAGGATAGGCAATACGTGATAGAATTGAAAGTGTGTCCTTCGACGGATAATGATTGCATTTTCTTCTACAATCGCTTGTTGTTGCCATTGTCTCGGGTCTGATGTGCACGCCAAAGAAAGAAATGGCGAACGTGTCCCATCGTCTGTTGTCAACGGATGGAGACAATGAAAGCGGACAAGGAACTACTTTTTCAACTTCCTGTGAGCAGCGGGTGGAAGTTGGAAATGTTTTCATTTTAAGTGAAAAATTCCTTGCTCTTTCAACGGAGAACACGGTGTTGATGCGTTTTTGTGGGTGGAATGATACTCTGACACGACAGATAGATGGATGTATTCTGGGAAATAATGCAATTTGATGACTTTCATTTTGTGTTTATCTTTGGATACTGGATGTCAATGCAGTTTCAAGGACTTCTGTAGAGAATGCGGTACAGTTGCTTTTGAAAGACAATAACACGCTTGAATTAGAACGTGAGTGTCTGTAAAAGGATCGAACGAGTGATTGAGAGTCATTATTGAATACTTTTGGCGTTTCGGCGAAGTAATTAGAAATGTCTTACAGCTATTTTGTCGACCAAAACGTTAATCATTTAGACGCTACAGAAGTGATCTTTCCAGATTCCTAATATCGACTGCGACAATACTACGAGTTGTCTCTCCGTTCTGACAGATTAGGTTAGGTTGAAGTGGCTGACTGCAGATAGCAGTCACACGAAAGTCATTGTCCTTTTTTCGTTTGCTAGGGTTGCCAACAGTAAATCCGTCCATATCCGAGGCAGGTTGTTGTTTCTGAACTCGTTCATTTTTACGTGGTGAGGAAGTTAACCCGACGCACAACCTCCTAATGGGAGGACAGGTTCATTTGTTTAGCCCCCGGACAAAGGGGTCCGGAAGGATCCGGTGTCGGTAACCTCTTAGAGGCTGTGAGCTCCGCCGTTGGCCCTAAAAGAAGGGCTCATCCGCCGCCATCTCTATTCCAGGGTCCCGACCTTACCATAAAAACAAGGTAGCTCCTGCTGACTGGAGTTGTGGATGCCGCCGTTGGCCAATCAGCTGACGAGCTCTTCCGCCGCCAACCTAAAAAAAAATGATGAGCCCTGGTAGACTCACACTCCCTCCTCTCTCGTTTGCAGCCGCCCAGACGTCCCACGAGGGTTGGTTACCCTTTCTTCTGTCGAGGGTACTCGGCTCCCGGATTTCACCACGGGGAGATGAGAGAAGAAGTTCGTTGAAAGAGGCTAGGTACAGACGCTTGTGTTTGCATGGTTCGCATATTAACGCTTCGTAATCGAAACTATTAAATAGTATGATTCTTTAAAAGAAGTTTGGCTGTAGCGAATGGCATAGGTGGAGGATCTCCACTAGGAAGGTTTGTGGAGATCGTACCGCTCGTGGCGAGATCATCGGCTTCACAATTCCCTGGAAAGTCACTGTGTC
Organism: Myathropa florea; assembly: GCA_930367185.1. Taxonomy (NCBI): domain Eukaryota; kingdom Metazoa; phylum Arthropoda; class Insecta; order Diptera; family Syrphidae; genus Myathropa; species Myathropa florea. The sequence continues at coordinate 35,831,738 of OV884004.1, read as the reverse complement.
CCGGCACCCACATGAGGTGAATATTAAAATGCTCAGCCATCTCGTTTAGAGATAGGCGGCAATTTAGGGAGGTCTTAGAGAGGAAAGTGACCGAGTTCAGGGATTTGATTGCTGCCTGGCTGTCTGAACAGATGGTGATGTCCTTCTTGGATATCACGTTGTTCTTGAGCCAAGACAGGGCTTCTTTTATTGCCATCGTCTCAGCCTGCAATACGCTACAATGTTCTGGAAGGTGGAGGGATATACTAAAATTGAGATCCTTAGAGTAGACACCTAATCCTACTCCCTCGTCCGTCTTGGATCCATCTGTGAAAATACGCAGTGGACCGTCCAGCGTCTGAGTATCAGATTTCCAGTCGGACTGGGGGGGTGTGCTGGTAGAGAAGCTTTTCTCAAAGACGAGATGAGGAAGTAGGAGGTCGGTGTTGTGCGGTAGAAACTCGAGGTTGTCTAGAATGATGGAATGACCTGTATGGTGGTTATTCCACAGTGTTTTGAGTCTTACCACTGTGCAAGCTACTACTTGTCTGGCAAACAGGTCGAGTGGAGGGAGATGAAGTAGAATATTTGATGTTTCGGATGGTGTCATCCTTAGCACCCCACTGATGCTAATGCTTGCAGTTCTTTGCACGCGGTTGACGGCTGTGCCAAGAGCTGTCCATCATCCTGAGACTCCATATAATAGGATTGGTCTGACTGCGGCTGTATATAGCCAGTATGCTATTCTAGGCTGTAGGCCCCATTTCAGTGGTAGCTTTCTTAATACACTCCATAATGTTGGGCATCCAGCTAAGTTTTCGATCAATGATGAGACCCAGAAATTTGGCCTTATCTATAAGGCTGAGTTTTACGCCACACAATGAGGGAGGGTCAAATGGGGGAATTTTATATTTCCTCGTGAAGAGTACTAGTTCCGTTTTTTGCGGATTAACTCCAAGACCGCATGCAATGGTCCATGAGGTTTTTTATTGTACTGCCAGGTAGCAACCTACTCCAGTGCCATCAATTTGATCCCAACGGCAAATGGTGACTGGACCAGATTCGATTTGACTGGGACTCGAACCTGGGACCCCTCGAACTTGGAGCAGGCACTTAATCAACTCTGCCATCCAGTCGAGTCCATGAGGTTAGTCTTTGAAAGGCATGTTGCATGAAGTCCCTAATTGTTGAGACAAATTTTCCGGAAACTCCAATAACAACATCATCCGCATAGGCAATCACCCTGCATCCTGTTTCCTCTAAGTTCAGTAGCAGTTTATTGACTACAACGTTCCATAGAAGAGGAGAGAGTACACCACCTTGCGGGGTTCTTCTATTAACTGTTCTGCGGACATTGGATTCACTGAGTTTAGAGTTTATTACTCTGCTAACAAGTAGCTGGTGAACAAATGCCACAAGGGACTTTTCAATACCGAGATTGTTAAGCGCTTGAGTAATTGCCTCGGGCGTGATATTGTTAAAACCTCCTTCAATGTCAAGGAAAGCTACCAGGGTAAATTGCTTGTATTTTAGTGATTTTTCAATCGTACCTATGAGGGTGTGTAGAGCTGTCTCCACTGACTTACCCTTATTGTACGCATGCTGAGCATGCGAGAGTCTGCCAAACGCAATACTGCTTCTGATGTGGTGATCAATCAGCTTCTCGAGTGTCTTTAGGAGGAAAGAAGAGAGGCTGATAGGTCTAAGGTCGTTAGGTTTGCTGAGTGAGGATTTGCCGGCCTTGGGAATCAAGATTCTTTTTTTTTCCGGAGGATTTTTGAAACACTACTGGAGCACTCAGACTTAAAACTGGTCCATTGTACTGCTAGATAGCAACCTACTCCAGTGCCGTCAATTTGATCCCATCGGCAAATGGTGACTGGACCAGATTCGATTTCACTGGGATTCGAACCTGGGACCCCTCAAACTTTGGGGCAGGCACTTAACCAACTGCGCCATCCAGTCCTGTGGGAATGAAGATTACTGTAACCTCCTTCCAAGACCTGGGGACATATCCTAAATTTAAACAAGCTTGGAAGATGATTGTCAGCCAGGGGAGAATATGGTCTGCAACTGCTTGGAGTTCTGCAGGTATATGCAATCAGGGTGAGCTGATTTATATGGTTTGAAATTATTTAGTGACCACTTGACAGAAGCATTTTCTATTTTAAGAAGACTACAGGAGGAGCTGGATGGTGTACCGCCGGGACAGATTGATCTAGCAGCTAGACTTCCTGGGAAGTGGGTTTCCTCAAGGAGGTTTAGAGCGTCTAGACTGGAAGATGTCCAGGTGCCATCCGATTTTTGGAGAATGCTGGGTGCTTTCGGGAGTACTTTCCTCAGCCTGGAAAAGTCTCCTTGCCGCAGAAAAGTCTCCAAGACACACGCTTGGCTCTTCTTAGTTCAATTTTGAGGGCCTTGAGAGAAATTCCCGACAGTGCTCTGTCCGAAATGGATATTCCTTGGATAGTTGTTTTATCCTCTGATCTTTCGAACGTCAGTCGAAAATCAGCCGTAAGAAATCTCCATTTCCCCTATTACGCGCTTCTTGTGCTCTTTCTCTTTCCTTCTCATAAGGTTCCCATTAGTCTGCAAAATCTGTAGTTACGCATGAGTTTGTAGGAAATCTGATGAAAAACAACAGTGATCTCTAACGTATGGTTCTTTTCTCAGCATACAAGCCACAAACTTGTCATCAAGTCTCAATATCAGTCACTCAGCCTAAAATACATCCATCCATAACATTGTATTCTTTGTTGATTCCCCGCCACTCGTCGATGAAACACTCAACGGTGTATTTATTTTGAAAAAAAAAATCATAAGAATATTCATTTTTTTACAAACATCCGTCAAAAGAGAAAAAAAAGCGGGTGATATCAGATAAAATTCCAAAATTACACTTGGAATGCAGCCAAATCGCGTTCACGCAACATGTGTGCTGCCAAGTAAACAGGCACAATACACAAAATGGCGAAACACGTTCGATACGCTCCCTCACAGGTTTGGGGTGCAACCGAACTGAGATGATGTTCATGTATTGGGCGGTGGGTATAACTTTGGACCCGGTACATGGTGTTGTTTGTTTTGATAAGACGAAAACAATTTGGCGGCGAATGCTATAATTAAACGCTACCAAATTCAATGCAGTTCTTTTTTTCTTCAAATCTTTAAAGAGAGACATTGGATGCGATGAGATTTTGAACTTGAGTTCGACAGTACAAGGGGAAGTGGATTATTTAAAAGACGATTATATGGTTTTTCGAATTAGGATAAATATCTTTGCAGACAAGCGAAGGCGGATGGGTATGCCAAAAAGTGCTTGGATACTAAAATGAAAGAGAGGGAAGATCGTTATGTTAGATCGACGGTTTTTTGACATCATCACATCGCGATTTTTTTAATTTTAAGAACTTTATTGACGTTACTTTGGCTGATTTGCAGCAACTGATTTGAAAGAAAAGTTGTTCAAAAACGCTGATGTATATTTCAATTACAGTTTCAGACATATTTTACTTAATTCAGGATGAAACTCTGAAGGTTTACGTTCATGATGTTTGGATGGCGCAGTTGCTGCCAAATTAGAGGTGTCCCAGGTTCGAATCCTAGTGAAATCGAATCTGGTCCAGTCACCATTTGCCGTTGTGATCAAATTAACGGCACTGGAGTTGATTGATGCCCGGCAGTACAATGGATCAGTTTTGAGTCTGAGTGCTCCAGTAGTGTTTCAAAAACACTCCGAAAATAAAAGAAAAAAATGATGTTTGGGAATAAAGTATCAGGAATTTGTATAAATGACTGATGATCTTAAGATTTTACTCGGTGTGTGAAGGTTCTGTTAACAAAGTCGCTTAGATCTAAGGGGGATTTATGTAAATGAAATATAATCTTGTTTATTCTAAAGCCGTCAACTGCGATCTCATCAACCGCGTGTAAAGATCGGCACTCCATCTGATGCCCTAATATTTTTCCATATTTTTCCGCTGGCAAGGCAAGAAGCGGCTTGGACATCATGACTTGTGGATAGGTTATGGTCCAGGCACTCCACTATTCTCAGAAAATTTGGATTCCTTCCTCAATAATCGGCATCAGACCCCTTCAACCCGTCATCCAGAAAAAGAAAACATTTCAATCAGCATTCCTCCCAGATCTGACTGGATGTCTAATTTTTAGACGCTGGACGGTTCTCTCCCATTTTTCTGACAGAGGAATATCAGAATATCACTGCCCGTTCCGATCCGTTGTAGGGCCTTTCAGGTGAAGATTATGACGATCAAATGAGCCTGTCATGGCTTAAGTCAGGTTAGGTTAGGGGGCTGCTTGTGAATTCACCAGCACACTTAGACCATGTTGGTCCTTTGTGATACCCATAGTTAGACTACTACCACTGATCGACCGCTCCAGCGATAGTGCCATTAATTTGATCCCAACGGCAAATAGTGACTCGACCAGATTTGAAAAACCGAATAAAAACGTATTTACTTTGCTTTCACTGGGATTTGAACCTGGGACCCTTCTAACTTAGGGTGGGCACTTAACCAACTGGTCCATCCAGTCGTCCTGTCATGGCTCAAGTACCTTGTCCTGTCCAAAAGAGACATCATCATCTGTTCAAGCTGCTAAAAAATTCTTGGATTCTGTCTCTTTCCACTCAAAGACAGCCATTAAATGGAAATTTTTTGGCGATATGACTAATCATTTCAACATTCACCTCATGTACCTTGGATCCGACGCTGTGACTTTCCAGGCATTTCCGAAGGCGAGAAACTTATCGAGAATGGTACAGTCTCATTAGTCCTCCCCAAAGGAGAGTAACAACATCGAAAACTTGGCGCGAACGTAACAACAGGCAGGTATTGAAAGACTTCATCTACCTCGGCTCGGTCCATCCTGTACTGTAGCGCCACAAGAAGAAGAAGAAGAAGGCATTATTAAGAGCGTTCTTTTTTAAGACAGTTCAAAATTAACGAAATTAATCAGAAACTCATTTAATGAGACCATTTCTCAAGTGTCATTGACGTGCCCGAAGGAGTAACCGTAATGGAAATGTTTTCAAAACCTTCACATTCCTTAAGGTCGCTTATTTCGGGTTGGACGCAAAACACTAGTCTTTGCTGAAGAAGCTAGTCAGAGGAGGTTATTTTTAAATCCTGTGACATCTCTAACTTAGGACAGGCACTTAACAAACTACGCCATCCAGTCGTATGACCTCATACTTACAAGCTGTCGTTTTCAATTAGAAGTCGTTAGATTTTGTGCAATTGTTTTCAGGAGTACCCCACGGATAAATCGTTGGGCCACTGTTGTTCAGTGTGCTCTTCAATGATCTTCCAAATGTAATTCGTTGATACATACGTTCAAATCTACCACAATGGCCAAATGTATGAGGCATCTTTTCGTCTTTTGCTAAATCACTAATCGGAAGTAATTAGTTTGAATTTTATGGTTTTCGGCGACACTACCACTGAGGTTCTAAACGATTTTTATTTTTTCCTTACACTTCGTTATTTTTTGTTTGCTTTTTGAAGATGTAACGAATATTAAAGGGTGCATAATACATTCGGCCAAGGCTGTATATATATATATAGACCAAAAGTTAGGAATGATTGAAGATACTGTGCTCATATCTCACTACCTAAGCGATAATAAAAGGCGCTTTTGTCTCTCTAGACGCTTATTAATCGTGGTATCTCCACACTGATCGCATTATGTGAAGAATAGACAACATTTGACACACCCCTTAATTCCGGCCTTATCGCAAATCTCAGCAAAACAACTTAACAAGATCCATTTGATGTTACAAAACACATGCATTTTTGAATAGGACACTTCAGCAGTAAGTGATAACGACGGCTGTTTAAAATACATTCCAAATTAGTCTTTTGGCTCTGACCCAAATTTACGCACAAAAGATAAGGAAGAATATATATTTATCAAATAAATACAACACAATTGTGTCAGATAAGAGCTGCCTTGGTGCAGGTTTGCTCGAATGGCTAGGAAACATTTGAGCAAAACTATTTGCCCTTGATGTCTTTTTCGGACTGCTTATCGGATAGTACCCTTGGATACTATCAAGTTGACTTATCATGCCTGATGTTTTAATTTGTTTTTCAATTTATGAAAACATGAAAATATAATGAGTCCCTTAAGTCCATTATCGACAAGATGGTTGGGTTCGTATCTCTGGCGAGCTGTGAGGCAACTCTTCCGGGTCGAATTGAATTTATTGGTTGGATTGTTATTTAGTTGGCAAATCCCAAGGGGTTTGTCGTACCTTGAAGAGCGTCAATATAAAGTCATTTTTAGATCCTCTGTTTCCAATTCTTTTACAACCGCATCTGGGGTCCCCCAGGGTAGCCATCTTGGTCCGCTGATTTTCATCAACGATGGGGATAACTTTATAAATTACTATCAGTTTATGCCGACGACATAAAAATGCTTAAGGAAAATTCTATCTCCGCTGACTCCTATGCACTTCCAATGTATTTGAACACTTTTTCGAATTGGTGTACAAACAATTTTCTTGTTCTAAATGTTGTCAAATGCCAAGCTTTTACATATTCCCGTAAGCGCCTTCCGACTACCCCTCAAACTTATTTTGATGGCAACGAACCCAATCCCGCAGCTACTTTACTGCGTGACTTAGACTGCGGCCATGCAATGAGCGACGAGCGATAGAGCGACGCAAAAAAATTAAAACGTATGAAATCATACGGAGGTGCCCACGTAAGCAATGAGCGATTTGCGATTTTTTTAAGCGACAGAGCGACGTCGCTCTGCAACCAAATCTGTTTTAATTTTTTAGTCGATCGCTGAGCGACGAAATAAGAACATAGAGAAACTAAAAGTAGTTTGATTTCAGCTTTTTAAAACCGCCCAGTTCTATGGAAGAACAGCCACAAGGATTATAAAAATAAAAATGTCGGCGAAAAGCAGTGGAATGAAGTTGGACAAATTTGTAATTGTTTTTTTTAAAATGATGAGCTTCGTAAAGCAGACAGTTGTTCCAGATCCATCTGAAGGGAATCTGCGACAGCAAGAGGATTATTCATATGACCTCGACTTTCAACTAAAAGACTATGACGAAGTGAACTTGAAAATTACATTTTCGCAACTAATCGCTCAGCGATGACGTTCAGTAAATGGCCACCCATCGCTCAGACTCGTCGCTTAATCGCACGTCTCTCAAACGCTCAATCGCTCATCGCTCATTGCGTGGCCGCAGCCTTAGGTGTCGTTTGCGATAGAGAACTTTAATTTCGTCCCCACATCGAAAATATTATTAGTAGGGTTAATTCTGCCCTTGGTTTCGTTAAAAGCTGGTCGAAAGAATTCTCGAATCCTTACGTAACGAAGTTCCTCTACTGTACTTTTATTAGACCGAGTCTTGAATACGCTAGTCAGGTTTGGTTACGCAGGTTACACAAAAGTATCGAATCGAGTGTGTCCAATCGAGATTTCTTCGTTTTGCTCTCCGTGGACTAGCTTGGTCCGACAGATATAATCTGCCCCCTTATGAGCATCGGTTGTGCCTGTTGAGTATGCAATCACTCGAAAAACGTAGAAAAGTTGGTGATGTATTATCGGTTATTAGCGAGCATAATTGATTGTCCGGCGTTGCTTCAAAAGGTACCTTTCAACACCAATCCTCGTTCTCTTAGGGTAGTACCTCTCTTCCATCTCAAGTACCATCGTACTGGTTACGGGCCTATGTCGCAAACAAACAAGAGCTCACTAAGTAATGCCCTTTCCTCTGCTTAGAAAATTGTATAGTTCAAGTAGTTTTAAGTAGTCTTAAGTAAATTATTGCAAATAATTAGTCAAAGTTGCTTACGGCTTGTATTAAGTTTGTGAATAAAATTCAAATCCTTCTTCTTCTTATGGCGTTGCAGTACGGTATCGACCGAGCCGAGGTAGATGAAGTCCTTCAATACCTCGAAGTTATACTCGTAGCTGCCCATTGTAACTTTCGGGCCAAGTTGTCGATGTTGTTACTCTTCCTTGGGGAGGAGTGGTGAGACTGTACCGTTCCCGGTAAGTTTCTCGCCTGGAAAATCATAGCAACGGACACCGACATGAGGTGAATATTGAAATGATTAATCATATCGCCAAAAAATTTCCATTTAATGGCTGTCTTTGAGTGGAAAGAGACAGAATCCAAGAGTTTCTTAGAAGCTTAGAAGACTCTTGTGGACAGCACATTGTACTTATGCCATAACAGGACGACTGGATGACGCAGTTGGTTTAGTGCCTGCCCTAAGTTAGAGGAGTCCCAAGTTTGAATTCCAATGAAAGCTAAGTTAATACGCTTTTACCCGGTTTTTCAAATCTGGTCCACCATTTGCCGTTGGGATCAAATTAACGGCACTGTCACTGGATCGGTCGATCAGTGGTAGTAGTCTGACTGTGGCTATTACAATGGACCAAAATGGTTAGAGTGTGCTGGTGAATTCACTAGCAGCCCCCTTAACCTAACCTCACCTAAGTATGCGGTCATTAAATCTACTGCGAATTTAGAAAATTTAAATTGGTTTACTCTTTTTTAAATCAAAATATAGTGACTGATCGTGTCAAAGGCCTTCGAAAAGTCTAAAAGATACTCGATCAAGATCTATCGATTTTCTGATGTCATCACTGACTTTCAGAACCGCAGAAGTACGGCTCCCAAAACCTGATCTACAACTTGTTCTGTAATGTAAAGCCAGTTATTTGTTTATGAATTAGCTTTCCCATAACCTTGTAAAAGTTAGAAATGGAAGTATGGAGATTGTTGTGTATTCTGGGGGGGACGAGCGATTTGTTGTTTTCTTAAGAATTAACATGACCTTAGCGAACCCGAAAAAGAAATTATGAAATAATTGTGTTTTTAAAAAATGTTTAAGTCCAAGTAGTAAGTGGGGAGAGCCAAGAGTTGCTTACATTCCTGAGGGTTTTTGTATTCAGCGAGACGTTAGTTTCAAAAAGATTTTCGATGGAACCTTTTAGAAATCTTATTTTGATCTGTTATTTACTGCATAAAACAAATTTGTTGCTAATTTACGCGAAAAATATCCCTTTCCAGCTGAAACATATTAATTCTCAAGAAGTCTCGATACTCATAAGTTGCTCATATTCTTTCCATTTCAAAAGTGGCAAAAATGAAATCATGTTTTACGAGCGCGGGAACTGATAACTGATCGCATAAAAGGGTATTTTCGTGATTATTGACAAAAAATAGATCGGGCAAAGTGGATGCAGAACTGGTGTGTTGTGTTGGATAGTCTTTGTTAACTACGACCAATCCCAACGCACTCAAGGTGTCACCCATGGATTTGGATATATCTCTTGAAAGCAGGTAACAGTTGAAATCACCACACAAAATAACTTCGGGGTAGGAAGACGACATGCTTTCCGGAGCAAGGAAGATGCTTGACAAATCGAGACCAATTACATTAGTAATAAATAAATTACTTCAACTGGTTTGGGATCTCGGCCGGCTTGATGTGCAAAACTGGAGACAGTTGGCGAGAGATCGTGCCAGCTGGAGAGGCATGTTAGGTAATGCCCAGATCCACCTCGGATTGTAGCGCCCTAAGAAGAAGAAGAATATTCAACTGGAGCATAAGCATCAGTGTAAGGAACTAACTTCCAAATAACCAAAGAGAACAAGAGTATCGACCTAATAGAAAAACACAGTCTCATCCCATCTCATCTCATTTTCAGTGACCCGCATGTTCCACTAAAGGGGTCGCGGGGGCAATGCATGCACGAGAGATCTCCAGGCCACTCGATCCTCCGCCATCGACTCATCAGGAGCTATGCCCAAGCGCAACCAGGCGAGTGTTTGGACTTGGTTCAACCATCTCGTCCTAGGTCTGCCAAGCGGTCGCCTACCTGATGGAATCGCATTTAAGGCACGCCTCGGAAGTCGTGATGATGGGGATCTTCGTGCCACGTGACCAAACTATCGAAGTACAGCCCTTTCCGTACGAAGAAGCAGCTGCCCAACATTGGGTTCCTCACGCACTGTCGTGTTTCTCACCCTATCCCGGCGAGTAATTCCCACAACAGCACGAAGAAATCTCATCTCGGCAGCTTGTATTCGCCTTCGGAATATTATTTTCATGCAATTCACTTTATTTCACTTTCTTTACAAAACACTCTGTCATTTGGACTAGCTGCTAACTCCACCGTGTTCTTCTTCTCGTGTTCTCCTGTTATATTCGATCACTAGTCCGCTAAAAATGTCACCCACAACTTCGATTTCAAGGGCACCAGCATGGGCGATCTGAGATACAAGTACGCCGAGGCGCTTTCGGTAGCAAGGGCGTTACAATATACAGTTTCGAATGTTCCACCAACATTTCGAAAAGTTCTACCTATGCGAAACCACATTCAATGCTGTCAGTGTGACGTAATTTATCTGAATGGTTACGAATCCCTTTTGCATTATTTAACTTTGAAAAAAACAAAGGTTACTGCATGTAATAAGATTCAGTATTACTCTTAATCGGAGATCAAATAGCTTTATCGAAAGCTTGAGGTTGCTTGAGTTGAAGTTGATTTTGAAATGTTGGCGCACACAATTGACTGATGTATCAATTGAAAGTTGTTTCTGAAGTGGGTGTTCCCTTAATAACTTTTTCAAGACCCTGTTTGAGTATTATGAAGCTTCAAACAGGTAAAAAGTTTGTTTCCGCAATCTAAAAATCTGAAGAAAACGAAGCATTCACATTAAAGCAATTTCAAACAATCTGGCTCCAAAAGTTTTCCAGCCATTCAACACAATCGGTAAAACATCGACATACAAATTTGGAGGATCTGAAAACGTAGTTTTGTAGATCACGTTGAAAGCATTGAAAAGGATAAACATCAAAATATTGATTGATTTCTATGAAGATTCTCAGATATCAAAGATTTAAAACTATTTGCTCGCCCATGAATTCCCTTCTGAAATCGACAACGAGTGTCAGTGGTTTTCAATAAAAACAATGTGTGTGCATATATGTTCAGTGGTGAATAAACGTTTTCACACAGTCATGAAAAAGAAGACGAAGCGTTAAAAAACCTAAGTTAAAAGCTTTTTATTTTAGTTTTTGAATGAAAAAAAAATTTTATTTATTTTTTGTTTTATTTTGTGACAGTAAACTGCCTAAAATTTATTAAATATTTCTAAAGGATTTAATTTTAAACGTCGCTTAGGTTTATTCGACACAGTTTCTTTGAAATGACTGTGAAAACTTTTGTCCACCACTGTATGTACATATGTGTCGTAATGAATACAGTCGAACTTCGATAACTCGAATATCTTGATAACTCCAACATATTATCTGGCGTCAACTTCGATAAGTCGAATTCTGAAGGTTCTGCTCCTGTTCCTATGAAATAGTACAGTACCTCACAAAATTGAGCTACACCCAAAGCATAAAGTAATTTATTAAAACAAAAAACTGTAGTTTCAATAACATATATTTCATTTAAAAAAACAAATAATAAAAGCAGTAAAATATTAAAGAAAACAGACTATTTTTTAGCGAAATATAAAAAAAAAGTACTTAATTTAAAGGCACAAAATCGAGCAAACAATGAAAAAAATTATAAGTTAATCCAAGTTATGGCTTAAACACTAAACAAAAAATTACAAAAATACAAATCTCAGTATCGGGTAGCACCTTCCCCAGCATCTATTATAGCTTTTAACCGCCAGGGTATGGGTTTTATAAGTTTTTCCGTAAAAGATGACAATTCCCAAGCTGCTTGGAATGTCATTTTAGCTTCTGCTTATTGGAGAAGAGACTTTCTTCAAGCAGCAGTTTTATCTCACGCCATGGGTGTTTAATCGGGCCTAGATCAATCGAAAAGCAGCTATTCGCGTACTTAGAAGAGGTGTGCTTCGGATCATTGTCTATTTAAAAGCAATAATCCTAATGCTTAATTTTTCTTGTAACTCCATAGAATTCACTTGAAAATATTCAAATACCCAATTTTGTCCATGGTATTCTCTATGAATTCAATGCCCGCAGACACTTGAATCCATACAATCCCACAACATCACATAACCTCCTTCGTGTTGTACGGAGAAGCTTTATTTAAGCGCTGTGTTTAGTCCTTTCCAAACAACTTGCATATTACCTGATGGAAAATGGTTTATTGTTGTTCCATTTGAAAAACATAACCCCACTTTCTCAAAAGCTTTCTGGGTGACTTACATATTGCCTAGCAAACTCTATTCTGTACAATTCTTTATAATTTTCTTTGTTCTGATAGGTGTGTGCTCAATTTTATGAGGTACTGTATATTCATCATAAGAAAGCTATGTGAAAATAGCTTGTGAAAAACTGAAAAAGTGGGCTGGCAACACTGTTCGTTCGTTCAGTGCTTAGCAACACTTTCAATTGAAAAAACTCATTTGAAAGATCAAAGCGTTGCTACCTTATATTCAATATTTGTCTTGAGCGTCGGTTAAATGTTGAACGTAACCTAGGTCAGTCCGTTTAACCGGCTGTGAGCATATGTATGTTTGGATACATGCATAACCTGAAAGTCGAGCATGCAAATATCCAGTTTGTTCACTTTCCCATAAACGTTTGCTAACAAATTAAATAATTAACCATATCCTTGCCCCCCCTTTGTGATTCACAATTATTTATCCCCGTTCGACAGGCAAAGTCCTCTTAAATCTTCTTCGATGTTCTAACATAGATCTCCATCTGGAAATTATTGTTTCCTGTTCAACACAGTATTTTCATTCAAATGTGGCAACTTGGTGAACAGGTTAACCAATTTAGACCGGGTATTTCCTCTCCCCTCCCCCATTTGAAGCACAAACTAGAGAATAAAAGCCTTGAGATACCATCTCGACACTCAATATTGTTTCTTGAACGTTTGAGCACACCCAACAATTCCCAGTGAGTTGTGAAAACGCGTTGGGGTGTGGCAATCGGCTAATAAAATCATACACCAGACGCATTGCGTCATTATTCAAATGTAAACATTAGAAGCAACCATGCTTCAGAAGTCATCCACAACTAAGAATCGGATGTATCGCTCTTTCCCCTCCTTCTCCTTCGGCGGTCTCTCCACCACTCGATCCACATTCAGTCCAAATCCAACGACGCAATAAATTTGCTTTCAATTGCTGAAACGAAAAAAAATGCGACGCGTCAGCGAAATGCCAATCGACACGACACCAAACACAATTCGTGAAGGCGTGAAGTCACTCTCTGACCGGAGTCCACACTCACCGACACTAACCTTGAACGTGATTCTCATTACACGACCAGGTGATTCGGTGTCCATAGCCGACATTGGTTTTATATTACTCCCAACTCTGCGAAATGGGACGACAGGTCGTCGCCAGCCATTGGAAGTCCCATTCCAACGCAACACGAACTTCTGCTGAATCCAAGCGAATGCAAGTCAAGGGACAGGAGGTGCACCCTCTGCGGATAATGATTTCCGCCGATTTAAATCGAGGAATCCAAAGTGGGATGATGATCTCAGACTTAAAGTCCGGTCCCCTTGAGCTCACGCAGCTGCGTCCGTTCCTCGAGACGGTGATGTGATTCCGTTCTGCTCATGTGATGGATGCGAATTGATTGGGCTACGCATCTTCACATCTGTGTCAGGCAATTTGAACAAATGAATGAATTTGAAAGTGTTGACGTAAACGTGTGGGGAGCAGAATGATGGAAAGCTGCTGGAAAAGGAGGCATTTTATTCGCATACATAAATAATTGAACTAGATGACGTGGGGATTGATTATTTAATTTCACTCAATTAAACGCCTCCCGAGGGCCTGGTTTTCATCAGCGAAGTGGACGTGGTAACAGACGCATGTCCAGTCGACTGGAATTCTTGATGGCTGTTCGGTGAGGTTCCACGTTTGTCAATTAGTGAAATTGGCGCCACTGGAAATACACTTGGAGTGTGTTGTGTAATTTATGCGGGAGCAGGTCGACGTTGAATCTGTGGGATGTGGAAGGCAAAGAGTAAAAAAATGATTGGATGGTTAGAGCAGGAATCAGAAATTGTGGCAAGAAACAGAATATCGCAGTAAGTTTAGACAGAAAGGGTTTTGCAAGCGAATCGAAGAACAATCCGCACCAAACTGTCACTCTCTTTGGATGCATTGGCTTCTCGAGAATAACGTGAGGGTCGGGTTTTCCGAGTTCCAGATGTGACAATTTTGTTTGTTAACATAGCTACCGAGACGAATGATGAAATGCGCTTCGTCAAAAAAAAAATCGTTGTCCAATTCAAGCTGCACTAAGGCCCAACTGCGAAGCGATAACGAAGCGGATGGTCGCGCGCCTTCAATTGCTGAGTCGATTGGACCTTGTAAGCTAATAATCCGAGATCTTTGTGCCGAATTATCTGAGTTCTTTGTGCAGAATTCTCCTTAGGCTAGCTGTGTGCGTGAAATGTTGAGGTGTTGAAATTGATGGCGAGTTGATGTTCGTGAATTGAGTCTCACACTCTCGGCCACAGCAGCCACATTCTCATATGTGTGTACCGTACGACGACGGGGACCATGAGTGTTGTCCACTAGCATAACAGTCTGACGAAATGTTTGCACAAACTTGCGTACAGCAGTCGTGGTGGGTGCTTTTTTTCGTCCAAAATTTCTTTCCAAAAAAACGCACTGTTTGGACTACACAGCACTCACTTTGGCAATAAGTTTTCAATATTTCCCAACATTGTTCAAGCGTAAGGCGACTCATTTCGTTCCGCGGAGGTATGATACTGACTTTCTGCCAAGATTTCGAGCGGGAAACAGCTTTCAGTGTCGAAATAACTTATGAACGAAGTGATTGGTCCAGTCGAAAGCAAAAACCATAGATGTTCGTTGAAAATCTGAGATGGAATCCCTCGCCATAAGCCTTGTTTTTCTTCTTCTTTTTCTGGTGGCGTTACATTCCCGGATGGACCCGGACCTCAACCAACAAGCCTCTCCAGCTGGCACGATCCTTCGCCAGTTGCCTCCATTTACGCACGCCAATTTGGCTGATGTACTTCCTCACTTGTGTGCACCATCGATTTCGTGAGCATCCGTGCCCCACGAAAGCCTTTTTAGGTGATTTATCCACTACTATCCATCCACTAAAACCAACCACTTAATCAATCATTCAATCATCATCCACACAATGTAAAACCTTCAATTCAAATCGAATCCCCGAATCAATTCGTCATTCCTCCTCCACATCCCTTCCACTTGATGAATAAACGAAGAAATCCACAAGAAAACCACATCAAAACGAAACACAACAACGACGATGAAATGTAAACTAAAAAGTGTCCGTGGTAAGTCGTCCTTGAAAGCAAAATCACACAAACCTGACGTTCTTTTCCTGGTCCCACTAGGGTGGGTGGGTATCATTCAAAAATGTTAAGAAATCGCTCATTCTTTTGTCAATGAGATGGGTGGTCCCACACACTCACTTCCTTGAGTGTGTATCGTAAATATTCCGAGACATGCGCGTGAGGGTATTCCCCGAAGTCTTAAGAAGAAAGTATTTGCAAGAATTATTAAGCAGCTTTAGGGAAGGGCGCCAACACTGTTCCAAGGTCGCGAATAAATATCTTCCGCATCCGACTCCCTTTATCGCGGAATGGCCAATCGATGGAGGGAGAACGCAATAAAACACTCATACGCCAGAGTGATAAATAAGAAAAATTTTAAGACTTTCGCTCTCGACCGGAACGGGTCCAGAATTGATAGCAAGTTCACATAGTTGACTGGAAAACACAAGCCCGTAAGTGGCTTTTGGGCTGCAAAAGAGGATTATGTTGGTTGGACGGGGGGAAACTTTTTAATTGAGCATCGCCAAGAGAACACAGGCTAAATGATGTGGATTTAAACTTGACACTAAGACTGAAATGTCGTCGTTTGGAAATACCATTCGTTGCGTAGTGGTGGGTGCGGTGTTGCTGATTAATTTATGAGATACCACAGTCTCGCTTCGTGGCTTCTTGAGGGGTAATAGCATCATTTACATAAGATGACCGAAACGGCACACTTGTGAAAAGCATGCTTACTTGGGCGGAATTAAGACCAACCTTATTTTGATCGATTTTGCAAGTTTATGATCTCTATCAGAACGTGTGATTCTATTCTTCATTAAATTGATATTTTAGATTATATATATACCTTATACTTATTTTAAAGAGAACCATACGTGCCGTACATTTTACCAACCCCCAATGGAGTTAATTAATAAATAAAATAAATAATTGGAGCCCATTGTAAAGTTCTTCTTCTTGCATTCTTTTGTTTGGAATTGATGTGATAAATAAACTCCATCAATTTTTTTCACAGTAAACATTTGAATTATTCGAGAAAAGCTTCTCAATCAGAATTCTATACAGATCTGACCGGAAGTCTGACCTTCAGACGCTGGATGGTCTACTGCTAACATTCACAGATGAATCTAAAACAGATGAGGGAGTGGGAATAGGTGTCCTCTCGAAGGATCTAAATAAATGTATGTCAGTACGCCTTCCTAAACATTATAAGTTCTTAGGACACTATGAATATTAAGGAGGCTCTGTCATGGCTTAAGAATCATGGAATAAAAGGGAGATCGTTAGATGTACAGATAGCCAGAGAGCATTCAAATCCTTGAAATTGGTCAAATTTGATTAAAAGACATCCATTAATTGTTGCCTGTCTCTTGATGGAATGGATAAGCATTTTAACATTCACCTAATGTGGATGCCGGGACACTATAAACATCAAGAAATTTACAATGCCGATGAACCTATCGGGCGTGGCACTTACCGCTATTGCCTTAAGCTACAGTCAAATATCCATTAAAGCTCGATAGTATTAGCTCCACTAATCGCAGATGGTTCGAGGTGACAACAAACTTCGTTACAATGCAAATCTGGCTCATATTAAACCTTAAGCGGTCATTTCTTAATAAGAGTGATTAAGGCAGTATTTGGGACACGTGTTGGGGCATTGCGCGATTGTCAGACATATCAATAGAATGGATGTCCCATACAATGACTTCTGTAATGTTGCAGAATCTTGGTTTTTAGATGCAGCGCCCTCTTGATCAAGAGAAAAACTCACTTGACGGTTGTAAACGGTGTCCATATACCAATGATAGTTTTTCCAATTGTTATATTTCAGCAAGTGTCAATCACATCAATGAAACTATTCAGTAGGATTTGCCATTTCATCTTGGAAGATTTCACGCTTGCCGAACTTTCGAAAATTATTAAAAAATACTATCGAAATTCTGGCTCAGTTGAAAATACGTAAAGTGAATTTAGTCCTGAGGTCCGTCATTGGCTTTAGTGTGCAGGCAATTCGACGCACCGTGGAAAAGTTTGAGCGTGTGTACACTCTATTGGGCTTTAACTTACAAACCAGACAGAATCTGTTGTAAAATGAAGAAGACGTAGCCTCCGTAGCCAGTATCGAAGAAAATCCAGAAATGACGATTCGGCGCCGATGAACTTGATTGCGCATCGCCAGGGAGTCAATCCGGCTTATTTTAGATTTGGATTTTGATGTATATCCGTATAAGATTGTGCTGACAAAAGAATTGAAGCCGGACGACCATAGACAATGGCGTGAGCTCGCTTATTGTTCTTCTTCAAATTGCGATGTGAACCTTAGGCTCAACCCACATTTCGCTTGTTACTCGTAGGTGCTAGTTGGATGGCGCAGTTGGTTAATTTCCTTCCCTAAGTTAGACGGGTCCCAGGTTCGAATCCCAGTGAAAGCAAAGTTGCTTTTATCCGGTTTTTCAAATCTGGTCCAGTCACCGTTTGCCGTTGGGATCAAATTAACGCCACCATCACTGGAGCGGTCGATCAGTGGTAGTAGTCTGACTGTGGGTATCACAATGGACCAACATGGTCTAAGTGTGCTGATGAATTCACTTGCAGCCCCCTAACCTAACCCAACCCAAAAGGTGCTAGAATTGTTGGTCGAAGATCCAGTTTTTGGGCAAAATATCATGTTCTTGGACGTGGCCAGCGAGGGAACACAATCTACAGGTGTTCGACAAAGCATCATTGCATCCACAAAGATTGTCTGTTTGGTGCGGTCCATCGCATGGCGACATCATCGGACCCTATTTTTTTTCGAAATGAGGAAAGAGACACCGTTAACATCTATGGTCCCAGGTGTAAAGTAATTTTAACCGACTTTCTGTTGCCAGAGGTCGAGAACATCTATATATCCGAGCTGTGGTTCCGACAAGACGGCGCCACATGCCGTACAAGCGACACAGCACTCAAAGTTGTAAAAGACAAATTTGGCGACTCACAGTTGGCCGCTCAATTCAAAAAGTGGACTGACCGCTTGAATCTCTACAAGCGAAGCCAGGGCAGTTGTTTGAATGGTGTGCTATACATAATAGCATGATTTTAGCTTCAAAATAGTGCCAGAATCAATTTTATATCGTCCACCGTTGTTGAGTTATTCAAATATCTTTTCCTATCGTTCTTATCTGCACACCCTGTACTTGACATACAAGCTTGATAAAATTCTTTCGGCACAATGGACTCATAGTGGTTTAAGTGAGCCGTTCTTCATGTCAGCAAGGGCACCCATCTACCCTACCTAACCTACAAGCTTGACAAAAACTATTCTTCCGGTTAAACCCCTTTCAAGGTCGTCCAAACAGTGTCAATGCTTAATGCGTTTTTCAAACGTCCTTGTGCGCTCTGCCTACGTCCCAAACAGACACTCAATAAAGCAAGCAATCTTTCAAAGAATTTCATCAAAATTCATAAAGATCTAGTACCACCTTAACTCACATGAAGCACGCACTTCCAGCTACTGCCAGCCTGTGCTGTTGACACTCTATACCCGTATCGTCCCTCAGCTTCAAGAAACTGCCAATCTCGATTGGCTGAACATACTTTTGACATTATCTCAAGAATTCTCCACTCTACAGCATGTCATCTACTCTACCACCCAACCCAGCAATGCATACTCTACATGAAGCTTATAAGCATCCCAACAAAACTGTGACGTCCATATGCCTTTTGAAATGCAAATTGACCAAATTAAATCCTTGAAACAACATCTTCTTCCCCCAAAGAGCTATTTGAGTTTAAAGAAATTAAATCGGTTCAGAGAACGTTTTCTTCTCCACAACCCACGGTGTCGTCGGCATCTTTTTTCATTAACACAATTTCCTTTTGTTATCATTAAACATCGTTATCGTACGTTTTCGAAGACCTCCCTGGCAGAAAAAAAAACGTGACGCACAATCGTTCTCTGCCGTTCCATGAAAGGTGGCGAAGTAGCCACTCCTCCATAGTGCTTCCACTCGATAAATCATGGTCGGAATACCGGCACGACACAACAGCAGGAAGGATCTAACTCCGACCCCATTTCACGCTTCAATGCTCGATCGTTCTGTGGACCAGTTTTCTTTCTTTTTGTTTTCTCCAAGCAAACAAGAAAAAAATAAATATCTTGACGTCAGGTAATTAAAATCCAAGTGGTTAACAAATTTATACAACTCACATGACTGTCGAGCACGAAATTTTCCTCTCTGGATTCCTCGCGCCCACATGCTCTACGACACGCGAAGGAAAATCGAAAATGATTCCGCTCTCAAGCATAATCCCAAAAAAAAGTTATCTCATGTCAAATATTGGCAACATGCTGCGAGCCTTGGTCTGTATACCACAAACACCAAATTTTCGGCTGCTCTCCTATTTTTGGGCGAGGAGAAAGTGCGCAACGAGAGAAAGCTTTCGGTGGTGCGCGTGATTTTCCTCTGAACTGATGTGGGCCCACTCTTCTAAACTTCAAGACTTTTCCCGACATTTTAGCACGTGATAGTCTCTCGTGATTGCCCTACCTTTTCGGTTCCCTAAACCTCGACGGGAATGTTCTGAAAAAATCAAAAGAATTTATTTCTGTGCTCTCGTGTCTGTCTATCCCACCCTGCGGTTGTTGCGGAGTGTATCTGAAAAGTATTTCCCCGTGATGTCCTTGCATCGGCTGTGATTTATTTCATCTCGGGGAAAAAGCTCTTCGATGTGTGAGTAAGAATCTGCACGAGGTCGTCAATCCCGTCGCCAAAAATGTGTGTATTTGGAAAACTTTCAAAAGCAAGCGTTTCCGACATCTCTCGCCCTCTTTTTGTGTGGATTTGTGTTGAAAAAAGTCATGGATACCGAATCTGTGCACAATTGCCTACGTGACGTCGACCAGGCAAACCTCAAAAGCCAAATTTTCCACACTTCCGCACGTGAACAAACCCATCAAGGCGACCTTAATCAACACTGTGTAAAACACAAAGAAACCAAAACAAAGTGAAAATCAACCTCGAAAGTGAACCGAATCTGCTGAACGATGCCGGCCGCGACGCGCATTCTGGCAGACCCTCTGTGGGTCATATTCCATTTTAATAGCTAATTATTAAGACACTTAATTCTGTGTGTAAACAGAAACACCCCGGGGGGGGAGTTCCAGAAACCGAGTTGATTGAATCGAAGGCTGTGAGATAGTGTGTCTAGAAGGGACCTTGTCTGAGTATACACACGATTTGTGGGTGACGCAGTGCGGGAGAATTTATCGGCAACGGGTTCCAGAAGGGGTATGCAAATTATTGGAGATAAGCTTGCTGATAACCACTCGTCTGTAGTTTATTTTCGTCCCTGACGCAGATGGGGCTGATTTTTTGTGTGCATATACGTTCGAACACAATTGTCTACGCTGCTGCAAGTCAGTTGAGGTCGTTCGCCTTGTCGGGAATCACACAGATTGGAATGAAAGAAAAGGGGGCTCCAGAGGTGATTAACGCGTTATCTGTGTGTTCCCTCATTGATTCGGAGACCGATTTTAAACGACTTCTTATTAATTACATAGTGCTCGTATGAATTTTACTGCAGTCGTTTGCAAAAAGCGGGGAGGTCGTTGCGGTGTGTGATAAGTTGTGACGGAACAAGCAGCATGTGGACAATTTTCAAGATTGATTTATGTTGCGGCTATCGTTTATCGTCTCTTGGCTTGATATTTTTTTTTAATATTAAATTAGCGAGACTCTGGGACTTCCCACTGCGTCTGCCGTTCAGTGACAACCATTATTGTCACATGATGACATTCATCACTTTGCTCTCACAAAAATGTATGGTTTTCGATTCATGTATACTCATCGTGTGGCGTAAATGCATCATTGAACACACTTTGCAGGAGAAAAACGAGACAGACTGCCCGTTAAATATGTCGTTTAATCATAAACGACAGATGAGTGATGATGATTTGTCAATAAAGTTAGTTTCATTGTCACTGTAATTATGACATGTTGTTAACTTTAAGTAGCTATGAAACATTCTGCTGCACGTAATGCGCCCCAATCGTCATCATTTTAATCGCTGATAATATATTCTGCTACTTCTTCTTCTTCAGATGGCGTTACAGTCCAGGGTGGACCTGGGCTATCTTCTCCTCTGTGCGTAGTATATTCATTTTTAGCGGATGCCGATTCATCACTCATCTCTACTAAAATTCAATAAAATAAACTGATTTAGTATACTAATCATTCATGAAGCTTCCCTTCATTTAAGGTGTTTTTTTTTAGATTTAATTTTCAACTTGGCAGCACTGTTTCTAGTGACAACCAATTTGACAACTGAGATTTGGTTTGTTGTCAGTCACGCCGAAGTAACGACTGTAATGCGAAACAACAAAATCTTGCTCAGCGACATTGCTCAATTCTTGTGAAAGTTATGAAGAAAATAAATCCACAATACTTTACGTAGACACCCTTACATCTACAACAATCTGCTTCACGTGCTTTGTGGACTGAAAAAATAATTGGCCCATATATCTTGAACCTTGAGCCCAACCAGAGGCTTACGTTCAATGGAGATCAATGAGAATTGATTTTTCCGTTTTTTTTATTAAAAAGCCTTAACGTGTTCTCTAGTTTTAACAAAATGGCGCTTCATGCCGCACAATGCACAACACAATTAATTTATTAAAGGTGACATGTCCCCATCATCACGACTTCCGAGGGGTGCCTTGAATGCGATTGAATCAGGTAGGCGACCGCTTGGCAGACCTAGGACGAGATGGTTGGACCAAGTCCAAACACTCGCCTGGTTGCGCTTGGGCATAGCTCCTGATGAGTTAGAGTCGATGGCGGAGGATCGAGTGGCCTGGAGATCTCTCGTGCATGCATGGCCCCCGCGACCCCTTTAGTGGACCATGCGGGTCACTCAAAATGAGATGAGATGAGAAGGTGACATTTGATTAGCGTATGATCTCGCGTGGACGCCATGGCGTAGTGGCTAGGTGCGTCGACTCCTGCGCTCGAGGTCTAAGTTCGAATCTCAAAAAACCACCTAAAATTTGTTCACGACTCCATGTTTCGAGTCACTGACAATGCTCAAAGAGTATAACTGTCTAGAAAAAGCTTCTCAATCTCGCCGTGCGGAGTCGCCATTAAACTGTAGGTCCCCTCCACTCGTGAGAGAACAATAGCACGCACAACACGAGTGGTTACTGAGAAGCTAGGCCCAGGTCCACCACGGACTGTGGCGCCGCCTAAGTGACCTAAAAAAACTTAATGTGCTCCCCAAAGAATTTGATATCTAAATATAAGCATTGAGAATGTACATACTCGTAACATTCATACTTCACTTGTGCTAGTTCACTGAATTGTATCCGGAATGTAATAAAAAAATGTTTCCATCTTTACTTCTGGAGTTACAGCAAAACATATTTCCGAAAACTCTTGGGCTATTGAATGAGTTATCGTAGCAAATCGATGGTGAAAAGCTCATGGAACATTTCCCTAGCCTTGCGAAAACGTTAAAATTAAGGAAGCTTTCAATGCGAGTTATACTCTTGGCATTGTCAACAACTATTGAAAATTCGTTTCGGGCACTAAAACTGTTCAAATCGCACTAAAACCTTAAGCTAGCAATACATTTTTGGAAAAATGTGATAATAGACAAATATGAATATAATTACAATATTGTGGCGCTTAGCTTTTACAGCAACGTGTTGTACATGCAACTTGAAATCTCTTATGAGCGGGGGAGAACTGCAGTTTAATGCCGACTCCAGCGAAGTTTGGCAAATTTATTTATATTATTATATTTATATTTTATTGACAGTTTATTGACAAATTTTTATTGACGGCAAATGGTAACCCCTCTAACATGGGGCAGGCACTTAACCAACTGCGCCATCCAGTCGTCTGACAGTTACATATACTCTTTGCATTAGTAACTTGAAAGGTGTAAAGCCATGAAAATATGAAAGGTTTTTTTTTCGGGAATTGAACCTGGACATCGAGCGAAGGAATAGAACCTAGATTGCCTGTAAAAGAATCGACGCAATTACCCATTATGCCACGGCGTACGAAATGTACAAGTTTTTGAACTTGACAGCCGCCTGAATACAACGGCTATTCCGGAATATGTGCTAGCTTAATGAGCCTATTTGAGTTCTAAGTGGACTTCCCCTTCACAATTACCTAACCTCACTTGTGACAATTTATTTCAGAGTCGGCGTGATAACCATCATATTCGTTCATATGATTCATCTTTCAGTTACAGAGTTAAAACTAAAACACAAACCTTCCGATAGAGACTCAAATTGTACTCTCCTCTTCTATTATAAAATACCAATATAAGACAAGGATGTTATAACGGGTGTTGAACTCACCGTTATTCTTTCAGGTTTCAAAACACTTTTCTATATAGATAGGTTATGATTGGTCAATAATGTTTAATAAAGTTTCATCTCCAGAGATGCCCCTCAGAACGAGCTTTTGTTTTCGCAATTAAAGCCTTACCTTAATTGCAAGTTTTTCGAACACTTGAATGTTACACGTTACATTACATTAATGTCTGCTGTCAAATAGATACAGACTGAAAGAAATATAATTGGTCTTGAACGTCAGTTTTCTTGTCAGTTTCTTCTTTTTTCACTCATATTTTTTGACAAGACCCGTTCCATAACAGATTCCGTCTACAAAACCGGAACCTTTATAATTTCGATGTATCCGTCCGTCCGTCTGTCTTGTCTGTCCCACTTTTTTATCTCCGAAGTTTATAAAGATATCGGCATGAAATTTTGGAATTAGGTACTTCAGGCCTAGATGTCATTGTCAAATTTAAAAATTGGGGCCATTTGGGGGTTGCTCCAGTATAGGTGAAGTTGCCATTAATTTTGAAACATTGTCGCACCCCATCGAAATATATATCAATCGACAGATCTTTTGAAATGAGGTGGAGGTTTCTTTCAAGACTTTTTTTTATCCAAAGTACCGTTTGGAAAATATGGAGCTCCAAAGTTTTTTTTAATGCATCCCCCCATGTCATTTCTAAACCAAAGAGTTTATAAATCTGAAAAAAATCACAAAAACTTCGCTTCAAAAACATACTTTCATTTAAAACAATTTCGAGCATTCTGGCCTTAATAGTTTCCGAGATATTGGCCAAAAGCGGTTAATCATCGACATCTGAAAACGCAGTTTTGAGGACCTCAGCGTAAGCATTAAGAAATGATAAATTTCAAAATATCAATTCATGTTGAAATTTTGAGATATCTAAGATTTAAAATGATAAATATTTCAATAAATTTCATGCTGTGTTCGACCACTCTCTTCGTTGATGAGTGTTATCTTTTGGATCTAACCCCTAAATTCCGAACAGAAATGAACACACACACCGCAGGCATAAGCAGTGATTAGGTATGTGTATGATGGAAGGGATTTTTTGTGTTGAATAAACTTCGATAGAGGTATAGGTATATGTATGGATAAATGTTTTTTTTGGATGAATGAATGTATGATTGAATAGTTGATTTGGGTTGAAGTTAGAAGAAAATTCAACTGAAATAGTTTGGAAACGTCGTTTGATATTCAGAAATCATCCATCAATATTATGCGACGGAACCTTCCCCGTGCGAGTACAACTCGCATCGATGTGGGAAATGGCTCGTTTTTAGCAAGCCCCACAATTTGCCGATCAGTGTTATATGTCGTTTTACGTAGACTGCCTTGCGGTTTTTTTTCGGTTTTGTAGTCATGTTTTGGGAGCAGTCAACTGTTTCAACAATAAATCTGTACGTTTTTTAGTTTTCACGCATTTTTTTAATGATTTTTCTTACCACTTCCGTGCAGTGCATTCAACTCATTTTAAAGTTTCTGCTGTCTATTTGTATTCGATGAACGAACTTATATTTTATATAAGTTATGGGAAACACTCTCATTTTTCCAATGTTATTCAACACAATTTAATGACAATTTCATACAACGGACCTATTTTTTTACACACTAAAACATTGCATGATGGCTTTATAACGGGAATGGAAAACTGAAATAACGGTTGTTGCTTTTTTTCTTTCACGCACAAACGAGAAATTCGCCGTTCTTTATTCCGCAAATAAGTTTACAGGTTTTCTTTGCAAATTTTCAAAAAAGTGTTGAATAAAGGCTGTGCACCTATTTTTTTGCGCACTGTATGTGCTCCATTCACAGTCCTTTCGAAGAACACATGCTTCAAAATCAAATGTTCCACTGTCAACTGAAACAACAAAGATCAAATTAAGAAAATTTGGTTACACGTGTTTTGTTAAGAGTTGTTGACTTCTTCCAAAGGCGCGCCTGTTCAAATAAATTCAAATGAGTTTCCAATAAAGACAACAGACTGGAGGACGGAGGTTATATGTGCCATCCTTTATATGATTTCCAGGATTTCCCTTTTAAGGATATTGAAGTATTTTGAAGAGCCTGTGAACGGATGTTTGACAATTTTGTAAATAAAGGCCATCATCTCATGCTTCAAGTCTCACGTGTACAAAAAAAAAACCCTCGGAGGCTTTGAAGATTATACATTAAAAACTGGCAGCAGCGTGAAGATGGGAACAGATTTAAATTCTTCTATTTGTGAAAGTAAATTGAATCCAGTGACAAAAAAGGGATTAAAAGGAACTTTTTCGTGGATTTCTGTGAGTTGAATGGGAGTGGGTAATGAACTGCTTGAAAGGGTTGATTTTGGCATAAAAAATAACTCACAAGGCGAGCAGGAGTGAAGAAATATGTAGGAGGCAAATCAATTTTGTATCCTTTGTGTCCATACCACAAGTTGGACGTTTAAAGCGAAATTATGGATCAAAGTTAGTCTAATTGAATGTCCCTGCCACTTACCAAAGTGTCCAACCTTCATTCTAAAACAGTACATAACCTAGAAACTTCAAATCGCCTTTAAGTCCATCAAAGTTACAAGACGTTTCGTAATAAATTATCCCATCTCTCCAGGGACTTTTTGCCGATATTCCTTTAATGAAATAACTTTTGCAACGCCGCAAACACTCCCCTCCAAGCACATCTGAGCGTCGCACAAGCAACAAACACGATTAATTAATTCGATCGATATAATTTAAGTCTTAATCCCGAAGTTCATTGGCGCCTGCCACAAGGTCGTGCTTAAATTATCCCTCTCTCTCCTTGACAGGATGCTAAATAAGAATAATGGCACGTCCGGTTGGTATTGACTGCAATATCCTGGGTAAATTTCGATTATCCTCTAATTGTATTCGACTCACCCTGTTCTGTCGCTTGTAAGGTCGCGGCAAGGATGAGATTTTAAGCAATTTGTGTTTCAATTTCACCCGATCAGCTTTGAGGAAAAGCATCTTGAGTCAATTTGCAAAAGTTTCGAATGGCGTCACATCCTCCCACAGAGACACTTTAGATGCCACGCTGAAACTGTCTGCGGTTAGTTAATAACATAAATCCCTATCAGTGGACGGAGACATCCGAGCCCCCTCTTCTTGTTAAGGCGACTGTTCTCAAGCAAGATTAGTTGGATGGGGGGACACTGAGAGAGGACAAGAACAATGACAATGTGAGGTCATAGAGAGACACATTTCGACTCAAGGATGGACGATCGATAACTGTTCGCCACTTAATTGCACGGACAAGACTGTGCGTTACCCCCTCAGCGCAAGGTTAAGAAATTGTGGCTTTCGCTTTAGTCTGGACGAAGAACTCAAATTGCTTGAAGAGGCCTCCTGAAGAGACATAGTTGCTGTGATTTATTCTCAGTTCATGGTAATGAGGCATATCACAGTGAGACGCACACTTCATAGGATGTCTTGTCATGATTATGCAAACTGGGTGTGGGCGTTCAAGGAATGACTCATCACGGTGTCCCATGATCTGAGAGGATAATGGAAAGCAAACAGTTTTTTGCACAGAAGTTAGCTGGTTGCCTAGTGCTCATGAAATATTTCAAGAGTTCTATGGGTGGTTTGCAGATATCAGCTGAATATCTTGTTTACAATTATAATTTGTCACGTGTTTTGTCAATTAGAAGTTTGATACTGTCCGTGACACGCACAAGCTTCAATTGGAGCCTCAATATGGTTGAGTTAGTTAGTTGGACTTTGTTAAACAATTTTTCATTATTTTCTGTTCTTCGAATTTATAATTAATGTTTCTGGGTCAAATAAACGTTTAAAATTCTCTTGTGAGCAAACATTTAGTCATAAAATGCTACCATATTCCAAGGATTGCAAAAATTGTTGGTCCTTCGGTTAGAACATACAGAATTCAGCCTCGTCTTCGATTTCCACGCTCATTTGGGATGACATTCCGTCTGTCAGCTCTTTAGACAAAGCCAATCAGCTTGTTGCACATGTCGCGGCCAGCTCAACGTTGCCTATGCTTAAGAGCGTAAACTATACCATGGGACAAATTCATTTTCGCACTCGTACATGTTCGTGGAGTCCCATTAAAACAGGTGGAGAAGTTGAAGTATATCGGGGTCTTCTTCACGAGTGATGGGAGGAATAATGCTGAGCTTTCCTGTAGGATTGGTCAAGCTGGGTCAATTTTGAAACAGCTTGGTCGATCTGTAATCAGGAAGGCCGAGCTTGGCGTCAAAGCCAAGTTAGCGGTTTTTAACGCAGTATTTGTTCCAACTCTCACCTATGGTCATGAAATTTGGGTAATGACCGAAAGAATAAGATCGCGAATACAAGCTGCCGAGATGATGATGATTTCTTCATGCTGTTGTGGGAATTACTCACCGGGATAGGGTGAGAAACACGGCAGTGCGCAAGGAACTCAATGTTGGGCAGCTGCTTCTTCGAACGGAAAGGGCTGTAGTTCGTTGGTTTGGTCACGTGGCACGAATGTTCCCATCATCACGACTTCCGAGGCGTGCCTTGAATGCGATACCATCAGGTAGGCGACCGCTTGGCAAGCCCAGGACGAGATGGTTGGACCAAGTCCAAACACACGCCTGGTTGCGCTTGGGCATAGCTCCTGATGAGTTGGAGTCGATGGCGGAGGATCGAGTGGTCTGGGGATCTCTCGTGCATGCATGGCCCCCGCGACCCCTTTAGTGGACCATGCGGGTCACTGAAAATGAGATGAGATGAGACATTTGCTTAAAGATCTATCTCAATGTGCCTAAATCCACCAGCCCGGATAATATCCATCGATACTTCTGAAGAGGTGTTCTTCTACGCTAGCAGGAACACTGCGTAAGCATTTTCACCTATCCTACTCCTTTCGAGTGGATGGGAAAAAGCATTTGTCCAGCCCGTCCCTAAAAAGGGCGAATCTTCATCACGCTTCTCGTATCGATCTATGAACAAACCGCAGCACTCGCTTCGCGAGGAATGCTCATCAGTTGACTCTTAAGCCTGGTTCCGGGCGTACAGTTAAGTGTAGAGACCTTTTACCTGCATCAAACGAATATGGAAACGCGTTTTTTGGGCTCTAAAGGCAATTGAGAAATAGAGCCCTCTTTCAGAAGACCAAGCTGACTCTATACAAGACCTTGATCATCCCAGTCCTGCTTTACGGCGCAGAGGCATGGACAATATCCCAAGTGGATGAACAGTCTCTTGGCCTTTTCGCGAGAAAAGTTATGCGCGCGATCTTTGGTCCTGTTTGCGTTGATGGCATTTGGGGGAGAAGGTTCAACCACGAACTATATGGGCTATACATCGACATGAGTCTAGCCAGGCGTCTACGGATCCAACGCCTAAGATGGCTAGGCCATGAAGAGCGTATGGACAACTTAGCTCCGGCCCGAAAAGTCTTCGACTCCGAGCCTGTAGGACAACTCAACAAAGGACGTCCACGTACAAGGTGGCACACACAATTCGAGGGGGACCTCGGACAGCTTGGTGTTCGAAACTGGAGACAGTTGACGAACGATCGTGCTGGTTTTAGAGGCATGTTGAGTGAGGCCCAGGTACACCTCGGACTGTAGCGCCCTAAGAAGAAGAAGAAGAAGAATGACATTGAAACACAGGAAAATCTTAGAGACAGGCTGGAGAGGCACCCTAAGAAAAAGAAGAAGAAACGAATATGGAATACTCTTCCATGCCCAATATTTCCCACTCAACACAATCCATAGGGAATTGGGACCAATGTGGTCTCACTTTCTCCCTTTATACTTTCGACTGTTGTGTCTTGACTCTGGACACTTAAGGGTACTCGTAACCCCTTTTGTATAGTTTAAATAAACTTACGTGCTGCAAAAGAATTCGTAGATTGTTATTCATAATTTACTCGAAAAATCGTTCAAAAACAGTTGAAACTCTCTTATCCGGAGCCCGAATAACCGGCAACTCTCAATATCCGGCATTCTGTATATCAAATATTTTGTTAATATTCACTCTATTACAGTGCTGTCAGGATTTTCGTGTGCAATTTACCACACTGGAGAAGAAAAATGACCATATCGGTTAAAATTTACCACTTCCAAAAATATGGCCTTAATATATTGTAGAAACTGTTACAGCCTAATGTTAGCTACCGGGTACCATCTAGAAATGAAAACAAATGTTAAGAACATATATTAAATCCATTCTAGTTAAAAAGAACAACTCGTTACTTTTGAACAATTCAACGTCGACAGTACAGAATGTGTTTGTCCAAAAAATGTTGGCAGTACCAATCGCTCTGTAGCTTGCTTTTTATTATGCTTCAGCAACCACCCCTTGAACCCAGGGTATTCCATCTTTTTTTTTTTTTTTTTTTAATGCATTTTTATTAATTGTATAATTCATTAACTTACATGCTAGACAAAAATTACTTAAAACTAGCTTAACTAACTTAAACATTGTTCTTAAGTCTAACTTACTGACCCTACACAGGTACTCTAAGCTAATCTAATCTATTATTAGTTTTGCCTTTCGGCTTATCCTAACTATTATTTTAAATTAACTTACACCAATCGCAATGAATAAATCACCCTTTTTTTCAAGAAAATTAATAAAAACTTGAATCTTGATAAGATTTTTCTTAACCTAACTTAACCTAAATTAAAACTTACGAACTACTTAAAACTACTTAAACTATGTCCGTAACACAATACGGACGCGTGCACCAGGGAGTATATAGTATTTATATGCTTGACATATATGAGTTATACGCCGTGATGCACCTTTTTTTTTTATTTTATTTAATTTTTTTTTCTTTTGTTTTTTTTTCTTGGCTTATTATCTACCTTAGAGACTATGTAAGTTGGCCACAAAATGTCAACTACCTGTATTATTTGTAGACGTGAGCGGCGGCGGGGGCTCGTTTTGGTGTAGCCACCAGTAAAATTGCCGTTATTTATATGCTTGACATATATGAGTTATACGCCGTGATGCACCATTTTTTTTTTTTTTTTTTTTTTTATTTTGGGTATTCCATCTATTTCGACTGCAAGTGTTCTTCGACATTATGCCTGAAACACAACAGTGCGTCAGCGTCAGCGTTGTCTTTCAACGCACACAATTCAATGGGCATGCACGAAATACTGCGTCGACCTACGTAAGTGAAAAATGAGAGAGATCGTAATAAAATGTAAAACGTAATCCCAACGCAAGTCATTATTCAACATGTTGAATATTTTTTTGACAGAGGGATCCGCTGTGAGAGCAAAATTGAGAAATGCTTCCCAAATTGAGAACATTTTGTGGCAACTGACATTTGAGACATGAAAACAGCTGACTAAAATTATTTTAACGACAAAACTAATTTGAGGCGTGCCTTGAATGAGATTCCATTAGGTAGGCGAGCGCTTGGCAGACCCAGGACGAGATGGTTGGACCAAGTCCAAATACTCGCCAGGTTGCGCTTGGGCATAGCTTCTGATGAGTCGATGGCGGAGGATCGAGTGGCCTGGAGATCTCTCGTGCGTGGAAGCATGAATACGCCAAATTAGCAACAATTTTTTTAACTTTAGTGGCATTCATTTTCCGTAATTAATTTCTTAAACGTTCAATTGTTTGACCAGAATATTTTTTGATTTGACATTTCAGAAATGAAAACAGCTGACGGAATATTTTTTATTTGATATTTGAGAGAGAGAGGGAACAGCTGATTATCGCTGTGCGTCAACGCACACCCTCCGTAACATGAAGTCGGCTAGCGCAACGCACTGTTGTGTTTCAGCTTCAGTTTCAATTTTTATGTTATAAAGTGACAATCGCTAATAATCTGTCATGAGGGACCATTTAAAAGTTTTCTTTGAAGTTATCCTCGAGAATTGTTAGATAATACAGTAGATTCGCAATAACACCAACGATTAAAAATAAAGCCAGTTCAGGTTTGTGAGAGAGTTCACTTTTGTGAAGGTTGAATTTTAACAAAAGAATAGAATAACCCCACGGTTGATATTCCTCTAAAAACGTGTTTCATTTCACAAATTAAAAATAATTAGTTTTTACCTAAATGGATTTTTAGTTAGTTTTTTTTTCATTTTTAGCAAACATTTTTTACTTATGTGCACATAATGCAAAAAACACACGAATCTTGTACACACAAGACAAGGTTAGGTTAGGTTAGGGGCTGGACCAAATTCGAAAAACCGTATAAAAGCGTATTAACTTTGCTTTCACTGGGATTCGAACCTGGGACCCCTCTAACCTAGGGCGGAAACTTAACCAACTGCGCCATCCAGTCTCTTAAAAAACAAAGACAAACTCCAAATT
This sequence comes from Myathropa florea, assembly GCA_930367185.1. Classification (NCBI taxonomy): domain Eukaryota; kingdom Metazoa; phylum Arthropoda; class Insecta; order Diptera; family Syrphidae; genus Myathropa; species Myathropa florea. The sequence goes on along the minus strand of OV884004.1, from coordinate 35,799,838 downwards.
AAGATCCAGCTTATTCGGATTTTACGGTTAACTTAGTTTGGAGCGTTCATGATTTGTTCACGTTTTAGATATGTCAATGTAAAAAAAATCTGTTCACGTTATCCGGTGTTCACGCTAACGCGAGTCTACTGTATAACCAAATGAAAGGATATTTTTTTTTCCAAAAGGAATTAACCTTATTTGTGTGAAGATATCTTTTTATCCCAAATGCATGGAATGTGAATTTGAATGGCACCCGAAAAGGTAAATTTACTGACACTTGGCAGCACTCCTCTATTATCCGGAGAAGCCTCTACTGTCAAGAACATACGTACACCCATTCATATATCATAAAAATGTGTTTTTTTTATTGTTTAAAAACAAACGGTAAATTCATTTTTCTTTTTGCAAACAACTTCTGCTTCTGAAACTCACTTTAATTATAATTAAAGTAAAAGGCTGTCAAAGCCATGCTTCTTCGTTAATTTTTGTAAACCTCTAATAATGATTTAATACGCAATAAAAACTCTTTTATCCATAACGATCGGGACCAATGGCCTTCTGGATAATCGATTACATTCTAATTCAACTGCCACCACTTCATGTTCGAAACTACTTCCTGTTTTTCCCTTCTGTTTACTCGCTCTCTGTGTTTAGTTATTTGTCAGTCTTATTACAATTCTCCCAATCTCAAGGAAAGAACTTATCTAATTGTGTACATTGTGACAAAAATGTCAATTCGCCATCACACAGATCACGTACGCCATAGAGCAATAAATTATTTCTGAACTTGCCTTATAAAATAATTAGTGTCAACACTGCGTAATTGCTGGCGTTTGTCCTTCACAAGAGTTACGTAGAAATGTCTATTTCGACGAAACTATCTTTAAATGTCATCATCACCAGTGTTGTCAACAAAAACATCCCGAATTGACACGCCCATTTTTTCCTCGAAAACCATTCCCTCTGCCGAAAATCATTTGTGGCATGTGCCAAAAATCTTTTGAATTTGTCCTAATCCAAGGCGTCTATCGTGAATTTTACCCGAAACAGCCACTTCAACAACAACAGCATGTGATATCGCCGCACTGTCACCGCACAACACTAGAGTCAATCGAACGTGATACGAAAGCGTGTGCACTTGCATTTCAAATCGCCAACGCCGCCGCAGCCGTCGGCGAGGGTAAATGCTGCTGCACGACGCGACCAAGACCAAGAACATGTCAAATGAGAAGAACAGAAACAAAAACCAAAAAAAAAAAAAAAAGAAACGCGCTTTTCTCTTGTGTGCACATTCATATCTCACTTTTATTCTCTCCCCCTTTTGTATACAACTTTGACTTACTTTCAGGCCATTCAACCATCCGACTGCAGTCAACTCACATCATCAGCTGTCAACGCGTGCATTCGCTGTCGTTGTCGATATCTCTCCGTCTCTATCTCGTTCGGGGTCACAAGCAGCGCCTGCTGGACACTGTTTGCATGCAACCAATTGGCAGCACTTGTGCATTGATTTCAAATTGAAATAGAAGTGGCCGATTATGTTTAGAATCTAGAAAATGTGACTTTGTGAGATCTTGTGTGAAGTTAAAAAGTGACAATTTTAAGAATACCTTTCAAGTGAAGTCTTGAGTGTATTTCAAGTGCTAAAAACGGATTATAATAATTAACGAGTACGTGTGCGTAATATGCACGGCATAACACACCTCTATCGGCAGCATGCTGTCGAGAAGCAATTGAGTTCTGATAGTTGGCAAAATCAGTCTTCGACAAGTAATAACAGTTACGGCAGTAGTGGCATGCGGCGAAGTGACTCTAGTGATGGTCCGGTAAGACTGAATAGCTTGGGATCGGGTTCATCATCGTCGTCTTCGAAATCATCAAAGTCTCCAAATTGGTCACAAGGTGGGTATTTAGACAGGAGTGTGACATATTTTGTTAAGACGGATAAAATCTGTTGTCATTGTCGTCAGCTAAAGGCCCAATAAATTCTGACGTAAACTAATGTCAAAATTGGACGAATAGTTTCGTTAAGTTCCTTCAAATAGACAAGTTGCATGTGATCATCATGGGCTTATGACAACGCCTGTCAAGAACTATCAGTCGAATTTGCGTAGAAAATCCAGTCTCGACTGAATTTTACGAACAAAAGCAAAAGTGAACGAAAAATTGACGAAATTGCAAAATACGAATTTGCTTGTATTCGCACATTTGCGTATGTCTCCTTTCGCCACTTCGGGTTGGTCTTCAACTGAAGGAATAACATTTGTTTGATGAACTGTTCGCTTTTGCTGTAAATAATCGTAAAGGGTCATTCATTTTTCGATTTCGAAGGTAAAGCTAAATAAAACACACACAGCGATACATTTTTGATGCAAATTTTAATTCATTATAAAGTTTGGACTTTGCCATTAAGTGTCAAAAACAATATCATTCAAATGGCTGCCTCAAAGGACTGGATAGCGCAGTTGGTTAGGTGCCTGCGCCAAGTTAAAGAGGTCCCAAGTTCGAATCCCAGTGAAATCGAATCTGGTCCAGTCACCATTTGCCGTTGGGATCAAATTAACGGCACTGGATTAGGTTGCTACTTGGCACTACAATGGGCCGGTTTTGAGTCTGAGTGCTCCAGTAGATTTTCAAAAATCCTAAAAAAAAAAAAAAATGGCCGCCTCGGGAAGAATCTTTTGAAATATTTTTTAACCAATTTTTCGCACATTTCAGGCGGTATCTCGGCCATAACTTGAGTAATGTTGGTTTTTGATGCGTCTAGAGTTCGCGTACACACGGTCTTTTGCGTAGCCCCACAGAAAAACATCTAACGGTGTCAAATCGCATGATCTTGGTGGCCAATTGACGTCGCCAAAACGTGAAATTACGCGACCAGGAAACTTCGCATGCAATAAAGCCGTAATTGGTCGTGTTGTGTTGCTTGTTGCCCAGTTTTGTTGGAACCGCATATCGTCTAAGTCATGATCTTCAATCGCCGGCCAAAAAAAATCGACCATATCGCAACGAATTCGCCCATTGGCATCTTCGAAGCAATACGGACCAATGACACCTTTCGACCATAGAGCACACCAAACAGCCAATTTGTCTGGATGCACAGGTCTTACGACATCAGTAACGCTTGCACTCTCTTCAAATTTCTTCACAATTTTACCGATTGCTTGCGTAGTCGGTCGATTACTTACTTACTTAGCAGGCCTGCGCCCCATGTAGGGTCTGAGCCTGATATATCGCTGCCTTCCATCGTTGACGGTCCTGTGCACGCTGCTCCTAGTCATCAGGACCAAGCGGTCTTACGTCCGCGATGACTTGGTCTTCCTCTCCTTCTCGAGCCATCAGGCTCGGATTCGAAGACCCTCTTAACTGGAGCGTTGTTGTCCATGCGCTTGTCCATGCGGCCGAGCCAGTGCAGTCGGTCGATTATAACGACGATAATCATAGCGAAAAGTGGCTACATTTGAATCACCACTTTTGTAGTAAGTTTTAATAATTTTAACGCTTTGTTCGATTTTTAAGCGATCCAATATTGGAAATGGCAAACATATAACTAATATTATGACACTTCAAATGACAGCTGAGTTTACCAGGTGTCAAATGCCAGAGCTACCAATTTGAAACTACAAAATGAATAACCCTGTACAATAGCTGAGACAAGATCCAATACATCCCGTTTCCTTTGACAATTGTCAAAATGTTCTTCTACGAAACTATACCTGATATTTTAGAAATTTTTCGACAGCTGTCATGCCAGATCATTGAGAATTACCTCAGACACTGCACATTGAGATAAACGCGTTGACATTTCTGATCTCTTGTGATCACAAAATCTCGATGTAAGGTTTGTTTGTTTCTGAAAAAAACAGATCCCTGTTGACTTGAATGAACTTCTCAAATGTCAACAAATGTCAAGTGCCCATGCCCCAATGTTCATGGGCTGGTGTAAATCATACACAAGTATCACTGCTTGAAGCTGTTAATATTGAAATGATAACGTTGACTGTAACGTGACAAATAACTCCATTCTATTCGAAAATGTTGACCTTACGCCAAATTATAGAAAGAATATCATTCGAAAATTCATATTCGACAAAACAAACAATTCTAAAGACCCAACTACTGAAGCAACCGAGTGAATACTCAAAATCAATACACTGTGATCATAGTGACAGTTTCGTTCAGTTTCGTTAAGTTCGTTCACTTTTGTCTACTTAAGGCCCAACTATATTAGGCATGAACTCATGCTTATTCGCTGGTGTCAAATTTTAACGAAATGTTTACACAAATAACACCCATAGCCATAATAAACACACATGTGTGCATAGTCATCTGTCAAATTCGCATAAGCGCGGTGCGCACTAGCTTATGCTTAACGAAACATTTGTTTGCTTGTGTGCCATCTCATAAATTTGCATTTATGGACAATTTGAAAATTGACGAAGCTTTTGACGCTAGCTTAAGTTTTCTCACGGCACAAATTTTGAACAAAATTTCGCAGATTTAAAAATAGAGATTTAAACATCGAGTTCTGTTTGACAGCTCTCAAGAAAGTCAATTCGTTGAACTCAATTTCCGATGACTCACCGATACATTTCCACAGAAACAGCTGCCTCTCGTTCAATAACGTTCAATAACGACGCCGGCTAGTTGGCATACACCAATGATTTAACGTAGCTCCGTAAAAAATAATCCAGAGATGTTAAATTACACGATCTAGACAGCCAATCGACAGGACCATTTCGATATAACATCACCTTTGTCGAATTGAATTTTCAACAAATCGATTGTTACACCCGCTGTTTAGATTGTTGCAACCACATTGATGATACAGTTGGTCAAAAAAGAAATCGGACACTGAAATTGTTCCCCCATAAGCATTACAACAGAGTAACGGCATACTACAACTAAATAACTGTAAGTTTTTACCGCTAAAAATTGGTAGAAAGTGCAGTAGTGCAGAAGTGCATGTGTCCGATTTCTTTTTCGACGTCAAAATTAATTGATTTTCAAAAAAAAAGCTCATGGCCTTCAGAAAATATACCAACATGAGAGTGCCATTTATAGTATCTTAACGTGAAAAGCGGTCAACAATTGTTGTCCGATTTCTTTTTTGACCAACGGTATCATCAATATCTAGTCCAGGCAATTAACCAAAGAAACTTTGCAACATGTCTCTGTAGTGACCTTCATTGACTGTAACGTGACAGTCATTTTCATCAACGAAAAATAAAGACGGCCCAATGACACCACCTGCATGAAAACCACAACATGCAGTGGTTTTTTGTGGATGAAGTGGTGTTTCTTGAAGTTTTCACCTAACTAATAAGGCATATTCTGTTTGTTGACGAAGCCGTTTAGCCAACAATGCGCTTGATCGCTGAAGATGATTTTGGGATGACCAATTGGTCATCTTCTTCCAACATTTCTAGAGTCCAATTCGAGAACGTCCGTCGCTTATAATCTAGTGGCTTTAGTTCGTGAGTAGGCTTCACCTTATAATCTTCTTCTATGCAGGACAAGATCCCTCCGCAAAATTCGCCAAACTGTGGTCTTAGCGATGCCCAATTCTTGAGAACACCGTGGAATCAACTATTTTCGTTCGTTTGCGACTGACGCTTAAAGGGCTGCAAATATTCTCGGCTCCTCCAGCAACCTGATGTCTCCCTGCTGCGGGAACATCCAGCAGTGAAAATTTATACTCAAATTTGTTCACTAGACCATGAATTAGTAGACAAGCTACTGGGACAAGAACTATGACCAACAATTGGGGTTGACGCTCTTAAAGTTGCAGTCACCGACTCGGAATTTTATTAGCGTTTTCACACTGAGAGCTTGGTCGGTGCCGTGATATAACGCCGAGAAAAATAAAGCCGAATTCCAAAATTCGTCATTATTTCACTTTATGAAAACGAAATATCGCCGAATTTCCATTTTTGGCCTTATTTCACTTTTTCAATCCAAAATTCGTCGTTATTTCGCTCGGTGTTATTTCATGGCACCGCTTGGTCATTGGTGTAAGGGTGCGTTCACAGTGTTAAGAGAATTGTAGCAACCGAAGGAATACACAAAAACAGTTTCGTTCAGTTTCGTTTAGCTCGTTCACTTTTCTCTTCCTACGAGGGAGCGAAATGAACCGCGGTTCACGTATGCAAATGTCAGTTGACAGAATTTTCTATAAGCAATTCTTGACACTTCGAAATTTAACGATGCTTCTGGTTACTTTTCGTTTGCTTTTGACATAAGCTTAAGTTTTTGAACGGGTTTTATAGTTGGCTCGTAAGTCCCAGAACAGAACTACTCAGATTAACAAGTCCAGTTGTTTTTGCTTTAGTGGTTTACGAACTCTGCATTTTCGAATAGGCCCAACTCTTTGGACTCTTTTGAATCCTTTTAAACTCGAGTTCTGTCTGACAGCTGTCAAGATCAGTCAACTTGAATAAATTTGTACAAAATATATATATTGAATAAATTTGTAAAATACAAAGTTATTTGTTCTCTAAATCGCAGGTAGCTCAGTTGCCTGATAAATGAGAATTCTTTTGACAGCAGCAATTCAATTTGACTAGTATTACTCTTGTTGTCACAAGTGTCTTCGAAGTTGATGACAATTGTGTCACTGTCAATTTCGAGAGTTTCATCAAATGACAACGCAGATTTTGTTCGTAATTTTGACTCGAATACCCGTCTTAACGTTTAAGTTTCCATAGATAAAGGACCAGAAAAGCTCTCATCACCGCCACAACCAGTGCCCGACTATGGCACCAATCATTTTCGAAACTCGCCATCAACCAACACATCCTATTGCCGAGGTTCCTATGACAGCTATGGCAGTAACAGTCTCCGACGAACGCCATCGTCGCGACGAAACCTATTCGAACGTAGTCACAGTCCAGGAATCTACAATGTAAGCAAGAAGATTCCCACTAATCAAAGAAGACTGAGCAAACCTTTTTTTCATTTCAGAGCTTCCGCAGGTCGGTCGGCGAAACTTGGGGTTCACCGCCCGTTCAAATGGGGTTCTTTCCACACGATCTCGATGATATTTACGAGAATCACGGGGATCATCAGTATTTCACCCACACAGGTGCCTGCCAGGCTCGACGTGACGAGCGTCCCTCCATCACGTCTATCTTCCACCGTGTCGGTGCTGCCTACTCATTGGATGACTATAAATCCTCAGTGATAGACGGTGGCAGTTCAGGTTATCGCCATCGCTTCGATAACAGCAGCTTCGCCAAAAGCATCAGCAGTGATGAAACCACCTCCTCGCCAAAGTCCCATAAATCACATCACCATCACCACCATCATCACCACTCGATTCAGGAGGTGCTTAAGCAAATCGGAAAGAAGGTGCACATCTGGCCGAGAAAGTCGCACGACACAAATAGCGCGTGCACGTCCCCGATGAACGATCCGCAGGACAACTTCCGAACCCGATCGAAGAGTCTGGATCCAAGCACGCTAAACAAAAATAAGATTCTCAACGATTGCGAAGCCACCTACAAAATCTACGAACGGATCGTCAAAGAAGGTAAACAAAACTGTACAGATGGCGGATGAGCGGTTGAGAGGTTGACAGGTTTGGAGAGGGTGAAGACTCCAGGCGAAATGCTTGTTGGTGTTGACGTCCTTTAGGTGTTTTTATTTTTGGTACTTGCTCGGGGTTTTAGGTTTTTGTTTCCATTTCGATGACATTTTTCCATGTGAGTTGAGACTAAAATAAAATCCTTTTTTCTGCCACAGGTGCCCATATGCGGCGTGCCTCGGCTGATCTAGAGAAGAGACGTGCATCGCTTGGAGCTAGTCGAGGCTTGAGAGGTGATGGTTCCTTGGATCCATATCACGCGGCCATACTATTCAGAGATTCCAGAGGGGTGAGTTATTCTTTTTTTTATTGTTACAGTCAAAATCGTTTATAACGACAAATTCTTAGGTCCCGCCTGAGCTCTATGTGATCCAATAGCATTATAAATCGTTTACAACGACTAAATTCGTCGGTCCCTTGAAGATCGTTATAACCGATTTCGTCTGTATTTATGTTTTGTCCTTGAGAATGCTAAGTGAAGTGCGAGCTAGACATGCGATCATAATCGTGGGAACCTGAATATTTCGTGCAGTTGTTTTCTTGTCGAGAGCATTTAAAATTTTAACGGCCACATGACGTTGTTTTGAACTTTCACTGGAAAGCGACTAAGATGGCTAGAAGTAGAAGACATTTTTCTTTTTTTCCGTGTGCGAAACTCTGTAACTCCTACGCTTTTATCTTTTCAATTAGTGTATGAAGTTTTAAGAAAATTGTATATTTGACTTGCTGAAAATAATTTCCGAAAAATATTTAAGAAAAACTACTGATTTGATAGGAAGAATATTAACATTCACCTCGTTTGGGTGCCGGGAGACTGAGACATTGCAGAAAATTGCGAAGCCGATCAACTCGGCAGGCATGAAAGAGTCACTAACTCCTAGTGAAGAGAGTCAACGCTTATATCCTTTTCTACAGCCAAACATCTTCTAATACGTCTATAATCCAATAATCTTACATGGTCTGAGGGCGCTATGCATCTTATTACAAAGCGCCCAAACTTAACTTTAAGCGTTCACTCTATCTAATCAGAGTGAACAGACCAGCACTCCACCATTGGCACACGGTCTTCAAGGATACGTCTCCCAAACAAGCAGATGGACACTGTAGTGCACTTCCTACACACATGTGGCTCCCTCTCTATCCATAGAAAGTCCATCGAGGCTTACTTCTTCGATGATTTTAATGAGCTGAATGGCATCACAATCAGTCACACACATCAGCACAGAAGGTAGAAGATATCCGATCTTCGTGGTACCACAATGGACCTATGTTGGCCTAAGTGAGACTGTAATATGGAGTCAGTCACTTAAACCTACCCTAACCTTATACGAAGTGGGACCCGTGGCGTAGAGGGTAGGTACGTCGACTCCTACGCTCGTAGTCTAAGGTTCGAATCTCAAAAAAATCATCTAACATTTTTTCACTGCTCCACCTCTTTCGAGTCGCTGACAATGCTCAAAGAGTATAACTGTCTAGAAAAAACTTCTCAATCTCGCCGTTCGGAGTCGGCATTAAACTGTAGGTCCCCTCCGCTCGTGAGAGAACAATAGCACGCACAACACGAGTGAAAGTGAAGGAATATTTCTTGCACATTTCATGTAATTTTTGTAATAATTTTTCTAAAGGTTGTTATTTAATTGTTTTGTCAAAAAAAATTTGTTTTAAAATGTTCTGCCCTAAACTGACACTTTACAAAAATATTTTTTTTATACAGAAATTTGAAATGCCTTAAAACCTTTAAAATGCGTACTGTGTAGAAAAATAAGTAGAGAATAGTAGGAAACCTTACTTTGGGTAATAAAAACGACTGTCTACTTCAAACGTCGTTAAATCACTGGAAGCTTTACCGATTATTTCAAAAAATAAAACCTAAAACAAATTATTTTGCTTTTAGAGCTCAACATCTATAGAAATGAGGAATACCCGGGAAGTAAAATGTGTTCCTCTTATTTTGTACAACACTGTATATTTATTCATTTTGAAAACTACTCTAAATAAAATTTTAAAATGGCAGACATTTTGTTTGGGTACCTGTCAGTTCCGCGACCACATTCTCTAGCTTGTATTGACGAGTTTTCCCAGCTTCACATTTAGGTCGGAAACTTTTCAGACCACACTCGTAAATGCTTAACATATATGTACACATATGTACACTGCTGTGCAAAATAATAACCACAGGTTGGTCAAAAATTGAATTCCGGTTATTAAAGCCGTTTTTATGCTTAGGCAGTTATTCTTTTCTTATTCTGTATTAATTTTACTTTAAAACTAAAAGCAAAAATATGGAGTACAACAGTAGAAGCAGTATCTGGTCCAGACCAAAGTATGTTTCGCCATTTTTCAGGTACCCTCTTGCAATTTGTTTCAGCAAATTTGATACGGTCCTTGATATTTTTTTTTTTTGATTGAAGGGGACACTTTTTTTGGATGGGAAGCTTTTAGATTATGTTCTATTAATCTTCTTCTAATTATTGACGCTTCGATGTTGAAGTTCAAATCCATTTTGATTTGTTTCGATGTTATAAACGGATCTTTTTTGACGCATCGAACTATTCGAAGGTCAGTTTTAGGAGATGTTTTTCGCTTTCGACCCCGAGTTGCTTCCGAATATTAGAATTTTAAAGCATTTCTTACCATTCCTACAGAACAAGATTCATTTTTGGCAATAACTTTCAGTGATTGCCCTTCGTTTCTGAGCTGGTTTATTATGTTTCTTAGTTCTGGTGAGCCATGCTCTTTCTGACCCATTTTTCTTTAAAAACTCTAACTTTTTCAATTGCTAAATCAACTCTTATAATTAGATTGTTATTACTTACAATGGAAAAATGCAAAAAAAAGAATACGGCCGAATATTTTGCACACGTAAAAAAAAAAACTTTCATGCACAAACTGCTCAGAACTTCTAAAGTAAACAAACTATAGGCATCTGCTTACTCTTATCTTAACCGTTATTAAAACCCAACAAAAATTAGCCTTCTGCATTATCACTCAAAGCGTTAGAGAGAGCGAGCGGTGTGTTTTTTGTTTTATTGTTGTCGAATATTTTGTATTTTGAAAGTTCGATTGATTACAGCTTTCAAAAACAACAGATTTGGCCTTAGCAAGTTGGTAACCTATTAAGTGGTCTGTTTTTTTGTACTGGTAGAAAGGACCTAAAAAAAGAGCAGCTAAAAATCCAATTTGGGGCTGTTTCAGTAAAAAAAAAATGCGCAAGGAACTTGCAAAATATATTCCAAATCGTTGTCACTTGGTAGTTCGCTACCAAAAAAAACACACAATAATTTTCTAGAGTTTTTAGTATTTCGTAATACCATCAGATTCGGCTTCGGCCGAAAAACTGGCCTTCGGTCGGACTCTAAAAAGGTACCATGTGCTTATTATTTTGCACAGCAGTGTATATATGTTCCTACGTAATTGCACGTATATTTTAGTTAAGTTACATCGTCAAAATTATCCTTTTTTAAAAAATAAAAATTGGAATATTTTTTACCAAGTCAAAGCCTATATTATTGTCTGCCAAACAAATTCGTATGGAATTGTTCGGGAAGAGTATACAAACACTTTTTACTCATGGACGTTTTAATTCGAAGACTAAAAGGTGACATCGAATTACATTATTTGCTAAAACGTCATCAAGCTATTTATATGGTCTTAGGTCTCTGCCATTTAAAGTCCATTTCCAAAACTCTCAAAACTTAAACAAATAAAGAGCGAAATCGCCTGAATTTGTGTTTTACTCGCAGCCTTATGTGAAGTATCGCCTTCTAAATTTATTGTGAAAGAATCTTAACGTCGTAATTTAATTCGGTAATCCCTCGCATAATGGCGCTATCAATAACACCACAAATCTGTTTTCTGGGTTCCAAGAAGTTCTTGCGGATTTATTTCTTTAATTACCTCTAATACCGTGAGTAAGTATTCAATTTCCCAACCACCACTTCAGGTATTTGACCTCAATTTCCCATTCGCACTCACTTTGTCCACCCCCTTCAACTTGGAAACAATCACGATATCTTTGGAAATATCGCAGTCGCTTTTCCTGGAATCTTCTGTCCTTTCGTTTTTATCGAAATTCTTGTTTTGAATGGGACTTTTCAAGGATAATGTTTTTGAAATGACTTGATGGTGGACTTAACATGTAATCCCAAACTGAAATGCTGAGGAACGGGAAAACACTTGAAAAGGCCACACATTTCGGATATTTTTCCTTCTCGTTGTGATGGTACTCGTCCCGAGGGAACTTCACCAATTTACTGAAATAATTGCGGCATAAATTGATTGGAGATATTGGACGTTGTATGAGTTAAAGCTTCTATCTTATTTGTCTGATTAAGGTGAGGACGTGGTAAGAGGCGGATTGTTAGTGATCTGAGACATCAATTGTTCTTCTTCTAGACATTCATATCGGGAAGGAAGGTTCAGATTTGCGTACCTGAGTATCTGCTTTAATAAAAAAAAAAACTGTACCAGAAGAAGGTTGCTGAAAAATAAACTGTTCGTCAGAAGTAGAAGCAGAAAAACATTAGAAGAAACTAAAATTAATTTATTTATTTCCGACAGCGGCAGAAATGTGCGACGACTACGGTTTACATCGTATGGTGTGAGGCTGCTCTTTTCTTGCTTTGGTGTTGGAAAAATATTCAACATCCAAAACATCATGAATAAAGAGTCATACCGTGACATCTTAAATGACAACATGCTACCTTGTGCTAGCATTATGCTCTTGAGATGGCATTTTCAGCATAATAACGATCCCAAGGACTCATCGAAATTGGTGAGTACTTGACGGTGCTACCCTGGCCTTCTCAGTCTCCCGATCTCAATTCAAGTGAGAATTAGTGGGCGGATCTGAAGAAATCTTTGACGAAAGAGAATTGCGATTAAGAGTCGATGGAAAGCCATTCGAGCCAGAACGTGTTCAAAATTTATTGACTACATTTCACGCCATATACAGACTGTTGTAAGAAGCATCTGCTGGGGCCATTCCGAAGTTTAAAATATTCATACATACTTTAAACCCATTTGCTTCTTAAGAATTTTGATCTTTTCGCTTCCCAAACTTTTAATTTCCCTATTATTTTAAAAACGCCATATGAATTTGCTCATAAAATATAACGTGGCCGTGTGGGTTCGTGCATCGACCCATGCGCATTAAACTTTCACAGTCTAGGTTCGAATCCAAGTTCAGACAAACAATTTTTCAAAAATTGTTCGCGTTGTTTTTTGAAATACTACTGGAGTACTCAGACTCAAATCTGGTCCATTGTACTGCCAGGTAGCAACCTACTCCAGTGCCGTTAATTTGATCCCAACGGCAAATGGTGACTGGACCAGATTCGATTTCACTGGGATTCGAACCTGAGACCCCTCGAACTTGGGGCAGACACTTTACCAACTGCGCCATCCAGCAAAGTGGTTGACTTGTTAGCGTAGACTAAGGACTTGACGTAGCCCAGAGAAAATAATCGAGTGGTGCCATGTTGCATGATCGCGGCGGCCAAATCTCATTGTCTCATTGTCCTTCAAAACCTCGAGTATTGCGTCCCTTATAAGGCTTCCATCTTGTTGGAACCACACCTCGGATATATCGATGTTGTCGAGCCTTGGCAACTGAAATTCGATTAACATCACTCTATACCTGAGGCCATTAACGGCAATTGTGTCTCCATTGCCATTCCATTTCCGGCTTAATTCTTGCGTCAGCACAATCTTATATGGATAAGGGCCGAAATCCAACCGCAGAATAAGCCGGGTTAACTCTCCCCAATTCGCCTGATCGGCACCGAATCGAAATTTCTGGTCTGGTTGATAGCTTAAAGTCCAAAAGAGTGTTCAATATTTTCCACGATGCGACGAATTGCCTCCACACTGAAGCCATGATGACGAGCAACCTCACGACGATATTTACGTTGCGTATTTACAAAAAGAACCGTGGCGTAGTGGGTAGGTGTGTCGACTCCTACCCTCCATGTTGTCGGTTCGATTCTCGAAAAAAACACCAAACATTTTTTCACGGCTCCACCATGAATTTGCTTATAAAAATATAACTATTAAAAAATACATTAAAAAAAATGCAGACACACAAATTTAATTAGAATTATTAAAATTAAATAAAAAAATAATAACGGTTTCTATTATTTTCTAAGAATCTCTAAAATTCTTCGGTTTTTCACTTACCCTATTATTTTGAACAACTCCGTATTTGTTATTATAGAAAAAATATAAATACAGTCCACTCCCTCTAAGTCGAACTCTCTCTAAGTCTAATTTCGCTCTAACTCGAATTTTTTCGCCATATTTATTTTGGAATTCCCCTCATTTTCCATACAAAAACCATCCTCTAAGTCGAACTCCCTCTAACTCGAACTAATTTTGATATCCTATGAAAATTCGACTTATAGGGAGTCGACTGTATGTGCAAAACCTTCTTTCAAAGCCGTCAAAAAAATTAATAGTTACACTTTATTCTACTTCCGAACCACATTCTTATCACTCCATAACATTCCTCAGTAAATTAACTAATTTTATCAAACGTATAGTGTGGTCCCGTTCAATTATTCATACACTAAAAAGCTTTAACTAACCAAAAAATATAAAAATGTTATGGAAACTAGGTTCCTTGGCATTCCAGTCAAAAGCTTCCAATGTCTTAAGCTTTCTTGAAATTGTGGTTTATGTATACACTTATCGAATACACACTACACATAGCTCACGAAAACTCACCACATCAGACTTTAACCACAAAAAAAGCTTTGACGAAACAGCACTCTTTTTCGCGATTCTCTATCTCAGTCGGTTTTATTTTTAGCACATTTTACTCCTTGTCTACAATGTTCTTCAAGTGCAATGATTCACAAGGGAAAACAATCTGAAGCACCACTTTTGTTACATCTTGTTTGTTCAAAACACCACTTTTGACAGCTGTGAAATGATTTGATGTTTTCTCCCACATTATCTGTCAGAATTTCGAAATTTAATTGAAAAGTTTATGTGACAGGAGAAATGATATTTTATAACTGTGCTTTTAGGTGACAGGAAATCATATTTCTCCACTGATCTTGTCTATCTGTCAAGTTGAATGAAAATAAAAAAAAGAACTTGTTCTATCAATGCAAGTCGGATTTATGTCATGTTGCAGAAATACCTTGCAAATTATACAGACACGTGCAGGCATACAAACTTGTTTATGCAGGAATTTCTGTCAGACAACAGTTGACTGCTTTGACATTTCTATTAATCTGTAGAGTTATTTTTGGTGAAAGAAATGTTTCTTTTTGACTTTACTTTTTTTCAAATTAAATAGGGTCAGCTCTGTAGGGGTCGGCAAATATTTAAAATTTGCGATTATAAGCATTGATTGATGTCATTTAATATGATGTCGAATCTACAATTTTTCCAAAACATTTAATTTGCGGAAGTAAAGGAATTGAAGTGCGTATGGAATTTGTTCGACGCAGAGGTACCGATGACGCATTTTAGACTTTATTCAGAGCAAGCAAAAGGCTATCAATGATTTTTTGGGCACTTATTACGTATTTAGAGAGTTAATCTAAAATTATGTTAGTCGTTTGTCGCTTGTTTACACCTTGGCGATAAACAGTGTCAAAAACGGAAGCAGGAATAAAATACACAACAGACAGCTTATCGTGAGGAACGTGCCTATGAATATATTTTGAATCTGTTGATGGGTGATAACAGAATCTGATGACTTTTTCTTAGATAATTTTTTGGACAGTCGTCAACTGAGACAGTCGTTTGAATACTTTACAAGAAAAAAGTCTTAAAACAACCAAAAATTAGTTTTTACCAAATGAACGCACCCCCAACTAAGACTTGACAAGCTAACTGCCTATGCTATTGGAATGTTTCATTTGAAGTAGCAAATTACCTGGAATATTTTTTTTTCAATTATTCAACAATCTTCGCCATAAATTCTTACCATAATTCAAATGAACGCCAACGCATTGCCAAGTAATTGTTATTTGCCCCTGAGCACAGACTTTGCTTTACACTTCATTTGCATTCGCCTGCCGATCATGGTGTCAACTTTGTGACTTCAATGCCACTTCGTCATTTGTTTCTTCCCTTAAAATGCTACAACAACTTTTTCTGACTTACATGCAATCAATTCGATTTCTATGCAGTTTCTGCCGAGTTTCGAGTTCAACTAGATCTAGTTCCGAATTCGATATCGACAATCAGTGACAGCTGTCATCATAACAGCTTTAATTTATTGGTCACCACTTTTCATACGTGAAAATCCCTGGCATCATTTCCATCTACCTAATTACCCTCCGCCACCTAGACCGTGTTTACACCTCGCTTGGTATTCATAGACCGATCCACTGACTTAAGCCAACTCTACACTATGCAAATATTGACCTTGACCTTCTCCGCGCGAAATTGTAACAGTTTCCTGTCAATTAAGCAACTCAAAGATCAAATCGAATACATCTATGCATTCGCAATGAAGTGGTGGGTAAATTTCAATTGCAAATCGCCACCAATCGTACTCGGCTTTCGATTTTATTTTAAACTGGTTCTCATTTGTTTTCTTTTTCCTTCTGTTTTGTTCACTCCTACAGTCCAGTGAACCCAAGTGGCGAATTACTTACATTCATAGTTGCACAAGAACGCCGCGCTCCAACTTGCAGCTCATTGACAAGTAGCAGTTGTCTACTCTTTCGTCGTCTCTTTTGCGCTGACATTCCGATGGACCGCAGTCTTTGTCGTTGCGAATCACCACAGAAAACCCAGCGAAACTCCACTCGACTCGTTCCAATTGTTTTGCTATCATCCAGCTGAACACTGGGCTCACAGCGCAAACCAGTTTCATTTGAATTCCGCTGACGGTTAGACGTGTGTGGCTTTCATGTGTCTCGCTACAGTCGTATCCGTTTCGTTTTGTGTGTGCGTCTCAACTTAAAATGTTTCGTCGCTACTCCTTGATTGATCCTTCACCGCCGCAGTCAAAGCTATCGGTGCTTTCGAAAACGTTTAGTCCGCCTCCCGAAATACTTGTCGAACATGTGCCGCTCTCCGAAGTTGTACCGCCCGCGAGAAAATCGCGATCGTTGCACTCATCGCCGGTGTATCGCAAAAGGAAGGACTCGTCCCCGAGTGGGTTGACTTTCACACAGAAAGAGGTCTACGAACGGCCCAAGAGCATACACAGTCTGGAGAATAGTCTCGGTGTGAATCGGCATTCCCGGCTGCGGAGTCATCAGCTGTCGTCGTCATCCAATCACTTGACGGTGCAGTCGGTGCACGAGTGCTTGTTGATGCGAAAGCGAGAGCAGTTTGTGAGTTCTATGCAAAAACAAATTTATGTTTCACGGAAAAAATCGGATGTTTTCTGAACCGGTTTTTGGGAAACTTCTCTTACGTGACAACTGGCAGGTGTCAGTGGGGGAAATTTCCGATTTGATTTGCCTTTGTCTTTCCCCTTGACACGAGGGTGATGGTAAATTGTGAGAGGTCAAGGCATATCATGCCGAAATTTTTATGCCAGTGATTGTGATTGTGAATGGCTTTGTGGTGAAATGAGGCTAATTAGCGCAGTGGCGTGCGGGGCGGAGCGACTGAGTTCAAATTCCAATTTCGCTGTTCCACTAATCTGTTTACTCCAGGATTTGAGTGTGCGTGATCATAACTGTTTCCAAATGTCACAGCTGGAGAGAGTCAATGACAATTGATGGTTCAAGAGGAGATCTTTGGTGTAATGACAGTTTCTCTTGTCGTGTTAACATCTGTTTGTGGTGGAATTCATTTGTTGTGCAGATTTTTATGTTTGTTTTTGCAGAGAAAGTTGGTGAAGATAATTACTTTACACGATCCTCAAATATTTGCTCACTCGATAGATTTGTTCGACCAAGTGTTGGATAGTGGTGTATTTCATTACGCTTTCTACGGAGTCAAGATTAAGTTAAATGAATGAAGTGCCTTTGGTAGCGGCATCTTGACAAATTACCCTTGAGACTTGGATTGAAGAGAGTTTCCGTGAGTTGTTTCGTGGTCGTTGAACTTACTTCTGGAATCAGAGCTTAACAGATGGATTGAATTCATCGTGATAGCTTGTGTAAATTGTGAAAATAAATAGAATAGATGAGAGCGCCGTAGAATTCTTCAGTCATCTGTAAAAAAGAGAACATTCTTCATAAGTTTACGTAAACGCGATCTAATTAAATCTGTCTGACTTGAGAGTAGCTTGACTGTCTACAAAAACATTTATGTGTAAGCTGTGAGTGCTGCTTATGAGGCTATCAGCTGCTTTCTGGATAGCGAAGACTTCAATTTGGCAAATTGAAGCACTTCACTTCGCTAAGAATGCTATTGAAAAAGCATCCGCAATCACTTAGTGCTTATACCGGAGGCTCGGTCTTGCTATTCTGCACGAAGAGGACAAATAAAGGGTGGTCCACGAAAACGCGCGATGATAATTGTAAATAAAACAAAAAGTTTTCAGAGAATTATTTTGACATTTTTTTTAATATGATAGAAGGATCTATGACAATTATGTGTGAAACAAATTTTGGGCAAATGCTCGCCACGTCTTCGGTAGCATACCTCTATCCGATGGTCCATATTTTCAATGACTCTGAGACATAATTGAGGTTCAATGTGCCGAATTATCTCATCCTCTAGCCAGGTAGCAACCTACTCCAGTGGTCGTTAATTTGATCCCAACGGCAAATGTTAACTGGACTAAATTCGATTTCACTGGGATTCGAATCTGAGACCCCTCTCACTTGGGGCAGGCACTTAACCAACTGCGCATTCAGTTGTCTTTGTCTTTTTTTTTTTTCCAAAATTCCGAGCCGGTGACAGCAACTTTAAGAGCGTTAACGCTAATTTTTTGTCGTGATTCTCATCCTAGTAGACAAGTAATTTATTGTCTTGTAAACAAATTTTAGTCAAAGTTTTCGTTTCTGGATGTTTCTGTGCCAGTGAGACAACACGGGTTAGTCGATGTGCCGAGAATATTGCTGCCGTTCAAGCATCCATTGCAAACGAATGAAAACAGTTGACTACACATCTCAAGAATTTGGCATCGCCAAGACCACTACGGAGAATTTTGCGAAAGTATCTCGACCTGCATCCTTCTAAGCTGAACTTAACTCAAGAACTAAAGCCACTCGATCTAAAGAAGCGACGTACGTTCTCGGATTGGGGTCTAGAAATTAGAGGTGTAACGGATATCCAGCAAGTATTCGGTATCCGGCCTATCCGGCTTCTTTTGTAATATGCAGCCGGAGCCGAATACTCTTTTGATATCCGGCCGAAACCGAAATACAAAATAAAAAAGAATTTAATATTGGAAGTTCACTAAACCCAAATTATGAAGAAAAATTATTTTTTCTGCATTCCGGAGTAATAATTTATTGCTTTTGTTTTCGTATACGATGCATGCTTCAGAGTCTCTTACTGTATACACTGCTACATGGAGATGAAAATTAGGTTTTGGCAAATTTGAGCAAAATTGGTTGCTGTCTTCTATTTACTAACCACCAAGCCCAAGGGTCACTATTCCGTTCAAAATAAACTGTTCTGAGACATAAGTCAAGCTCGTTGGCGGTATTTTTTTTATTTTTTTTTTTAAGAAAACTCAATCTGAATTGCCTTCCGCAATCTCTTCAAAAATGTCCCAAAAACTTTGCTGTGTAGAAAGTAAGAATATTTTGTGGAGGAGAAGGAAAAAACATGTTTAAGTTGGTTTTACTTGTACCGGTCTGATTTGAGTATCAGACCACCAAACTATTATACTTCTAATTTGGGCATATATCCGGCCGGCGAATATTCGGCTATCCGGCCTAGCTGCAGGCAGAATATTCGGTATCCAGTATCCGGCCAAATCACTATTCGGTACAAATCTACTTGAAATGTTGGAGGAAAATAACCAATTTCAACGCAAAATCATCATCAGTGATAAAGCTCATTTTTGGCTAAGCGGCTTCGCCAACAAACAAAATATGCGTCATTGATCTGGTGAAAACCCCCTTGTAGTTCAAGAAACACCATTTCATCTGCAAAAAAAATAACTGTATGATGTGATTTTCATGCTGGTGGTGTAATTGCGTCGGGGTTTTTTTTTTCGTTGATGAAAATGATCGTCACGCAACGGTAAATGGAGATCTCTACATAGACATGTTGCAACGTTATTGCTTCGGTCAATTGCATGGACTAGACATTAATGATATGTAGTTTCAACAAGACGGTGCTACGTACCACATAGTAGGCGAATCGATGAACCAATTGAGAAATGAGTTCGGTGAGTAATTTATCTCTCGTTGACCGGCTAGATCATGCAATTTAACGTCTTAAAACTATTTTTTTTTATAGGGATACTTCAAATCTCTCGTCTATGTCAATAAGCCAGGCATCAATTACATCCTTAGAAGACAAAAGTTACATGTGTAATTAGCGAGATACCAGTCAATATGCTTGAAAAAGTGACTCCATTTTGACTCTGCGTATAGACCACCAGGTTCAGCTCATGCATTTTGGGCAAAACAAAACTTAGAAATCAGTAAACAACAGCGGATGACTGGATGGCGCAGTTGGTTAAGTGCCTGCCCCAAGTGAGAGGAGTCCCAGGTTCGAATCCCAGTGAAATCGAATCTGGTCCAGTCACCATTTGCTGTTGGGATCAAATTAATGGCACTGGAATAGGTTGCTACCTGGCAGTACAATGGACCAGTTTTGAGTCTGAGTGCTCCAGTAGAGTTTCAAAAATCCTCCGAAAAAAAAAACAGCGGGCGCTATTGATGGTAACCTTGTTCTCACGGTAATCTTTGAAAAAATACGGGCCAATAATTCCACCGGACCATAAACCGCAAGAAACAATGCGTTTTTCCGGGTGAATGCAGTTCTTGTATTGTCTGAGCTTGTTCATCGGACCAAAAACTGCATGTTTAGTTTATTAGCATATCCATTCAACCAGAAATGAGTTTCATAGCTGAACACAATTTTTCGATATTCCTCCAGCTTTTCTAAGGCCCACTCATCGAAAATTCAAAGCCGTGGCAGGTCGTTTGGGGCCAGTTCTGGCACAGATTGTATTTTATAGGGCGAAAAATCTTCCACGTTGTAGAACAACACAATCCTAATTGCTGCGACGAATGGACAGATCGGTGTCCATCAACTCTGGCGGATACACCAAAAGAATTGTTCTCTGTATCTACTCTACGCATACGGTTGGGTGCCTTGATGTCTAATAGCGTGAAATTGGTGCGAAATTTAGTGACTATGGCTTGAATTGCTTGCTCAATAGGTCGATTATTGAAGTGCACGAAAAGCATTTTTCACAGAGGACGAATTTTAATAATAAAATTCAATAGTTTGTAAGCGTTGTTCAAGTGTAAGTCTTTTCATGATGAAATGGCTGTGCTTACTAACCATGTTTGACTTTCACACATGTCACGAATAACGCGTGAGCTGTCGGAAGTAGAATACTGAAAAACGAAACAGCAAAACAATCATTTATTAGAAGCAGTTAATCTCTGAAACCGTTGTCCTTCTAATAATAGCATATCAGTCTTAGTCGTCTTAAGAGAGATGTTTTGAAGTGATTAGTTATCACAACTTAAAAGACAAGCAATAGCTTGGTAACTGACACCATGTATCATACACAGAATGGTCTGGCCAGAACTAAATCCTTAACGCTCCAAACGTCAGATCTCTATCAAGAAATCAAATCATGACTTTATTCTTGAAGTTATCACTGACAGAAGAATAGGTCTCTTCTTATATGACTATTGCAAAAACTTTCTGAATGAAGAGGAGAAGACAAACGTTCTTCAGATTCTATGTACTTGTCCAACTCTGGCTTCGGGAGATTATACTTCTTTGACAATCTCTGCGACATAAGCGAGGAACCTATCGATTTAGCTTCACAGAGATCTCTAATTTACTCTCAAAGTATTAATGAGTCTGTGAACTTCTGGGATATAGGGGTGGATGCACAATGGATCTATTTTTGTCTAATTGCGTCACCCTTTGTTGAAAAAAGTTAACTTAATTACCTAAGTTAAGAGTTAGAGCATAACTAGCTATTTTGACTTGAATGAAATTTAATACTCTCTTCAGGGATATAAAACTAATCTTTCTTAAATTAAATTATTGATTATTATTAGTATGTATTTAGTGTCCCGTTTTTTTTTTTTTTTTTACTCTTTCCTGACCACAGCCGAATAAGTTTTAGATTTGTTTTGAATTTGTCATTTGATAATTATTGCAGTTGCTACTCTCTCTTTTCGTTTAATGGAACAAGTGAATTCAAAGCAATACGTGCTCTGGACCTTCGCCAAGGCATTTGGAAACTTCATGGCAAACCTCATGAAAAATTTGAATAAAACTTTCAACATTTCAAAGTTAACGTATCAACTACGTTTTTTGTAATCCGCATTTATAAGCTGTTTTAATTTTTAACACATACAAGAAACTCTTAATTTGTATACTTACTTACTCAGCAGGCCAACGCCCCATGTAGGGTCTGAGCCTGAGCTATTGCTGCATTCCATCGTTGATGGTCCTGGGCACGCTGCTTCCAGTCATCAAGACCAAGCTGTCTTACGTCCGCGATGACTTGGTCTTTGTACCGAAGGTTTGGTCTTCCTCTCCTTCTCGGACCAGGAGGCTCGGATTCAAAGAACCTCTTAGCTGGAGCGTTGTTGTCCATGCGCTCGATGTGGCCGAGCCAGTGCAGTCGACGGATTTTTGCTTCCGGGCTACATCAACATCCTGGTACAGCTCATAGAGTTCGCGGTTGGGTCTTCTCCTCCACTCGCCTTCCTCGCAGACGGGACCATATATCCGACGTAGAATTTTTATTTCGAAGGCACCAAGAATAAGGTCCGCAGTTCTGAGGACTGGCACAATAACAGTTTTGTGGAGCATGATTTTGCTTTGACGAACCGAAGTATCGGTTCGGATCGGTTGCCAAGGGCGATTCTACGTCGGATCTCCACTGTGATATCGTTCGTGGAGTGGGTTGCTTACGTTGATGTTACGTTGCTCTCATTACTCTTATATTTTAACAAACGTAAGATCGCCAACGCAGTATTTCGGGATATGTCATTGTATCACTCATTTTGGAACATAAACGTTCATCGATGTTAGACCAACAGATTATTGTGTTGCAGGCATAAATTCTTAAGCAAGGCACCCTATGAAAATGGGAACAGATAAACATATGTTATTGACAATCGTCAATGAAATTAACAATTGTTTTGAAATTCCTTTGTTTTCAGTCTGTTTGTATTTTCCTTAATTTAAATGGTGGCATTATTCAATTCTATACTCGCAAAATGTAAATAGAAAAAATGTCAGAAATTCAGCACCGCATTAATATGCAGCACATTTATTTTACGAGGTAAATTAGTCTCTCCACTAATTTGCATCTCCACTAATTCAGCACAAACAGGATACTATGTGGTTATATTCCCATACTAAATTTTAAACTATGGTGGGAGGAAATCTTCCCTGACGATAGTCTGCACCAATTATTGAGTTACCATTTGCCGTTGGGACCAAATTAACGGCACAATCACTGAAGCGGTCGATCAGTGGTAGTAGTTTGACTGTGGGTATCACAATGGGCCAACATGGTCTAAGTGTACTGGTGCCTCCTTACCTAACCTAACCTAGCAACATGTCTACGGATCCAACGCCTAAGATGGCTAGTCCATGTAGAGCGTATGAACAACTTAGCTCCGGCCCAAAGAGTCTTCATGTCTGAGCCTGTGGGTCAACGCAACAGAGGACGTCCACTAGATGGCGCACACAAGTCGAGGGGGACCTCAACCAACTTGGTGTGCGAAACTGGAGATAACTGGCGGAAGATCGTGCTGGCTGAAAGGTCATGTTGTTTCAGTTTCACTTCGGACTAAAGCGCCCTACAGGGTGGTGGAGTTGGTTAAGTGCCTGCCCCAAGTTAGAGGGGTCCCAGGTTCGACTCCCAGTGAAATCGAATCTGATCCAGGCACCATTTGCCGTTGGGATCAAATTAACAGCACTGGAGTAAGTTGCTACCTGGCAGGACAATAGACCAGTTTTGAATCTGAGAGCTCCAATGTAGTGTTAAAAAAAAAAAAACTCCAACAAAAAAAAGCGCCCTAAAAAGAAGCAGAAGACGCAGTATTTCGGGCTGTGCCATTGTACTGCTTGTGTTAAAGTTAAACGTCACTCGACGGTAGCTCCAACGCAGTATTGTGTTTCAGGCACAAAATATTTGACTCGGCTTTCTCTCTATAGGCTCAACTGTAGTCTGATGTAGACTACAACAATTTGAACTCTAGTAACATATATTAACACATATAATTACAAATAAGTAAGATAGGCGGAACTCTAAAGGGACTTAATTCGAAGCTCACGTGAAATGGGAATTAGTTGAAATTTCGTTAAAAGATTAAACTAACATAACTTCACTAATAATGAAGACGCACGCGTTGACTTTACTCTGCTTTTCGAATTCTCAGCTAATTCGCTTGTTTTTTTGAACAAAGAACATAATGAAGGTGTAAATAGACATTGTTTTACACTTCATTAAGGTTTGAATAGTTTCATGCATATTTTGGGTGAGAAAAATCCAAGAGGGTGTGGTTTCAGGAACAAACATACCTCCAGTCCTACAAGAAAACAACAAAATACACAAAAATCGTTTATGTAATTATCAAGTTCATTGGAAAACCCACATCGCATCATGCGAAGATGACGCGAAGTCCTTATCTTAAGAAAACGTTGAAATCCATCAGCAAACGTTAAAATCCGTCATAAAAATAATATTCGCATGAATTATCGCATACGGCTACATGCGATAACTGCTTATCGCCTTAGTGCTCTCATCTCAATTTCTATGTCACAATAACGGTAGACCTGAGTGGGTGACATTTGGACTCTGTACTAGTCATGGTCTACATGATGCTTGACAGAAACTCCACTTTTGTGAAATAACATCGTTTTCAGCACACGCCACTGGTTCTAGATTAAGAATGTAATGGTTTCTCTTTGTACTGTGTGATGATAAATGAGGCAAATGTCAAACAAACACAGACAGATAGCCACACGGAGAGAGAGGGAGACGGGCAGCATAAAGCATAAATGAATTGTGCGAGTTCGTTTACTTCTTTCAAACATGATTCGACGTACTGTCACTGGCGCTTCAATTAACAATAAATTTTGTAAATTTTTCGCACATGACGCATTGTTCAGTTGAGTTTTTTGTTGGTTTTATTTGTTGACAATAACAATAAATTAACATGTAGGTTTTGATTGGCGAGTACAACTGCTTGGTGATGGGTATATTTTTAAAAAAAAACGATATGCGTAGAATTTTGAACGCAATTGGAGATTAATGACAGTTCTTGCAGCCAGTTGTCATTGCCTGGTGACAGATAAATTTAATTTAAATTTCGATTTAACATTAATTGAGCCGCACATTTCTCTAATAGTTAAGAAAAATTACATTCATGTGATCTGCTTTCAAGGTTACAAATTTACCAGAAATTCATTCTTGAGCTTGTTATTTTCGGCACCTATACTTCTTCTTCTTGTGGAGCTACAGTCTGGGGTGAACCTGGGCCTTAACTAACAAGCCGCTCCATCTAGAACGATCTTTTGGTGGCTGTCGCCAATTGCGCGCACCAAGTTGGTTGAGGTCTCTCCCTACATTTGGTTGTGCCGCCTTAGACGCAGTGCTGCCAGTGTTTATAAGTAAAATTTACCACACTGGGGAAGAAAAATTACCATCCCACTGAAAATTTCCAAAAAAATGTGGGCTATAGTGAGGTACCATTTTTCGCAAATTCGTTAAATTTATCTCGGCTTATGTCATTGTTGTATTTTTTAGGACTGCATTTGTATTCTTTTATGTTCGCTTCCTCCACCGTGTGTTATTATTTCTTCTTCTTAGCTCTGCAGCTCGCTTTTTTGTGGGGATACTTTTCAGTCATCCCTTCAAATCAGGGTATTCCAACAATAGATTTGTTAAAGAACACAAACAAAGGGAAGGATATTTGTTTCAAAAGAAATTTACCCTTTTTTTTGTAGGAAAATACCTTTTTACCAACTGTGTGGAATGGGATTTGGAATTTCCCACGAAAAGGTAAATTTACCACAAACTGGCAGCACTGCTTAGACGTGGTAGACGTTCTCGTTTGCCTTGTCCCACTGGTTCAGCGTTGAAGACTCTTTGGGTTAGAGCAGTGTTGTCCATGCACTCTACATGACCTAACCATCTTAAGAGTTGCATCCGTAGACTCATGCATCGATAGACTCATGTCACTATACAGCTCATATAGTTCATGGTTGACTCTTTTCTTCCAATCGCCATCAACGTAAACAGGAGGTGGCAAGCAGAACTTTTCTCTCGAAACGACCAATAGTTTCTTTATCAGCTTTCGATATTGTACATGCCTCTGCGTCGTAGAACAGAACTGGGATGATCAGTGTCTTGTACAAAGTCAGGTTTTGGTTTTTCGAGACAGCGCTCTGTCACTCAATTGCCTTTTGAGCCAAAAAAAAAACAACGACAGCGGTTGGTAAGTGTTATTCTGCGTTTAATTTCGGTACTGGAGCTGTTTTTTATTATTTACCGCGGAGCCAAGGTAGACGGAGTCCTTCACTACCTCGAAGTTATGACCATTATGACGTTCTGGGCAAATCGCCAATGTTGTGCGTCTTTTGTCTATGTCCACATATATTTCGTATTGTCCTCGTTTACCATCAGACCAATTTTTGCCACTTCCCTTTCAATACCATCAAACGCCGCATTGACGGATCGCTGAGTTCGATCAATCACGTCAATGTCATCCGGATATGCTAGTAGTTTTACTGAGTTTTTGAAAATCGTGCCTGTATTGTTGGCCGTCTTGCATAAACTTATCAAGATCTTACCAAGAACGATGTTGCCTTGACTCTTTTTTGAAATTGAAAGTCTCGGTGAGTTCATTACCGACCTTGGTGGAGCATCGGGAAGTCTTCACAGTCATTCTGCTTAATCTGACGAGTTTGGCAGCAATGTCAAAACTAGACATGGCTCTTCTCTATACATGTTGTCATATGCAGCAATGAAATCAGGGATAGGTGGTAAGTTGAAATCTGCATTTCTTGGGTTTTTTTTTTTTTTTGGTTGCGTCCAAGGATGTGGCAATCTTCTAAAGATACTAATAGTTCGGGCTATCAGCATGCACGATTCGCAAACCCAAGTACTCGATTTCAGGAATACGCCTACGTACTAACCCACACCCTGCACTCTTCTACCACTCTCCCCGCGGAACTGCCTTTAGGTATTACTTCGCGGGGCTGGTTAGCGTTATATTCTGAACAGTGGCCTCTCGAGAATTTCTTTCTGCTTCGGCCTGCCCTATTTTCATTTGGACTATCGCAATATACGAGCATAGCTCATTCCAATTTTCTACAGATTTCATCATGAAAGGGATCATGTTTTCGGGGCTTGGTAGATTCACCATTCGCCTATCGTGCACAAAGCGACTACAGTCAAGCACTGCGTGCTCTGCGTCTTCCTCGGCGTTTGGACATTGTGGACATAGCGGCGAACTGTCGTGTCCAAATCTATTCAGATATTTTCGAACGCCGCCGTGGAACTGCGAAAGGTGGTAGTTACAGTCTCCTACCGATCTTAATATCAAAGTCTCGATAACGGGAATGAACCTATGCGTCCATCTTCCCTTTGTGGAGATGTCCCATCTGGCTTGCTACATTGCTATGGATGTGGCCCGTTCTTCTTCTTTTATGATTTTGGCCTGCTGCCGGTCCGAAGTTCTCCTATGGTGTACCCTCTTAAGTTCGTCTGCAAGAATGTCAATGGGCAGCATTCCTGCTATGAAGAACGCCGCATCATCAGAGATGGTCCTGAAACCGCTGATCGCCCTTATTGCGCAGAGTCTATAGACTGACGTCATCATCCTATTTGGTCGTCCTACCGTGAGTGCACCAACCCAAATTGAAGCGGCATACAGGAGGACCGAACTGACTACCCGCGGATTATACGGGCATATCTGGGCCCGCCGATATTTGGGAGCATTCGTGAGAGCGCTCCTTGTGTACGTGCCGCCTTCTTTCTGCATTTCTTGGGTGTTTTCCAGGATCTGTCGTAATATGAAGATCTAATCTATTTTGCACTTCTCTGGCTTGAAACCACACTGAAAAGTGCCTGTCAAATTGGTGACGAAAGGCTTCAGGTATTCGCACAGAACGACGGAGAAGCTTTTATAGGCGATGTTTAGGAGACTTATCCCTCGATAGTTGACGCAGTCAATGTGATCTCTTTTTTTTTGGATCGTAGCATGTCAATTAAGTTACCATATAATTTCAGAAATATTTTATTTGCTGGACATGATAGGGAATACTGCCTATGTTCGCGGCCTGTAATCTACTAATAAATGGAAGACTGCAACGATAACGTGAACCAAGCACAACATTTTAAAGAAAATATTGCAGAGTTAAGAAAAGTCAAAGCCCTGAATCTGACATATTTAAAAGGCGCAAAAATGTTGTTGTCTTTTTTAAATATCGGAAACATTTGTGTACCTTAGGTTAGATTCAACCGGCCGACTGCAAGTTAGCAGTTTCACTTGGGTCAACATAGGCCCATTGTGGTACCACGCGGATCGGGTGTCTCCTACCCGTTTAACCATTTGATGCTTGCTATGAAGCGCCTAAGTTAGCTGATGCCGACGTTGTTCAGCTCATTCAAATTATCGAGAAGTAGGCTCCTTGGTAAGTCTTCCTACGGGTGGGGAGGTCGCTACATGTACAGAGGAGATGTGTTACAGTCTGTTCATCTTCGTCGTTTCTGCAGCTTCTGCAGAAGTCGTTGTTGGAAGAGTCCTTGGCATTATGCCCTGTGATGACACCGATGATTGTCCTGAGAGGACAAACTGCCCATTATGATTAAATTAAGTGAACGCTTGGAATTTGTTTTGTAATGAAGCTCGTGGTGCCTTCGAACCATCTATCTATTAGTGGTTCTAATTGGGTGCCGCGGCGTAGTGGTTAGGTGCGTCGACCCATACGCTCGAGGTTTAAGGTTCGAATCTCGAAAAAAAACACCTAACATTTTTTTCACGGCTCCACCTCTTTCGAGTCACTAAGAATATAACTGTCTAGAAAAAGCTTCTCAATCTCGCCGTTCGGAGTCTGAATTAAACTGTAGGTGCCCTCTACTCGTGAGAGAACAATAGCACGCATAACACGAGTGGTTTCTGAGAAGCTAGGCCCAGGTCCACCTCGAACTGTAGCGCCCCTTTATTATTATTATAATTGGGGATGTCACTGTTCGGCACCCACATGAGCCATCTCGTCAAAAGATCGACGGCAATTCAGGGTGGTCTTAGAATGAAAAGTGACTGAGCTCAGGGACGAAATTACTGCTTGGTCCTTCCTAGATATCACATTGTTTTTAAACCACGACATAGTCTCCTTTATCGCCATGGAAGACCCTACATTGTCCCCACTTCACAGATGACCGTCAAGCGTCTGATTGTCAGACTTCCAGTCAAATCTGGAGGGAATGCTATTTAACAAATGTATCTCATGGAGAGGAGTTGTATGAGGTCAGTGTCTTGGAGAATGAACTAGAATTTGTCGGAAATAGTTGTGTATCCCGTATGGTATTCATTCAACAAACGGACTGATTTAACTCTAACCCCTGTACTACTTATTGCCTATCTTCAAACAAGTCCCGTGGAGGAGTGTACAGGATTATGCTCAGTGAAGCTGATGGTGTTTTCTTTGTGGATCCACTGATACAAATGCTTTTCGATCTTTGCACACGGTTAAGAAGGCTCTTGACAATGCTGTCCACCATACTGCAACTCCGTGAACAGCCAATAGCATTTTTTGCAGCAGATGAATCCCCTAGTGGTAGCTTCATGATTATCTAATTTTTAATCTATGATGAAACCCAAAAATTTAACTTTGTCTGTGAGTGATAACTTTATAGAGACAGTGAGAGAGGGTCGACGGGTGGAATTTTATACTTCTTTGTGAAAAGTACCAGTTTTGTTTTTTGTGGATTGACTTCAAGTCCGTATGCTTCAGTCCATAAGGTTAATTTGTGAAACTCGTTCTGCATGATGTCTCTTAGCGTAGAGACAAACTTTCCTGATACTCCCATAGCAACATCGTCAGCAACCATTTTGATTCACCCAAAACGAAAGCTTCTATTACAAATTGAAGTCATTACATTTCTTTGAGGAATTTATTTATTTTGTATTGACTCTTGTTTGGCTCATGCCAAATGATGCAAATTTTTGCTCTGAACTCTTCCTCAGGGACGTTCGGTTTCGTCATTTTGAATAAAAAATAAAAATAAATGTGTTGAGTTGGATAACTCATCACCATCGCCACTGCACCAGCAGAACGTTAATCAAAACTTGTACAATAAAGTGGATTTTACCTAAAAAGTTAAACTGTCTATCACTTACCACATTGCTTGCAATTCTAACAACGTAATTAAATGTGTCATTAATTAGCATAACCTCACACAGCACGGGCGTAGTCCGGACAACCTGAACAAATTAATAAGCAATAAAATTCGCACATCCCTTCTATTTCTTCCCCAAATTAGTCACCAAACCGGCTTGCGCCAAATTTGTATACGCTTATGTGAATATTTTGACAGCCGGAAATTATTTCACCTCAAAATATCAATTCCTCTCATAACCCACCATAAATTCACTGAGAAGCATGTTCAGCACTAAATCATTGTCTTCTTATAAGAAACTACAGCCTGCCAAAGAGGGGGCTTGATAAATAATTAAAAACGTACAAAGTTCCAATTGTCATAAATCTGTTTGACAGCCATGTTAGTTGTTGCACGACGATGACGCACGGTGTCGCAAGCACTTTCGAAATGACTTGAATCAATGCGGCTACCATCTGTTTTCCATTTTTACAAAATCTGCAGCTACCCGCGTGTTGGCGTTTGAATTCCGCCATGCACACAGGTATCCCATTGTGTATCGGTGCGCAAACATTGTTGAGTCCACAAAATGATATTTCGACTTGATTTATGCGCTGTCATACGTCACTTGAATTAAGATTCTGGTCGCATACAAATTGAATCTGTCAACTGAAAGTTTCTGATGGAGGATGTCAAAAGCAGAGTCAACAAGACAAAAAGGCGGGCATGCTTATTTTGTACTGTGAAATGAGAATTCACCGAAAAGAAGAGGAGCAACGCTAATAACTCTAAATAGAATATTTGCTAATGATGGATTGGATTGTGTTTCGTGAAGTGAAGGACAAAGAAAATTAATTCGATTAGGTTAATGCTATTCCGTTGTGGTTCTGGGACACAAACAAAACATCACGTGAGATTAAGAAACTGTCACTGAATTTGTTTTGACACCATTTTTTGTTTTACGACGGATAATGTACGCCGTTTGAAGAGTTGCAAGTGGATGGCATTTTTACGTGACCTATTTCAGATGAAATTCCTGGTCATTGTACTCGTATGTTTGACATAAAATCAGTCGCCAGAAATCAATCAATCCCAAGAGTTGACAACTCAATTTAAACCGATTTAGTGTGATGCATGCATAATTTCGCAAGCAGAAGCTGGAATACAGGGTGACCAGATAGCTCTTTAAACAAAGCCAATCTGCTTTTCGCGGCTATACCATGGGAAAAAATCCATTTTCGAACTCGTAAAGGGTGACCAGATAGCGATGATAGTTTTTGCAATTGTTATGTTTCAGCAGTTGTCAAAGTTACCAATGACATCTGGCTGTCAAAATATTCGGTAAGGTTTGCCATTTCATCATGAATTGTTTCACACTTGCCGAACGTGCGAAAATTATAAGAAATATTTTCGAAAATCCGGCTCAGTTATAAATAGTCGTACACAACGTGATTTTCGTCGTGAGGCCGGTCGTCATCATTCCTTCAGTGTGCAGGCAATTCGTCGCAACGTGGAAAAGTTTGAGCACGAGTACACTCTTTTGAACCTTGAGCCACCTACCAGATGAAGATTGATGCAAAATGAGGAAACATAGCCGTCGTAGCTTCCAGTATCGAAGAAGACCCAGAAATGTCGATTCGGCACCGATTACTTGAACTGGTAGTCGCTAGAGAGTCAAAGCCACTGAATTAGGGCATACATTCGTATAAGATTATGCTGACGAATGAATTGAAGCCGAACGACCATAGACAAAGCCATGATTTCGCTAAGTCGGCGCTTGAAATGCTGCCCGGAGATCCGGATTTTGGCCAAAAACTCGGACGAGGTCCATTTTTGGCTCAGCGGCTATGTCAAGAAGCAAAGTTGCCGGTATTGAAGCTAACATAATCCACAAGTGCTTAACCAAGCATAAATGCATCCACAAAGATTGACTGTTTGGTGCGGTTTATGAAAAGGCGGCGTCATCGGACTCTATTTCTTTCGAAATGAGGAAGGATACTCCGATACCGTCAATGGTCTCAGGTATAAAGCGAAGTTAACCGACTTTCTGCGGCCAGAGCTCGACAACATCGATAAATCTTACCTATGGTTGCAACAAGACGGCGAGATACGAGCGACATAACGCTCGAAGTTGTGAAGAAGAAATTTGGTCATCTCACAGCGAGTGTTCATCAATTGGTCGCCGAGATAGTGTGACTTGACTGCATTCGACTATTTTCTCTTTGCTACGTTAATGCCTTAGGCTACCCTAGCAAGCCAATCACTTTGGACGAACTCGCAGCTAACATTCGAGACGCTATTTCCGGAATAACGTCGCACATATTGGACCGAGTCATCAAAAATTAGACTGACTGCTTGAAGCACTACCAGCGAAGCCGAAGCGGGCATTTGTGCCATTCCATACATATTGCCATGAATTTATTTTCAAAAGAAAGCCAGATTCAATTCTATACATCACACCCTTATTGTTTTATTTCAATTTCTTTTCCTATCGTTCTTATCTGATCACCCTGTATAACGTCTCATAGCTAATGAATATCTATCAGTATATTAACAAGAAATTAGTCTGGTCTTCCGGAGAATACTCGTATTAAGCAGTAGAAAGTCTGTCCACACGTGACTTATCACTTCATTATATAAACGTATACCTGGCAATTATCATTCATTTAGGACATTTGCTTAGTTTCTTCAACCGCTCATCTTTTGCGTTGTCTACGATCTAAAGCGATCGGACAAAGTACAAAGTTCGACGATACTCTCGAAAGATTATTAATCGAATATCGTGGTCCAAAAATATTGTTTTTCATTCAAGCATGAGACTCCGCGGAAAGTGTTATATCACTGCTCTGCGGCGATATCTCAAAATGATCAAATGAAAACCCAAGTATCTGTGCATGCACCATAAGCAGCTGGACAGCCTCATTAACGTCACAATAGAACACTTTAAGTGGTTATAAAATGTCTATGTGCCGACATTTCAAGTGGCAGATAAATTTAGCACGTTTCTCTAAATTGAAGTTTGTTGTTATGACTTTTCAAAATTAAATCTACCGGTAAAAGGAAGTGACATATGAACGACTGGTCTAAATAAATTTTCCATCCACACATGCATAAATACAGTCGACTCCTCTTAAACTATACTCCTCTTAATTGAAAAAAAAAAATCTGTTAACTGCTGAAACAAGAAATTGTAGATTCAGTTATCCGAAGTTTGGTAAATTGAAAACTACGCTTAGCTTGAACACATTTTCCGTTATTTAGGTGTTGCAGTTAAGCGGTGTCGACATCACTTTTGAGTATTAATCAAAATATTAATTGGATAAGATACAAGTACAGTTTTTCCGGGTTACTCGGGACCAAACCCCTTCCGGATAATCTGTGTTTTCCGGTTATGTTTCGAACAAAAACACATTTTTTAGTTCTAAATGGGTGAACATCTGCATATAGGTTCCGGATATTAGAAATTTCTCCGGATAATAGGCTGAATATTAAGAAAATACTTGCTGAATAATATGCCGAATATTAAAGATTGCCGGTTATTAGAGTTCTACATAAAAGTGTTTCAACTGCATTTATTTGCAGCATCAGTCACTTGTTGGTTAAATGCAAGCAAAGGAAAAACATTTCCAATCTTATTTTTGACCAACTGTACAGCTGGAATTTCTGAGCAAAAATCGTTGATCACTATAGTTATAGTGAAGGGTCCCAGGTTTGAATCCCAGTGAAAGTAAAGTTAATACGCTTTTATCCGGTTTTGCAAATTTGGTCTAGTCACCATTTGCCGTTGGGATCAAATTAACGGCACTATCACTGGAGCGGTCGATCAGTGGTAGTAGTCTGACTGTGGGTATCACAATGGACCAACATGGTCTAAGTGTGCTGGTGAATTCACTAGCAGCCCCCTAACCTAATTAGCCAGCCAGCTGCCTGCACGCCAAGTTGGCTGAGGTCCTCCCCCACTTGCATTCGGAATCGGTTTCATGAGCGTGCTCTATTACGTTGTCACACTGATTTAAAGCCAGACTCTTCGGGCTGGAGCAGTGTTGTCCATTCGCTCTATCTCAGGCTTTAAATCCGTATATGCCTGACTAGACTCACGAAGCTGTCAGCACCCCAAACAGTTCGTCGTTGAATCTTCTCCAAATGCCATCAATGCAAACATGACCAAGGTTTGAACACAGGACTTTTCTCTCGAAATGAACAAGGGCTTCTTCACTCGCGGTCGATCTTGTCCATGGGTGTGCAGCAGAATTGGCTGATCAATGTCTTATGTAATGTCAGCTTCGTCCTTCGAGAGAGGGTTCTCCCAAAGAAACAGCGGTTTGCAAGAATTATTCTGCCTTAATCTCGGTACTGGTGCTAATCGTATTTTTTACTTAGGAGCCGAGGTAGACAAAGTCCTTCACTGCATCGAAAGTATAATATATCTCCCTGTGGTGACTTTCTGTCCAAGTTGTCGATGTTGTGATTCCTTCCTTGAAGAAACCAAACTTCACAATTTGGCTGCCTCCGATTCAAACGCCTCATTGACATCTTGCTGTGCTCAACCAATCACGTCAATGTCGTCCGCCATTCTGTCTTCATGGCCTTTTAACAGACTATAGAAATTATCTTTCCAGATTCTCAGTACAGAATGCGACTCAACTAACTTTAGACTTCATTGCTTCTGTAACATCCCTTCATTTCCTCGATTGCAAGCTTTTCGAGCTCTTTCTGTTTCCTTCTGAGAAGCGGCTGCTCTTCCCTTTTGTTAAGTTCGTGGAGCTCACGAGCAGTTCTCTTAGTTCGATGCAGTGCCGCCTTGTAGGATTGTTGCATTGCTGCATCTGCCTTTCTGCACTCGTTGTCAAGCTAGAGTCTTTTTCTGGGTGTCGTTTTAAAACCGGGGCGCTTCTCCGAAGGCAATTTGACAACATTTCCACGGTTTGTTTCTCTAAGAGCTTCCGTACTTTTACCCTGCCTACAACAAGGAAATGATTCGAATCAATGTTGACTCCTCGGAACGTTCGGACATCAAGGTAGGAGTGTCTGACGTCGATCGCAATGTAATCAACCTAGTTGACGGTTGATTGACGTTGTGTCACACAGGCTGTTTTCTAATTACTCAAAGATGTCTTCTTTGCTGAGCTTGGCGATAAAATCTCCTAGAATAATATTGGTGTCAAAGCTGGAGCATCGATCGTACGTTCTTTCCAGGAGATCATAGAACTCATCCTTGCTATCGTCGTCTTTGTCCTGCGTTTGGGCGTGGCCGCAGCTTAGACTGTTGTTGCCGAATTTAGCATTGATGCGGATTGCTATAAGACGCTCGCTTATGTACCTAAAGCTTCAGATTTCTTGCAAGAGTCTACCCCGAATAACAAATCCGCATAGGAAACAGGTGCTGCCTTCGCTCTCTGCAACAATCGCTGTAATATTTGTCGCAGTTTTTCATTATATTTTTGCCTGACCCATCCCATCGCATTTCCTATTGCCCACCATATCCACCATACTTTTGGAAAAGAAATTAAGAAGTTAGTCATGAAAATACTGAGCAACCTCGTCGATTTGCTGATTCGCTGTGTCATTGATGAACGAAACTATCACATTTGAAGCTCCAAAAACAATCACCTTCAAGGATGTTTAAATATTTCCGGGATAAGATTTTATTAAACTTATGTATATATATATTGCCATCATCTAGATCTAGATCATCTAGCTAGAAGTACATACATGTAATTCTTAAAGAATAGAAAATTCCATTTATATCCTCAGTTATCGTATCTCCTACATTTTCTAACTTTATCCCGCTTGTTAACCAAACACAACAAGCACTTCCGCACCACACTTCGTAGAAGTTTTGATTGAGCAAGGTCAAAGAGATTGACACCAGAGATTCAGCATTTCCCACACTGATATCTAGCCGCGTCTGTCTATTTTTAGTTTTGTCTTGTCTTTCGTCTCCTAATTCAATTTTTTAATGTGCTTTCTCTTGATTCTATTTCCAGCTACCTGTTGCTGATCCGTTCCTAGAGAAGGTTAATTTATCTGACTTGGGTAAGTGGAAAATTTTAAAATTAAAATCGAATAAATTTAATCCCCAGCAGCATACATATTATATACATTTCGTGTTGATCCCTTGAATTATGGTCTCGAAAGAATTCAGCTTTGATTGTAGAAACATTCAGGACATCGCACGCCCACCGCTAAACGATGCAAAATTTCGTCTTGAAAGACAGTTCGAAAATGTGTCCGTTAGTCACTTGATTTGTCTTCTTCCACTTGCGAAGGCATTCGCTTTGATTTTCGTGCTTTCTTTGATTGAATTTAGAGGCAAATAGAACAGATCCAAATCAGCTCTATTACGCCATGGGTTTCGAATAAATAAGAGAATCAGGCAAGGAGCCAATTAGTCCACACTTATCGTGGATAGGAAAACGGGACGACTAGACACAGACGTATACATACACTGCTTTGCTTTGAATGAGACGATCCAAAAGGTTGATCATTTAGGGCCTCGTTGTCTGAAAATTGTATGACACACGATTTACGGTCTACTGTTTTATTTTTGAACGGTTTTATTGTTCGGGGAACTTTTATGTACTGGCGTATAGCGGTAGTTCATCATGGGACAGTGCTGATGTTCGAACGAATAATCCCATGAGAAGAAAATGTATTTTTAGACTCAATGGCCTGCAGCAAGGTAGTCCATTAGCAAAGTGTGACTACATCGGACGAGAGAGTTTATGAACTAATTTACAATTAGTTGTCTCTTTGCTGTAGCTCGGAAGGCGTCAATGTTTGAAGTGAGAAATGATAAATTCCCTTAAAATCCTACGAGACTTAAAGTCCCATATCTCGTCTTTATAAACCACAGAGTGACCAGAAAAGAACAATAGGAAAAGAAATTTCAATAATACAACAACGGTGTGAAACATAACATGGATTCTGGCTTCATTTTGAAGCTACATTCATGTTATTGTGTATGACACATCACTCAAATGGCTAGCAGTTCTGTGCGGCGTTATTCCGGTAATTTTGTTTAAAATGCTGGCTCGTCTAAAGTGGTTGACTTGTAAGCGTAGACTAAGGACTTGACGAAGCCCCTAGAAAGTAATCGAGTGCTGTCAAGTCGCATGATCGGACGGATAATTGGTCATCATCATCATCATTTTCAGTGACCCGCATGTTCCACTAAAGGGGTCGCGGGGGCAATGCATGCACGAGAGATCTCCAGGCCACTCGATCCTTCGCCGTCGACTCTAACTCACCAGGAGCTATGCCCAAGCCCAACCCGGCGAGTTTTTGGACCTGGTCCAATCATCTTATCCTGGGTCTAACAAGCGGTCGCCTACCTGATGGAATCGCATTCAAGGCACGCTTCGGATTTCGTGATGATGGGGACATTGTGGAACGGATAATTGGTGAACATCGTAAAATGATCTAGTCGTCAAATTTCTCCTTCATACCTTCAAGTTTGCGTCGTACTTGTATGGCATGTACCGTCGTGTTGTTGGAACCACACTTCGGATATATTGACGTTTTGCTTCTTGACACAGCTGCGAGCCAAAAATGGGCCTTGTCGAGAAGATGATTTTTTGGCCAAAATCTGTATCGCCGGCCAACACTTCCAGTGTCCAATTAGCGAACTCACGGCGCTGTCTATGGTCGTCCGGCTTCAATTCTTGTGCTAGCATAATCTTATACGGATGTAGGCGCAAATCCAACCGCAAAATAAGCCGAATTGACTCTCTGGCTATGCCCAATTCAACTGGCGCCGGAGTCACATTTCTTGGTCTTTTTCGATAGTGGAAGCTACGACGGCTATATTTTTTTCATTTTGTATCAATCTTTGCCCGGTAGGTGGCTCAAGGTTCAGAAGAATGTACTCTCTCTCAAACTTTTCCACGGTGCAACAAATTGCCTGCACAACTGAAGCCATGATGACGACCGACCTCACGACCAATTTCGTTGCGTATTTACAACTGACCCGGAATTTCAATAATATTTTTTAATAATTTCCGGACATTCGACAAGCTTGAACGATGCCTGATGGAATGGCAAATCTTTCTGAGTATTTTGACAGTTGGATGTCATTCGTGACTTTGACAGCTGCTGAAACATAAGAATTGGAGGAACTAAAATTGCTAACTGGTCACCCTTTAGAGCAAAATAAAACAAAAATAAATTACGAGGTAGAATCAAGATCCAAGATTGATTTATGTAGGTACTGGTGCTGGGGTCTACTGTGAGTCTCGGAATACAAATTGGTCCTTCAGACTTGAGGATAGTTGTAATGTTTTTCAAGGGAAAGTTGCTGCCATAAAACAAACTGTAGGACAAACAATCAGTGTCTATGTTGATAGTCAAGGAGCCATTAAAGCGTTACAGTCAACATCGATAAGATCCAAGCTCGTACATCAAAATTCAAAAAGACGATCCAACAAGGTCCGGCCACATGGAAATCTCCAGTAACGAAAAGGCGGATGAACTGCACAGGGTTAGGTCACATCTAAGCTCTTCGCGGGCCCTACCAAATGCCAGCACACCGCTTAGCACCTTGCACAGGGAAATAGACATTTCTAACGACGCAGCTGTGGGCGCCATGGCGTAGTGGCTAAGTGCGTCGACTCCTACGCTCAAGGTCTTAGGTTTAAATCTAAAAAAAAAACACGTAAAAAAAAAGTGTTGACGTCAAGACCAATCTTCACCACACTTTGCTTGAGATTCTGTTTTAAATAGTTCAAGTTCATCACATCCTTGTCCATCACAAGGAACAAGATTTTCTGCCCCAGCTGCGACCATACATCACTAAACAGGAATTATATTTTTCAATTTCATGGCTTCTTTTGGCCAAAATCATTGAAATCATTGCCCAAGGAAGCTTTATGGCAGGAAGTCGCTGATAGCATCGAAACGACTGTAAGGACAAATGGTCGAATCTCCGCATCAGTTTTAATAGCAACCTCGAGAAGTATCGGAAAAAAAATCAGGTCAAGGTACTAGCAAATCAGTTCCTATTAGTATTTTAAACCAATGCTTTTCGTGGAAGCTGGTAAAGTTTCGAATTGTTTAGAATCCATTGCAATACAATTACGGCTCATCAGCTCTCAATTCAAAAAGCAATTTTGCTGACGTCGGGTCACTCAATCCTTCGTCTAAACACGCCGACGTTTTTGTGGTAATTCACCCTCCTTGCTGCTTTCCAATACGTACGCGGCCAAAACAATCGGAAGAGCATTTTTTCCATTTCGATTATTTTATCAATTTATTATTTTATTAAAATTCTCAACAAAACAATTATCACTCAACGCCGAATGAAAAAAAAATTTGACTGACATTGCCTGTCATCGAATTTGCAAATTGTTTGTAAACAAACGTCTGTCAAACGTGTAAACTGACAATTTTCAGTCTAATAACGTTGCCAGGCAACGTATTGTCAGGCAAATCATCTAATAATGAAATTGCTAGATTTTGGAACAGAATATGCAATTTAGCATTGTAAGGTAGTTCGCTATTGTCAGCTCATTTGTAGGTCATTGTCAGAACATTTGTAGACCTGACAATATCTGCAGATCTGGCAATCGTCTGAACATAGGTTTAGCATGATAGTCAGAAATTTGCTTTCAAAAATATATAATGGTACAAGACTCTCTAAGCACATACACAACTCGCAATTTGACCTGTTTCTTTTCAAATCCAAATACTTCTCTGACCATCATAACAAAAAAACTTGCCATTTTAATGACAACTCCAAGTAGAATGCTATTAATTCCCAGCAGAGATTTATTACGATTCTTCCACCCCACAAAATGACATGCGTAGTGTCGTAAACACAATAATTGATGTGCCCTACAGTCGATTTAACTACAAATCAGTCATTGCCAAGAAAACCTCGATCTTGACAATAATTATTGCACTAGTAATTTACGGCCACATTAGCGTCGCATTCTCACTCTCGACCAAGCAATCGTAAAAGAGGCGACCATCACGTTTATTTCATTTTCGAAATTGGATGCCTAACAGCGTCTTTCGGATACCATTCTGATGATTCTGTTAATTTCAAAAGTGAGACCGCTCAACACGAGTGCATAAATTACTCGAGGGAAAAGTGAAAAATCAATCCCAAGCACTTACCTTTCAGCTGTTTGTTTTTGTTTTCTTTTATATTTTATTTTTTTTTTTTTCGAAATTATAGCAAATTTTCTGGCATTTTGTCAAATTCAGAGAAGAAATCCTACCCTGTCCGCTCGCAGTCAAGGGTTAACCCGTTTGTCTCATTTGAAATTCGTATCACATACATAGCTATTTTCAAATCTGTGAGAAGAAAGGAACAACCAAATGCTCGTGTGAATGTGATTGCTTTGAATTTTCTTTTTATTTTTGCTTTTGTCTGATGACATTTTTCTCTCAGAGAGATTCAGTACACTGTGGTTCAGAAAACAAATTGTTTGATCTAAACGAAGTCATAATAGTTAATAGTTCCATCAAAAATGAACATTATTCTGAAGTGTATTTTTAAATTATCTCCGATCCACTGAAATTGATGGGGACGACGTGGACCACCATGGGCCACATAGCTCGGGAAACATCAGCTCGATTACGTGAAAAATTCCCTGGTGATTTCTCGAAATGAAGACTTCATTCAATCGGTCGCCGAGATCGTCCGATTTAAAACTTGTTGACTCTTTTTTCTTTGATAATCACAAAGATTTGATTTTATCTACACGAATTCTCCACCATCGATTTATGCACTAAAGTAACCGCAATATCAAAATACCACTTTTCTTAACAATTTTTCGTTTTTCTATTAATTTAAAATGAACATACGAGTATCTGGTTGGCTGAGCCTATATATGAAACCCAAAAAGATATTTAGTCGGATCACTCTCAAATAATTTCTCCGCTTTAATGTGAACACTAAATGTAAAATTGTGTTTATAACTTTATTCACAAAAAAGTTGCAAATGCCCAAAACAAACAAACCATTGACAGTCGAGCTGAGAACTGCGAAACCGCAAAACTTGCAGCGGTTCATTCCGTTTCGTCCGTCTAAAAATACACATACTACGCAAAATCAATCATAAAATTTTGTTTTTGAATTTTGAGTGAAGGAAATCTGTACTTGGACCTTTACAATTTTTTCTGCTAAGTGAAAAAGATGATATCCGCCAAGTGGCTACCGGCAGTGTTGACACTTATTTGTGCCCGTTTTATTGGATTTTCCATGACTTCCCACAAGATTTCCGGTGATAACTGTTCGCATTCCTGTCGCATTCGCATTCTCCTTAAGGGCTGCGATTGTCTGAGGCTTGTTGGCATAACCCCGCGACTTCAAGTAGCCCCAAAGAAAGAAGTCTGGGATGAATAAATCAAGCGATTTTATTGCTATGAATAAATCAAGCAATAATAATAATGGTGGCGCTACAGTCCGAGGTGGATATGGACCTAGCTTCTCAGCAACCACTCGTGTTGTGCGTGCTATTGTTCTTTCACGAGTGGAGGGGACTTGCAGTTTAATGCCGACTCCAAACGGCGATTTTGAGAAGCTTTTTCTAGACAGTTATACTCTTTAAGCATTGTCAGTGACTCGAAAGAGGTGGAGCCGTGAAAAAATGTTAGGTGTTTTTTCGGGAATCGAACCGACAACATCGAGCGTAGGAGTCGACGCACCTACCCACTATGCCACGGCGCCCACAGGCGATTTTACTGGCCATGCAAAATCGGCAAAACGGGAGACTAAGCGACCAGGAAAGGCTTCCATCACAATATCCATTGTAGCTCGTGCTGTATGTGCGGTTGCAACGTCTTGTTGAAACCACATGTTCACCAAACACCGCTCTTCTTCCGGCAATAAGAAGTCGTTTATGGCCAATTGCGTCGACCGTCGTCAGGTTGATGTTTCTTCGTTCGCAGCGACATCGGTAGCCACACCCGCGATATTCTCGACCGAACAAACAGTCCGATGGCGCCATGCCCTGTATGGTCTCCTATGGTTCCAGTCTGTTCGAGTCGAGTAGCTAAGTGCTGGAATGTTTGCCCAGTTCGCGCGACAAAATTAGAAAATTGACGTCGAAATTCACGTTGCGCCACCGACCTATTTTTGGTCAAAAAAATCGACGCAATTATTCCATGCTCTTGCCGAGTCTTGCTTCATTGCTTATCTGTTTGTATACTGCAGCTGTCTAGTTCACAAATGTCAAATATGATTGATGTACGACGCCATTTACAAAAATTATAACATCTTCCGATAGGATGATTCATTTTGCACCACCTTGTATATTTGCCATCTTATTTTTTTGAAGGAGAACTAAGTAGCTCACGCAAACGGTACAAATATTGCAAACTGTGAAAAAATGTTCAAAAATGAAAATTTCAACATCTTTGTGACTGTTTTGTGCTGGGAACCTTCAAATTTAATAGTTGTTCGGGACCCTCAATCCTAATCATGATCTAATCAAACAGTTCCATTTTGTCCCCATCTAAATCAGCTTTAAAAAATGTACTCGTACTGTTGCCTTTTAAAGGGTGATTCTTTAAGCGTTTAGATTTTTTTTTGTGTCAAAAGAAAAACAAACAGAAAAATTTCAAAACTGTATAAAATATCAATTTGAGTTGAAAAATCAATGCTTGCCATTTAAGATTCTTCTTCTTCTTCTGATGGCGTTACAGTTCGGGGTGAACCTGGGCCTCAACCGACAAGTTTCTCCAACTGGTAATCTTTAGCCAGCTCACACCAATTGCGCACGTCAAGTTGATTGAGGTCCGTCTCCACTTGTATGCGCCATCGGGTTCGTGTTCGTCCTCTATTCCGTTGCCCCACAGGCACGCCTCGAAAACTCTTCGAGCTGAATCAAATTGAAAAATATTTCCTGTAAATGTTGACCACAATTATGTTTCAAGTGCTCCATAGGGAGAGTCCAATTTTAAATCACGTTTTTGAGCATATTGCCTAGTATCGCACTAATAACAAGTGTAATCTTGTCTTCCAAGGCTGTAATTGACGCTAGCTTATCGGCATAGGCGAGTGATTTGACGTATTCCAATGAAAATAGTCTAAAGGCGCAGGATCTAGTCGGTCAAAGCACCGGTCAAAAACGAGAGATAAATTGCTCACCGAACTCATTTTTCAAATGATCCATCGTAGCGATGTCCTGTTGGAACCACATGTCGACCGGGTTCGTCTCGTGCATTTTGGGCAAAAAAGTTCGAAATCATTTAACTAACGTGCGCCATTGATTGTAACCTTGTCCTCACGGTCATCTTTGAAAAAAATACGGGCCAATGTTACCGTCGGACTATAAACTGCAAGTGAAATGACTTGCATTGCCTGAGGTTGTTCATCGAACCAAATACGGCAGATTCGTTTATTAACATATCCAATCAACCAGAAATATGTTTCGTTGCTAAAGACAATTTTTCGATAAAAAAGCGTGTTCCTCCAGCTTTTCTGAAGCTCACTCACCAAAAAATCGACGTCGTGGGAGATCATTCGTCCTAATTTCTTGCACCAGCAGTATTTTGTAAGATTTTAGACCGATATCCTTACCTAAAATCTTTCACCTAACTTAAAATTAAAAATTATTAGCTGAGAACCCAAGAGTAACAAGACCTTAGGCTTGACGCAGTAGAGTAACACAATCCCAATCATTGCGAACTGCGACGAATGGACAAATTGCGGTCTTTATTAACACATTAACACGGATATGGCGGCAAAATTTGTTCTCTGTATGCACTCTACGCATACAGGTAAGTTTCTTGAAGTCTAATAGCGTGAAATTGGTGCCAAATTTGGTCACAATGGCTTGAAGTGTTTGGTCAGTAGGT
Source organism: Myathropa florea (assembly GCA_930367185.1). NCBI lineage: Eukaryota > Metazoa > Arthropoda > Insecta > Diptera > Syrphidae > Myathropa > Myathropa florea. The sequence goes on along the minus strand of OV884004.1, from coordinate 35,756,042 downwards.
CGATTATGACGATCGTAAAATGCTGCACGAAAAGCATTTTCCACAAAGCACGTTAGTTAATAAAATGCAATAATGTGTAATCGTTGTTTGGATGTAAGTTTTTTCATGATGAAATGGCAATAATAACTGAGCATGTTTGACTTTAATATGTGTCACGGATCACGCATTTAAAAATAGAACACTGGATCACCAAACAGTAAAAAATCATCCATTATATAGACTACCGACTATATATTTGACTAACGGCTAACTCATAAAAGGTTATTTATCGTGATTTAAAAGTACAATGAAAGATGGTATAGCAAAGTTTGGTGTTGTTTTTCTTAGCAGTATCTCAAAAACAACTCGACCTACATTTTCCCATCCAAAACTTCCGCAGAGAGAGTGACCAACATATACATATTATCAAAATCAAAAATGTGTAAATTGCATTGACTATATTTCTGTTGCGTTATTTTCTTTATTTCGATAAGTTTTTCTGCGCACCATTAATCACGGTAAATGGTGATTTCTTGCGATGATTTGTTGACTCATTGATTGATTCGTCAAAGTCATTAAAGTATAAGACTGTCATCAACCTACGTCATCCTCAAATCTCATGTCTTAACGACCACCTATAAAAGTTAATAGTTCTGAAAATAAATTTCTCATTCCTTTCTTCGATTCAAGGAAATATTAACGTTGTAACAATGAAATGCCACTGAACCTCATTCCTTGTGGAAGAACAAGGTTTTGTCCTCTTTTTTGGTTTTCTCAGTTAACTAAATTTTTCGACATCACAAAACTACAACAAAACTTTTTTTTTTCAACACTAATTTAGAAATTTTCTGCATCTTTCTGGTGCGGACACGACCTAAAATATATTTGTACCTAAACTCATTCGCTTCTGAGCACAACGCCATTTTTTGTGATTTTTTTAACAGTCGTCTGAACACACCCACTCATTTGACAGCTCATTTCATATCTATTTTTTCTGTTTAAAAGTAAATACGACGTTTGTTTACCGTATTCGTGTGTTTTTTTTAATGTAAAAAGAAGTGTCTTAAATTTTTATTTGTGACTGTTGAAGGTGTCCTCTTTTTCGTGCTCATGGATCTGGTCACCCCAGCTGTGTGGCATAGCGCGCCATCCTGCATGGACCAGAAGTCGTCCAAATCCATGAATTCTATTTCAGTAAAAAAAAAAGCTGCTTAACATGGCTCTGTAACGCCCACCGGTGACCAAAACATTGTTCCTAGCCTCATTTTCGAAGAGAAATGGTCCATTGATGCCACCACTCAACAATCCGCACCAAACTGTGATTCTCTGTGGATGCATTGGCTTCTCGACAATAACGTGCGGGTTTTCCGAGTCCCAGATGCGGCAATTTTGTTTGTTAACGTAGCCGCCGAGATGAATAATGAAATGCGCCTCGTCAGAAAAGATGATTTGTCGCCCAAAATCGTTGTCCAATTCAAGCTGCTCTAAGGCCCAAACTGCGAAGCGATAACGAAACGGATGGTCGCGCGATAGGTGCCTCATTTCGGACAAAACTTGTTTGGGCAACACTGCACTCACTTTGGAAATAAGTTTTCAATATTTCCCAAAGTCGTTCAAGCGTAAAGCGACTCATTTCGTTCCGCGGAGGTATGATACTGATTTTCTGTCAAGATTTCGAACGGGAAACAACTGTCAGTGTCAAAAAAACCTATAATTTAAGAAAAACACTAGATGGCCCACCCTTTATAAAGAAGAGTGGTAAAGGGATATCGACATATACTTGTAATTTTAAAATTACTTCAAAAACTATGTAGGGCCTCAAATACTATCTTATGCGTTATTTCCTTTTTATGTTACAAAAACGCTACTTCAGTCTTAATTCTAAAAATTTAATTTCTAAGAAGAAAGCATTTAAATATCTTAACTATTTTATTCCTTAGAAAATATATTTACCGCTATTCAAATAAATGCTAACATTTTTTTTTTTTTTTTAAATTAAGAACATCACTCCCTTTCCGTGTCAATATTTTCAATCACCACTGTTCACAAAATCTGCAAGAATTTCCCATTCGCTCTCAATAAGAATTATTCATGTTTCTCTAGCATTAGTCTGCTCTATCGGCACGCTCTCTGATTCGCCTGTATCTCTACATAATAGAGTCTACAACTAAAATATTCGTCCCGTCGTCCGCCGACATCGCTGTGTATTTTCTTGTTCTTTTCACTTTAAAGAAAATTTATTTCATTTCTTCGCTCAGTTTGTGATAAAATTTCGGGCGGTTTACAGTCTCACGACTCATTTAGAAAATCCGGATCGATGCGTAAATACGTCTAAAGAGATCAACCAACAATTTGCAAACAAATTCGAATGGAAAAATACGTGTTTACACCGTTGTGCCGCGCGACCACCAAGTACAAGGCTTTGCCTGCCACCGAGCCGGAAAAATAAATGAAGACTCGCCTGCCACCCAAACAAAATGTGTATTAATTGATTACGCTTACAAACTACACAACAGGGTGACACACCCCCGCATCAGATTGTGTTGCAGTGGCCCCAAACAAACACGGAGTGTTTACGCGAAATCCTTTCGTAAATCCCCCGAATTAACCAATAAATCGAATTCGAAAAGTGCTTCCGAGGGTGGGTGGGGACTCATTTTGAGTGCTCTGCGTCCAGTGTTAACTAGTAGACACGAAAACGGAGAAGTATTCGAAAGGAAGACTATTGAACATCACCGCTCTATGTTCTGCTCTGTGTGACCGCTAGATTTAAAACAGAAAGACTATTTAAAATTTCCCCCCTTCGAGTGTGGGTGGATGGACGGACAGGGTTTGTTTGTGTGTGTGCGCGAAGATAATTTATCTGCCAAATTACAGTGGGGATGTGAGATCCGTTATGAGGCGTCATTCTATCTAGCGAGACCTACATCTCTAGCAAGGGGATTATAAAATTAGCGTTCGCACGTTTTATATGGTGTGTGTGCCGCCTCCGTGACGATGATAGATTGATTCTGGGAAGGCGTGGTGGTTGTTGGGACAATTGATTCGAACCGTTAAACGATTCGTTTTCGTGGGTGAAATGTCGTCAAGAGCTAAGGGGGAAAGTGGACAGTGATATGTGCGTCTGTTTGTGGATACCGAGCCGACACTATTGGCTGCTTCTTTGAACAAATTAATTGTTGAAATAGTTTTTAAATTGAATGTCCCTTGTAAAAATACGCGTTCGGAAGAAAAACAAAACACTCTATTTGTTTATTTCGCAAATTATTGTGACGCTCATAAATTTGAGTAACAGAGTGACCAGAAAAGAACGATAGGAAAAAAAAATTAAATAAAACAATAATGGTGTGGGATGGAAAATTGATTCTAGCTTTATTTTGAAGCTACATTCATGCCATTATGTGTGGAATAGCTCATCATTCAAATGGCCGAGGCGGCTTCGCTGGGAGTGCTTCAAGCGGTCGGACAAATTTTTGGTGATTCGGTCCAATGTGTGCGGCGTTATATCGACAACAGCGTCTCGAATTTTGGCCGCGAACTCGTCCAAAGTGGTTGGCTTGTTGACGTAGACTAAGGACTAAGCCGCAAATAAAATAATCGAGGGCTGTCAAGTCGCATGATCGCGGTGGTCAATTGATGAAGGCCCACCGTGAGATGACCCAGTTGCCAAAATTTCTCCCACACAAGTCCGAGCCTTGCGTCGCTTGTAAGGCACCCAGCGTCGTCTTGTTGAAACCACAGCTCGATGTTGTCAAGCTCTCTCTGCAGAGTTGGATAAGATCACTCTTTACCTGAGACCATTGGCGGTAACGGTGTCTCCCTTCTCAATTCGAAAAAATAAGGTCCAAAAAATGCCGTCGTGTCATAAACCGCACCAAATAGCCTTTGTGAATGCATTGATGCTTGGTCGATTTATGGATTATGTTTGCTTCAATAAGGTCCAATTTTGCTTGTTGAAATAACCGCTAAGCCAAGAAATGAGCTTTTTTTTCTTTTTTCGGAGGATTTTGAAACACTACTGGAGCACTCTGACTCAAAACTGGTCCACTGTACTGCCAGGTAGCAACCTACTCCAGTGCCGTTAATTTGATCCTAACGGCAAATGGTGACTGGACCAGATTCGATTTCACTGGAACTCGAACTTGGGGCAGGCACTTAACCAAATGCGCCATCCAGTCGTACAAGAAATGAGCTTCGTTCGAAAAGATGTTTTTGGCCAAAATCTGGACCTCCGGCCAGCACTGTTTCCAGTATCCATTTGACGAACTCACGGCGTTGTCTATAGTCGCCCGGTTTTAATTCTTGCGTCACCACAATCTTATCCGGATGTAGGCTTAAATTTAACCGCAGAATAAGACGGGAGATGCCCAATTCAGTTGATCGACGCCACATATTTGGGTTTTTTTCGATTATAGTCACTGGACCGCTACGGCGAATATGTTTTTTTTTTAAATTCGCGCCAATCTCTATTTTGGTGGTGACTTAAGGTCCCAAAGAATGTACTCACGTTCAAACCTTTCCACGGTGCGACGAACTGCCTGCACACTGAAGCCATGATGACGACTGACCTAGCGGGGAAATTCGGTTGCGTATTTACAACTGAGCCGGAATCTCAATAAGTGGCTGTTTACAAACGACTGGGAAATCCGCTTGGGCAGGCAAGATTTTCTGTGTGTGGAACACGCGAATCGGATCAATTGCATCATGTTTTCACTCAGTAATGTTCTACAGTGAATTGAGTAATGTCCCCTTTTAAATTCCAATTTCTCACGAATGACGGGTAAAAAAAATGTTTTGAGGTGCTGCAGCAATGTTTGCATGCAGTAAAAAAAAAACATTAAAATTACATTTAAATCGTCCCTGTGAACAATTTTCCTAAAATGCCTCGCAGCAAGCGTGAGGTGTTACTCGATCAGCGATCACCAGAAAATGATGAAAACATGTCGGAAACGGAACGAAAAGGTAGAAGAACGCCGATTTTCGGCGCATCCAAACCGTCTCCCTAACGCTTGCGAAAATCGTATATTGTATCTCTCTCAATCCGGCCTACTTCCGCTCATGTAATCAGCCACTAATATTTTTTAATAATTTCTGCACAATTAGCAAGTGTGAAACGAAATGAAAATGAAATGACAAACCTTATTGAATATTTTGACAGCTGGATGTCATTATTAACTGCTGAAACATAACATTATCTGGTCACTATTTAGAAAAAACATTATTTGAACAATTTTGATCTACTTTAATCTAATTTTGATCTAAAATCTCAGGCACCCTTACTTATCAAAAAGTCGCATCTATTAGAGAAATAGGTAACTAATTGAATGGCGTAATGACAAAAAACCAAGCCCTAGATACAATTCACAAGCTTGTATACACAAAAAACCAACCTTAATTAATTAATTAATTCAAACGAATTGTTGTGCTTGAATAACACCCTTCCCATGCCAGACAGTGAATGATATCATGCCCTAGATTGAATTAATTCGCATTCGAAATGTCTAGTGATTGAAAACCTCTAACAAATAATGCATTTCTTCTTTGATTCACTATCACAACATGTATGATCTTGTGGGGTTTAAATCCCACGATACCGATCACGAACGAGTGATCGATTGATCTCGCTGTTTGAAGATTGCATTCCAATCAAATTATTTTTATCACTTTTGACTCTGAACTCGTTGTATTGTTTAAATTTAGAATGCAAACATTTTCAAAGAATTTAAGCGTCGTGTCGAGTTGGCTGCGAAATCTATTTACTAGAGATTTTATAAATCAGTTTGATTTTGATGATATTTCTTCGCACAAGAAGATATTCTCTTTCATGCAAACATTTCAAGTTGTCCCTTTTTTTAACTACTGTAGAAATGCAAATTCTTGCATCATTAAAAAAATAAACGCATTTTTTTAAAGCAAATGTAAATAATAAGACCACTGAAGCAATAATTTTACACAATACAGTGTGACCAGTGTAACCGCTTCGTTCAGTTTTGGTAAGTTCGTTCACTTTTGCCTACTTACGCTGGAGCGGAATGAATCGCTCTCTACGTTGCAAATGTCAGTTGGTAGCAGGATTCTCCTTAAGTTTCTATAAGGAATTATTAACACTCTAAAATTTGACAATGCCCCTGGTGACTTTTGTTGCTTTTGATGCTTTTTTTTTCTTCGGAGGGTTTTTGAATCATTACTGGAGCACTCAGACTCAAAACTGGTCCATTGTACTGCCAGGTAGCACCCTACTCCAGTGCCCATAATTTGATCCCAACTGCAAATGGTGACTGACATTTAGTACAATGGCAGTACAATGGACCAGTTTTGAGTCTGAGTACTCCAGTAATGTTTCAAAAACCATCCGAGGAAAAAAAACACGATTTCACTGGGATTCGAACCTGGAACACCTCTAACTTGGGGCAGGCACTTAACCAACTGCGCCATCCAGTCGTTTTTTGCTTTTGATGTTACATTACAGTTTCTAGTTTTGATGCAATCCACATGTAATAGATCAGCGAGATCAAATTTGGGACTTAACGTTTACAATTTGAGGTAGACTGCGAAGAGAGAAATAGAAGAGAAATTAATTCAATAGCAATAATAAAATATGAATTTTCTTTGATTTCCTACGCCTTTTCATATCCCCGGCAAAAAGAATTTGTTTCCCGAAATCAATTTCCACTTCTCACAATGGCAGTAAACAAATGGAATGATATGTCGAAACTAACTGCACGACTGTTTCGTTGTGCGATTCTGCACGCATCAATGCGTACGGTATTTTTGCACATCTGTTCTGTACTCGTCCACAAAGAACAAATTAATGTATTCATGCAGACTTCTACTAGAGAGCATCTCAAAACTTCCAGTTTTAAACACGGTGCTACCTTCATGTTTCTGGATTCCCAGTATATTTTCTGTTGGCAGCACACCGCATACTTCAAGTTTTGTGTGAATTTTGAGCAATCTTTATAATCATTTTTTTAACAGAACCACCCGTGCCGGTCACCTATTCATGATACCTCTTACAATTAACACTCTCACACCTATTTCTATTCACTTAACCTGATGCTATGAAAAATATTTAGGTTGTATGAGTTACAATGCGTCTCTACATGAACAATAATAGCTCCTACGAAATAAGTAAAATCATTCGTGGCTGGAGGAATATGTAGTTATTCATAACAAATTGTAATACTTAAATCTTTATCGTTTGCTAAGCAATTTTGTTTTCTTCGATTGTGTCGTTGTAAAGCCAGAAATTTTGACTGTCACATAGTAACTGTAATATCAAAGTTAAACTTTTATTACTGTGTTTGTGTGGCAAACTAAAAGCGTATACAAGTAATTAAAATTTACCGTTAAAATTTGTGTGCGGTTATGGAATTTACACGCATTGTAATATTTTCATGGTCAATATAATGGACCAAATGTTTTTACTGAGCCAAAGTGTCAAATTATTCAACATGTGCTCCTTTGAGTGGTTTCTTTAACTAAGAATACCGGTACTAGAGTTCAAATATTCTTCCAAACCTCTCTGTTCCATTCCCATAAGCTCATCCACACTTAGGTGAATTTGAAGGGGCATATTTCAGTTTATTCAACAATACTTTATACGTACAGGTGTCCCTCGTATAACGCGATGGTTACGTTCCAGGAAAATTCCGCGTTATGGGATTCGCATTATAGAAGACTTAGCTTTCATATAAATTTGAGGATTATGTTTCAATATAAGCTTTTTCCAAAAGAAAACGCTTTATAGAAGTACCGCGTTATACGAGGGAGACCTGTATATGATTTTGTTAATCTGGGTACTGACGGTAGTTCTACTGTTTACTTAGGAGCGACAATAGACCCAGTCCTTGACTACCTCGAAAGTATATCTGCCTCTGGTGACGTTGTGGCTAAGTCGTCGATGGTGTGTGCCCTTACGTGAAGGCAGCATATACTTCGTTTGGCCTCATTCACCGATAAACCCAATTTGGCTGCATCCAATTCAATATCACCAAACCGCTATAGTGACTAAATTAACTGTGACCTTCTTAGATCCTGACTGGAACCATTGTGCTGGTACCAAGAACTTCAGGAAATTTATGCAATCCCGATTATATAGGTCGCTGAAATCAAAACCTCAGCAGGTTTTCTTCGATAACAGGACCTTTGCCTTTGATCAAAAAGTACCCGGATTTATTAAATTAAACGAAAGAGATCGGATATTATTCGAAATATGTATATTCCAATGCTCTCACCAATCTTCAAAACACTTTTCACAAGCCGGTTTGGGAACCGCCTTCAACTTCTTCGGTGAATTCTCCTTTCTCGCTTGGCTTATCTCAAAACGCTAGCCGCGAAATGGTAACTTGAGTCATAAGAATAGGAAAAAGTCAGGAAAATACGGAGTTTGCGGAACGGTACGGCCGTTATTTTTGGTCAAATAATCACGTACAAAATGGTGGGCGCCGTGGCTGTGTGGGTTGGTGCGTTGACCCATGCGCACTAGATTTTCAAGTCTAAGTTCAAATTCTAGTTCAGACAAACAATTTTTCAAAAAAAAATTGTTCACGGCTCCACCTCTTTCGAGTTACTGACAATGCTCAAAGAGTATAGCTGTCTAGGAAAAGGTTCTCATAATCGCCGTTCAGAGTCGGCATTAAACTGTAGGTTCCATCCACTCGTGAGAAAACAATAGCACAACACGAGTGGTTGCTGAGAAACTAGGCCCAGGTCCACCTCGGACTGTAGCGCCGCCATTGTTGTTGTTGCTGGTAATCACGTACAAAATGAAACGTGTGAGTCGGTGGGTTGTCGGAGTGATGTAATCACGAATTATTTATCCTCTTTAATACGCTCAGGATATATATAGAGTATATCCTTATGTACTGTTTGGCCTGACTGAAGAAATTCGGACTGGGCCACACCACAACAGTCAAAGAAAACGGTCAACAAAGCCTTGATTTTGGATTGACTCTCTCGTTGTTTTGTGGGTTTTGATTCGTATTAGATTGATTAGTTTCGGTGTCATATACATAGACCTAAATACAGCCTTGGCCAAATGTATTAAGCACCCTTTAAGATTCGTTATATATTCAAAAAGCAAGAAAAATAATGAAATGAGGGGAACAAATAAAAATCGTTCACAACCTCAGATAGAGTCGCCGAAAACCATAAAATTCGAACTAATTACTTCCGATAAGTGATTTGGTAGCAAAAACAAAAATTTAAGGGTGCCTAATACATTTGGCCAAAGCTGTATGTCTCGTCACGAGTAATAATGCCGTCGATAATATTGTGGCCCGAAGGAAGCATTTCCTTAGTGACATTAATGTGATTCTGTTTTTACAACAAATTCATCACTCCCGGCACAATCCGCACTTCAACTCGTCATATGCCCAAAACATCTTGCATAACATTCCGAACGAAATACCAAGAGTGGCTGCTACCTCCATGAAGCTCACAGGACAATCTTCCTTTACTTTTGCTGCAGTTTTCGTCAATGATACTGGTGGATGGCCATAAAAAAAACTCATTGTTCTACTCGTACGCTTTTGTTTTCGACATTGTTGACCGACAGGGAGGTTACCGTTGACATTTTCAACGCTTCCGCGTATAGTACTTTGTTAAAAGCACTACATTTCAGGCAAAAAATTGCGATATTCGCAAACACAACAAACCCTGACTTGTTTACATGTTTATCACGCATAAACTTTCGACAGATGGCTGATGATGAGTGATGTACCAACCTAAAAAGACAATATCTCAACCGCAAAGTTTTGATTGAATGGGGAGTTCCGGGTATTTTTTGATCAGAGGGTAGTTTGCAATTGTCTTAGTAATGTCACGTTGAGAAAAATATGCAATAAGTGATGTAGTTAATCTCCTCCGAATTCTACACTGTTGCATCCCATCAACAAAATACACGTCAAAATTCACTATGGAATCCAACATTTTTAAATGAATTCCTATTTATGAAGATAGAGGGTGGAATAATAATCTTTAATGTGCTTTACATATCAATGCAGCAAATGGATGTGGAAGCCAATGCTACAAACCACTTTGAACTGGTTTCGTAAACGGCTTAACCCAATTAAGTACCAAAATGTTAGAACATAATTTTTAATGAAAATATTCTTAGATTTCGTCGACATCACCCCAGATGTTAGCGTCTCAACCATAGATTAAATGTACTTGCGCCTTTTCTAAATTAAATTAAAATCTTTCGATCCAAGCGGATTCATTTGAATGCAACTTGTGCAGCATTCAGACAGTAATTTACCTTGAAGGCCCTTCCTCATTCGAATTAAAGCGCCATTCTACTGCACATTTAATTTTGCGGTAAATTTCTTAAACTAATTTCAACAGTTTTTGCGTCACTGTAGATTATTTTCGAAATTCTTAGAGTTCTTTGCCAAGTCCAAGACAAATCTTCCATGACAAGCTACGTAAGTCCTCGCAACTTTGTATCAAAATAATCCACTATGACGACGAAGCTTGTAACCACGTTCGCGATGAAAATCAATTTTTCAACTTTCCCATCTCCTTTGGCAGGAGGAGATTTCAGTACTTGCCAGAATCAGCATAGTTCCCACACGATACATTTCCTAAACAACCTCGAACAGCAGGTTTTGCAAAAATACACCACCCAACAGAATAAATAAAATATTTCTCTCCAATTGCACCGGCCTCTGGGGCATCTGTACAAACTCACCGCGCTGAATCTTGGGCGTGCTGTACATTAATCAAATTCTTTTGTCATGTTCCTTGGCAGATAAATTAGTACACGGAATACATTACAAATTTCTACACGGTTCTTTTAAAAATATTACGGTTTCGCAAAGTAGGGCATAGAGTGAACCAGTGCTCTATTTTTAGATCGCGTATTGTTTATATTCCTTCAGTGGACTAATTTAGCAATGTCAATGTCGAAAACGATGTACAAAACAGCTGAGTGAAATTTCGAAACTAAACATAAGTGGAAGTGCTGAATATCACTTGAGAACAGAAAAACTCAACGAACAGACAAGTGTGTCCAAAAGACCCTTTCGATAAGTTTATTGAACGGTTTGTGTCGTTTTGGTAATGTGTCGGAAAATAATTGAAATTTTTGATCGCGATAGAGTGGCCGAAACCACCAAAGAAAACCGAGATAATCAGGCTTTCGTTGGATCATTTGGCAGAAGCCCGGAACAACTTAGTACCACATGTTACAATTGCATTTCTATTCAAATCATGCTGGCCGATTGGTGCTCGGTGGACGCACCAACCGAGCACCAATCCCACCGGAATGCTGGTGGGACGTTGACAGATATCCGATTGAGAGTATTAAGGAATTCGAACAAGTATCCGAAGGATGGAAACGATTTTTAGCTCGATTGTTGAAAAAAGGTTTGATTTGTGTGTTGTTTTGTTTTATCTAAGGATTTGTTAAAGTATAAGTGTTAACGGTGAAGAGATATGAACCTTAAAATACAATCACTAACAAAAACGAGAGCTATTTTTAAACTCGGTTTTTACGCCGTTTTCAAGCAAAGTTTTCCTATTATTAATTCATTTCTACAACATTCTTCGAGTCGGCTAAATAATAAAATCCCGTAAATTTCTGTTAAGGATGTTTGTTTTTTCTCTCATTCTATTATATCTTATTTGATCTAAACTATTAATAAAGCTATTAAGTCGCGTCAAGTTCAGAAATATACCCAACCGTAAGTTTAAATTGCAGTCAAAACATTTTTCTTTAAATATCGTAGTTCTTTGACATGTAAACATATTTCTGTTACAGTTACGAACAAAACAATAGGACCACCGAATATCTTTTTAAATTTCAATTCGAAAATAAGGTTTTTAACAATCTTTAGTATAATCTCACTACGTCTTTCCTTTTTGCATGAGTCTTAGAATCAAGGTCGCGAAGCAGTGCCCGCCAAGGCCTATTTTTCCAGTCTTCTTGAATGATTCTATGCAACTTAGTACACAGATATTGTTTATTTTTATATTTACAGGAAGTAAACTTCGAAAATAAAATTAAAAAACTCGCAACATTGAAAACCATGTATACCAGTCGTATTGTTCTGCCCGCCCCTTTAAGCAGTTCGATCACCTTTATTGACAAATTTTCTTCGCATTTTCGTGTTTACATGAAGAGAGAGGAAAGCATGCTGAGAAGGAAGTTTCAACATATTGAAACATTTGTTTTCCATTTTGACACTTATACAAATTGAAAGTTTTTTTGTACAAGGTGGCGCAAAATTAATCATCCAATTTTGTTTTTTAATTACTTTTTTACTAATTAAAAAAAAGGATTTTGAGTGAAGAAAATCTGGATTTGGACCTTTACAATTTGCTAAGAAGATAATATCCGCCAAGTGGCTGCCGCCAGAGTTGATACACATTTGTGCCCGTTTTATCGCATTTTCAATTACTTCCATAAGATTTTCGGTGGTAACTGTTCGCATTCCTGTCGAATATTTTCCTTAAGTGCTGCGAGGCTTGTTGGCATTAACACGCGACTTCAAGTAGCCCCAAAGACAGAAGTCTGAGATGGTTAAATCGTGCGATCTTGTTGGCCATGTTAAATCGCCAAAACGGGAGATTACGCAACCAGGCAACGCTTCCTTCACAACATCCATTGTGGCACGTGCTGTGTGTGCGGTTGCACCGTCTTGATCGTCTTGTTGAAACAACATGTTCACCAAGCACCGCTAATTTGATTCCGGAAGTAAGAAGTCGCTGGGTCCTTCTGGTGATGTCCAATTGCGTGGCCCGTCGTCTGGTTGATGTTTCTTCGTTCTCAGCGACATCGGCAATCACAGCCGCGATATTCTCGGCCGAACGACCAGACCGGTGGCGGCTTCGCCCTACATGGTCTCCTGTGGTTCCAGTCTGTTCGAGTCGAGTAGCTAAGCGCCAGAATGTTTGCCCAGTTCGCGCGACAGGATTAGGAAATCGACGTCGAAATTCACGCTGCGCTAACACCTCCGTCCGATTATTGGTAAAAAAATCGACACAATTATTCCACGTTCTTGCTTGTTTGTCTGTCTGTATATTGCAGCTACCTAGCTCACAAATGTCAAATTTGATTGACGTACGATGCCATTTGCAAAAATTGCAATATCTTCCGATAGGATGATTAATTTTGCGCCACCTTGTATTTATGTTTTGATATGCAATTCAAAAAATTGTGACACGAAAACAGCTCATAAATATGGGTTGTCACCTGAAGGTATGCCTACCTAAGGGAAAAGCAGTAGCATCCGCTCGATATTGTGTTTCAGGCATAGCTATATAGGAAAAGTTGTTCAATCCCGCCGTTCGGAGTCTGCAGTAAGCTCTAGGTCCCTTCCACTAGTGAGATAAGCACACAAAACACGAATGATTGCTATAGAAGCAATGCCGGACTGTAGCGGACTTAGGGTAATTTTGTTCACTATTGCTCAACTTGCTGAAAACTTGAGAGTTGATCAATTTCGGAGTGGGTCTCAACTCGAGATTTAAGCGCAGGGTTGAAAATTGATTTTGTTCACTATTATAACTGCTGAAGTTCTCCAGCTTTCAGTTTTAAAATTTCCCTTGGAATATTTTTGATAATTGACACATGAAATGTCATTTTCAACTTTCAATTTACGGTGTGTGTTGTTGTTCGTGTGGCTAATTTACAAACAGAATCTAATTCACTGTAGCCAATTACACCAACAATTCCAACAGCATCAACAAAAGAAAATAATCAATAGAAACAATTAAAAAACATTTTGAATTTCAGTATTTATTTTTTAAATAAAGATTTTGGTATCTATAAACTATTTTACTTTGTCATTTTAATTTATGCATGGGTGAACTGAATTCCGGTAGATATGCACATATATGCGCATTTATATGTTATGCTTGTACGCACTAATTGAGAGCGAACGTTGTCAGTTGCTACCGATGATGTCCCTAAAAGCGTTTCAGAAGGAATATTTGCGGCGGCTACCATATTAGAGAATCGTTTTTTAAGCCTCACATATTGAAGTTTCACTGATTATGAGTAGATCCCTTAAAGACAACAATGAACATCTATTGAATATATTTATTTTTCAAAGAGCATTTACCTGCCAATGCCAATACCTACGATATCGTTTATTTTCAAATTTGCTGCAGAGAGGGAAAATCTGCATCATTTCCACCTGGAGATTATATGCTAACATGTGTGCAAAACGAACAGACAACTACGATAATAAAAGAAAAGAGATAGAACGAAACCACTGATTTTCTCCCTTAACTTCTACTATTTCCGTAAGTTGTGAAATTCGGGAGTTGATAAACTCTCGAGTTGAAATCATAAAATTTGGTCCAATGAAAGCAAATCCAGTAGTTGAAGAGAAAAATCTTAAAGTTGTGTTCAACTTTTAGTGAATAAAATCACCCTTAATCTCGTAAAACTACTCATATTATTTCAAGGATTATTTTTTTACTGATTCTTGCTAAGGCAACAGGTTCACAATAAACATTAAAGATACACTTTTGTCTTTACATGCATCATCGCATCATTTACATGCAACTAACATTTCGAAACAACAAACTCATTTCTTTAAATTTTTAATACAATTTTCGGTCTATTTTAGGATCTTTCAGTATTTTAAAATATTAAGCTCTAGGAGCTTCAGTCATAAATGCCACCCCAGGAGATTGTCTCATTTTTTTTATCACATCAACTGATACTATTGCCGCATGTGCCGTGGATATTAATTGCTAAATAGCTACACGGTCATAAAAACCGCACCATATCAAAACAATTAAAAAATTGCATATAACTACGATCATTCTTTTTATAATGAAATTACATTTTTGTTGAATAATTCGCAGTAGTTTTTTCTACCTAATTTCTATCTGTTTATTGAATGTTTGGAAAATGATATGAAGTTATGATAGGAAAGCCGATTTAATTATGTGATCCAGTTTTTATGACCGCAAGTGTATAACCTAAATGAATAGATGTAATTGCATTTCCAAATAAAGTGTATTCGGAATCAATAATAAGCACAACAAGTTAGAAGAGAATATAACGGGCAAATCGTAATATTTCCATCCAAGCATCCAAACAAATAACGAATCTATACACAAATTATTTAATTACGCACCCCGACAACAAACGAAATAAGACGTGTAGTTAATACTGCCTATATAAAACATAACCTAACCTTCTTGACATTAACAGTTACGACTTAGGAGTACATATTATGTTCTCTTTTGCTCTGTCTGAAACAATCAAAGAACCCAAAGACAGTTTCCGAAATGACAGATTTCAAAAAAAATACTTTTTTGTCTTTTTTTTTCTTAAATTCATGAGCTTATCTCCTATATGTTTTTATCCAAAACCAAGGACTTTCTTATAAATACACTTTGTCGATGTTTTTCAGTTTCCGCGGATAAATCTCCTTCCTCCGAGTTGTCCAGTGAAGGTGTTACTGTCAATGTTTTTCTGTATTTCCCTCATTCTGAAATTTTTTTTAAAAACTTCTCACAATAAATTAGCAAATTTAATAATTTTCTTTTTTTTATTTTGTTTCTATTTTCAGAAGAGGACGAATCACAAATCTTTGTCAAATTTTTCCGTTTCCACAAGTGCTATGATTTGATACCGACATCAGCTAAATTGGTTGTCTTCGATACTCAATTGCTGGTGAAGAAAGCGTTCTATGCCCTTGTTTATAATGGTGTCAGAGCAGCACCGCTGTGGGACTCACAAAAACAACAATTTGTCGGAATGTTAACCATAACAGATTTTATCAAAATCTTAAAAATGTATTATACATCGCCGAATTCTTCGATGGATCAATTGGAGGAGCACAAGTTAGATACATGGAGAAGTAAGTGATACGCATTTCAACCCTCACACAAATTCATTTGATCATTCTTTTGCCTTGCAGGTGTTCTCCACAACCAAGTAATGCCTTTAGTTAGTATCGGACCTGATGCATCGCTATATGATGCTATAAAAATTTTAATACACAACAGAATTCATCGACTACCAGTTATTGATCCAATGACAGGAAATGTTTTGTATATATTGACACATAAGAGAATTCTTAGGTTCCTGTTTTTATATGTAAGTCACATCAACTCAATACGCTTTTCTCCTGCAGCAGCTAACTGGTTTCTTTTCTTCTGGCAGATAAATGAACTACCAAAGCCATCATATATGCAGAAGAAATTAAGAGATTTGAAGATTGGCACATATGATAATATTGAGACTGCTGATGAAAGTACTAGTATAATTACGGCCTTAAAGAAGTTTGTCGAGAGGAGAGTGTCAGCGTTGCCATTAGTGGATGCCGAAGGACGTTTGGTGGACATCTATGCAAAGTTTGATGTGATTGTAAGTATTATTAAGTTTTTTCTTTTAATTGAATAGTTTGTTATATTAGAAGTTCCGATATCTGCGAATTTTGAACGTTTCTACATACAGTCAGCGTCATAAGTGAATTTGCAGTCATTAAGTGAAAGTTGATCCTCAAAGTTAAAATTGATGATCTACGCCAGGCATTGATACCTCACATTAAAGCTCTAAAATCATACTTATAAAATACGATATATTTTATATTATATAACGGTAAACATAAAGTAGTTAATTGCATTCTATGAAAAAAAAGGTCTAAAAAGAAATCAGAACACATCTAAATGCATCATTGATTGAGAGATAACGGCCCTTTTTCGGTAAAGTCACCGCATAATAAAACCTGATTACATGTTCTACCTTTAAAGAAAATACGATTAGTCTTACAATCAGTGATTTTCTTATAAAAATGCGAACGGAAACCTCGATTTAAACGCGTAAAATTATATTCAATTTGCGCAAAAAAAGAAAAACTATGCGAAATCTTCTTGTGTTGCTGCAGTCTGGGGTGGACATGGACTGTAGCTAATTGCGTACCCCAAGTTGGTTGGACGTGGACGTGCTCTGTTGCATTGCCCCATTGGTTCAGAGCCGAAGGTTCTCCTGGCCTGAGCTATGTTGTCCATGCGCTCTACATGACGTAGCGATGTCGTTGAACATGCACGTTGTCCCACTGGATTAAAGTTGAAGTTTCGTCGCTGAAGGCAAGCTGTCCATGCGCTCTACATGGCCATTTTAGGCTTTCGATCCAAAGACGCCTAACTATACTCATATGACTGAACAGACCATACAATCCGTGGGTGAATCTTCTTCTCCAAATGCCATCAATAGAAACTCGTATAGACAGGAGTTTCATCATTCGATATTCGATATTGTCCATGTCTCTGCGCCGTAAAGCAGGACTGGGATTATTAATGTCTTATAAAAAGTCCGCTTGGTCTTTCAAGACAGGGCTATATTGTTCAATTGCCTTTTGGGCCAAAAAAACAGCGGTTGGCAAGATTTATTCTGTGTTTTGTTCTCGGTACTGATGTTGTTTGTACTGTTCGGAGCAGCGACAGTTCTACATCGTCATCCTGCTCAGTCAGACGAGTTTGGTAGGAACACCAAAACGAGACATAGCGCTACAGTCCGAGATGGACCTAGCCTAGCTTTTCAGCAAACACTCGTGTTGTGCGTGTTATTGTTCTCTCACGAGTGGAGGAGACCTACAGTTTATTACCAACTCCGAACGGCTTTTTCTAGACAGTTATACTCTTTGAGCACTCGAAAAAGGTGGAGCTGTGAACTGGGATTTGAAAATAGACTTCAAAAGGGTTTATGCATCAACCCATACGGCCACGCACAATTATGTTAGGTGTTTTTTTTTCGAGATTCGAACATTAGACCTCGAGCGTAGGAGTCGACGCACCTACCCACTACGCCACGACGCCCACAAGCTTTCAGATGGGGTATTGAAATCGACGAATAGGTGGTGTGTTTCGATCTGCATTTCTTGAGTAGTAGTGTGATTTCTCATTTAAAAGTATGACTGGAGCTTAAATTTGTTGTATATTTGTATCATGTCTGTCCTAGCTCATTTCCGTTAATTTTAATTTACTGGATAGACTTTCAGCAGATAACACAGTTCACTACCCTTTGACGCTGACTGTATATTCGAAAGCTTTTCGATAAGTTAGTGATCGGCAACGATATTCCAACTTTTGTAGCCCTTCCACAAAATATGATTTCTTAAGCTTGGAAAAATGGGTTGTTTTTGGCTTTCTGTTGGCACACATCGCTTACTGAAGTCCTCTATTTTGACTGTTCCTTCATTTTTGGTGTTTCCAGGATTTATCAACAACTGTTAGGAAACGGTTTAAAAACTGACTTGAATTGAGCTTAAAAGTTCAAAATTCTTAATCCGTCATTTAAACGTCCTGGATGCTCAGTATCTTTTGTACCTGTACGACCGCAACGGAATTAAATGAACCACTTGTGCACCACTCCATGCGAGGGAGTAGAGTCTCCACAATATTTTTAAAGTCAGTCTTCATTCTTTTTAATTATTTTACAGCACAAAAACTTTATTGAAGCATGAAATTCACTTTGTTTCAATTTTTCTTTCATTTTTTTCGCTGTTAAATACTAAGCGTTTTGACAGATCTATTTGATTTGTTGGTCCATGCCCAGATAGAAACAAAGATGACATCGGACTCACTAACTTATCGAACAGCCCTCGCATTTCCGCAAATTAGAGCTCATGCAGGACTTGTCAGCAACCATATATCAGCGCATTTCCTGATGATGGCCAGATTTAGATGGAACATTTTAAATAACTGTGCTGCATCTAGAAAAGAGTAGTGGTTCATTCATAGGTGAACACGCAGCCAAACTCGACGTCCCCTATAATGCCTACCATCGTAGCCTTGATATTACAGTATGCACGACTCTGTCTCACTTTTCTTGTACCTGTCCAGCACTGGCTAGAGCCAGACATCAAGCAACCTTTTATCAAATCTCTCGAAGAATTATCCAAGATAACCATAGGTTAGGTTAAGTTTTGGAAGGTTTTACTTCCACTCGGAGACCATGGGACCCATTGTGAATCCCTTCAATTGCGGAGTACGTAATCTGTTAACCTATCCTGTCACGTGATGGCTGAAACCACCCCGTGCTCCTTATGAAGCGAAGCTAGGCGCCGATTCTGGAGAACTGGGCAGTGGCAAAGCAGGTGTTGGATCGTCTCGGTCTCTTCCTCATCTCCGCAACTCCGGCAGATAGCTGCATTCCGCATTCCATTTCCGGAGCATTGTTCCGATGGGGCACTGTCCTGTGATCACTCCGGCGAGCATACGGATCGAGTTTCGGTCCAACGCGAGAAGCTTCTTTGTTTTGCCGTAGTTAAGCTTTGGCCACGTTGATCTTGTCGTGTGACAATCATTTCTCGTAAACCAAGTCGAGTTGGCCGCTTTTTGTATAGTTTCGTTTATGATCCGGTACAAAGCACTGATTGGTGGTCGTAGTGACGTGTCCGCTTCGCTGATGTCCATTTCAGACCCTTGTCTGGCCAATTCGTCTGCTCTTTCGTTCCCTGCAATTGAGCTATGGCCCGGGACCCACCTTGTGGTGTCTGATGGACCTCAGTAAGTTGCGGCAATTCATAAAAGCCTTTGATCTCGTTGTACAGGATCCTATTGACTTCGGTGCAGCCTGGCTGTCTACAAAGATGGTGATATCCGATGGTGGGATATCGGTTACTTGTATGTGTTTAGCTGCTTTCTCGATTGCCAGGATCTCTGCTTGGAAGGTACTGCATAAGTTAGGGAGTCTAAATTATTCCTCTTTATACAAGGTGTCCGAGTAGAATCCGGCCAAAGTACCTGTGTCCATTTTTGATCCGTCGGTAAAAAGGGAAATCTCGTGGTTGTTGATAACGGCATTCGATAACCACTTGTCTCTGTCGGGGAATAGAATTGGTATCTTGAGGAAGAAGTCAATATGGGAAGATATATAGTCGGTTGTAGCTACGAGGTGGAACTACGTTTCTTTCCCAGATCGTCTACTGTCTTGATTATGGCCGCATGTCCATAGATGGCTTGTTTCCACAAAGAGCACTCCCTTAGTCTGAGAGCACTTTTTGCGGCGCAGCCTTTTATGAATAATTCCAGGGGAAGGAGATGAAGTATCATGTGTATCATGTCCAACCCTGCTTGCGGCGTGCTTCTTAATGCTCCTGTTGTACTCCCCTGAGTGGAGTGGACTGTAGCACCACCATTATTATTTTTATTACATTATTATTGTACTTCATAATTTCTCATAAATCAAATTTTTACATTTTCATTTCAGAACCTAGCTGCTGAAAAAACCTACAACGACTTAGATGTATCCCTGCGCAAGGCAAACGAACACCGCAACGAATGGTTCGAAGGTGTTCAGAAATGCAGCCTCGATGAGACCCTATACACAGTCATGGAGCGCATTGTTCGCGCTGAAGTACATCGATTGGTTGTCACCGATGATAATCAAAAAGTTATCGGTATCATTTCTCTCTCGGACATTCTTCTCTATTTAGTACTAAGACCAAGCGGTGAGGGAGTTGGCGGATCCGAACAATCCCTTCGAGCTTCCGATCCAATAATCCAAAGCAAATCATCCGAAGATGAGGTAACAGTGGAAAAGTCACATTCGGGATCAGGCAGCCGATCCCTCATCGAAGATATTGTCGAAGAGGAGGTCCTTGATAATAATAAAACAGAAGATACCGTCAACAATAATAATGGCTTGGAGGACGCAACCAATGGCGACGATGCCAGTTGTGACCACGCTGAAAATGACGAGGCCGATGAGGAAACATCCAGTGAGAATTCGAAAAATAATCAAAAGAGATCCCAACCTCGTCTCATCGAGGACGAATTGGATGATGATGTGATTATCAAAAAGGATGCCAGCAAAATGTCATCTGGATCATTGTCAGTCGATGGCGATACGGCTAGTCTCAACCAAGCGACACTGAATAATGCAGTACCTACGGCTAGGGAAGTGGCACTTGTGAGCGAGTAAATGATCGAGTTTTATTTTTTATGTCGTTCCAAAACTAATTCTGCGGAAACAAACCTAATATGTCAAAATTGTATCTTATAATGTAAGTTATATTTGTTTTTGTCAAAAGTGAAGAATGCAAGTTTTTTTTGTTTACAATCAACAATCCATACATCCCACGTATATAAATAGTTTTTTTTATTGTGCCACCCTGTCCATAAATTGAATTATCAGTTATGTGATCAAGCTGTGCAGGGTTTTGACATTTAGATTTTGACAGAACGTCGACATTGTACAACGAGGATGATACTTAAAAGCAAAACATATACAAACGTGTGATTTGAATTAAATTAAATTGAAAATTATTTTTATACTTTTACGCGTTTTTGTCAAATGAATAAATGAAAGAACAATGCGTCTCTAATCTGTCAGAGGCTGCATATGCATATGTGAGCTAAAAATGATTGCTTTTCAATTTTACACCATGAGTCCATGAGTCCAACCACTTGAAGCAAAACTTTATGAACACATTCTTCACTGATGACAAAACACCGTTATATATTTTTTTTAATATTTTTTTGATTTGTAACATTTTGTATGTTTGAGGTGAAAAATGTGAAAAATTTTAACATTCAAAGTGAAACGGATTTTTTGAAAAGAAAAAATATGGAATTTTTTTTGGTGACCTCAAGCAGGGTAATGTTATTTTACAGTGGGCATACAATTCGACATACAAATAAAGTAATATTTTGATTTCATTGAAGTTTGAGTAAAAGAAGATATTCTGATTAAAAAGGCCTTATAGACAAGTGACTAGAAGAGACTTTGTACCGACAACAAAACTTGCCCAGTTTGCGATAGTAAAGAAGAAGAGATCAGCAATAGGGATATATCCTTTTCATGAGTTGCAGTAATTGGCAGAAAGTTAGTTTAGGAGGTATGCTTATAATCGAAGAGCTGGAAGTTGGAACTTCATTTTGTTCTGTTTTCACGTGATGGTGTTGTGACCGTTGCGAATAGAATAGACATTTTTGTCATAATTCATCTCAGATGGGATGTTGTTGTTTATCGTTTGGATATTATTTGATTGGACAGGAGCACAGTCGATGGTTGGTTTAGTGGTGTGTCAACTCCATCAAGTCAAGCTCAACAGGGTCTCCTTTCCCCGCTAATTATTCCAAGCTCGTTCCCTTGGCTGTGAATTCACAGGCTCAAACTTGAAAGTAAAGTCAATCCAATTACATCTAATTTTTTCATCATTTTTTTATTTTTATTTTACACAGGTACAATGCAAATTAATTTACATTGACTTCTGGTCAACATTACAGTGTCGGGGGACTAAGCCCATATGGCAATTATATTGATTTTGTTTTGCTCAAAATGTTTTAAAATCAGCTTTTTACAAACACTTTTTTCCCATTGATAAACCATACATGGCGACTCCATAGTCTTATAGAGAAACAAACGACTGTCAATTTGAACGAGAACCGATTAAATTCTTTAGTTTTGCCACGTTTTCTCATAGAAACTACAGTAAATACGAGTAAAACCAACTCCCACGAGTATTTGACAATATTTCTTTCTTTGATTTTTCCCTCCAAATGATGGAAATCATGTTATCAAATAATTCACTTGATTTGCATGCAAACTAAGCATTGCCAGATGAGCAATATTTCTTGCGTTTCTCGCGACTATAATTAGTTCAAATCTGACGTAATGAAAAATAAAGAAATCAGTTTAGCACGTATGTTCCTTGATTTCCAATTTTTAATTGAATTGACTTTAATTTTCATTTTCACAGTTAACCCCACATATTTGAGGAAAACACGAGCTGCTGCTTCAGAATTGTTGAAGAATCGCTTCGTATATGTTTTCATGTTTACATCTCACTCTTCCACACAATTAAAAGAGAGTTCCTAGCAACTCAACTGCTAAGCTAAGCGTTTGGATGGTGCAGTTGGTTAAGTGCCTGCCCCAAGTTAGAGGGCTCCCAGGTTCGAATCACAGTGAAATCGAATCTTGCCCAGTCACCATTTGCCATTGGGATCAAATTAACGGCACTGGAGTAGGTTACTGCCTGGTAGTTCAATGGACCAGTTTTGAGTCTGAGTGAAGTGTTTCAAAAAAACCTCCGGAAAAACAAAAAAAAATTTAACTGCTATCCAGCCTACCCCATGCACTCTTCATCCCGCTTGCCAACACATTGCGAGTTGCTGCTTCAGAATTGCCTTGGAGTTGCCTCCAAATAATAGGGCCAAATCGAGTTAGCTAGCTCGGTTTACAACTCGGTTTGCTCAAATTTCAACTCGGGTTAGCTCGGTTTGTGACAGCGACAGCGACAACATGATCTAAGTGAGTCACGACTGATTCAGCGACGATAGTCACTTTAATCTATCACCGAATCTATCCTAATCTATTTCGGTTTGAGAAAAGTCCGGTTTGGCACATAACTAGTTGATAAAGGCTGTTTCATAAACTTTATAATGTGGGTTTCAAATGACAAAGCCACAGACTAAAAACTGCTCTGATGAATCTGTTGATCTGTTGACAAGAAAGAATTTACGAATATTAGCGACCACCAGTCAAATTTTGTTTTCAAAAACCTGTTCGCAATCTCGGTTTTCAACTCGGTCAATGCCACAGACTCAAAGCTACTCTTATATGAATCTGTTGATGTCTGTTGGCCAGAAAAAATCTAGAATAATTCTGCAGCCACCAGTCAAATTTGACATTTAATTGGGATTAAAAAAAAATACTACTAGAGCTAAAAACCGAATAAAAACTTCCATCAAAAAAAGAATAAGCAATAAATAAACGAAGTTAGACACATCTACATCTCTCTTTGGTTGATTCCAACATTTTCCTACACTTGGCCTACTGTAACACAAGCTCCTTGAAAATTTTGTTGTCATAAACACATTTTCGAAAACCTCCTTTTCGTAGAAATTACCAAAAAAAAACAAACAAACAAATTCTCCTATATCCCATCGTATCCTTATACGCTTTACACAGATAAAAATGTAATTTCTACCTAAATAATTTAAACTCCTGCGTTTTCTTTCTCTTCTATACTATTCAAAAAAAAAAAGAAACACCAATATTATACAAAGGCAATATTGCAATTTTTATAAATCATATAGCTTAAACGATCACAATAAATAAAATTTAAAAGAAAAAAAACCTATTAAAAGCAAATACAAAATAAATAAATATTTAAAGAAAGGCATAAAAAGCTACCGCTTAGATTATTTTTTCTAAACTTATATACACAATAAAGTAAAATTTAAAATAAATGATACAAACAAAAAAAAATCCACAACAAAGATTTACATAAATATTTAAATAAGTAAGTGTACATGTAATTATTCTAATGGAGTGATATTAAATTTTAATAATTTTTTTCATCTTTTGTTTTTAATTTTAAAATTTTTATTTTATTTAAACAAGAAAAGAAAAAAAAAACACCTAATTGTCTACAATTGTTTTCTGTGTAAACTGTTATTTTTTTTTTGTTTTTCATTTTATTTTAATTGTAATTTGTTGTTTATTTCTTTTGTTTACATTTTTTTCAGTAAGACAAAAACATAATAATTTTAGAAACATACGCAAACAACAACAAAACAAAAAAACAACAATAATGAATAAATAACCTGCTAAGATCTTATCAAGAAACAAAAATAAAACTAATCGAAAGAAACTAAAGTAATAATAAATTGTTAAAGTTAATTATTATTATAAATATATACAATTACATTAAACTCTAAGTAGCAAAACAAAACAAAGCAAAAGAAAAAACCCTTAAAAGAAACAAATAATGTTAAATTAAAAGGAGTAATTGGGGAAAATGTTAAAAGAAAATTGCAAAACAAAAAAAGGAAAACCACAACGGTTAACACGAAA
This sequence comes from Myathropa florea, assembly GCA_930367185.1. Taxonomy (NCBI): domain Eukaryota; kingdom Metazoa; phylum Arthropoda; class Insecta; order Diptera; family Syrphidae; genus Myathropa; species Myathropa florea. The sequence goes on along the minus strand of OV884004.1, from coordinate 35,731,288 downwards.
GTGAAAAACAAAGCGGAAGTATAACAAATAAAATTGTATCTAAATAAGTTTTAGAAGGTAAACAAATTTAAATATTTTATTATTAAAACAAAACAAAGCATATAGTATATAGAATGTATACATATATATATATACATACATATATATATATATAAATTACATTTTCTCTTTCCTAAAATTAGGTGATATTACTGACAAAAATAATATTATAACTAAACAAGACCGCTAGAGCTAGAGCTAATAAAAGAAAAAACTATAAATCAAATGTGAATGAAAATTATACGAAAAAAAAAACAAAGCATAAAATAAAAGAAAAGAAAATGTTGAAAATTAAATTCAATTGCGTTTTATTTCAACTTCGCTTATTAATTGGTCCCACCATATTTACATATGTGGTTTTTTCGCTCTTCGAGATATTCATGGTTTTTGACAGTTAATATTTTTTTTAAAGAAGCTTTTCTAAATAGTTCTCGTCACCCAAGAGAATAAAGACGACAATGATTTCCTAGGATCTCCTAGAAAGAACGTGGAATCAATGGTCCAAGGTATGACCCCAAGATTTTAGATTTTAACCTTAAGCTATGTAGTAGGCCTCAATCAACAAGCCCCTCCAGCTAGCACGATATTTTCCTAGCTATCGCCAGTTGCCAGTTGGTCGAGGTCCTTGTCCACTTGGGTGCGCCACCTTGGACTTGGACGTCCTCTGTTGCGTTGTCCGAAGTTGTCGAAGATTCTCCGGGCTAGAACCAAGTTGTCCATGCGCTCTAAATAGCCTAGCCATCTTAGGCGTTGGGTCCGTAGACACCTGACCACGCTCATATCCCTGTACAGCCCATATAACACAGTTCGCAGTTGAATCGTCTTCTCCAATCATCCACTCAAACAGCACAAAAGCTCACAGGCAGAATATCCGCCTTGAATATTGTCCATATCTCTGCGCCAGAACTGGAATGATCAATGTCTTAAACAAAGTAAGCATTGCCCTTCGTGAGAGGGTTCCTCGTTTACAGCCAGACCCATTTTAGCCGCTTCCGTTTCAATGCCAGCAAACGCATCATTGACGGCTCTAAGCTAGTAGCTCGTAGCTAGCAGTTGAACAGACTTTTGGAAGATCGTACCTCTTGTATTGGCCAGTGAGTTTTGCACGATCTTCTCAAGAACGATGTTAAAGAAATCACATGACAGCGCCTTTTTGACAAACCTTATTTGACATTGAAGGTCTCGATGAGTTCGTTACCGACCTTGATGGAGCAGCGAGAGTTCTCCATCGTCATCCTGCTCAGTCTGACGAGTTTGGCAAGAATGTCAAAACTAGACGTGGCGCTGTATAGCTCGTCTCTATACACGCTGTCATATGCGGCATTAGAATCGACAAATAGGTGGTGTGTGTCGATCTGCATTTCTTGGTTTTCTCCAGGATCTGCCGCAGTGTGAAGATTTGATCTATGATGGACTTCCCTAGCCTGAAACCACACTGAAAGGGACCTATCAGTTTGGTGACGAAAGGTTTCAGGCGTTCACAGCGCAGTCAAAGGGGTCTCCTTTCATGTGGATCGGGCAAACTATACTGAGATTCCACTCATCGGGCATACTTTCCTCCGACTGGCGATATCTTACAGATGAACTGGTGCATGCGCCCTACCAGATCATCTCCAGCTGCTTTAAACATATCAGCGGGCAGACTATCTGCACCAACAGCTTTGTTAGACTTCAATCACAATATCCCTATCTTGACTTCGTCTATATCGAGGGACGGTATTCTCATCTATCATCGTCCGTTGTGTTGAGTGACAGCGGTATTTGTGCCCTCATCGTTGTTTAACAGTTTGCAGAAATGATCTTTGCAAATTCTCAGTATCGACTGCAACTTTGCTATTGGTTGTACATTCTCGTCCAGACAGGCTTTTGTCCAAACTTTATATTTACTCGATAATAATTTCGACCTCTGGTAAAACGTTGGCACATCATTCCTTTCACTTTACCTCTCCGTCTTCTCGATCGCGCACTTCTTGTGCACTTTATTTATCTTCCTGAGAAGACAAGGCTCTTCTCTTCGCATAGCTCAAGAACGGCTCTCGTAGTTCAAAGCAGAATTCTTGCTTTGCTGCATATGTCTGCCTGCACTCGTTGTCAAAGCTGGCATTTTTTCTTGGTGGTGCCGTTAAACGCAGCACACTAGTAGCGGCTCTGATGGCTTTTTGACAACGTTTCCCTTCTTCGTTTCTTCGTATTGTTTGTGCAGGCGGCGTTTAACTTTCAGAGAGTTTCAGGGAGACTAGATTGGTAAAGTTCCTTGGGATCTATCACGATTGTAACTTTCCGACGTTAAACCGTGGTGATCTTTCTCGATTCCGTTGTTGTATCGATATCCGTGTTCTCCCCTTGACTACAACACAGAAATGAGCCAAGTCTATATTGCGTCTTAGGAACTTTCTGATATAAAGAATTCTGGAGGAATTTCTGATGTCTGGGACCACCAAGTAAAAATCGCGTGCTGGCTACACAAATCTTCTGGCTCGAGATAAAGTCCACCAGCCTGAGTTCGTTTTCCGAAGTGGAGTCGTGCAGGCCGTGCTTATCGATGACTCTAGCCAAAGTGTAATCCTTAAACAACAAAGCATTAAATGCTGTTAATGTTGTCATCATTGTCCTGTCGGGAGGCATGTACGCCAATCTGGTTGACGTTTCCGAACTTAATCTTCATTCGGTTTGTTACAAGCAGCTCGTAGCTTAATACTCCTCCTAAGTCTGCCTCGAACAACAAATCTATATCTTAATAATAACTGCCTTCGCTCTCCATAGCAGTCGACGTAGTAGATATCGTAGTTTTTCATACTCTTTTTGCCCTCTGTACCGCACTTTTTGGATTGCGCTAACGTTGGTTTATAGTCTATCTCCTCCGTGAAAGTCAACGTCCTTTTTAGCTTTGCTGGGGAAGTCAAAAGTAGATCCGTCCACATCCGAAGATTTTAATCGTCTTTGAACTAATTTTTTTAATGGTAGATCTTCCCAAGACGTTTTTCTAGTATGGACCACCCTGCAAAAATTCAGTTTCATTTCGTTCCTGACCGCATTTGAAGAAGTGTCAAAGAAATGTCAACCGCTGTCAGTTGAATTGTTTACCACATGAGGTACAAATTTAATTTCACACATTTTCCATGCTCCACGAGATAACCAATCCAGAGCGGTGCTTAAAATGAGTTCGTTTGAAGTTAAGGTTGTCCCAGGCAAGGTATGTGTAATAACCAAAACAAGTTATCTACATGAACCATATCCATCACCGAATTCCATTACAAGGGTCGGTCTTTAGTTGCATTAAAGGCCTTTCAGCCGGGTGATACAATTTTCGAGGAAGAACCTTTCGTGTCGTGTCAGTTCTCATGGAACGCAGCGTATGGCTACTTAGCCTGCGACCACTGCATGAGACCTCTAGAAACAACGGTCGAAAATGTGCGTCGCTTGGCTAACAATCCAACCCTAGTGGTCCCCTTTCCAGAGCATTGTCCCACAGTTAATTGGATTTCACAATTCACCTTCTGTCCCAAGTGTAAGATACGATACTGCTCGGAAGACTGCAGAATTGAGGCAAGCAAGAAATACCACAAAGTAGCGTGCATGGGTCCCTTCAGTGGTGACGACACACATCCTATTAATGTTCTCAGGGAGACATGGAAGTGAGTATAAATTAAAGTCTCCAATTGACATGTTCGAAATGTGTTTTTCTTAGGAAGATGCACTATCCCCCTGAAACAGGTACAATAATGCTGATTGTACGACTGATGGCGATGTATGAACAAAGTAACAACAAGCAAGAGTTTCTTGAAACACTTCAATCGTTCCAAAGCATCACAGTCAACACCGAACATAAGATTTATCACAAAATTTTGGGTGAAAACTTTGAGAGCCAAATGGAACAATTGTTTGTGGCATTCTGTAATGCATTCAATACAGAAGAATTTGCTGTGGTGAGTTAACAACCTCTTCATTTATGTAAATGTGATATCTAAAGAGTTTCGTTACAGTTTACCACTCCAGATGCCTTCAAGTCTCTGATGGCGTTGATAGGAACGAATAGCCAAGGAATTGCAACAAGTCCTTTGGCGGATTGGGTGAAAAAGGTGTCTGATCTACCACTAGATGAGAAAGCTAAGCAGGAGCTTGATAACTACATCGACAATCTCTATCAAAAAGTTGAAGAATGTAAGTAGATTTGTACATTTGAAAAAAAAATTGTATTCACTTGTGCGAACAGCTTAAGATGAATGTGGAAGCTGAAGACGCGTGGCTTATTTTCTGAACCTAGTTGATTCGTCCGTACGGTTTAATGGTTGACGACATCTGCTCAGGTTGATGTTTTTGTTAGAAGACTGTCCACGACCAAAAGTAACTTTATTCTGATTTGGCAGAGTTAATTTAGGTCGCATAGTAAGAGACTTGACATACGGGAATAGAAGGCAATGAAATGGCCGACTCCTTGGGGCAAGAAAAGGTGCATCAGAACCCTTCATAGGCCCTGAACTATTCTGCGCTGTAGGAGACCATCTCATCAGAGAAGAATCCAGGGAACTAGAAAGAAGTAACCGGATAGAAACCTGGAATAACGCTCGTGGAATGAAGCAGCCCAAGAAACTCCTCTGGCAATATAACCGAAAGAGGTTCGAGGCATGCATCAGAATGAGCAAGAACAACCTTCGTATCCTAACAGGCTTCCTGACGGGTCTCTGTAGACTTACGGAGCATCTAAGGAAACTAGGGGTATAGGTCTTTGCAAATTTTGTGGGGAATTTTATTGTTGTAATTCATACCTTCCTCTATGAAACCTTCCTTCTTAACCTACATAGATAACATTGACAAATAAGAACTAAGTAAACGCACAGAATAAGTTCTTTGATTGAGAAGGAGAATATTTGTAGGTTCAGTCCAGGTTCAATTCCGAGCACAGACAACAATTTTCCAAAAGCAAAATTATTCACGGCTCCACCTCTTTCGAGGTGCTAATGCTCAAAAGAGTTTAGGTAGGTAGGTAGAAGTGGCTAAGGTGTGCACTTAGACCAGAGTTGATCCATTGTGCAGCCACATGGTTTGACTGAGGTCATTCCAACTAAGTTCAGACAGGAGCAGAGAAGGTGTGAAACTCAAAAGAGTTTAACTGTCAAAATAAGTCTTCTCAATCTCGCCGTTCGGAGTTCCACTCGTAATAAGTTCGATTAGGTTAGGGGGCTGGACTATCAGCTCTGTATGCTCCATCTTCAAGAAAGTTGATCCTATGTCTTGTAAAAACTACCGAGGCATAGCCCTGCTAAATGTCGCATACAAGATCCTATCCAACGTACTGTGTGAACGTCTGAAACCTTTCTGCAACACACTAATCGGCACGTACCAGTGTCGGTTCCGGCCCGGCAGATCGACAATCGACCAAATTTTCGCACTGAGACAAATCCTGGAAAAGACCACCGAGTTTCAAGTCGAGACTTATTACCTATTTATCGGCTTTAAAGCCACATACGACAGCATCCATCGTCTTGAGCTCTACAAGACGATGGCCGAATTCGGGATCCCGGGAAAACTGATCCAACTGTGCCGTGTCACGCTGCAAAACATGCGGTGCAATGTGCAATTTGGGAACAGTTCCTCCGAACTATTCCAAACATGCTCCGGATTTCGGCAAGGAGATGCGCTGTCGTGTGACTTCTTCAACCTTGTACTGGAACAGATAGTGCGCAAGGCAGGCGTCAATACAGAAGGCATTATCTTTAACAAATCTGTTCAGTTGCTGCGCTACACAGACGACATTGACATCATAGGTCGCTCCCAGCGAGCCATTATAGAAGCTTTCACGGCCATTGAAAGCTGCTACTTCGGTTTGACGAAACAAAAGTCTGTGGGACAACGCAACAGAGGACGTCCACGTGGCGCACACAAGTCGATGAAGATCTCGGTCGGCTTGGTGTGCGAAACTGGAGATAGCTGGCAAGAGTTCGTGATGGCTGGAGAGGCATTTTGGGTGAGACCCAGGTCCACCTCGGACTGTAGCGTCCTAAAAAGAAGAAGAAACAATTGACGAACTTGCTAAGCAAGGACTCCTAACCTCTACAGAACTAATAATTATCGCTGTTCCAATTCGGCCATTTTTCACCGAAATTAATCCTGAAATTAAAAAAAAACTAGCAATACATGGAACATGCCCAAATCCTGCCTGTATAACAAAAATCTTCTGAACCGACTATGGCATTCACAAATCCCAATATTTAACCACATTACCAAGAGCGTATTGTAACACGGCATGTGGCATTCGTGGAGCCACATCTTTTTCGCATCCAGCAAATTCGCACATCCCTCTTAATTATTCTGCCTCAATAAAGACTTTGATGGCAAAACGTTGGTTAACTCTGTAAAGTGATATCAATCAAATGTGTTCGCCGTGTAGCGGATAACGCAAACGAGCAAGTTCGTCGTTTAGGGCTATCTTTAGCCAACAAGGAATCCCAAGAATTATGCGGTGCAAAATACATATTTCACATAAATATGTGACGGTTTCGGAATAAATTACAGTTTTATATAAAAGCTTCATTGTTTTCGAAAGTATAAACTTTCGTACAATTTACACGAATGCTGTAATTTTATTATAGATGGAAGGCTAGGTTAGGTTAGGCTTCAGTGGCTGACTGCAGGTAAGCAGTCTCACTTAGGCCAATACAGGCCCATTGTGGGACCACGTAAATCGCGTGTCTTCTACCCATTGAACCAATTGGTGCTGGCTATGAATCGTCAGAGTTGACCGATGATATGGCCGCTTAGCTCATATAGGTAATCAACAAATTAGGGTAGTAGGAATATCTAAAGAGCATGACATATGCCAACACGCTGAAATAGCATGGCATTTAGCAGCATTAATCGACTTCTTTTTCGGCAAACATCCTGTCATATAATAAAAACAATCTTGTATTTTCTCTTTGATTTCAGTCGCTGGCGAATTCTTAAATACAGAAGGTTCCGGTCTCTATCAACTTCAGAGTAAAATCAATCATAGTTGCGTTCCAAACGCACAATCCAGCTTCCCGTACTCGAATGACATTGTTGTTCTCAAAGCGATCAGTCACATCCAACCAGGTGATGAAATATGTATCTCATACCTCAATGAATGCCAACTGATCAGAAGTAGACATTCACGTCAAGAGGTAAAACCTTCAACTTCAAAAAAAAGTTTCCAAATCGATTTAGACTTCACATTTCATCTGCAGATTCTTAAGGAAAACTATATTTTTCTTTGCGACTGTCCTAAATGCCAAGCTCAAGCCAATGATCCTGACGAAACGAGCGAAGACGAAGACGATAATGAGGACGACATGGACATGGACGATGACGATGATATGGATTAAGAGAAAGGACTTGTTACACTTTATATACACATTTTTTATTTTGATCGTTTTAAGAAACATAAAAAGAACCAAAACTAATTACATATAAACTATCACCCAATGTACGTGTTCTTAATTCACCGGAGTCAAGCTGATCAATGAGTTGCTACACTCGGCCAACTCTGAAATCGAAACGCGGCCACGTTGCTTCAAGAACTTGGCCACCGCTTGCAGTTCTTCCTCTGAAATATATATGAATTTGCCTCGATCGTCAATGACCCCAGTGAGGATACCGTCTGCTTGCAGTTGAGTAATTCTGTCAATAGCTTGTTGAGTTTTCAACTTGAAGTGAATTGCCAAATCCTCCAAGACAACGACTTTGTTATTCTTGATGTACTCAACAAATTCCGCAAGCAAGTTCTCCTTTTCGTCTTCTTCACACTCGTCAAAGCCTTCTTCTTCAATTTTGAAAGCTGCTTTAAGCTTCATATATTCCTCATGTTCTTTGCGTTCTGCCTCTTGTCTGGCTAAACGCTCGGCTTCTGCTATCTTACGCTCTTCTTCGGCTTCTTTTTCATCAAGTCTCCTTCGTTCCTCTTCGAGTTTTTCATCTCGGGCTTTTTTCTCTTCGCGAACCTTCATTTCATGCTCGCGGTGTGATCGTTTTTCAGCTTTTGCCTCAAGTTTTGCACGTTTCTTGGCCCCCATTTTTTCATCGGGCATGACATGAGTGGCGACCGGACCCTGTGTGGCTTGTTCATCAACTTCTTCAGCTTCATCATTTTCAGCAGCAGCTGCTGCATTGTTCCTCAGCCGATTTCGTTGATTTCTAGCAATTTGAGCTCGTCGAGGAATACCTTCTACTGGTCGAACTGGAACAGCCCGTTGTGCTGGTGCTGGAGCATCTAAAGAAAGTTTTACCTTTCAAAAATGTGTTCGAAATGCCACAACTGATATCTTACCTGGCTTGCTTGATTTCTTTTGGAAAAAGAAAAGTGTGATTATGACGATCAACAGAGAAGTTGCAATTCCGATTAAGACAATCAATTCCATTTTTGCGAACAACTTTAGATTTCTCAAGTACAGGGAAAAGTTGATTCCCTGAGACGTCAACAAAATTATTGAAACGTCAACAGAGCAGACAATATCTTCGTTAAGTTTCTCAGAAAGTGGTTTAGATGATTCGATGTTTATGTTAACTCCTACTCAGTTAAAAATTGCGTTTTGCACATGACAAATTATATGAAGAAATCGGTTACGAAACCAGGGAACAAGCTCAAAGAGTATAACTGTCTAGAAACAGGTTCTCAATCTCGCCGTTCGGAGTCGGCATTGAACTGTAGGTCCCCTCCACTCGTGAGAGAACAATAGCACGCACAACACGAGTGGTTGCTGAGAAGCTAGGCCCAGGTCTACCTCGGACTGTAGCGCCGCAATTATTATTACTACTATGTAGACCTTGAATAACTTTGGCATTTATCAACCGACATATTTTTGAACCGTCAATTCAGGACAATTTTAACAATTTTAATCGTTTCACACAGGGCTGGTGTCGAATTTTGTTGAGCATACCGTTCATCAACACTTAAAAACGTCCCAATGAACTGGTTGAAGCGGTAAGAGAAAGTGTTGCCGAGAACCCACATGTGTCGTATCGTCACCGCCCTCAGCATTTTGGCGTCAGTTGTGCCACCTTGCAGTGCATTTTTAAGGGTGATTTGAATCTGTTTCTGTATGAAGTGCAATTGACGCAAACAATATTCTCGACAGACGGTCCACTTCGCTTGGAATAGGTGTCAATGAGTGCAGAATCCCCAAGAGATCCATGAAACACAATTACATCACCAAAAAATGATTATTTGGGTCGTCGGCATATATGTATGTCGTCATATGTGTCAAAATCATTATTGGTCCATTTTTCTTCAGAAAAGGCGAAAAAGTCGATGGGAATCGATATCCGTGGATGTTGGCTCATAATGTTTGCCCACAAATGTGTGAAAATGGCGCATCATGTACATAGTACATAGTACATGATTGGTATAATTGATTTCTAATCTGAGCAATTGTTAATGTTAAACTTTAGCATATAGTACTACATTTTTTTCTAATTTGAAATACACCATCCCATTTGTCCCAATTACCCACTGTTCGTATATATTTTAATGTCAAATCAAACACACCTTTGTCCTCAAACAAGTCGACCCGTTCACTCACTCAACGAATCATTTGCCAACTGTCAAGTGAATTCATTTTGGATTCATCCCTAAGCATCGAAATTTCTCATGACGTGTCGGCAATCGCAAAACAGAAAAAGTTAATATAATATTTTTCATATATAATCCACCGTGACAAACAAATACAACATGTACAAAAGCATTGCAGTTGTTGTGCTACTCGCCTGTACATTAAATTCTGCTTTCGGTTTATATTTCCACATTGCAGAGACTGAAAGAAAATGTTTTATCGAGGAAGTGCCCGATGAGACCACCGTCATCGGTACGATTCAATTGATAAATTACTCAATTTTGTTCTTAAAATAAATATATAATATGTCTTTTGTTACAGTTAACTACAAGGTAGAACTTTATGATCCACGATCAAATGGTTTCATGCCGTCATCGCCGAATATTGGAATGCATGTTGAAGTTCGTGATAGTGATGATAAGATGATACTCTCGCGTGTCTACAGTTCAGAGGGCCGAATCTCATTCACTTCACATACACCCGGTGAACATGTCATCTGTATGTACTCAAACAGTACAGCATGGTTCAGTGGATCACAACTGCGTGTGCATTTGGATATCCAAGTGGGAGAGCATGCCATTGATTATGCTAACGTTGCGCAAAAGGAAAAGTTGTCCGAACTGCAGTTACGTATTCGCCAGCTGTTGGATCAGGTAGAGCAAATCACCAAGGAGCAAAACTACCAGCGCTACAGGGAGGAACGATTCAGGCACACAAGTGAAAGCACAAACTCACGAGTGCTTTGGTGGTCATTGGCGCAAACTATCGTCCTGGTTGTCATGGGCTTCTGGCAGATGAGACATCTGAAGAGCTTCTTCGAGGCGAAGAAATTAGTATAAATTGCGGACATAGTGTAGTAAAGGTGGTTTTTTAATTCACATTCGAAGTTTTTCTTTTGTTTATTCAGAGATTCTTTCATTGTACATTTACTCGCTCCGATCATTTATTGCCAATCTTCAGAGGGTATTTACGTGAGTTCAATGTCCTTCATGAGAAAATAAGAAAATTTTTAGTTTTCAAAAACCTGTATGAATATGTTATTTCGAACGAGCAAAACAAAATAAAGAAATTCTTTTGTGAAGTGAGTTATTTTCCAATTAGTTGTGGAGTGCTTTCGATTGACTGGGGTTATCTGGGATTGACAGAGGTAAAAGAATGCATCATACAAGCAAATCTGGTCAGGAAAACAATGATAAGGATGCAACAGAACGTACGCCATCTGTGCAAGGGTTAATTGCGTCTGTAGCCGATAAAATAAGACCTTGTCCTTGTTTGTGTCTTGCGCCGTCTAGTTTTTCTGATAAGTATCATCAAGGAAGACATTGCATTTCGGACTTTGACTGGTTCGTATAAACAACTTTCACTTCAGGTTCTCTCAACTTCGTCGATTCCGCCAATAAGTCGAAATTTGATGTTATCTGTAAAATGTTTTGGCTTTTAATTAAAGAGAAGAAATTCTTTTTCATTTTACACAAAAAATCTGGCCAATAATGTAACTTATCGTACCCCCAAGCATGACATCAAGTTCGTTCTAAAAGATTTTAACGCTAAGGGCGATAAGGGGATGCATTTGCTAGCATAACAACACACTCGAAGATGGACCCAGAGAAATAGAGAATTTGGAAAAAGCTACTACTGATGTACTGATGTGCTTATGTCACCAGCATGAACAACAACATTTGCTTGACGAGTGCAGACAGCCACATACAACAAAACAAGAACCGTACAAGGCAACAGTACATCGAATTACAACAATTCGCGAGCTCTACGACAGAAAAAAAATGGAAAATCCATAGTTTCTCAGGAAAGGAAAGAAAGACCATAAGAAACGCGCGAACGAGAAGATGGAGAAGTGTGATACTAACGATGCCTGAACAACCTACGAGAGGTCGAAACGGAAGCGGATAAAATGGGTTTGGCTGAAAACGAGGGCAAAACGAAATATATCGAGAAAGGATGAACAACATTAATGACTTGACCAGAACGTCACAATTGTGCGAACCGCATAAGTACTGAAATCAAAAGAAGAATGACTTGCCAACCACTGTTTCTCCTCTCTCGAAAGACCAAGCTGACTGTATAAGACATTGATCATTTCAGTTTTGCTGGTGATGCGGATGAAGAAGCATTTGGTATTTTCAAGAGAAAACTTCTGCGTGCGATCTTTGGTCCTGTTTGCCAACATTTATTTTTTAGGAACGCATCACATCGAACAGTTCCAAAGCAATAGCCAGGCTGCTCGGCAAACTAAAACTATAACACTTCTTAATTCCAAAAATGTAGACAAAAGAACCCAACTTCTCATGCATAAAACTGTGATTCGTCTCTTGGTTGCCTATAGTGCTCTCATTTGATTTTCGATAACTCCCAAAGTGGCAACTGCAAAGTTTTGAAGAAGACCTTCTGGTAAATGGTACTGCTATAAAATATTATACCAAGCTTCGGAAGCTTGATAAACTTACAGTATTGGTAAAGAGAAAAGAATTTCAGCTCTTCAAAACCATGAAAACCATATCCTCTGAAATCTTTTTGCGAAAAGCATTGTGTGGTCCGTTAACGACCGGAATAACATACACACTTCTATCAGTATCTTCGGGTTTTAAATCCCTGTTAAACGAACCATGCACACACTAGCTTCTGCCTGTGAACTCATTTCACTTTCTTGTAGTGAAACCTTGGAGCCGAATACTCCCAACAGAAGATGGAGTAACCAACCCTCGTAAGGCAAGGAAGCTGATGCAGAGCTCCAGTCAGCAGGAGTTCAGAGTCCTTTAGAGGTACTCCAACATATTTCGAAGCGCACTTCTAAAGGAATTCGTTCAATGTTAGGTCAGAACGGCGGCAGATGAGTCCTTTTTCTTAGAGCCAACGGCGGTGCTGGCAACTTGGAAGAGGCTACCGACACCGGATATTCCCGGACCCCTTTGTCCAGTGGCTGAAGGAATGGATCTGGTCCCCAGTTGGGGGTTGTGCAAGAGCTTAACTTTCTCACCACGAAAAAAACTCCTAGTTCAGAGTCGACTAACACTCTCGGACGCGGAAAGATCTACTGTTGACGACGCCAGTAAATTAATAAAGAACAAAGACTGTTGGTTCCGTACATGAAACATGAGGTCACTTAAAAAATCCTAAACAATCCGCATCAAGACTATATTCGAGAACATCATTTTCGATTTGAAAAAATAGAGTTAAATGTCACATCAGGTAAAATAATTCAAGATTAATTCAAAGTTTTTAATGTGGGGTGACATTTATTTTTTTTAAGTAATTAATCGAATATTTTAAACAGAGTTAAACAATAGTACAAAAAAGTATAACTGTCTAGAAAAGGCTTCTCAAAATCGTCCTTCGGAGTCGTCATTAAACCGTAGGTCCCCTCCACTCGTGGGGGAACAATAGCACACACAACACGAGTAGTTGCTGAGAAGCTAGGCCCAGGTACACCTCGGACTGTAGCGCCACTATTATTATTATTATAATAGTACAAAAGTAAGAGAATAACAAAAGCAAAAGAAAAAAAAACTAAGTTGGCCACCTGTGAAGTTGGGGTGAACATTTCTGCTCGAAGAAAATTGTATACAAAATATTTTAAAAACGCCTGTATATGTTTTAAACTTATCTATCATAGAACTTGTACGGAAATTTCCCTATTTTATGACCCCACGACTGAAGTGCGCAGTTGGTTAAGTCCTACCGTAAGTTAGGAGGGGTCCCAGGTTTGAATCCCAGTGTAAGTAAAGTTAATACGCTTTTATCCGGTTTTTCAAATTTGGTCCAGTCACCATTTGCCGTTGGGATCAAATTAACGGCACTATCACTGCAGCGGTCGATCAGTGGTAGTAGTTTGACTGTGGGTATCACAAAGAACCAACTTTGTCTAAGTGTGCTGGTGAATTGACTAGCAGGCCCCTAACCTAACCTAAGTTTCCTAAAGAAATAAATAGGCGACGAAGCCGTAAAGAAGGCAAATGAGCGATGGCTGAATTTGGACACTGGGTCAACTATGAGAGCTCTATAGCCGTTGCTGAACAGGAAGAAATCATTATCAATGATTAGCATCAGTCGCAGGAATATTCGAATGATTGTGGGAGTCCTCACCGGACATTGTCCGATAGTCAGGAGGTTAGGTATCCCCCACAGTGACTATAGCAGAAGTTGCAAGAACGAGAAGGAAATAATGTCCGTCCGCTACCTGCTTTGCGATTGTCCTGTTTGATTCGCGGACTGAACAAGTGGAAAACAACTGCTTTCTACTGGGGTGTGCTGAAGACTGCCTCAACCGTTCATTCTGCGTGCCCCCGCAACCTCTGATCGTACTTCCTGTTCTGGGTCAACCTCGTAATCGAGCTGCCTCCGTTGCTCAGTGGGCAAGAATACGTAACATGTGCTATTCTCATTTGTCGCCCTATTTGTATGTTATGTCACATGTTTCGGCACTTGTTGCCTACTTGTGTGTTCTGCAAGTATCTCATGTGTTGTCTCATGTGTGGTCTCAGATTGTTGCAGTGTTGGGCACAACAGTCCAGCTCTACGGCGAAGATGGGCAGTAACTTCTTCGACGAGTTGGAGGGTCTGAGTAAAATAGAACTGAAGCACCTCCTGAGGTACATAAAACAATCTGCGTGATTTTAATCAGCAGTGGTAATGTAGGCCTCATTGGACAATGGGCTCAAACTGTTGGTCTAAGTTACTCCTCAACCCACTTACCTTAGGGTATAGTCCGACTTTGGTATATCAATTGATAGCTCCCCGTGCCCAAATAGCGCCTATTCCGTTTATTAGCAACGACTAGTCGAAATGTTCTTCATCGATCTGGTTTTGGTTTTATTCAAAAATGGTGGGAACAAACTCGGGTTTTTTAAACAAAATGGTATAATAATTTAATTTCGTTTCAGCTACTCCATAATAAATAAATTGACGACTGTCAAATTCAAACCGAAATGGCAGTCAAACAAAATCGACCTGGAACATAAAAAGCACCTTGGTCACTTTTTTCAACGTCAATTCTTTGTGGCTGTTTACAAACGACTGGTCAATCCGCCGGACAGGCAAGATTTTCTGTGTGTGGAACACCCGATAGAAGAGAATACCGTCCCCCCGTCAAGATAGCGATATCGAAGTCTACTAAAGCTGCTGGTGCAGACAGTCTGCCCGCTGAAATGTCACACACCACCTGTTTGTCGCTTTCAAGGCCGTATATAACAGCGTGCATAGAGACGAGCACGAGACATTCCTGCCAAACTTGTCAGACTGAGCAGGATGACAATGAAGAACTCTTGCTGCTCCATCATGCTCGGTAACGAACTCACCGAGACCTTCAATGTCAAAAAAGGTTTTAGAGAAGGCGACGCGCTGTCATGTGACTTCTTTAATATCGTTCTTGAGAAGATCGTGCAAAACTCACTGGCCAACACAAGAGGCACGATCTTGCAAAAGTCTGTTCAACTGCTAGCTTACGCGGATGACATTGACGTGATTGGGCGAACACAGCGAGCCATCAATGATGCGTTTGCTGGCATTGAAACGAAAGCGGCTAAAATGGGTCATCGAGAAAGGACGCACAACATCCACAACTTGGCCAGAGCGTCACTATAGGCAGCTTTAACTTTGAGGTAGTTAAGTACTTCATCTAAGTACGTCTAACTCTGCGGTAAATACATAGTACAAACAACGTAAGTGCAGAGATCAAACGCAGAATAACTCTTGCTAACCGCTGTTTTTTTGGGCTCAAAAGGCAATTGAGAAGTAGAGCCCTCTCTCGGAAGACCAAGCTGACTCTATACAAGACCTTGATCATCACAGTCCTGCTTTACGGCGCAGAGGCATGGACGGATGCCAAGCGGATGAGCAGTCTCTTGGTCCTTTCGAGAGAAAAGATTTGCGCGCGGTCTTTGGTCCTGTTTGCGTTGATGGCATTTGGAGGAGAAGGTTCAACCACGAACTATATAAGCTGTACAGCGACATGAGTTTAGCCAGGCGTCTACGGATCCGATGCCTAAGATGGCTACAGGCATGTAGAGCGTATGGACAACTTAGCTCCGGCCTCTGGACTGAAAACGATCCTACACATGCTACGACTTGACTTTTATATGCAGGCAACCGCCGCTAAAAATGCTCTGAGAGTCAGTCAATCTCGCGACTGGCGCTCAGGTACCATAGGACATGCAAGTATTCTTAACAGACTTGCAGTATCAGAAGTCGAGAGCGACTATAGGCTTCTATTCCTAGACTTCGAGAGACCCTTCAATTGCTAATACCCCACCAGAGAGAAGTGGGCGACCAATGAATCCATCAACAATACGACCATAAAGGTATACACTGATGGGTCAAAGATGGAAGCAGGCACAGGTGCAGGCATCTTCTCCGATGAGCTAAACTTGCACTACTCAATCAGACTTCCTGATTATGGCAGTGTGTTTCAAGCGGAGGTCCTGGCGATCAAAGAAGCAGCAAAAACGATATCAATGATGGCAATACCCACCAGCTGATATTACGATTCTTATTGACAGTCAGACGGCCATGAAAGCAACAGAATTCAAGTCCAAGATAGTAGCAAACTGTCACTTGGCTCACAGCACTCGATCAATGTATGCTGGGTCCCAGGACATAGGGGCATAGTCGGCAATGAGAAAGCTGATGAACTTGCCAGAACAGGGTCAGTGACCGACGTGTCACAAGCAATTCATGGTATCAAACCGCCCTTCTCAGAGCTGAGGAAAAAGGTTGATATAAAGATCATTGAAATGGCAAACAGTAGATGGCGCGGTCTGTCTACATGTGTGACTGCTAAAGCAATATGGCCCAGATACGATCGAGTAAAAACCGACAAAATCCTTCAGTGCGACAAAGAGTTCCTAGTGATGGTGGTTGAAGCTCTCACTGGCCATAATCATCTTAGACATCACGTCATGACAATGGGACTCTCCAACACTCTGTGACAATAACATGCAAATCCGAGCAGTTGATTCTCGATATCCAGGTAAAAATACAAACTTTTATTGTTGTTTGCATACAATTTAATATTAAACTATTTTTGCTGTAGTTTACCCGTGTTTAAGTAGTATTTTTGCAAACAAATCCAAACAGACTTAACTTATTTTATCAATAGTTCCGACAACAATTTTCCTTCGGAGGATAATTTAATTTTATCTGTCAGATTTCCGATTCATTCGGATCCTATGATAGCTTTGTTACGAATTTCGAAATTTTCGTACGTCAAGGTTACGAACCTTCGTTCCGATGGAATTCTATGATACCGATATCCGAATTCCGAACGCGATTGTGGTTACGACGGATCCTATGATAGGGGTGTAAACAATGCCTATCGGCTTACTGACGATTCTAGTGTATTTCAATCAGAAATTGTCATTAAGAAAGCTGCGCAGATTGTAAATGGACTTTCCTGACATGGAAATCACCTTCTGCTCGGACAGTCAAGCGGCCTTGAAGGCATTGAATTCCCATCTCGTAAACTCCAAATCCGTCAAGGACTGTATTAAAAATCCTTCTGTGCTGGGTTTCTGGACACTCCAGCATTGAAGGAAACGAAAAGGCAGATGAACTGGCATAGACAGGTTCAAGTTCAGGAGCAGAATCGGCTGACAATACTATCCATTCTCCTATTAGCTCAGCCAAAAGACTCATTGAGCAAGTATCTGTGTCATCAGCAAACGAACAGTGGCAAAGCCACCCAGGCTGCGTCATATCCCACTGCTTATGGCCTAAGTACGACATCAACAAGACCAAATCCCTCATATCCAACAATAAGAAATTCATACGCATCTTAATAGGGGTCCCACTGGCCACTGCACGATAGGTGCAATGGCTAAGAGACTAAACCTGCCGGCGAACGATTCTGTAGAAGAAATTGAATCAGTGGAGCATCTCCTTTGCCATTGCCTTGCTCTAAAAGAACGTCGGCTTACTCACTTGAAAGTAAGGTTCATACACGAGCTCAGCGATGTGGCAAAGGTACAGATCCCTGACCTAAGGACATTTTTAACTAGAACGGGGTGGTTTTGGTAATTGCATGCTGACCCTGCGTTAATTCTCGGAAAGCATGCAATCCTTACAGGGCATACACAATGGACATCCACGGCCTCTGGGTGTAATTGCTGGCAACAGCATAAAGCCCTCCTAACCTAACCTAACATTCATACTAATACTGTAACATATTCTTCGGTATCTCCAATACAGGGAGTGAATTTTGTTCATATATGTAACAGGCACCTTTTTTAAAAGTGTGCGTACAATTCTTTTTCGTATTAAACAAATAATTTTCAAAGAAACAAACGAGGATTCAACCAATAAAACAGATACACAGCATGATTGCCATTAGTCATGCTTGATAAGGTTAGAATACACTGCTCGAGTGCATGTATGTATATATGTTTATCAACCATCGCACAGATTGAACCTGTTTTTATATTGTAAGGGTACAGCATTACGCGGTTTTTCTTGTATCACTCAACCTAGCCAACCGATGTGACCGACTGTTGAGATGCCTTTTTGTCCAAAGTATCAAATTCAGTGACAATATTTTCTTTTTCATCTCTCTTTGCATTTTCGCATCTAACGACTTACTCATTTCGCCTGTGTCTCCCATCACTTGGCTCTGCCTGCATTCGTGTGCAATGAGATCAACAAAACAGAGAATAATAAAACAACAAACGTATTTGTACAAAGATAAAGCATCGCGATATACAGAGACGGAACAAGAGCTAAGAGAAAGATAGAGAGTTGCACGCAGCACACGAAGGTATAAGTCAGTCAGCTTAGACAAATAGCTGCCCGTTATCAGTCTGCCTTGGGGAAGCTTCAGTTGAAGATCAACGTCGCAGCGATGTTCTAATACATTGCGGTGGAAAAAAAAGTTGAAGATTTTCAGCTCAGTCCTCTTCCTTATTTCAAGACTCCCAATCGATCTTGAGTTAATTATTTCGGGCAATATCTACCTTCTCCCCGTTTCAAGTGTTACAGAGTGTTCTGGCAGGCAAGTGTGTAGGAACGACACGAAGTCTGGGAGATATGTTTTGCCCAACCAATAAAGACGACGCTGAAAGTGAGTAATATGAATTTAGTGCATTCGGATCGCGTTACTAAAGTTGTTTTTTTCGTTTTTTCATGTGTCAGCTTTTCCATTAATCGTCGGTGACAGCAAGAAACACACAAATTATGGACTTACATATTCCAGAACTGCTCAGCGAAGATATGGATATCCTGTTGCTGTTGTGTTCATCCTGATAACGAAATTCTTTGAAGCCTTTGCGGCCAATGGAATTCGAAGTGAGTATAAAGTTTATTCTGCCTTTAACTTTGTTATCTGTTTGGAATTCCATCTGATTCATATTTGCTGTGGTGGTTTTAGGTTTCAAATCAATAGCTTTTTTCCAATTTTGCTTTATTTGTCTTGTGCTAGATGAAAACAATCCACATTTTTGTTACAAAATGTTTTAGTTTACTGTATAACTTCATTGAAGAAAATGGTTTGTGATATTGTATTCAGAAACATGATCATATCTCTGATTTCTGTGTGAATACGTCTATCAATTTGCATTCAAAGCTTCAGATGCACTCTTGTAAGACTGTAATAGTACATTTACACCGCACCCAAATTCAATATTTCAGTTAGTTTCTGCATTTCAGCCCAAATACATTGCATTTCGCCATACATTTCCTGCATTCTGGAATGTTGAGAAAAATATCCAATAATCAATTCTGACACTAGCTGTCATTTTTAATGCTGAAGTTGCAGTTGAAACGCAAAATTGGATTTCGAAATGTTTTTTCCTGAAATGTTGAATTTGGGTGCGGTGTAAACGTACTTTAACATATTGGAGTTATCATATCTTTTTCGTTTCTGTTACGTTGACATTTGACATCTTCCAAAATGTTATTTGAATTCGGTTTTAAGTTATTTACACGAAGCGACTGGATGGCGCAGTTGGTTAAGTGCCTGCCCGAAGTTAGACGGGTCCCAGGTTCGAATCCCAGTGAAATCGAATCTGGTACAGTCACCATTTGCCGTTGGGATCAAATTAACAGCACTAGAGTACGTTGCTACAATGGACTAGTTTTGAGTCTGAGTGCCCCGTTGTAAAGTTTCAAAAACCTCAGAAAAAAAGTTATTTACACAACATTTGAGATATAGACCCATACTTACTTACTCAGCGGACTCCCAACCCGTGAAGGGTCTCTGCCTGAGACACGACAGCCTTCCATCCCATGCGGTCCCGGGCACGATGCTTCCAGTTATCCAGACCAAGCGCTCTGGCATCCGTGATAGCTTGGTCCTTGAAACGAAGGTTCGGTCTTCCTTTTCTTCTCGAACCTGTGGGCTGTGACTCGAAGATTATCTTTGCTGGAGCGTTATTGTCCATTCGCTCGATGTAGACGAGCCAGTTGTCGTGCGTCCAAGAAGAAGTGCGAAATGAAGAAAACATGGCCGCGAGACCAGACGAGACAAGACCTAGATAATTGATCAGCTGGATTGGGCATCACCAAAGAATCAACCTTATGTGGGTTTACATTCGCATAAGATTGCAGTCACGCAAGAATCGTAGCCGGGCAATAGGCGAAGCCGTGAATTCGCTAATTGGACACTGGAAATGTTGGCCGGTAATCCGATTCGGATTTTTGACAAAAAATTATCTTGGACGATGTCCATTTTTGAAAATGTCGATTCGGGGCTGATCAGGACTTCGCCAGAGAGGCAACCTGACTTATTTTGCTGCTGGATTTGGATCTACGTCCGCAAAGATTGTGCTGAAGCAAGAATTGAAGACGAACGACCATAGACAACGTCATAAGCTCGCTAAATGGGGACTGGAAAAGTTGACTGGAGAGGCCCATTTCTGGCTCAGTGGCTGTGTCAACAAGCAAAACTGCCATTATTGAACCAAACGCAACTCACAAGTGTTCGATCAAGCATCAATTCATACACAAAAACTGACTATTTTCGTGGAGTTCGCGGTTGTATCTTCTCCTCTTTTCGCCCTCCTCGCGTACAGGACCGAAAATTCGATGAAGAATTTTTCTCTCAAAAGTACCCAAAATGTGCTCTGCTTTCCCGCTTATCATTCAACACTTGGCTCCATATACAGTTGAGTGTCGATTATCCGAACTAATTGGGACCGAGGGTGGTTCGGTTAATCAAATTTGATCAAAAAATTCGGATAATCGAACACATAAGCGAATAGAATAAAAGTCAGGTGTGTAGTCGGTCCTCAAATGTCATGTAACTGAAACTATCTTTGTTCCGGTTGATAAAACGTTTCTGTTCCATTTTCTTGTTGACGACTTCTTAAAAACTGACTTTCTTAACCGAACCACAATTCACGAATAAAATTAACAATGTTCACGTGGATACTAGGCACATGTGAGTACACATGTATGCATGTGTTAAAGTGGACCGTTAACTCAGGAACACTCCGTTAGTTTTTGCTTTCTCCTTTTAAGGTTTAGTTCGGATAAGTGACCTTGCGGCTGATTGGAGTTCGGATAGCTGACGTCCACTTGCTTCCGCTGTCACGTTCGGATAACTGACGTTTCGGTTAATTGACGTTCGGATAATTGACGCTCTACTGTAATAGAACTGACCGGATTAGTGTTTTGTAGAGCATGCATTTTGTCTTTCGAGTTAGGAGTTTTGAACCCATTTGCTGCGCCAAACCGAAGTAGCAGCGGTTTCCTAGGGTAAATCTTCGTCGAATCTCCACTAGGGTGTCATTCGTGGGGTTGATATTTACTCTGAGGTATCTAATCTCCTTAATCACCTCGAAGTTATTGTTGCCAACAGTGACGTTGTGTCCTAAGCGGTGGACCGATAATTCTTTATCTGTTGACAGCAAATACTTGATTTTGTCCTCATTTCAAGACCGACTCGTTTTGCCTCTTCGTTAATAGCCGTGAAAGCCTCTAAAACTGCTCGCTGGGAGCGACCTATGATGTCAATGTCGTCTGCGTAGCTCAGCAACTGAATGGATTTGTTGAAGATAGTGCCTTCTGTGTTGACGCCTGCCTTGCGCACTATCTGTTCCAGTACAACTTGAATAAGTCACACGACACCGCATCTCCTTGCCGAAATTCGGTGCATAGTTTCCAATAGAGTCCGACCGAAGGTCAGTTTTTCGGCCGAAGCCGAAGCCGAACTTCGGCTTTTTCATCAAATTCGGCCGAAGCCGAAGCCGAATGTTCAGTTGAACTCTATTTGCAACATATTTTGCAAGTTGCTTTCGCATCATTTTTACGAAATAATCCCAAATTGGCTTTTTAGCTGTCATTTTTGATGTTCTTTCTATCTGAAACCAGTACAAATAAATTGAATGCTTTTATACAGACCATTTACCAACTTGCAAATGCAAAATCTTTTGATTTTAAAGCTGTAAACAATCGCACTTTCAAAATACAAAATATCCGACAATAACAAAACAAAAAACACACCGTTCCTTGCAACTTCTATTTTTACAGAACACAGAAACTTCAACATTCGGCTTCGGCCTCATTTGACCGAAGACGAATGTTTTGCCGAAGGTGGTATTTATAGCCGAAGGTGGCCGAAGCCGAACCCGAAGCCGAATGTTCGGTCGGACTCTAGTTTCCAACTGTTTCCAAATTGCACATTGCACCGCGTGTTTTCCAGCGTGACACGGCACAGTTGGATCAGTTTTCCCGGGATCCCGAATTCGGCCATCGCGAATCTTGTATGCGAAATTCAGCAGGGCTATGCCTTGATAGTTCTTGCAAGACATAGGATCACCTTTCTTGAAGATGGGGCCTACAGAGCTTATAGTCCAGTCATTGGGAATGGCTTTATCCCATACTTGGTTGATGATTCGGTGCATGCACCCTACCAAAACATTCTCACCATGTTTGAAAAGTTCCGTTGGGAGGCCATCAGAGCCGGCGGCTTTGTTGTTCTTCAGCTTTTTGATTGTCGAGTTGACCCCTTCAAACTGGGAGGGGGGATGGTTTTTTCATTGACTGCAGGTGAGTTCAGATAACCCTAGTCTAGTTTCCTTAGATGCCTCCTGAGTTTACTGTGACCTGTCAGAAAGCTTATTAGGATACGAAGGTTGTTCTTGCATGCTTCAAATCTCTTTCGGTTGTACTGTCCTAGGAGTTTTTTGACCTGCTTCATGCCATGAGCTTTGCTCCAGTTTTCTTTCCCATTCCTTCTCTCTAATTCTCTGAATTCTTCTCTGAGGACATGGTCTACTACAGCGCAGAATAACTCAGGGCCTATGAAGGGTTCTGATGCTGCTTTTCTTGCCAGGTCGTCGGCCATTTCATTGCCTTCTATCCCCGTATGGCCAGGTATCCAGCAGAGTTTCACCCCGTTTCTACTACTCAGTTCTTTAAGCTTCTGTATGCATTCCCACACGAGCGTAGATTTGATGGAGTAGGGGTCTACTGCCATTATGGTAGCTTGACTATCTGACATTATTGCTATGTCGTGGTTGGTATGGTTCCTGTCGAGATTAATTTGGACGCATCTGTCTATGGTATAAATTTCTGCTTGAAAAATGCCGGTGCTTTTGCCCATGGGCTCGAAGTATTTTGTCCTGGGTTTAAGAACTCCTGCTTCAGTTTCTTCATCAGTTCTTGATCCATCTGTGTACCATTTTACCGTATTGCTGCTCAATCTGAGAACATCTTCGATATTTTTACAGCTCCACCTCTTTCGAGTCACTGACAATGCTCAAAGAGTATAACTTCTTCTTAATCCCGCCGTTCGGAGTCGGTAGTAAACTGTAGGTCCCCTCCACTCGTGAGACAACAATAGTACGCACAACACGAGTGGCTGCTGAGAAGCTAAGGCCCAGGTCCTTCCCGGACTATAACGTCGCCATTATTATATTATTAATTGGGATCTTCAACATTAACCTTCACATGAACAGTATATACCCGTGTATATATTTGAATTTTCTTTTTCCGATATTTCCGCGAATTTTGATTATATATTGATGCCGCCCCGACTCAGTGACTAATTTCTTTGTAGCTTTAAGAATATGTTGAAAAAAAATATTTAGGAAATGTTAATCCATGTTTTTTTTACTTTTGACTTTTTTTTACGTGCACGAACAGTATCTACCCAGGTAGATACAGTATTTTTCATGCATTTTGTATTAAGATTTTCGTAGTTTTTCACTGAAATATCATAATTAGACGAGGAAAATATTTCTTCATATATACATACATATATATGTACACATATGTACATTCCTGAAAATAATTTTAACTCCTGAAGATAGGAGAAATAAAAAAATAAATTTATCTGTTGTCTGCTTTATTGCAGAAAGAAATCGATATTTTTATAAAAAACTAGCAAACCCGGCGAACTCCGTTTCGCAACCAGATGACTTCGTTTTTTGTAACATTTCGTTTGTGGATTAAAAGATGAAGAAAAATTATTTTTTTTTATATTTTATATATATATATATATACCATATATATACCATATGTATGGCTTTTTGAGCGCAGATTGGCGCAAATCTTGACATGTTGACCCGAAGTAATACACTGATTTTCACTTTTTTTAGATTCAAACGAATCGATATTTTTAACATTTGGCATTCGGTGAAGAAAGGTGGCAGTTATGCAAGATCTAACGAAACATGGACAATTTTTAAACAAATTTATAAAATTGAAGATTTAGAAGCAAAAAAGAGGATAACTAACCTCTGTAAATCCTTTCAAAGAAGGTGGAAGGCTTGCTCAAAGGAAAAAAACATACTTTTATCTAAAAACAGTGCCTGGCTTGATTTCGAGGAAGATTTTAGTTCTGTACAAGACCGAGCAGATGAGAATAATTCACAAACCCGTCAAGGCAGACCAATAAAGCCATTTTTGGAAAGCTCGTCTAGAACGAATAGGAGACGTATTGCAGAGATCGTTGACGTCATCGATGAAGATATCGCTTGTGCTTTAAAAAAATTTACTTTCCATCAGTTAAAATTAAATTTAGAGTTTTGACCGCACTTCCCATACAAATGGAACCACTGTACCGCGCCATCTACTTAAAATGAATCGTACTTATTTTCCTGAGGGATACTCACACACCACGTACTGGCGCCATCTCCTCCACCACCATGCAAAACCATATTGGTTTGTAGTACATGCTATTTATCAGAGATGGCGCTGTATGTGAAAAATGATTTTCCCTGTTTTCCTGCTTTTCTGTTGAAATTTTTTTATGAAGTTTGCTATGAACCTAACGGAGCCCGAGACCTTTC
This sequence comes from Myathropa florea, assembly GCA_930367185.1. Lineage (NCBI taxonomy): Eukaryota > Metazoa > Arthropoda > Insecta > Diptera > Syrphidae > Myathropa > Myathropa florea. The sequence continues at coordinate 35,706,453 of OV884004.1, read as the reverse complement.
CAACGAATGCAAAACCGTGGCAATCGGATCGTGCGTTCTGGAGTTATAGCGTCAGGAAGGAAAACCCGACTTATTTTTATATAATAGAACACAAGTGGCATGCACCTTTTGTCGTTAGGAACCAATGAAATGTCGATCGTCGGCGTCATCTGGAATAGCGTGTATTCTTCTTTAGGGTTCCCGCAACTGACCTTTTCTAACCATCTAGTTCATTAGCTAATGAAAGGGTTGTAAAAGAAAGAAAAAAAAAACCCGTATCCGAAGATGCAACTCATACAAAATATATGAGATTATTTTTTATCTACCCCGGTAGATACTGTTCGCGTAAGTAAATTAAAATTGCTGTTCATGTGAAGGTTAAAATGTACAATTAAAACAAATCACTAGAAGCGACGGTGATTTAACCCGGCGAGAGTGTGGTGACAAAATGTAACATTGAGTATATTTCTGGGTATGACATACCCACATACAAAATTACCTGTAAATATTGTTATAATAAATATTAACATTTAAAAATCGGTATTTTATTATAAAAGGTATATAATAATTAGTTGCAAATGAAACACATGTAATATTTTAAGAATTTTTATATTAATACAGAAAAAAACGGAATTGTCTCAGTTTGAAGGTAATGTTTACTGCAATAGTCGGATTCTCTCTCAGAGCTCGACTCGACGGAAGTATCTTCTAGCACTTCTTCCAACATGGACCTAAGTCGCCTTTCTCTAGTTTCGAAATGCATTTTTAATCAAAAACTAAAAAAAAAGTAGAACATATACGAAAACAGCAATAGTTTATATTGGCACGAAATGCATACACCAACTATGTGGCGAGGTATTACGTGCCCAACAGATGTTTGAACACGTGTATCTCGACCGGTGACTAGCGAGACAATGCGAAAACTCCACTGTCCTCTTCTCCTTCTTTTTAACTCCAGCTACACAAAGCGACAGTGATCAATTAAAGAAATATAGTTATTTAAATAACAGGGTAGATATGTCATACCCCGTCACACTCTCGCTGGGTTAAAAAAGGAAAGAAAAGAAAAACTTTTTAAATGGTCCACCTGGATGAAGAATTATTGTATAAAATAATATTACAGCCTTGGCCAAATATGCTAGGCACCCTTTAAAATAAGGAAAAAATAAAAATGTTTACAACCTCAGATAGTGTGGCGAAAACCATAAAATTCAAACTAGTTACTTCCGATAAGTGATTTGGCAGCAAAAACAAAAAGATAAGGCTGCCTAATACATTTGGTCTGTATGTTCTAATGTGGTTCTCATTTAATTATACCTAAAATGTAATCCTTTTTTATGTAAGGCTCTTAAGTTGAATACGAATTATACTAAGGATACTTAACTAAAGTATTTAAATGTTACAATTTTCAATATAATGTACGAAATATAGTACTCAATGACATATTCATTTATAGCTCTGATAACATCGGTGCAATGTCCTCCGTGATTTTGATTATTCAGAAATTATTTGATTATTAAAAAAAAAAAACAGCAATTCAATGATCTTTCAAACCGTGGGGGATTATTATCTCAATCCACTTCGAAAACATGAATATTAAATCGATTTTATAGCCAGAAGAAATAAAACAATTAAAATCAAAATTAGACAAAATGTTTTCGTAAATACAGTCAAGTGGTCTAGTGCCAAAAGAAGCCGAAGAACGGTTTATGGAATAATTTTTTATTTATTCAGGTTGTACAGTGAGCGTCAAAAGAAAGTGTACACCTATGTGGTGACCTATTAAAATACTAATAAAATGGGTTCCAGACCTCCGATTTTGAAAATATTTGATGTTTTAAAAGGGGTTTTTTATTTTTTTATAAAATAAAACGGATTGACAATAAAATATTCAATAATAAATATTCAATAAAAAATTTAAAAAAAATGCTTAATTTTTTTCGCGTCAAAAAGTGTACCCTAAAACAAACAACTTAACAACTCAAAATTAGTACTTAGTCCGTTTCCCTTTCGACTTTAAAATATCTTCTAGTCATTTTGGCATTGACTCAACCAACTTTTTCGTCGATTCGATTCGATTGACTTCAACTACATACTCTTTGCTTGGTATGTTCCTTTTTTGGATCTTCTTCTTCTTCTTCTTCTTCTTAGGGCGCTACAGTCCGAGGTGGACCTGGGCCTCAATCAACATGCCTCTCCAGCCAGCATGATCTTTCGCCAGCTGTCTCCAGTTTCGCACACCAAGCCGAGACTGTTCATCCGCTTGGGATATTGTCCATGCCTTTGCGCGCCAACGCAGGACTGGGATGATCAAGGTTTTGTATAGAGTCAGCATGGTCCTCCGAGAGAAGGCTCTACAACTCAATTGCCTTTTGAACCCAAAAAAACAGCGGTTGGCAAGAATTATTTTGCGTTTGATCTCTGTACTGACGTTGTTTGTACTATTTACCGCGGAGCCGAGGTAGACGAAGTCTTTAAGTACCTCAAAGTTATAGCTGCCTATGGTGACATTCTGGCCAAGTCGTCCTTTCTCGATGACAGCTTCCGTTTCAATGCCAGCAAACGCATCATTGACGGCTCGCTGTGTTCGCCCAATCACGTCAATGTCATCCGCGTAAGCTAGCAGTTGAACGGACTTTTGGAAGATCGTGCCTCTTGTGTTGGCCAGTGAGTTTTGCACGATCTTCTCAAGAATGATGTTAAAGAAATCACATGACAGCGCGTCGCCTTGTCTAAAACCTTTTTTGACATTGAAGGTCTCGGCGAGTTCGTTACTGACCTTGATGGAGCAGCGAGAATTCTCCATCGTCATCCTGCTCACTCTGACGAGTTTGGCAGGAATGTCAAAACTAGATATGGCGCTGTATAGCTCGTCTCTATACACGCCGTCATATGCGGCCTTGAAATCGACAAATAGGTGGTGTGTGTCGATCTGCATTTCTTGGGTCTTCTCCAGGATCTGCTGCAGTGTTAAGATTTGATCTATGGTGGACTTCCCCGGCCTGAAACCACACTGATAAGGACCTATCAGATTGGTGACGAAAGGTTTCAGGCGTTCACACAAAATGGGAGAAAAGATTTTATAGGCGATGTTAAGGAGACTTATCTCTCGATAGTTGACGCAGTCAAAGGGGTCTCCTTTCTTGTGGATCGGGCAAACGATACTGAGATTCCACTCATCGGGCATGCTTTCCTCCGACCGGCTATATCTTACAGATGAACTGGTGCATGCGCCCTACCAGATCATCTCCAGCTGGTTTAAACATATCAGCGGGCAGACTATCTGCACCAACAGCTTTGTTAGACTTCAATCACAATATCCCTATCTTGACTTCGTCTATATCGGGGGACGGTATTCTCATCTATCATCGTCCGTTGTGTTGAGTGACAGCGGTATTTGTGCCCTCATCGTTGTTTAACAGTTTGCAGAAATGATCTTTGCAAATTCTCAGTATCGACTGCAACTTTGCTATTGGTTGTACATTCTCGTCCAGACAGGCTTTTGTCCAAACTTTATATTTACTCGATAATAATTTCGACCTCTGGTAAAACGTTGGCACATCATTCCTTTCACTTTACCTCTCCGTCTTCTCGATCGCGCACTTCTTGTGCACTTTATTTATCTTCCTGAGAAGACAAGGCTCTTCTCTTCGCATAGCTCAAGAACGGCTCTCGTAGTTAGAAACTAGTACAGAAACTTAAGGGAAGCAATCAAGCGAATACACAAAAATGATACAATGTGACCATAGTAACCGGTTCGATCAGTTTCGGTTAGTTAGGTCACTTTTGCCAACTTACGCGGAACCCAAATGAATCGCACTCTACGTATGCAAATGTCAGTTGACAGCTGAATTCTCCTTAAGTTTCTGCAAGCAATTATGAACACTTTGAAATTGGACGATGCTTCTGGTTACTTTTCGTTTGATGTTAAGGAGACTTATCCCTCGATAGTTGGCGCAGTCAAAGGGGTCTCCTTTCTTGTGGATCGGGCAAACGATACTGAGATTCCACTCATCGGGCATGCTTTCCTCCGACCATATCTTACAGATGAGCTGGTGCATGCGCCCAACCAGGTCATCTCCAGCTGCTTTAAAAATTTCAGCGGGCAGACTATCTGCACCAGCAGCTTTATTAGACTTCAGACTCGATATCGCTATCTTGACTTCATTTAGATCGGGTGGACGGTATTCTCTTCTATCATCGTCCGTTATGTTGAGTGGAGCATTCTGCCTGACAGCGGTATTTGTGTCCTCATCGCCGTTTAACAGTCTGCAGAAATGACTTTTCCAAATTCTCAGTATCGACTACGAATCTACTACTAGCTGTCTATTCTCGTCCCGGCAGGCTTCTGTCCGAAATTTATACCCGTTCGATAAAAGTTTTACCCTTTGATAAAACTTTTCGGACATTGTAGCGTACGTAGTTGTAGGCATCTTGCTTTGCTGCCTGCACTCGTTGTCAAACAAGTGGTTTTTGCGGGGTGGTGTTTTCGGATCTACGTATCCAGATAATTCCACAAATGCTCGATCGAGTTAAGGTCTGGAGATTGCGGAGGATGATCCAGTTTCTTCGGTGTCAACACCATTCTTTTAATAATTACGCCGCGTGCTTTGGGTCGTGGCCGCCGTGGCGTAGTGGGTATGTGCGTCTACTCCTACGCTCGATGTTGTCGGTTCGATTCCCGAAAAAAAAACCAAACATTTTTTCACGGCTCCACCTCTTTCGATTCACTGACAATGCTCAACAATGTATAACTGTCTAGAAATAGCTTCTCAATCTCGCCGTTCGGAGTTGGCATTAAACTGTAGGTCCCCTTCACTTGTGTGAGAACAATAGCGCGCACAACACGAGTGGTTGCTGAGAAGCTAGGCCCAAGTCCACCTCGGAATGAAGCGCCGCCATTATTATTATTATTATTATTTATATTACATGAAGAAAAGGGTTATTTAACTTAAATGTTCAAATGAGTGTCCACTGTCGTCGTAGGACATCAGTTAAAAAATAGCAAATATAAACTTATCTATGAAAAATAAAATAAATAATAATAAAAAAAAATACTAAACAAATGCATTATTTTCAGCTATCCTTGCTCTCTACCTGCGAGATGACCTTTACTTCAGTGAAAATTTTTCCACCGTTATGCTGCATGTTTTCAACTTTTTTGGTCAATTTTGTCCAATACTTGGAGCGATCCTGGCAGACAGTTACTTGGGAAATGTTCGGACGATATCGGTTTTCTGTTTCCTCTACGCAGTTGGATGGGTTTTCCTCATATTCACATCATTTCCGTCGATTGGGTTATCCGTATCGTATGTTTACAAATATTCAAAACTAACTCATATTCTAATTAAATTCGTTCAGATTTTTAGTTACACTGTCTCTGCTGCTCATCTCAACTGGAAATGGATCGATTCGGGCGTGCATTACATCACTGGGAGCGTCACAGTTCAAAATCCCCGAACAGAGTCGTCTCTTGGTTGAATATTTCTCGTTGTATTATTTCGTGTATTATATTGGAATTTTCCTAAGTAAAGTCTTACCACCGATGGTTAGAGCCAATACCACGTGCTTCAATAAGCCAGGATGCTATCCAGCAGTGTTTGGTACTCTGGGGACATCGTTTTTAGCTGCATGGTGTAAATTTTGACAACACTTCAAGTAACCTGATGCTATATAAGCGCTTCTTTTCAGTTTTCTTTATAATGGGAAAGTCGTTTTACAAGCCTGAAAAGCTATCCGAAGAGAACATCCTTTTCAAATTCTACGGATGCATCAAACACGCCTTGGTTAACAAATGTAGGGAGGGCAGCGTTCAAAGACCGCATTGGCTTCAACATGCAATTGGACGTTACGAAGAATCGTTTGTGAATGACGTTTCGAAAGTACTAAAGGTACATGTGTTTCCTTTTATTTCGTTTCTTCTCATTCATTTATTCGCAATTCTTTTAGATATCGAAGCTGTTTATACCCCTGCCTATATACTTCGCTTTATTGGCCCAGCAGGACTCTAGTTGGACGTTTCAAGCAACTCAGATGAATACAACCGTTGGTGGAATAGTTCTACAAGCTGATCAAGCCAAAGCGATGGGTCCAGTATTTCTCTTTATCCTCATTCCATTGTGGCAGTATATAGTTGCGCCGATTCTTAAACGTCTTCAAATTGAGATTAACCCACTTCAAAGCGTTACAATCGGAGGGGCGTGTTCAGCGTTTTCGTTCATGTGTGCAGGAGTTCTTCAAGAAGTAATTTATGTAGGCTCGGGTAAGGGGTGATTGTATGGTTACTAAACTCAATTGATTTTCATAGACAGAACCGGACAAATCCATAAATATTTTATGGCAGATGCCACAATTTATACTCCTGATGATGGGCGAGCTGTTTCTATCGATACCTGGTCTGCAGTTTGCTTTTACTCAAGTAAGTTTCAATCAGAATCACTATTTTAGCATTTAAGAGGGGCCTGGACCCCAACTGTATTTGTTACAGACGAGTGCAATATTTCAGTCTGCATAAAAGCCATCGTCATTGACTGTGACTTCGGGAAGTGATTTCTCGACAGATCTTTGCCTCTTTGATTTGGTAGTCCTTTTTGAAAGCTAAAATTCTTTAAACCTCTGCGCTCACTCCTTTTTTTAAGAGGTAGATGAGTGTCTTCCTTGCAACTTTAAAGATTAATGAAGAACATCAACCCTATTGCTGTTGTGACATTTAGTTTGTCCATTTTATTGCATTGTCAATGGAATGTATTCACAAGCTGGAGGCAAAACGGTTTCTCTGCAGCATTGGTTATTTTCACGGTTTAAGTTTCGAACGGGTTTCCGCAAGTCCACCATCGATCAAATCTTCACACTGTGGCAGATTCTGGAGAAGACCTAAGAAATGCAAATCGACACACACCACCTATTTTTCGACTTCAAGGCCGCATATGACGGCGTACATAGAGACGAGCTATACAGCGCCATGTCTAACTCGTCAGACTGAGCAGGACGACGATGGAGAACTCTCGCTGCTCCATCAAGGTCGGTAACGAACTCACCGAGACCTTCAATGTCAAAAGAGGTTTTAGCTAGGCCCAGGTCCACTTCGGACTGTAGCGCCGCCATTATTATTATTATTTTTAATCGTAGGTTAGTTTTCAGTGACTGAATGCAGGTAAGCAGTCTTACTTCGCCCAAAATAGGTTCAATGTGGTTCCACGTGGATCGGGTGTCTTCCACCCATTGAACCAATTGATGCTTGTTATGAACCGTTTGAGTTGACTCATCATGACGTCGTTCAGCTCACTCAGGTCACCATAGAAGTAGGTCCCTAGGCAAGTTGTCCTAGGCGTGGATAGGGCGCTGCACATGCAAAGGAGCTGTGTTGCAGTCTGCTTCTCTTTTTCGTCTTTGCTGCTTCGACAGATGTCATTGCGAGGGATTCCCAATCTTGAGGAGTATGTGGCAATGGCATAGTGTGCTGTGATGACACCGATGAAATTCCTGAGAGCAGACCTGTCCAGATTGGCCTGGTGCCTTTGGACCATCTACGATTAGTGGTTGTAGTAGTGTGTTCTTTTAGGAAATGTATAGCAGTAGGGAACGGCATGGGCGGTATTTTTTCCGTTGAGTACTTGTGATGAGACTGTTCTGCCCCTGGCGAGTTCGTCGGCTTCGAAATTCCTTGAAATGTCACTGTGTCTCGGCACCCACATGATAACCAGGAAAGCGGCGCATGCTCTGATGATTTGTCAAAGCTTGGCGGCCAAATCCAGGGGATGCAGTCCAAGTATTCTAAGATGGATGTATGTACATCTCTATTGTTCGATCTACAATAACCTATGGTGCAATAGCATTGACACTCAGTAAAGTTCAAAGATTTGCATGCTTCTGTATTACAGGAGCCATGAGAACTTGCTCAACTGCAGCCATGGAGGTGCTACTGTAGCTGACTCCTTTGCATCTAGTGGTTGCAGAGTGTGCAAACAAAACGATCATGAGAATGGCAAAAGAAGGGATAGGAAAATACAAAAGACAGGTGCATTACATCGAGGCAATTCGACCCACTGGTCAAAAAGCTACCACTCCTGGCCATTCCGAAGGATGAAGTGATTAGGAAATTCAACTTCCAAAAGAAATTTACCAGTAAGCTAAGCACCAAAAGGAACTGGAGCAATGAATCCAGCACGGTAAAATGGTATACAGATGGATCAAGAACTGATGAAGGACCCTGAGCAGAATGTCCAGTAAAAAATACTTCGAACCCATGGGCAAATGTACCAGCATCTTTCAAGCGGAAATTTATACCATAGACAGATGCGTTCAGATCAATCTTGAAAGGAATTATACCAACTGCGACATAGCAATAATGTCGGACAGTCGAGCCGCTATTATGGCACTAGACTCCTACATCATCAAATCCAAGCTTGCATGGGAATGCTTGCAAAAGCTCAAGGAGTTGAGTAGGAGAAATCGAGTAAAACTCTGCTGGATACCTGGCCATACGGGGATAGAAGGCAATGAAATGGCCGACTCCCTGGCAAGGAAAGGAGCATCAGAACCCTTCATAGGCCCTGAACCATTCTGCACCGTAGGAGACCATCTCATCAGAGAAGAATTCAGGGAACTGGAAAAAAGAAAACGGATAGAAACCTGGAATAACTCGTGGAATGAAGCAGGCCAAGAAAGTCCTAGGGCAATATAACCAAAAGAGGTTCGAAGCATGCATCAAAATGATTTAGGGGGCATCTTAGGAAACTAGGGGTATCAGAAGGTCTATGCAGATTCTGCGGAGAACCTAATGAAATCCCAGATCACATACTGGGATTCTGTGAGGCACAAGCCCAAAAAAGACAAAAATGTCTGTCAGTACCAGTCATTGGAAACATTTCTCATTCTCAGATTACTCTGAGAAGGAACAGATTACTCTCTCTAAAGGAAACTGGCTTAGAGAGAATACTCTAGAATAGATTTCTTCCACTTATGCGCAACTGGAGCACAATCCTTAATATTACTCTGAAAAGAACTGTATATGAGGCAATCTCGAAGAAGAGCATAGGTATAAGAAAGGAGACACAATAGATCTGAAGGTCGCGGTGCAACATACACTCAATAATAATAATAATATATTGATAATTATAAATTCAGTTTTTTTCCGTCTCAAACATGAATTTGAATACATATTGTGTAATTCCAGGCTCCATTGTCGATGAAATCTGTTGTGACAGCAGCTTGGTTCCTTAACAACGCCTTTGGAAACCTGATTGTAGTTGTGATAACAGAAATCAATGTTTTCCAATCACAGGTTTGTTAATTTACTTGAACAATGTATGCACATATTTCTATATCTCTTCCATTACAGAGTGCGGAATACTTCTTTTACGCGGTCTTAATGATCATCTGTACAATAATCTTCGCGCTTTTAGCCTATGAATACTTCCTTGACGAACAAGAATCGGCAGACAGCAGTTCGCCCCAAGATGATGAGCCGAGTCAACTGCTAAAGAGCTTAAGCTGTAACAGCCTTATAAATGAAAACATGTGATAAAATTTGTTTAATATTATTTATGGACGGAATATACATTTGTATGTAAAAGCCATGATTTTGATTCGTGTCTAATACGTGGTGGCCATGATTTTGAATAGATATTGGACCTCTAAGATTGTGTCTTCTGGCAAATCAGTGCAATGGACTGCATTCAGTACCTTGTTGATTCCAAATTTAGCTCGAAGTGAATTGGGACGTAAAAGTTTTGCTACTTCCTGAAAACAGACAATTTGTTATAATTAATTTGTGTTACAACAGCAGGTCATACTTACTGGATCTGAGGGTCCGCAGAACTCGCGAAACTCTTGATAAGCGTTCTTTGAATCATCAGTGCATCCTATTTCCAGTGCAATGCTATTACCACTTGCTAACTGGGCAACCATTTGCTGTGTTTAAGAGAACAAAACCTTCATGAACTCTGAAATAAAATAAGATATTCCCACTCACAATATATTCCGGGAGGATTCCACGGTAGACTTCATAGAACTCTTCACAATTCACTCGTTCCAAGAGCTGCATCCTAAATGCATTTATTTTAAAACCATGATTTATGATGTCCGCGACGATATGTCCCAATTTTCCTTAAGTTTAAGATAAACTCAAACAAATTTTGTGATCGATGAATGAGACTCACTTACCCTCTTTAAGTGCATGCGGCTTGATCAGGGCCAACGTTGTATTTTGGCAGGTTGCAGTGAGACTGAGGCCACTCTTTGATTTAAAGAAAAAATCTATTTCCTGCAAGCAGAAGTTTGAACAAAAAAAGACAGATTGTATACGAATCAACTCACTCTGTCAGCATCAGCATCTGATTGTGAACAGTATATCCCATTTCGAAAGGTCTCCTCTTCAAACAAAGCTCTCAAAGATGGATGGACATCTGAGTTAAAGGATTCTTTACTCTGATTTTGACAAGCCTTTAATTTCTCCATCACATTATCGGCTACCAATATGAAACCAATAGAAGGTCCTGATAACAATTCGTTCATAAGGACCCTGTATCAAAAATGCATTTGCAAAATCTGAACTTTATAGATTTTTAATTAACTTACGCCATCTTGACGTCGCCTTGGTTCTCTTCGCCCAAAAATCTTCGAGCCATTTCTGGGGAAAACGTGACCATAGCTGCTTCACTTATTCGTATGTCGCTTTCACCCAAATGAATAAGAATCTTTCCTAAGCTTGGAAGCACGTAGTGCTTCAGTAAGAGGAACGTTCTTAATAAAGAAAAACGTGGTAAAATTATAGGTAAGCGGTTAATGTCTGCGTAATTTATCTATATAGGATGTTTAGTAATTTATAGATAGCGAGAGAAGAGTAAGTAAATTTTCACATCTTCGTAATTTTGTTCACATTTGTGTAAAAAAAAAATGTATTCTTCTACATTTGGAACTCTTTGCTTTAGCGGATATGAATGTCCAAATACTAAGTTTCCATTTCCGTATGGACCCTAATTCATCACTCTTAAGACTGCAACTAACGCTTATGCGGATGACATTGGCACTCTTTCCGGAAAGCAAGTCATAATTTTGAGGTATCTAACGCAAAAATCTAAACTTAAATCGTTTTATTCTGTTAGCGATACAATTCGGGATCGATATGGACCTCAACCAAAAAGCCTCTCCAGCTCGCACGATCATTAGCCAGCTGCCTCCAATTACACACGGCAAACTGGCTAAGAACATTCTCCACTTGTGTGCGCCATCGGTTTCGCGGGTGTCCTCTATTGCGTTGCCCCATGAACGCGGAGACTAAGACTCTTCAGGATGGAGCAGTGTTATTCATGCGCTTAGCGACTTAGGCATTGAATACGTAGATGCCTGGCTAGACTATCCCTCGATAATTGCCTTAGTCAAAGGGGTCTCCTTTCTTAAGGATCGGGAAACGATACTGAGATTGGCATTCTTCCCATTAACCATATCTTTCAGATATCTACTCTCCAGTCACACCAGCAAAGACTAAAATCTCGCCCCCCAAACTCGCTGATAAACTGGCAAATGATGAATTTAACACAAACTCTGCCTGGATATCGGTATGGGTACCGTCTATGCAAGCTAACATCATCTCCGTCTCGAACCCATCATGCCAACTCTTTGGGTTTGATCTGCCTTGCAACCTCTGGTCGACTCTTAACAGAATCCGAACAAGTCATGGAAAATGTGCAGACTCTTTGTTCCGATGGGGAAATGTCAGTTCTTCAGCTTGCGACTGCGGGGCCCAACGACAAACCATCCACCATATTGTTGCGGAATGTTATAAGCGCTCTTATAATATAATAATAATAATAATAATGGCGGCGCTACAGTCCGAGGTGGACCTGGGCCTAGCTTCTCAGCAACCACTCGTGATGTGCGTGCTATTGTTCTCTCACGAGTGGAGGGGACCTACAGTTTAATGCCGACTCCGAACGGCGAGTTTGAGAAGCTTTTTCTAGACAGTTATACTCTTTGGGCATTGTCAGTGACTCGAAAGAGGTGGAGCTGTGAAAAAATGTTTGGTGTTTTTTTTCGGGAATCGAACCGACAACATCGAGCGTAGGAGTCGACGCACCTACCCACTACGCCACGGCGCCCACAGGGTCCAAGTAATATCTCCATTAAAAGACAAAAAAATCGTCCATCCTCACACGACACAGCCTCAAAGGTACACATTCCAGAAGACTTGGTCTCCTCTCAAATAATTTCTGCAGATGTTTTATGGAGGAAGAGGACCAGGAGAACGGTTTCCACTCCAATCTCTGTTCTTGTCCGTCTCTAGCGTGTCTCAGACGCCTTCACTAATTCCTCGATAATCTCTAGGACCTCAGCAAGGTTCCTATTTTTCTTCGCTTAATAAAAAGTTCCAATTGGTTTTTATAGAGGGAAAGAGTGGAACTCTAAGGAGATTCACTGGGTGCACAACGAACCTTTCTTAGTTTAAATGCCTCCCTCACCTTTTGGCAGACTACCTAAGTCTGCTAAGTTAAATTGCGTCTATGTAGATGAACACCAAGTAAGCAGTAAGAATACCATCAGTACCCTAGTTTAAACCCACAATAGCTCCTGCCAACAGCTGTTTCTTTAGGCTTAAGAGGTCATAATTGTGTTGATGACATTTGGGGAAGAAGATTGAACGACGAACTGTATGGGTTGCAGTGACATAAGTCTAGCTATGCGTCTACGGATCTAACGCCTAAGATGGCTAGGCCATGTAGAGCACATGGACAACACCGCTCTGGCCCGAAGAATCTTCGGATCCTAGTGACAACGTAATAGAGGACGAAACCGATGGCGCACACAAGTGGAGAAGGACCTCAGCCAACCTTGCGGGCGTAATTGTAATATAAATGTACCTACCTAAAAATATACTACTAGCACTCTTTGGAATACGTTTTCTTTGTGGAATAGAAATGGAACATAGTGGGAAATTCAAAATTGTTCGTCATACTCGAATAGATCTAATACGAACTTATCTAACATCGCGCAAATATAAGGCTTATTAGGGACATAAATATACAATGGCGAACAGGAGAGATGAAAGCTCCTATTCATAAAGTATCACGCTGTCAAAATATTTTATACATACTTTTTTCGAAATTTAGCTAGAATATTTTTAGTCACCATGTCTCCATAGTCAACTATATCGAATTGCCTTCCAAATACACTTATCTTTGATCCAATGAAGAAATCTTTGGCAGAAATATCAGGCATTTTAGTTCGCCGCAAGAAAGTCTTTTTCGATGCCTGATCAAACTGAAAAAGAAAATATCTTCAATTTATTTTCTGTAAATCTCAGAATTTCATACATACCACTTCCAGAGAACTATCACACGGATAAAATGATATCAAGAAGTTACGAATAATTCCAGCTTCTTCCTGATACCATTCTGCTACGAATGCCAATCGCCTTGATGTTAAAATATTTTCCTGAAAATAATTTTATTCTTTACCAAACAATCACAAATTTACCCTATAAGATTCAAATATTTTCAAATGACATGTCATATTCATCCAACTGTTGTGAGTTTAACACTCTTTAGCCAAATAATACAATACTGCAGGATACTTTTACATACCATTTTGATGTAAACAACACTTCTTTTTATATTTTTAACAGATATAATTAAATGACGATCAAAATAAAATCCCCACGGAAAAATTCTCCAGCGCTCGTAAAATCAAAACAAAACATTGTTTGACATATTGGTAACTACGAAAAACAGTGCTGCCAAGTTTGAAATGTTTAGTTGGGAATTGATATGCGATATATTCAATTTTAAACTAGCTATGTGTTGTAGAAGCGAGTTCGGAATTATGTAATGTGAAAATAATAATTGGTGCATAGAATATAATTTAAAATAAAATTATTATTTATTAAACTATGGGCGAGTTCAACTGATACTTAACATTTAAAAATGTTTCTGCTTAGAAACTCACGTTTGTCGTTGGTTTTAGTTCATATTGGTACACTTAAAGGCACAAATTTGAACCATCACTATATGTATATCCATGAGATAACTTGTACTGATTGATTCATCATCTCTCAGTCGAACACTCTTTTTCATGGCACAGGAACAAGGTTCAGAATCGAGAACGAACGCAAAAAGACTTGGCTAGATTGTCACAATTTCGAAGCGTTAATACGCGAACCATGCAGACACAAGCGTCTGCACCTAGCCTCTATTAACGAACTCCTACTCTCACCTCCCCGTGGTGAAATCCGGAAGCCGAGTACCCTCGACAGAAGATGGGGTAACCAACCCTCGTGGGACGTCTGGGCGGCTGCAAACGAGAGAGGGGGGAGTGTGAGTCTACCAGGGCTCATCACTCTTTTTAGGATGGCGGCGGAGGAGCCGGTCAACTGATTGGCCAACGGCGGCATCCACAACTCCAGTCAGCAGGAGCTACCTGGTTTCCATGGTAAGGTCGGGACCTTGGAATAGAGATGGCGGCGGATGAGCCCTTTTAGGGCCAACGGCGGCGCTCACAGCCTGCAAGAGGCTACCGACACCGGATCCCTCCGGACCCCTTTGTCCGGGGGCTAAACAAATGGACCTGTCCTCCCAGTTGGAGGTTGTGCGTGGGGTTAACTTCCTCACCACGTAAAAAAGTAAGGAGTTGAGAAGCAACAATATGCCTCGGATACGGACGGATTTACTGTTGACGACCCCAGCAAACGGAATAAGGACAATGACTTTCGGTTCTGCACGTGGAATGTGAGGTCCCTGAACAGACCACGTGCAGCCGATGAACTCGCGGAGGCCCTAGACTGCTATAAAGCAGACGTTACTGCAATCCAGGAAGTGCGATGGGATGGGCCGGGCAAAAAGAGGATGAAAAACTGCGATATCTACTACGGCGACTGTTACAGAGAGCGAAGGCAGCGATTATTTGGATGTGGATTTGTTGTTCGAGGCAGACTTAGGCAAAAAGTCTTAAGCTTTAAGTACATAAGCGAGCGCCTCATAACAATCCGCATCAAGGCTAAATTCGGCAACATCAGCCTAATCTGCGCCCACGCCCCAACGGAGGACAAAGATGACGATAGCAAGGATGACTTCTATGATCTCCTAGAAAGAACGTACGATCAATGCCCCAGTTACGACACCAAGATCGTTCTAGGAGATTTCAACGCTAAGCTGGGTAAAGAGGACATCTTTGCTAGAGTCATCGGTAAACACAGCCTGCACGACGTCAGACACTCCTCCAGTATTCTTGATGTCCGAACGTTCCGAGGCGCCAACATCGACTCGGACCATTTCCTTGTTGTAGCCAAGGTAAGGACACGGATAACGAGAGAAGAACGGAGTCGAGGAAGCCAACCACGGTTTGACGTCGAAAAGCTACAATCGCAACAGAATGCCAGGAACTTTGCCGATCGAGTCTCCCTGAAACTCTCCGAAAGTTCGACGCCACCTGCACTAACAATAGACGAAGAATGGAAACGTTGTCAAAGAGCCATCAGAGAAGCCGCTACTGATGTGCTGGGTTTTAAAACGCCAACAAGAGAAAACCCCTGGTTTGACAACGAGTGCAGGCAGGCACATGCAGCAAAGCAAGAAGCCTACCGGGCAACGCTGCATCGAACCACGAGAGCTGTTCGTGAGCTCTACGAACAGAAACGAAGGGAAGAGAACCGGCTTCTCAGGAAGAAAAAGAAAGAGCACGAGAGCGCGCGATCGAGGAGATGGAGAGGTGTTATGGCAGGAATGATGTCCGAAAGTTTTACCAAAGGGTAAAACTTTTATCGAATGGATATAAAGTTCGGACAGAAGCTTGCCGGGACGAAAATGGACAGCTAGTAGTAGATTCGCAGTCGATACTGAGAATTTGGAAAAATCATTTCTGCAGACTGTTGAACGGCGATGAGGACACAAATACCGCTGTCAGGCAGAATGTTCCACTCAACACAACGGACGATGATAGAAGAGAATACCGTCCCCCCGACCTAGACGAAGTCAAGATAGCGATATCGAGACTGGAGTCTAATAAAGCTGCTGGTGCAGATAGTCTGCCCGCCGAAATGTTTAAAGCAGCTGGAGGTGATCTGGTAGGGCGCATGCACCAGCTCATCTGTAAGATATGGTCGGAGGAAACCATGCCCGATGAGTGGAATCTCAGTATCGTTTGCCCGATCCACAAGAAAGGAGACCCCTTTGACTGCGCCAACTATAGAGGGATAAGTCTCCTTAACATCGCCTATAAGGTCTTCTCTGCCGTTTTGTGTGAACGCCTGAAACCATTCGTGAACAAACTGATAGGTCCTTACCAGTGTGGTTTCAGGCCCGGGAAGTCCACCATCGATCAAATTTTCACACTGCGGCAGATCCTGGAGAAGACCCAAGAAATGCAGATCGACACACACCATCTATTTGTCGATTTCAAGGCCGCATATGACAGCGTGCATAGAGACGAGCTATACAGCGCCATGTCTAGTTTTGACATTCCTGCTAAACTCGTCAGACTGAGCAGGATGACGATGGAGAACTCTCGCTGCTCCATCAAGGTCGGTAACGAACTCACCGAGACCTTCAATGTCAAAAAAGGTTTTAGACAAGGCGACGCGCTGTCATGTGATTTCTTTAACATCGTTCTTGAGAAGATCGTGCAAAACTCACTGGCCAACACAAGAGGCACGATCTTCCAAAAGTCCGTTCAACTGCTAGCTTACGCGGATGACATTGACGTGATTGGGAGAACACAGCGAGCCGTCAATGATGCGTTTGCTGGCATTGAAACGGAAGCGGCTAAAATGGGTCTGGCGGTAAACGAGGGCAAAACAAAGTATATGCTGTCATCGAGAAAGGACGCACAACATCGACGACTTGGCCAGAACGTCACCATAGGCAGCTATAACTTTGAGGTAGTAAAGGACTTCGTCTACCTTGGCTCCGCGGTTAACAGTACAAACAACATCAGTACCGAGATCAAACGCAGAATTACTCTTGCCAACCGCTGTTTTTATGGGCTCAAAAGGCAATTGAGTAGTAGAGCCCTCTCTCGGAAGACCAAGTTGACTTTGTATAAGACCTTGATCATCCCAGTCCTGCTTTACGGTGCAGAGGCATGGACAATATCCCAAGCGGATGAACAGTCTCTTGGTCTTTTCGAGAGAAAAGTTCTGCGCGCTATCTTTGGTCCTGTTTGCGTTGATGGCATTTGGAGGAGAAGATTCAACCACGAACTGTATGGGCTGTACAGCGACATGAGTCTAGCCAGGCGTCTACGGATCCAACGCCTAAGATAGCTAGGCCATGTAGAGCGTATGGACAACTTAGCTCCGGCCCGAAGAGTCTTCGACTCTGAGCCTGTGGGACAACGCAACAGAGGACGTCCACGAACAAGGTGGCGCACACAAGTCGAGGGGGACCTCTGCCGGCTTGGTGTGCGAAACTGGAGACAGCTGGCGAAAGATCGTGCTGGCTGGAGAGGCATGTTGAGTGAGGCCCAGGTCCACCTCGGACTGTAGCGCCCTAAGAAGAAGAAGAAGAAGATTGTCACAATAGGTAGCTATAAATTTAAGGTATTGAAGAACTTCGCTCTAAACAGTACAAATAAAGTGAGTATCGACATCAAATGCAGAATAACTCTTTGCAACCGCTGTTATTGACCTCCCATAGTAAACGTAAGACTAAACTGACTTTGTACAAGACTTTGGCATGGACAATATCAAAAGGCAACGAATAAGCTCTTAGTCTTTCTAAGGGAAGAGTTCTGCGTACGATCTTTTTTCCTGCTTGCGTTAACGACTGGGTCATGTTGAGCGCATGGACAACTTAACTTCATCCCGGAGAGTCTTCGACACTGAACAAGTGGGACAACAATAAGGGAACAATCCGAGTCGATGTTGGCTCCTCGGAACGTTTGGACATCAAGGTCAGGAGGAGTGCCTGACGTCGATCGCAACGTGATCAATCTGGTTGACGGTTGAATGATCAGGGGACCGTCAGGTCCATTTATGGATGTTGAGGTGTGGGAACCGCGTTCTGGCTACGGAGAGGTTCCGCCCCATGACAAAGTCCACCAGCCTGAGTCCGTTTTCGGACATGGTGTCATGCAGGCTTAACCGATGACTCCAGCCTGAGTCCGTTTTCGGACGTGGTGTCGTGCAGGATTTATCGATGACTCTAGCAAAGATGACCTCTTTACCCAGCTTAGCGTAAAATCTCCTAGAACGATCTTGGTGTCTTAGCTGGAGCATTGATCATATGTTCTTTCTAGAAGGTTATAGAAGTCACCCTTGATGTTGTCATTATTGTCCTCGTGTGGGGCGTGTGCGCATATCAGTCTCATGTTTCCGAATTTTTGCTTTGATGCGGATTGTTATGAGACGTTCGCTTACATGCTTGAATCTCAAAGGGCCCACCATGATGGTTGTACAAAAAATTAAGCTTATGTCATAACCAAACGAAAAGTAACCAGAAGCATCGTCCAATTTCAAAGTGTTCATAATTGCTTGCAGAAACTTAAGGAGAATTCAGCTGTCAACTGACATTTGCATACGTAGAGTGCGATTCATTTGGGTTCCGCGTAAGTTGGCAAAAGTGACCTAACTAACCGAAACTGATCGAACCGGTTACTATGGTCACATTGTATCATTTTTGTGTATTCGCTTGATTGCTTCCCTTAAGTTTCTGTACAGCTATTATGGTTGGCCTTTGAGACTCTTTGCATAAGTCTTCCTCGAACAACAAACCCGCATCCGAACAAGCGCTTCCTTCGCTCTCTGTAGAAATCGCCGTAATAGATACCGTAGTTTTTCATCCTCTTTTTGCCCCATTCATAACGCCGCATTCCTGGACTGCGGTAATGTCTGCTTTATAGCAGTCTAGGGGCTCCGCGAGTTCATTGGCTACACATGGTCTGTTAAGGGACCCCATGTTCTACTTGCAGAATTAAAAGTCGTTGTCCTTTGAAGACCTTCTTCTTCTTCTTCTTCTTAGGGCGCTACAGTCCGAGGTGGACCTGTGACTAAAATTCATTATTCGTTTTTCTGTCTTTATAACAAAAAATTCATAAATACGACTTCTTGCTTGTTTTTGTAGCAAGGAAATTTCACAACAACTTTAATATCTAACAAGACTTTACTAGAAATCAGTCAATTAGTCGATTTCTGCTCTTTACGTTTAGAAAAACTAAAAAACAGAATATGTTACGGTGGCGCTAACAAGTAAAATGTGATCTCAACAACTTGATTATGAATTATTTGGTATCATTCCTTCAACGTCCCTCAGAAAGGTGATTCATTTTTACTTCTGTAATAGTCAAAGACTGTTAAATGTAGAACTCCCCTAAATCTGAAACCAAATGGAAATAAAATATTTACACTTATTCAAAATATGTGAAAACATAATTTCATACAACATAGCGAATAAAACATTCAAACTGTCACAGCTTCGATTTGCTGAATTCTTCCATTGTTTTGTCGTGCACAGCAAACAACAAATAGTGTCGTAGGTTCGATGTTCTCCTCAGTTCAACAGCATAACCAACGCAACGCAATCAAAACACTTGGAAAGAAAAACAACGTCAAAAGATTTCATGTTATTTCAAAAATGGCGATTGCCGTCTGCTGTCCGATTAATATTTTTGTACACAACAAAAGAGTTTTCTGTTTTTAAAGAGAATTTTTTTTTGCTTTTATTTCGCCAATTCAAGCTCGTCTCGTCGTCTGTCATCGTTCTAAATAAGATTAACGTCGCAATAATCACTTATCCGATTAGAAATCTGTGTTTACGCACTGGACTCCTGTCTCCCCTTCGAAACGAAACAGAAACAGCGAGTAAAAGAAAAAAACTAAAAAAAAAAGTTGTAAATTGCGCAAAAAAAAGAACGCCGAGCGGATGGATTTTTTTTTCTAATTAATCATTTTTTCTCTGTTTTTCGTGAAATCCAACGGTGAACGTGATTTAAACGTGATTCTTGTTAGAGTTTTTTTTTCAAATATATTTTTTTTTCTCCATAAATTTTGTCTGCGTAACAACTTGTACTACTCTGTGTGTGCGTGTGTACATGAGCAAAGAAAGAAGAAAATCATTTCGCAAGTGAAACGAAGAAAAAAAAAAGAAGCAGAAATAATAAAAAAAAAATCCAGTGAATGTCTGCTGTGCCTAAGTTCTTTTTTTTTATTTATACAACATCGCCTTCAAAAATTTCATTGAAGAAGAAGGAACAACTAACAAGAGAGCGAATAGAGAGTGGTGTATAGTAGAGTAGCCGCCACAGCAGCCGTCGTCGTCTCCACTACCACCGCCAAAGAGTAAAAGAGAAGAAAAACAAGGTAAAACGAGCATAAAAACGAAAAAAAGCACAAAATACAAAAAATAAAAAAGAAAATGAAAAAAATCGAAGCGAAGCAAAAACGCACCGAAGTCCGCCGACGAATTTTGAAAAATCGTGAAATGTCTCATGTGTCTGGCGACGTGTGTTGCTGGTAGCGCCTAGCCAGTGGTTCGAAAATAGCATTTTTCGCTAATTTCTTTTGGCAAATAAACATTTGTTATAAATAAATTCAAAAACAAAATAGGATCAAAGTGACGACCAAAAATGCTTAATGGTTCAGACGTCTAGACGGAAATTGCTTCACACATGTGTACCTTGTACACGTTTGTGTGTTGATGCTATTGTGTGGTCTTGTTTCTTTTTTTCCTCGTTTTTTTCAAATCGTCATTGACTATGTGTGAGTGTAGTCTTCGGGGAGCGGATGACTAAGAAAACTTCACAACACAAGACCGCACCGTCCCGACAGAGACAGTGTTGTCACTTTGTTTGAAATGAAGAAATGTGTATAGTTTCAACATCGAAAATTATATGTTTAAAATTTTTTTTTATTTCGTTTTTTGCCTTCTTTTCAGTTTTCGGATAACAAAGAGTGGGTTAGAATATAATGAGTCTACCCAGTGCAATGATTAAGCGGAATATGCAGGGTATTGCATCAGTTTTACCATTCGAGTGTTGGTTTCGTTCTTTTTTGCCCTCTAGCCATATTTAATGGTGGGGGTCATTATATGGGGCTTGTGATTTGCCTCAAACATCCGCATGTACGGATTTTTTTTTTTCATGCTGTATTAGGGTTTTCCCTCGTGCCATTGACCTCTTAAATACCTTTGTCCCTTTCGGGCATATATTGATATTTCTCCAAACTGTCAGTTGTGGTGCGGCGGTGACTGTCATCATCATCTTTTGTGGGAAATTCCCTGCTTTGAATTGTCTTGCTCAGATGTCTCAAATGAAAATTAAAGAAATTGGGTAATATCAAAAATCCCGGAAGTTTCATGCTTGTGTTTGTTTGTCGAGCACTGGTCAAAGTCCATTATAATTTTTATGTCTGGATATATGCTTAGACACTCAAGTAGATAGAGGCGTTTTTTTTTTTAATGTAACTGTCACTTAGAGTTGATTTCGTCTGAAAGATATTAAGTATTATTTGTTTGCTTGTGTCTCTCTCTTAAGATTTCGTGTGTAGTAAAGATAATTATGTTGCGTCATAAAGACTAGTTTTTCATCAGGTCTTTCGATTGTAAATAAATTCTGAAACAGGAACTTATCCGGTTACTTGCCCTTGTAATTTTATCCACTCAGTTTCATTGCGATTTTTCCTAAATGTTGTCTCCACTTGCCTCTGGTGTGAAATTTCAGATTTTGTAATTTTGATTTGATTGAATTTGGATTCATTTTTTAATAATTTGAATTTAAACAATTTATGCGCAACACTAGAATGTTATCTGCAATACTTATAATTAGCTACAGGGTGGGCCAAATAAAAACTGCAAATTTCATGCAGCGGTCCATAGTTAGCTAATTAGCGCGTGTAGTCTTGTTGGAAAAACAATTTAGGATGCTGCTCTGCAATCGATCATTGTTCTGTAAGACGTGTCTGGCTTTTCGTCCTCGTTCCCGAAAAAATTTGGGCATTTTTGCTTTTCCGGCAATAACACCGCACGAAACAGTGCATTTTATTGTCTCTCACTGATGCTGCTGTGTTGCGCATATATTTTCGGGGACCCACAATCTGCAGTTTTGCTTGTTGACAAAATTACTTGAATGGAAATGCCATGCATCCAACATCAAAACATTGTTTAAAAAATAAATTTACGTGGCTAATTCTTTTACGTTAGGCAAAAAAGTCAGAAACTGCAGTTTTTCGTAAAATCAAATTAAAAATAGATTGATTATTTGCAAAAATGTGTTTAAAAACAAAATTCTGGCAAATAAGCTCTGAAATGAAGCTGTGCTGGACTTAGGTCGTTAATACCAAACGAAAAAGAAAAAATTGAATAAAACCCAATCAAAAGCCCAAAATGCTTTTTGACTTAAGACCTTTTTGCCTAACGTCAAAGAATTGTATAAAACAAAAAGCGTATTGTACTGGGTGGCAAAATACAAGTTTCTTTTTAAAAATGCAATAAAATGAACAGATTTTTTTCCATGTATTATGTCTTTATAAGTAAGAACAACATTATATGAAATACAACGTCGTTCTAGTGGCTGCCTCGGCTGGCTTCGCAGTAGCGCCCCAATTTTCCAACACCTTTTTGATTCTTTCGGGCTGTAGCTCACGAATTGCTTGGATGATATTGGCCTTAAGTGCTCGAATCGTTTCCGGATTGTTGGCATAACATCGGTCCTTCGCTATTCCCCACACAAAAAAAATTCCAAAGACGTCAAATCGCAACTCCGAGGCGGCCAATTGACATCGCCAAGACGGCTAATAACAAGATTTGGGAATTTGCTGCGCAAAAGATCGATTGTGGCATGGGCTGTGTGGCATAGCGCGCCATCCTACATGAACCAGAGGTCGTCCAAATACATGCCTTCAATTTCAATAAAAAAAAAATGTCGGTTAACATGGCTCTGATCCCCCCCCCCCCCCCCAACTCCGTTGACCGAAACGTTGTTCCCAGCCTTGTTTTCGAAGAAAAATGGTCCAATGATGCCACCACTCCACAATCCGCACCAAACTATCACTCTCTGTGGATGCATTGGCTTCTCGACAATAACGCGCGGGTCTTCCGAGCCCCAGATGCGGAAATTTTGTTTGCTAACGTAGCAACCGAGATGAAAATGCCCCTCTCAGAAAAGATGATTTTTTGCTCTAAATCTCCAATTTAAGCTGCTCTAAAACCCAAACTGCGAAAAGCGGATGGTCGCGCGCCTTCAATTGTTGAGTCAATTGGACCTTGTAAGCGAAGAATCCGGGATCTTTGTGCAGAATTCTCCTCAGGCTAGTGCGTGAAATGTTTAGCTTTTGAGATCCACAGCGAGTTGATGTCTGTGAATTGATTCTCACACTCTTGGCCACGGCAACCACATTCTCATCTGTGCGCGCCGTACAACGATGGGGACCATGAGTGTTGTCCTCTAGCATACCAGTCTCACGAACTTTTTGCACAAACTTGCGTGCATCAGTCGCGGTGGGTGCTTCATTTCGGCCAAAACTTCTTTCCAAAGAACGCGCTGTTTGGGCTACACAGCACTCACTTTGAAAATATGTTTTCAATATTTGCTATTGTTGTTCAAGCGTAAAGCGACTCATTTCTTTCCGCGGATAATACGGTATGACACTGACTTTTTGTCAAGATTGTGATTTATAAAAAAAACACTAGATGCCCCACCCTGTAGTCGTGTTATCTAAGAACTTAACTGTTGAAAAAAAACGATTATTGGGAAAAGGTTTCTTGTTTTTCTTGTTTAACATTGTTTGGCCTTATTTGGCTCACCCTGTATATCTGATATATTGCCCTATGTTTTTTTACAACAAAAAAACTTTCTATTCTTGTAACATTTGATTATGTTTTTTTAGGTTTTAAGGACGGCAAAAGGCGCATTAAGCAATGGTTTGCAATTCTTTTGTCTGATACTAATTGTAAAGTTTTAAGATTCTATGATGCTAGTAACTTTAAAATATAAACATATGGTTCTACAACTGAGACCTGACAACTTTGAACTATCATTGTGAATGCACCCTTAAACCAATGGTCAAACTGTCAGTAAAAACAAGATTTTCATCATGGTTAAGTTCATGAACGAAGAACCTTTACAAATAATTCAGCGTAAGCGCTTTCGGCTTCCTACCTAGTTCATAATTTTAATTATAGGCTAGGATTTTTTATACAAGTAAATAATAAAAATTTGTGTCTACAACTTTAAGAGTTGTAATTCAAATTTTTGGTTGTAATTCTCGTTACAGTAGGCAAGCAAATAGTGAACAAATTTGAGTCTCAATGATGTTCGGTTCTAGATGTTCCCGTGCAATTGAGACAACGAATTGGTCGAAGTGCCGAGAGTCAAAGGTGCTGCCGTTGCAAAAAAAACCAAAACAGTAGATTCCACGACGTTCTTAAGAATTGAGCATCGCTAAGACCACAATATGACAAATTTTCGCCAAGGATCTCGACCACCCTTGTAAAATGAAGTTAACTCAAAAACTAAGCCCGCTCGGTCTTATGAATCGACATACGATCTCGGAATGAGCTCTAGAAACGTTGGAAGAAGATAACGAATTTCACCCGATTCAATGCCTGCAAACGCTTCATTGACAGCTCGCTGTATTCGACCATTCACGCCACTGTCGAACGTGTATGCCAGCAGTTGTTCGGACTTTTGGAAGATCGTGCCTCTTGCGTTAGTTCTGCACCATCTTCTTAAGAACGATTTTAAAAAGGTCACTTTACAGCGCGTCACCTTCTCTAAATCCTTTTTTGAATGTCTCGATGAGTTCGTTGGCGACCTTGATGGAGTAGCGAGACTTTTCCATCGTCATCCTGCTCCGTGTGACGAGTTTGGCAGGCATATCAAAATTAGGCATGGCGCTGTATAGCTCGTCTCTATGCACGCTGTCATAGGCGGTTTTGAATTCGACGAATGGTGAGTGCCGATCTGCATTTCTTGGGTTTTTTCCAGGATTTGGTCGATGGTGGACTTTCTCTGGCCTGAAACCGGACCTATCAGATTAATTAAGCGCTCGCATGGTATGGAAAAGCCTTTATAGACGATGTTGAGGAGATTTATCCATCGATAGTCGATGCGATATCCTTTCTTGTCTCCAATCCTTTTAACCTACTCAAAAAGTACTCTCGATCTTTGTCTGGAAAATAGCCATTTACAAGCCGATGACCTCCTCATTTGACGAAAATCTTTGTCCTCCGAGTGCAACTTTCAGATTTGGGAGCAAAAAAAAGTTGTTTGGGGCTAAGTCTTTTGAGTAAGGGGGTGGTCAAGCATTTTATACTATAATTCGTTGATTTTTGCAATGGCAACCGCTGAGGTATAAGACGGTGCATTATCTTGGTGAATGTAAACACGGCCACCATAGCGCAGACAGCCTTCTCATGGCTCAATAATAATAATAATGGCGGCACTACAGTCCGAGGTGGACCTGGGCCTGGCTTCTCAACTACCACTCGTGTTGTGCGTGCTATTGTTCTCTCACGAGTAGAGGGGACCTACAGTTTAATGTCGACTCCGAGCGGCGAGATTGAGAAGCTTTTTCTAGACAGTTATACTCTTTGAGCATTGTCAGTGACTCGAAAGAAGTGGAGCCGTGAAAAAATTGTTGGTGTTTTTTCGGGAATCGAACCGACAACATCGAGCGTTGGAGTCGACGCACCTACTCACAACGCCACGGCGCCCATGGCTCAATCCTCATTAAAAATACGACAAACTCATTTGTTAGACATTGTCATAGCATCTGCTATCTCTCTCATTTTGATTTGGCGATTTTTTCGTCAGTGGTAACAGTTTTTGGACGCTCCGAACATTCATCGTCTCCCAAGCTGGTGCGGCCACGTTTGAATTCAGCTGCTCAAAACTTCACAGTGGTAAATGATAGTGCAGAGTCACCGTACACAGCATCCAACCCATCCATTTTTGATTTGTGTAGGCGTATTGCGTTTTAAAAAGAAAAACTCGATAGCCACTTGATACACTATTTTTTTTTTCATTTTCACAAAAATATTAAAACGGTTCATTCAAATGATTGTGTCCCAAAATTGCAGACATTTTGTTTGACTGTCCGTCAAAAGTTCCGCAAACACCATCTCTCTCTAGCTTTTAGTGACGAGTGTTGCCATCTTCACATTTAGGTGTGAAACTTTCCAGGCCACTCTCGTATATTGGGAGCAGACTGTGGCAGCCAGTTTGTGAGAAGTCCACGGGAAGAGTCTTGTTTTTGTTCTACAATTTATTCGATAACGCACCACTTATGACCACCACTGTATATGGAAAGGATTCATAACTCTTAAGTTTGCCGGAGATTTATTATGCTTCAAGATATATTGAAAAAAAATGTTTTAATTGTTGTTGAACTAAAAACAATCAGAAGATTCACTCACGACACCTTAAAGGTACTTTTCAATGCCAGGATACAAATGCATTTATTATGTACTTTTGCGGATAATTTCTGTTCGTCCCATCTTTGAGTTTTATGGCACATCATTGTCGGTCAAATAAACAGGTCGAAACTCGAAATTTGTTTACATTTTTCGTACTGAAAAAAAAACTAGGTCATATTACTTTCCTTGTCTATGCCTTAATCCTTTCTGAAAAATAATCCTGTCCTTTGCAACTTATGTACATCCGAAAGGAATCCGTTCATATTTGTATAACAAGTTATCCGATCGTAAAACCAATAACCATGAACTCAGGTATGCATATCAGTTGCCTTTTGTGCTCCTAGCTTCTACGAAAAAGGTATCAAAACATAACTCTGTCGCATGGTCCTTGACAATTTTTCATTCTTCTTGCTCCTCCCTACCTAGCGAACTTCGGAATACAGACCGTTTTTAATCTTTTATAATCCCCTGTTGGCTTGTGATACCGCGTGTAGTTTGAAACTTAACTTTGTTTTTGAAATGTGTATATTTCGAGAAGAGGAAATGCATTTCTAAAGGGAAAACGGTTAAGGAGACGAAAATGCAAACCCATTCTTGTTTTATTGTTGTCATCTTACGGTCCCTTTTCATCCATTATTCCAGGGGCAGCAGGGCCATACTAAAGACAAGGAGAAAATTAAGAATAAGAGATGACAATAACTAAAGTGTATACAAATTTGCGCTTGTAGGCGTAATCCTTCCTCCTGCTGTTATCCTGGTTTTGCTGAGGTTCTTCGGCGGCGGGATCGTTGTGGGTTTTTCATGATCGTTGTACTTACCTGAGAATGAGTTTTACATACCTTAATATTCTCATTTGTATATTTTCCTCGGTTTTTGTTTTTGAGCAGGACCAAAGCCAACAACAATTTCAACGCACTTGAATTGAAGCACGTCGGAATCTGGTGTTCAGGATTTTACATGTGACACCTTCGGGTCAGTTCTTACTGATCGTGAGTGTGAAAAGGTTTACCCTTGTGTGTCTTTTGTTGAACGAACATTTTTAAAGGACTTTGAAAAGTGAATTTTGTGGTTTTGAAAAAGAAATATAGACTAATAGTGATAAGCTTTGTTGGAATACTTAAAGCTTACAACAAGCTGCATTGTAAGTGGTCAAAATAAGTTTGGTTTAAGTGCATGCATGTGATATTACATAGGGTTACATTTTTGAATGATTTTTGTCGAAGTTGATTTAATATTCGGCAAGGGACTGTAGTGCAAAACAATACACTGTTACATTTTTTACTTCCATAACCGCATATCCCTGTCGCTCCAAACAATTTTGAACTGAAATGGAAAGTTTGAAACGAGCTATAAAGTTTGTGCGGTTAATTTTTATAAATTCTACCCAATATTCAACGTATACAGTGAAGTCTCACTTATCTGAACCCTCAGTTATATGAATTATTCCAATATATGAACTGAAATTCAGTTATATGAACTGATGCTCTAATAAATGACTGCGTGCAGTTACGATCGTCATATAATTGAATATCTGTTAAAATTTTTTAGAAGTTAAAACAGTTGCAATCAAAATCGCTTCCAACGACATCGGTTATAAGGAAGTATCGGTTATAACGACCAAATTCTTAGGTCCCGGCTCCATTATAATCTCACTGAATAACAAATCGTTTACAACGACACACCGCTTACAATGGCCGATTTTTCCATTCTTTTAGATAAAATATTGGTTATTGCGACTAAAATCGACGCAGCTGTAGATGCGATGTATCTGTGTACATAAAATTATTCGTTCATATAAGTGAGACTTCACTGTACTTTATTATTAAGTAAAAGTTGCCTCTGAATTTGGGCATCAACAGAAATCGGCTAATTATATCCAAACACTTTGTAGAAATGGACCTTAAATTAGTCAAGATCTCTTGTCACTTGACTGAGATTTTGAATTGTTGAATTGAACTTATTGCTCTATATGTCACAAATAATTCACAGTGGCGAGCAACACTGGATAGACAATTTTTAATTTTCCAGTTTTGTTGTGTATAATACATAAGTCGAATCTTCACGGGATATCAAAATTAGTTCGAGTTAGCGGGGGTTCGACTTAGAGGATATTTTTTTGTATAGAAAATTAAGGGGAATGGCGAAAAACCTCGAGAAATTCGACTTAGGGAGAGTTCGAACTTAGGGAGTGTCCACTGTACTTGTACCCGACGACCGAATCTCATGAAATTTTCAAGATTGTTATTTTATTTATTACGAAAAAAAGGAATGCAAAGGCACGAGTGAATAAAAAAAAAAATCATCAAAAAGTTCTATGTATTCACTTTTGCACGTTCGCAAAAAAAAAAAAAACATTTTTAATAGGCTTAATAAATATTTTGTCTATCATTTATCCGTTTGGTATTTTTACCAAGTTTTCAATTGTTTCATTCGAAATTTTTTGTCAATTCAGATTTTATTCTCAGCCTCAACTCATTTAAACAGTAGCCAGTGCTCTGCCGAACTCTCCCATCTTCCTCTGCACAACAGCCCATAGATTTTCAAACGGATTTTAAGCCGGATCTTGTGCTGACTAAGACATTATCTGAAACTTTTGATGTTTTAACCAATTTTGGCTTTGTGCTTGGTTTCCCCATCCTTTAAAAAATACTTTCCTCTGTTGGATAAGTACATTACTCAAAAAATTCAGTTAAATTGGTGTGCAAGGTGTCCAAATACAGTCAAAATCGGTTATAACGACCTTTAAGGGACTAACAAATTTGGTCGTTATAAGTTATAGGTCACTGTAACCGGTAACTTGAAGATGAAGAACGGAGACCTTCTCAACAGTGCCAACAACAGAGGGATCTTCTTCTTCTTCTTAGGGCGCTACAGTCCGAGGAGGACTTGGGCCTCACTCAACATGCCTCTCCAGCCAGCACGATCTTTCGTCAGCTGATTCCAGTTTCGCACACCGAGGTCTCCCTCGACTTGTGTGCGCCACCTTGTACGTGGACGTCCTCTGTTGTATTGTCCCAAAGGCTCAGAGTCGAAGACTCTTCGGGCCGGAGCTAAGTTGTCCATACGCTCTGTATCCGTAGATTGCCTGGCTAGACTCATGTCGCTGTACATCCCATATAGTTCGTGGTTAAGCATTCTCCTCCAAATACCATCAACATAAACAGCACCATTTTAGCCGCTTCCGTTTCAATGCCAGCAAATGCATCATTGACGGCTGGCTGTGTTCGTCAATGTCATCGACCTTGATGGAGCAGCGAGAGTTTTCCATCGTCATCCTGCTCAGTCGGACGAGTTTGGCAGGAATATCAAAACTAGACATGGCGCTGTATAGCTCGTCTCTATGAACGCTTTCACATGCGGCCTTGAAGTCGACAAATAGGTGGTGTGTGTTTATTCGCATTTCTTGGGTCTTCTCCAGAATCTGCCGCAGTGAAGATTTGATCGATGGTGGACTACCTTCCCCGCCCTGAAACCACATTGATAAGGACCTACCAGTTTGGTGACGAAAGGTTTCAGGCGTTCACACAGAATGGCAGAAAAGATCTTATAGGCGATGTTAAGGAGATTTATCCCTCGATAGTTGGCGCAGTTAAAGGGTCTCCTTTCTTGTGGATCGACAGAGGGATCAGTCTCCTAAATATTGCATGTCAGATTTTCTCTACGCCTGAAGTCCTAGGTGAACAGTCAGATTGGTCAATATCAGTGCAGGTTCGGGCCAGCGAAGTCCACCATTGACCAGATATTCACATTGCGACAGATTTTGAAAAAGACACAGGAGCTTCACCATCTGTTTATTGATTTTAAGGCCGCGTATGACAGAATTTAGGGAGACAAGTTATACAAGCATTGTTCAATCTTAGCATTCCTGGAAAACTCGTTCGTTTTTGTAGGATGACGGTGGGTGTGCTTCATCAATGTCGTTGCTTCATCAAGTTCGGTTAAGACTTCGCCGAGACCTTTGATGTCAAAAAAAAGGTTTAGAAAAGGCGACGCACTGTTGTGCATAACTCAAACGTCGACACCAGAGACACGATCGTCACCAATAATATCAACCAATAATAAAAGCAAAACAAAAGAATAACATGTCAACAAACGGTAAGCTGTAACATATCCAAAATTCTATGTACGCAGATACAACGCATCTGCAGTCAAGCAATTTACCGTTTTGGAAAAAAATGCAATTTTAGTCGTTATAACCAATATTTTATCTAGAAAAATGGAAAAATCCGCCTCTGTAAGCGATATGGCGTTATAAGCGATGTCGTTATAAACGATTTGTTACACAGTGGGATTATAATGGAGCTCAGCCGGGACCTAAGAATTTGTTCGTTATAACCGATGTCTTTGTAATTGTAAGCGATTTTGACTGTAGTTTTCTTTTCTCAATATGATTCTCCGAGTCTTACGTTTTTGCAAATTTTCAAACATTTTTTTTTGTAAAAACCAATCGCATTTTATACTTTTCCACGAAAATCCCGAAACTCTTGTCACCTCTGTTTAAGACTTTTGTGTCAGTCATTTGACGTAAGCGGTGCCATGACAACGCCAAGCGACATAAGGCCAAATTTTAAAACTTGGCCTTATGTCGCTTTATCAAAGTGACATAAGACTAAATTTTTGCTTTGGCCTTATGTCACTTTCACAAAGCGACATAAGGCCAATTGGTTTTATGTCGCTTTCCGCTGTATATCTGATTTAGGCTTACCTTATTAAAATATACCTTCCATTAAACATTCTGAGACATTTAAAAGAAAACGGCCCCCTGCTTGGCCACAGATAGAATTTGGGGTAGGTGCAAAATTGGATATATGTTACTTTTTCAAATCCATTCTAAATACGAAAATAAGGAAACATTGGATACCACCAACCTCGCACCTATCCCAAATCGTATCTACGGCCAAACTGGGGGTTGCAGGGGGCAGCATGAACCCTCATACTTCACTTTTTACCCGTTCCCTTATACTAACTCCACTGTTCAATTTCATTTTAATTACACATAAACATGTTATTAAAAATTGTGGAATTATGACCCACTTGATGTTTATTGAAATTATTATTTGGTGTTATGTCTCAAAAAAATTTGGCGTTATGTCGCTTTGTCGAGCGACATAAGACCAAATTCTGAAATTTGGCTTTATGTCACTTTGAGAAAGAGACATAAGGCCAAATGCTAGAATTTGGCCTTATGTCGCTTGGCGTTATGTCCGGGCCCCGACGTAAGCCAGTTTTTCTCTTCATTGCTGCTACATTACGAAATCGTTTTAACTCACAGTATCACACTGTTTGTTTTTCGAATCACTTGAGCGCTGTTTCCAGAGAGCCTAAAATGCTTCCGTATGAGATGGTCCTGCATCATTTTCTAAATCTACGTTTTCTTCTCTTTCATCTTCTTGCGTTTCCTGCTCTTCATTTACCTTTAATATGTTTCCAACAATTTCGTCATCCGACATAATCTGAAATCCTTGATCAATACAGTCAAAAGTGAGCCAATAATTAATATCATCAGCACCACATTCCTGGCATATCTGTAGGTTTAACTGCAAAATAGAATCATCCCTATTGGATATTGAATTTTTGCGTGAGTACTCTGTTCCAAGCTTTGCTTAACGTTTTCCTTTTAATCAAATCCCACGCATCTACAACCATGTAACAACTCTCCTTTAAATTAATTTCCTTGAAGAAAAACAAAACCCCTTCTACGTCATCATCAATAGATAACAATCTACGTAAAAAATTGTTTCATTTCAATAACACTTTGATCCATTGGTTGTAGAAAGAATGTCACATTAGGAGCCAAAAATGTTTTTGTCCGTTTTGGTCCGGATAATCGCGAATCCGCATAATCGAGTTCCGGATAATCGAGGTTCTACTGTATACAGTACCCCAAAAAATTGAGCATACACCCAAAACAAACATTTTTTTTATTTTTTCTTAAAAAAAATAATTTATTAAAAAAAAAAATTTAGTCTCAACACATATTTCATTTTATAAAATACAAATAATGGAAACAGCAAAATATTAAACAAAATAGACTATTTTTTAGCAAAATATAAAAAAGTACTTAATTTAGACGCACAACATACAGTCAAAATGAGTTATCGATCATCGATCGACAATCGACAACCGCAATAGGGGTGCTTTTTCATGCTGCTTGGATTTGCAATTTTAGTTTAAGGAGTTTTATCTTATGCCATAGATGTAACACATAGATGTTCAATCGAGTTCAGATCAGTCGATTTTGAATGGTGTTTTAGGTTGCACTTGGGGCAATATAAAGCTGTCATTTGCGCACTGACTAGGCAGTGTGTTATATTTTTAAAAGCAATAATCCTAAGGCAGGCTTAATTTTTCTACGGGACTCTGCAAAATTCATTTGAAAATATTCAAATTCCCTATGAATTCGAAGTTCCCATAGACACTTGAAGCCATATAACCTCACGACTTAGGGAGGAGTTTTGTTTAAGCACTGCGTGTAGTCCTTTTCCAACAACTCGCATATCATCTGATCCAAAGTGGTTTATTGTTGTTTCATTCGAAAACACCACAACTTTCTCAAAATATTTCTGAGTGATTTACATATTGCCTAGCAAACTCTATTCTCTATTATTTTTTTTGTTCTGAGGTGTAAACTCAATTTTGCGAGGTACTGCATGTGCGAACGCTCCAAACCACACACAGACTATATGTAAAACTATCTCGGCGCCTAATATTACAATGCTTGAAACTATTCGACATTACCCCAACAACGGTTCCCAAATATTTCGGATCCTATTACCCGGATATCTGGATACAGTAATTCTTCGATCGAATATAGCACTACTAATTGTGATTTTGTTATTAAGCGAGTGGAGATACTCACAGTTTTATGCTGACTCCGAATTGCGTAGCTTAAGGAACTTCATGTTAGCATTGTCAATGACTCGCAAGAGTTCACGATTTAAAAGTTTTTGTTTGTACCTTTCATCAATGGAACATCAGAAATTTTATTAGCAGACGATGATGTTTGGAATAGCACATCATTCAAATAGCCGCTTATGCTTGACTGGGATTACTTCAAGTCGGTCCAATTTTTGATGACGCGGTCCAATATGTGCGACGTTTTTCCGGCAATAATAATAATAATAATAATGGCGGCGCTACAGTCCGAGGTAGACTTGGGCCTAGCTTCTCAGCAACCACTCGTGTTGTGCGTGCTATTGTTCTCTCACGAGTGGAGGGGACCTACAGTTTAATGCCGACTCCGAACGGCGAGATTGAGAAGCTTTTTCTAGGAGGCGTGAAAAAAGTGTTAGGTGTTTTTTCTGGAATCGAACCGATAACATCGAGCGTAGGAGTCGACGCACCTATCTACTACGCCTAACCTATTTTTTTGATGCTCAGGACCACACGACGGCCAATCCAAAGGCTTTTCACTGTATGCCCTAGTGTCACTTTCAGAATCATTTTCCTGTAAAAACCTTCATCAAAAGCGACGAATGACGTATGACAGCAAAGCATTCTCTAATATGTTGAAATATTTAAATCTGTCCTTTAATCTTCTCAATTTATTTTTATATATTACTCATCTTATTTTAAAGGCAATTCTATTTAAGCCTCCCGGCTAAAGGAACACTACACGTGCCAAAATTTAACCTCTTTATGTCAACGAAATAAAACCCCCGAAAGTGTCCATACTGCCCGCTAGCGATAGATCATAAAAATGAGGCCGAAGAAACGGTTTTAAACATGCGCCTGCCATGATGAGCGCGCACACGCGCGAATTCGAATTAATTTTGTTGGTGTCACCACGCAGGCTGGTTGATTTTAAAAACACAGAAATCATGACATGTGAATATTGCATTTCGATTTACTGAGCGTTCGGAAAAAAATATCGAAATCTGAAATGCGATCTGAAGCATACGTAGACAAGCAAAGGCCGGTGGCAGGGGGTCTTCTGGACCTGGTCCACGTTCGAGTTTAGTCATCAGCATTTGGTGTCGGCTTCCATTTTCTTTAAAGTGATTTGTATTACAGAAAGAAATTTCATACATAACGTGTTTTTCTATTGCAACAACGTGGACAATGCAAATAAGTCTTAATGAGGAGAAAGCACGTGCATACTAAATTGTAATTGACTGATGACAGTACTCCCGCCTAAGCCGATACGTCGACACAAGTGTGATGTATTTGAGAGACTCAAGCGGGACGGGTTACCGTCAAAGTTGTTTAAATAGCTGTTGATTCCATGCTTCAAGATGCCTTTTGATTTCACAACGATTTGGGAATTATACATACACTGACGTGCGAATCGAATTGTCAAATTCATATTTTCTTGTTGTGCACCTTGCACACGCAAGATGGTACGCGATGACTCTTCAGTTTCTGGCTCACCAGTGGAGGCTGTGTTTAAAAGTCATGTCATTATGATTGCCGAAATGAATTGTTTTTAGGTTTTTCATGACGTTTGTTTTGTTTGCTGATTATGGTTATGTCATCACTTCATGGAACGTTGTGTAATCAAATCTTAATCCAGTACGTATGAATTAGTAAACATTTTGGATTCATGTGCAGGGGACTACAGTTGACTCCCTCTAAGTCGAATTTTGGAATTATAGGGATTTCGACTTAGAGCGTTATTTTTCTATGGAAAAATGAAGGGAATGCAAAACAGGGATGGGATTCAGCTGTATTTGGTTTTTCACTCAGGCTGAAAGGGGAAGTTCGACATGTATTGCACTGAACAAATATGAAGGTAGGTGGTAAAAGTGGCGGTGGACAGACAGATCCTGTTTGTCGCACTCAAGTAGCGCCTTGAAAGCGCCGTTTTGATACCACATCCTATGTGATACCTAATTGGTGTGAAAGGAGTGAATGAAGTGTGTGTTCTCCAAGATTTTCATAATTGTGGAGTTTATGAAGGCTATGAATATTTGCCTCCGAGAGGTTTTTAAGGGTGATAAAGAAGGCTGCTCAGATTGCATTGTCTGACTCTAGTCAGAGCCGGACATTGTCACAGAAAGTGCTCGGGGGTTTCTAGCTCGATTTCCACCCGGCAGCTGCGGCAGTGTGAGTTAAATGGTATGCCTGGTGTTTCAGCATGCCTGCCAATAGCCCAGTGTCCAGTACAGACCGCTGTTGAGCAGGTCTTTTGTTATTTTTTGGTTGTAGTTGGGCCATAAGCTTCTGGATAGGACACATGTTTCCAGCTTAGTCCATCTTTCGTTGGCGATCTTGAGGAAGCCTAGTCGAGTATGGACTTGTTCCACAACGAGACTATCAAGTTTGGATCCCCGCCTGGCTAGCTCGTCTGTTGCCTCATTTCCACTTATGCTCGTGTGACCGGCAACCCAGATCAAGGAGATCAAGCTCCGTCCACCTATAATGGATAGTTCCTTGCAGCAGCAATCCACTAGTTTTGACGTTGTAGTTATGGATGTTAGAGCCTTGATAGCAGCTTGACTCTCTGAAAAAATGTCTATCCGCTGTGCTGGTTCTGTTCTGTCCTTAATTTCAAGACACTCATCTTATATTGCTAGCACTTCTGCCAGGAAAATGCTTCAAAAGCTTGGTAGCTTGATGGACTTTGATATCTTGAGGGCTTCGGAGAAGATTCCAGCGCCCACACCAGAGTCCATCTTCGAACCGTCTGTGAAGATGTCTATGTCATGAGTTTGGATAACTCTATCGCTTTTCCACTCAGTTCTAGTTGGAAAGTATGCCCTACAGTTTTATGTTAGTATGGCTCAGTATCGCTTGTTGTGATAGTGAGTTAAGGATGTCACAATATGTATTAAGAAATGTTATCGGTTATTTTTGTTGTATTCTGTTGATTGTGTCTTGAATAACTACATTTCCTTGATGTGCTCGCTTTCAGCGATCAAATGTAATTAACTAAAGAAATGAGCGTAAACTGTGCCGCTGTGCTGTGAAAATATATCGTTTCAGTTTATTGAATTGAGATCCAATTGCATTTAAGCAAACCAAACGCTTTTTTTCGAGTTTTTCAATATCTGGCAGTAGCTAATAGACGAAGAATTTTGCAATATTACTCCATATAAGCTTCTTAGGCTTCTATGAAAAAGAAACAGCATGCAAAGTGCGCGATCGAAGGAATGTTGAGGTCCTATGACAGTGATGATAGCATATGTGGCACATTTGGCAAGTGAAAAATTGGACAGAATTCTGCCGGGCGAGGGTAACTGCTATTACCAGTGCCAGTCGATAAAGAGAATTTAGAAAAATCATGTCTGTAGACTGTTAAACGGCACTAAGATTCAGATATCACTGCTAGTCAGAATATTTCACTCAATAATAATAATGGCGGCGCTACATTCTAGGCTAGACCTGGGCATAACTTCTCAGCAACCACTCGTGTTGTGCGTCCTATTGTTCTCTCACGAGATGAGGGAACCTACAGTTTTAATGCCGACTCCGAACGGCGATTTTTGAGAAGCTTTTTTTTTTTTTAGAGAGTTATACTCTTTGAGCATTGTCAGTGACTCGAAAGAGATAGAGCCGTGAAAAAATGCTTGGTGTTTTTTTTTCGAGATTCGAAACTAAGACCTTGAGCGTAGGAGTCGACGCACCTACCCACTACGACACGGCGCCACTCAATCTGGACGACGAGAATTCCGCCTCCAGTAAGAAAGCTGCTTGGGCAAACGGACTTCCCATTTAAACTCTTAACGCAGCTTTTGATGATATGTTTGGCGCATGCCGCAGCCTATCTATTCTTATGCGGTCCCTATAGGGTCTGAGCCTGAACCACCTTCCATCTCTCGTTTATGGAAGATTCGTTTGGAGCATTATTGCGTATGTGTGTGAGATGATGAAGGCATGTAGTTGCCAAAGAAAGAATATACCGAGCTCGTAGATCGATCTATTTTGCAGTCGGTTTAGGGGAAGAAATGTTGGTTTTTGGAGGGGGATTTCACGACTTTTTAATAAGGATCAACTGAAGCTTTGGTTTTTTTTTTGTCTTTTCGGAAAAATCGATCTTACATTATTGATGATTCAATTGGAGATTACATTTCAAATCTAATACTGCGACGACTTTGAGTGAGAGAAAAAATACAAGAACTATTTGTCATTTAAACATTGCTGATGACATTTAAGGGGTACAGCATAAAATACATATAACAGGCGCTTGGCGTTATGTCCGGGTACCCAATTTGAATCTGATACCAAAATGATTCTATCAAGGGTAAGTCGATATTTCTTTTTGACAGAGGAGGACATAAAGAACATGTACTTAATTACGTACAATGCATTATAAAAGAACTCGAAGACCTACCCTGTTATAGAGCCACCACCATGGCTATCGTGGCTTTTAATTTGTTCAGCTCTTCATTTGGTTTTTGTCACGCAAGATTGACCATGGGATCTAAATAAACTAAATTTACTCTCACCCAAGAATAAACTTGATTCCAAAAAGAGTTTTTGCGAGTTGAACAAATTTATCTCTATCAAAAAATAAGGAGGTTTGGTCTTCCTACCCTTCTCGAACCAGGAGGCTCGGATTCGATGTCTGGAGCGTTGGTTTATTCGTCCGATGTGGCCGAGACACGGATTTTTTTTTCTTTCGAACTATGCCCACATCCTTGTACAGATCGTATAGTTCGCGATTGTGTCTCCTCCATATCTCGTTTTCCTCGCAGATCGTTCCTGCTAATCGTTCAGCATTCGGCTGCATAGAGCCAGATTGGCAGGATTATCGTTTTATAGGGCAGGATTGTGATCCTACGAGTTAGAAGCTTTAACCCAAGTTGTTTCGACAAACCGAAGCAGCAGCGGTTGGCAATGGCGATACTACGTCGGATCTTCACCCACATGTCTTTTTGGCGTTCACGTTTGGCCCGAGGTAGACAAACTTGCTAACTATCTCCCTGTCGATTGTGATGTTTTGTCCTAGAGGATGGGCGGCGACTCGGTTTTTACTCGACAGCATATTTCGCTTTCTTCTCATTAACCTTAAGACCAACTTGTTTCGCCTGTTCTTCAACGCAATCTTAGACTCAAATTTGTTCACTAGACCTTAAATCGCTAGTCTACTGTAACATTCCATTGACTGAGTTCGTAGGCAGTTCCCCGTTCCGTTAAGGCTTCCAGGATCGCTTCCGTGAAAACGTTATAAAAGGCATTTATCTAGGAAGGTGGTTGTTCGACAGTGCTCATTACACTACCCCTGACGTAAACATGTTTTGAGAGTCCCATATGCGTTCGAGCGCTTTCAGATTAAAGGAGGTAAGGCTGATCCGAGTCCTAGTCTGGTGGGATAAAGCAATAGCAGAGAAAAGAGTTTGTCTAATGCGTACCGTGAGATGCAGGTGGATTAATTTTCGATTTCATTTAAACTTGTATGATTTTATTTCCCTCAGTTTCTGCTGATAACTAGCTGCGGGCATAAGAAACATTGCATTTAAATAAATCAAAGGAGAAACAAAAAAAAAAGACATTCCCTCGAAAAAATAAAACAACACAAATCACTAAAAATAATCAACGAAACAACATCAGCAACAGCAACAGTAGCGGCGCTTCGACTCACACACATACACACATACAAACATCCATCAGCCAAACAGTGAGAAAAATGCGCAAAGAAGCGTAAAAAGACAACAGAAATGCATTTAATGGCGCCGCCGTTAGCGATTTTTCACCCAACCAACAATAACAATATTCCACATCGGTCTTCGATCCCTTTAAGCCCTCCTGGTGTCTCTTCTGTCTTCTGTCATCCTCTGCACTACAGAAATTCTCTCCTCAATAAACTAAATACGTATTTATGAACATACTCGCATCCATAGACACAAACACACACACACACACATCTTCATTAAGAATTTCCTCTTTCATTGTTACTTCAGTTGGCACTGCTATCTGCGGGAGTGTGTGTGGGTATGTTCGTATAACTTTTTCGCACGGAAAATCCAACATAAAACATTTTGTTTTTGTAAAACATCGCTAACCAGAGAAAGGAATGATTATAAAAGAGTAAGAATGAGACGACGAAAAAGAAATGGCAAAACAAAATTATTGCCATAAAGATAAAAGCACGGTCGGTGTAAAGTAGGCGCTGGGGAGATAGTCAAAGCGAAGTGGGTTTTACACCTTCCAAATGATGGATTATCCATAGCGAGGGGTGAGTTGCATGATCGTTACGCAAAAACACACAATAATAACAGAAAAGAAACGCACGTACTGTGGTGTACGACGACGACGACGTACACTCGGTACCCCGCGTCACGATTTGACACATTGGGGTCTGTTCGTTCACTTCTTCCGTCTGCGGTTTTGTTCATGATTTTTGCTTCGCCTGTCAGTTTGCATTTCTGTTGGGTTTTCTGTCAAAACGAACCTGCAATAACAGAAAACATAGGTTTTTGCTTGTGTTAATGACTTATTATTGCTGAATGGCTGAATTAAGTTTGTTTATTTATTATCATACTGTCGTCGTTGTCGTCGTCGTCGTTGCTGTTTCCTGGCGCTTGTCTCTCGTACATTCTTTTTTCTCTTCCATGCTTAACGTATCGAATTTCGAAAGCGGGCGTAAATGATGTGTCGCCTGTGAGTGTTTGCGTGCGCTGTGTGCAGTTCAGTGACGTTCAGTGAGGTTGCAGCGCCGCTTAATTGTCATCGTGATTTGCACTGCGATCGCGTAGATAAATATATTTTTTTTTCTTCTGTTTTTGTTTTTCTATTCTGCCGTTCAGTTCCGTTGTGTAGTTTTGCCTTACTTTAGGACTTTCATTGAATTTCTAACGAGTCCAGAGAAGAAGCGCGTCGTTTCGTGTTACGTGTCTGACGGTGGGGTATAATTGTAATTAACAAGTTAATTATTAATCGTTTAGCATTAATTGAAACGACCAATTGGATGTCGGTAAGACATTGATGGAGGGCGGGTGAGAATTTCATCGATTTTTTCTTGTATTATTAACGTAGTTTATGGGTTTGCATATGGAATTGCTGTGTGTGTGTGTATTTGTGTGTGCAAAATTTTGCGTGACGTTAAACACAGTGCATGGATGGGGGGAGAAGGTTTACGTATGGTCGTTATCATTGCGCAACTGACCTCATGCCGGTTGGATGTGGGAACAGAGTATCTGCGTAGTATTTTTTCTTATTCATTCATAAGTTTGAAGGGTGAACATGTTTTCAACCTGATAGGGGCTAGTTCCAGAAATAGAACCAAATGGTTTCGTTAGTTATTTGAAAAGGTTTGACATCGCTTATGAGAATTAATCGATATCTTTGTAAAAGTGAAAGGTTAAATTAACAACATACTCGTTTCTGAAGGTATTTCACTCCTTAATTGTGTTTTACCTGTGTTTAAGATTGGATGAAAGGGTCTAATTTAAAACCCACGTTGCATCATTTAAAGAAGATTTACTTGGAATAAAATCCCGAAAAGTATTCACGTACAATTCTGTTGAAATTTGATTTTTACGTAGTTTTTGGCGCAAGTGACTAGAAAGGATCAAAAATAGTTTTGTGATTTACGATCGGACAATGACGCTATCCGGACATCCGGTATTTGGATCCGAATTATTTGGGAAATGGATAGTTCGGCTAGTTTCGGATAGTGTCAAGTAGTTTGGGTATCCGGATAGTTTCACATACCCTTTTTGTGTGGTTTACAGCGTGCGCGCATGTTTGTGTGTTCGCATTTGTTGGATGTATAGTAGAATCTCGAAAAGATGAACAGATATAAGACAGGCGCGTTCATCTTCATCTTTATTCATCTTTCCAAGATCGAAACTTAATTAAAAAGGACGAATAGCCACACAAAAAACATTTCATACATAAGAATAACAATTCATTCTATTAAAAAAAAAGTGAAAAAATTGTTCAAAAGAGGTTAACATTTAAAAAAGTTAACATTTAAACGGTTTTCTTAAAAAAAACTTCTATATGGCAGAATGTCGCTCGGAGGAAATTGTTCAGAAAAACTGTTCATGTTTTCGAGATTCTACTGTAAAAATAATATTTAACTTCTAAGTGAAAAGTAAAAATGATTTCGTTTGCAAAATTAATAAATTAAGAAAAATTTAAAAATTAAAAAAAAATGCGGGAGGTTGAAGTGATAATTAAAAAAGTTATTATTTTGTTGTGAAGTCTTTTTTCGTATAACTGCCTAACATCGGTGACTCATTGAGTCCACTAAGGACTGACATATCTTTAGCGGTATTGCTTCCCATGCATCCTCTACTAGTCCTCAAAAGTGGTTGTTATTGAGCGGCTTTACATCAGAAACTTTTTTTTTTTTTTTTTTACATCGGCCCAAAGGTTTTGAATTGGGTTCAGGTCAGGCTAATCCAAGACCTAAAACTAATTTCTTGCTTTTTTCTTATTCTTAGTGTGCTTTTGGTCGTTGTCGGTTTGAAACACCCATTTCAATGACCTTCCAAACTTGTGGAAGCATAGTGTATTCAAGGATGTCAATGTATAAATGCTGATTCATTGTCGTTCTTATCCAAAATGTTAGTCCTACGTCGTAATAAGAAAAACATGCCAGCACCATAATACTGCACCCTCCATGTTTTATAGTTTTTTTTCGTATTGTACGCAGTATTCGGTGGGCGTTTTATATATTCCCGACGTCCAAAAGAGCCACACGAAACAACTTTATTTTCATCTGTTCACAGAATATATCTTCGCTTTTCAATGGATCACTTACCATACATTTTAGAAAACTCAAGTCTTTTGACAAGGAGCTGTTTTTTTCTTTCAAACTTTTTGTGAAATACAGGTGTGCAAATTATTTTCCTTTAGTTTTTGAATTTCTTTGTACGTTTTTCTGACTTTAAAATGAAGATTCACTTTTTTTGATGCAGTGCCCGAACCATTTATAGCAAAAAAATATTTTTACCCATTCGACCCCAACTTTTTTCCTGTAGTTAGACATTTTTTTTAGTTTTGATCTATTTTTATTCATTCAAGAAGTATTAGGCCAAATTTTGAAGTCGCCACGCCTATCGGTTTGGGCGCCACTTGACGCTGCTTGTGAGCAACGTTGGGCAATAAAGGTGTGTAAAAAAGAAATTTTTCTTTGAAAACAGCTTACAATTATTTTTATTTATTTTCAAAAGTTATGTATGGTAGGATAAAAAACAATTTCATTCATATATTTAAATATTTTCAAATTAATATATGAGTGAATCACTCACTTTAGTAACTCTTCCGAATTTCACAAAAATATTTTTTACTACGCGCGTGCGGTCTATTGCAAATAACTTCGCTAAATGATCTTCAAATGTGTTTCTTTTTACTCACATCTCGAGTAGATACATAAACTACTCTTATCATTAAGAATCAAAAAAACAAAAACAAAAGGAACCCCTACCGTTAGCCGTAAGGCAACAGAAATTGCTCTCAGGCAACCTTGGGGTCGAATGGGTTAATGAATCGATCCTTCTGACAAAATATTATGCTAACCTCCAACATTCAATTGAGATTTAAAAAAGGAATGAAATTTCCACAAAAAACACGTAGATTAAAAAAAAAAAAACCTTTGCTATTATTTTGATCGCCCTCAAAAATCCTCATTGTTCCCAACGATGACATTTGGAAAAGCACCGTTACATCTACGAGTATCATTGACGGTCTTAAACAAGCTCTTTATTTAAGACATCTTTTGTTGGAAAATTTTTGATGGTGAAAAGGGGTTTCAATATCCGGGAAGTACTTGTCGATTGATGGAAGAATCGAACAGGATAAGATTAACAAAATCATCAAAGGATTTTGATGATCGTGCATCGAGCATCGAAGGTGATTTATATTGAAAAACCAAAATATTACTCTTTAATGTTAAATCCGTGCATTTGTAGCTTAAGAAGCTACTTCTGTCTGAAATGATCTATCCTCATTAATTGCATCATTCCCTTGTGGAAAGCCGGGTAAAGCTTATAAAGAGTTTTTTAATTTTGACTTGAAAACTTTTGACTTTTACCGTCTTTCGCACCCTTGAACCAATGACCACACTGTCAACGTCAAAACATTCAGTAAAAAGAAAATTTTTGTCATAGTGAACGTATTTCTCGAAAGAGAACAATTTAAAATTATTTAAAGTTGTTACCGAAATTCCGAGTCGATGACGGTAACTTTAAAAGCGTTAGCTTTTCGTAGTAATTCCTGTCTGAGTGTACAAGTAATTTATAGTTGATGGAATGGTTGAAGTGCCGAGAATATTGCTGCCGTTTAAGCGTTCGTCCCAAACGTACCAATTCCACGGCGTGCTCAAGTATTGTGCTTAGTTAAGACCTCACTATGACGAATTTTGCGAAAGGTCTGCAACCTCATAAGATGATGTTAATTCAAGAACTTAAGCTACTCGATCATATGAGGCCAGATATGTTCTTGGTTCTAAAAATGTCACGGTGGATATTCATTTAAAAACGCATTTCATTTCACAAATTGAAAATAATTAGTTTTTTACTATTACATAAATGTCTTTTTAATTAATTTTTGACAAAAATGTATTACATATGTGCATAGAATGCAAAAAATGACAAAAGACCAAGACAACACGAGTCTTCTACCAAGAACG
This sequence comes from Myathropa florea, assembly GCA_930367185.1. Classification (NCBI taxonomy): domain Eukaryota; kingdom Metazoa; phylum Arthropoda; class Insecta; order Diptera; family Syrphidae; genus Myathropa; species Myathropa florea. The sequence continues at coordinate 35,662,617 of OV884004.1, read as the reverse complement.
ACAACATTCCAAATGAAAATGCAGCGTGTTCGAATTTTACTGTTAACTTGTTACGAAAATTGTTGTTCACGTTTTGGAGAGTGCATGATTTTTTTCACGTTTTAGAGATGTCAATGTAAAAATAAATCTGTTCACGATGAAATGGTCTAGTCGATTGGCAGCATTAATCGCGTGATTTAACACCTCTAGACTTTTTTAATGGGGTTACGTTAAAACATTGGTCTATGCCAACTAGCCGGCGTTGTTAGAGGAGCTCAGAGTCAATATTGAACGAGAAATTTCGGCCGTTTCTATCGAAATGGGTGGCCGAGGCATCGAAAATTGGGTTCAACGAATCGAACGCTGCCCCATGGTGGACATACAGTCAGCGTCAAAAGTGAGTGAACATTCAATCACCTGCTGAAGATTTATCTACTAAATTAATATTCACCAGAATGAGGTAGTACAGACATTTATACATCAAATAAAAGCTTTAAAGTCATACTTTAAAATATCATGTAGGTATATTATTTAACATAAGGGTAAAGTTAAGAATATTAATGACATTTAAAAGAGAAAAGTGCTAAAACATTATTCAAAAGTGAGTGTATATATATGGTTGTGTCAATGACTGTGAGACATAAGGGCTCGATTCTATTGAACATTTGTATGAACTTTAAGACCGGCAGATATGAAAACTGAAAACAGCGGTAAAGGGATACAAACAAACAATATTGTTTTAATAAGACACTTTTCTGATGGGTTGTGGTGGTGGTGTTCACTTACTTTTGACGCTTGTTTTTAGCCTCTTTACAAAAATTATTTAAGAACGTTTATTTAACGCATCAATGCCAGGCGTAGACCATTTCGGTCAATTTTGATTTAGAGGAATAACTCTCAACTAATGACTGTTTACTCACTTCTGACGCTGACTGTATGAACGACATCGAATTTCATACATCATATTTCTTTCAGTTGTACTTCAAACCAGTAATAAAATTTCCCAAATAACACACATGGTTTGGTTATTAAAACAAAAGTTGTAAAGTCCTTTTTTGGAAAAACCGATACTGAAGTGCAATTGTGGTAGAAACAAATACCTCATGCCAATAGCAGAATACTTTTATTGTGGTAAAGGAGACACGCTTGAAAGCTGAAGTATCATAAAAACATTAACATATGTTTTTTGTTTAGTTGTGCAGTTTAGGTAGTTTGTGTGTAATTCAGCAAAAACAATGTAAAATTACAACTCACTCGTTTTCATCAAAGCGAAGCAAACATGGACAAGTCAATTTATCTGGGTTAATGCTACAATGTATCATACGTACTCGTACATAGCTCAACAAAACACTAATGAACTGCAGTCAGTGTCAGTGTGCCGATTGCATTATCCACCCAAGGCGTCACACCGCAGAATGCCACGAGTACTCCTCCTCTAGCGCCAAAAAGGCCATGACACGGTTTTCGCTTTTCAAAAGGATTTTTTCGTCGTCGCCGCACTGCTGCTGCTCATTCAGTAAATTGGCAAACCCCAACACGGATTTCGATTTTCTTGTCAGCGAGGTTTTCAATTGTAACAACAACAGCAAAAAATTGGCAAAGATACAAAACCAAAGTCATTGAACGCTAAGAAATGAACCACGAGATCGATTGTCTGTGTTGCTAGGTACGTTCAGATGACAGTTGTTTGCCAAACACTTCAAAACTGGAAGCGATTCAGGTATTAGATTGGATAATAGCCCATCCGACGACTTAATCTTCCCATAAGACAAAGAAACGGATGCTACAGTTTGTGAATTGAAATACCTTATTTGATGTATTTTTCGCTGACTCTCACAATGTCGGCGGTTGAATTTCGGTGATGATGATGTGACAACGATGACATTGCGATCAGACGTGTGAAAGTTTGTCGAGAGCTCACTCCCATACCATACCCATGGCAAACATTTCACGTCACTGGGTCAGCATTGACGTCAAGAGGAGCAGATAGTTGTTCGTATCGTGATTTGTGATCGTAACTACTTTCAAATGTTCGACGATCGGAGAAGAATTTTAGCCGGAATTATATGAAGTCTTACGCTTTAGTTTTATAGGACAAGTAGTACTAAGTTCGGTCGGTGGCAGCGGACGGAAACCGGTTTATGCGGATTCGCTGGAATTAACCACTGACCACAAGACCCAGAAAAATATGCTGTTTGTCGTGGACGGCCAACAACATACCAACAAATCAGGAAATGACTGTGATTATGTATCGGAAATTGTTTAGGATTATGATGCGAGTGGAAGTGATCCAGACATTTCGATTTTCGTGTGTCAGGATTATGGGTTTTAAGGTTGAATTTCGTAGGTGAGATATAAGATGTGTAAGAAAAATTTTAAAAATCATTTACTTATGTCCCCAGGAATTATGAAAAGTCAAGCACATGAAACGACAAACTTCGAAACCAGCTTGTCCGATAAATGTTCCTATAGTAAATTGATATTTTATCACTGATTTCATATCTCTAAAGACTTTATTGCTTATCGCCGTTAAACAATGTCATCATACTCGCTTACCTTTGGAATATCTATGTCCAACTAGAGATGTGTTTCCTTGTTCAATGTAGCATGAAAGATACAATCCAGTACATGGTGCGTTGCATTTTGCCTCGTAGAAATCGATACATTCCAGTCCCATTTCCGAATTGGCGAATTGAATGCGGACAACACACTTTGAATAACTGACTGAAGTTTTAATTCAATTTTGTTTCGGTAGCAAACTTAAGAGAACGAAAAGGCGCACATTCCGATGCTTTGAAAATGGAACATATGTTTGTCGGTGCTGCCAAATTTGCTCACATGATATTTGTTATAATTTATTACAACAATATATTTCAAAGTATGACATTTAAGGTTAAATTCAAGGGTCTCCGGAACGGAACTTAGCTAAACAACGTCGAATGTTGCGTTTGTTTACCGTTACATCCTTAAATGTGTTATTAAAGTTTTTCTCTGCTAGTGATGTATTATGTCCTAGATTGAATTGGGTAAGGAAAAAGAAAAAAAAATAAGTCCTGGGAAAAAAATAACAGTATGTACTCGTAGTTGCAAAATCGGATATTTCTAATGGTACAACCTAATATTATATGAAACTTCACTTTATTTTATAAGCATACATTTTTTTCTGAAAACTTGCAAAGAAAATTTGTAAACAAAAAAACATTTCACAGTACTGTAAACTTCCCATTTATCCGTTATGTTTCAAAAATAACAACCATTTTTGCGACAAAATTGGTCGCAAAACGGAAGTGGAATGAAAAATTACACAAAAATGCGTAAAAGGCGGAAAAAACGTAGAAATTTAGTGTGCAAACATTTGGATGCTCCGAAAACATTACAACTAATGCCTTAACTGGCACAGAACCGAGCCAGATCACTTAAAACTACATCTAACACCGATCGTTAAAATAACGTGTCATTTGCCTCATCATAATAATATTATAATATAACATCGGTTGACGAGAAATTGAATGCGATTCAATAGACGTGGTGCTGCATTCCATGTCTCACAGCCGTAGGACAGACTGACACTCGAGGTAGACACTGGTTTTAGTGCCGCGTGAAAGGGAAGATGTGCTCCATATTTTCCTTAGTTGTGATGAACAATTCTTGAGAACGTGGAATCGACTGTTTTGGTTCGTTTGCGACGAACGCCTGCGACCAACCCGTTGTCTCTCTGGCAAGAGAACATCCAGCAACGAAAATTTAGACTCAAATTTATTCACTATACTATGAATTGCTTGTCTACTGGTGCAAGAATTACGACCAAAAATTGGCGTTAAAGCTCTTAAAGTTGCCGTTACCAACTCGAAATTTTCGTAACAAATTTTATAATTTATAAAAAATTTCCGTGCTTTTTTGGCACATTTAAAAAAAAAAAAAAAAATGTTCTTTATTCAAAATCAATTTCAATCAAGTATATATTGGCCAATACTATCTATCACCTTTTTGCCATTTTCTGGTTAGCTTCATAATTCCATCGGTGTAGAACTTCTGTGGTTTAACAGCGAAAAACTTAGCCAACTATAATAAAACCAATAGGTTTCAGCGGCTCTTCGGTCGGCCAATTTTTTTTTTTTTTTGGTAATCAGAGGGTGCAAGGTCCGGACTATACGGTGGATGCATCAAAACTTCTCAGCTAAGCTCCGTCAATTTGTTCCGGGTCATCAAAGATGCGTGTTGGCCTAGCAATGTCATGATGGAAGACAACTCTGTTGCCCAATTCTAGTCGCTCTTTCTCGATTGCTTCATTCAAACGGTGGAGATGTGAACAGTAGAGGATCGAATTGACCGTTTCGCCATGCTCTAGCAGCTCATTTTTTTTCGGAGGATTTTTGAAACACTACTGGAGCACTCAGACTCAAAACTGGTCCATTGTACTGCCGTTAATTTGATCCCAACAGGACCAGATTTGATTTCACTTGGCTTCGAACCTGAGATATCTCGAACTTGGGGCAGGCACTTAACCCACTGCGCCATCCAGTCGTTCTAGCAGCTTATAATAGACGATTTCCTTCCAATCCCACCAAACACTCAACATAACCTTGTTGGCCGTCAATCTAGGCTTTGAAGTCGTTTGTGGTCGGTCACCGGCCTATAATCATGATCGTATTTATTCCATTTTTTGTCGCTCGTAATGAATCCCTTCAAAAATGGTTCCATTTCGTCACGTTTCAGCAGCGTTTCACTGATGGTTATTCGGTCAATTAAATTCCTTTGCGTTAATTCATGTGGCACCCAAACTTCGAGCTTTTTTGAGTAGCCTGCTCGTTTAAGATGATTCCAAACTGTCACACGGTTGATGTTTAGTTCCTCCGCTATCTCCTGCCGGTCTTGCTTCATCAGTTGGAAAATTCCATCTACTTTTTCAATGACAGGCCGACCAGAGCGAGGTGCATCTTTTACATCGAAATTTTCAGAACGGGATCGATGAAACCACTCCTGGGTCCGGCGTTCACTCACAGCATTCTCATCATAAACTGCACAAATTTGTCCTTGGTCTAAGGGTGCGTTCACAGCGAAAGTTCCAAGTTGTCAAAGTCCCAATTCGAAACCATTTTATATCATAATACTTCATTGATTGTAGTCAGTTCAAGTTTCCGGTTTCTATTTTACAACGCATAGTGACGTGCATATATTTATGTACAAAAAGTTCCACCTTTACCTTTTTGATGTGGAAGAGGTTGTAATTTGTTTACAAACACACGCAGTGGGCCTTGTCGTTCTCATCGTTTTAAACATTGTTTGTATACAGCAGTGGTCGCGAAGGCATGCAAAACAATTATTTACATTAATCTTCAGACCACTAAAATTATCAGCTGGGAAACAAACCTCCTTCAGCAAACCTTCTGTAGTTATCGATACCACGATACATTCCGGAAATCTAAGCGAATTCCTTGCAGGTGTTAACTTTGGTATCCACTTGAAAGTTGTAAAGATAAGAAAAATAAGTAACTTTAAAAGGGACGGACGCCCGTGACGGCGTGTATCCAATTTGTTTACTTTTCACGACCACTGAATGCCACAAATAATCAACGTAGCCGAATCGAGATTGTATCCTTATACTGCAATGTTCCGGTTAGGTCTTTATTTACTTAGATTGTTAAGTATAAATAAACAAATCCGGGAATGCCAACCGCAAAACTGTCCCATGCGAACAAGCATTTATGAATCATTTTCAACTTCCCACAAGCCATTCCCTCTCGTTTGAGTATTGCGGTTATGATTTCATGTCCTCAGTCCCAAAAACAGAAACCATTTGATGACAGCGGAACAACATTCTCAAACGCAGCCATACCCTTACGGCGAACCAGCGACCCAAACAACAAGAGCAGTTGGCGGTTCTGAATGACTGATGATTTGACAAGCAAGTGCTTGATGATTCATTTGTTGTTTCGCTGGGAAAATTGGCAGTGTAAAATTATTAACCAATTTCGAGATAAAAACACACACTCGCGTCCTAAAATTACACACTTTCTGCAACGTACCATAAAATGGCCGGGCCAGGTGATCACGTGGCTTTGGCAAATCGATTCTCCTTGGAATTTGGCAAAAACACTGTCAGACACTTGAGATTTGCTAATGGAATTGTGAATCTCTTGTGAGGACTGCGTGGGTACGCTTTTGTAAATTCCGTTGGAGAGCCATCGAAAAACGATTCGGATGTATGCATTTGGGGTACACTTAGGTCGGTGGGGGTGGATTACTTGGTACACCATTAACAAGATGTTTGCTTGGCATTCGATTCATAGCGTCGGTGCCAACTGGAGAACATGTACTGACCGCAATAGTGCATTAGAACGGATATTGATTTCAGCGCTTTTGGACTGAATTAACTGCGACCATGCTTTGAATGATTTTCCTCTTATTGAATTATGAAAACGAGAGCAGATGCGAAGGATTACGTTGTGACCAGATAAGAACGATAGGAAAAGAAATATAAATAAAAAACAAACAGTGTGAGATCGAAAATTGATTCTGGCTTTATTTTGAGGCTACATTTATGTAGGGAATGGAATGAAATGGGAATATCATTCAAATGGTCGCCGTGATTTTGCTGGCAGTGCGTCAAGAAGTTGAAAACTCGGCCCAAAATATGTGGCGTTGCTCCGGCAATAGCGTCTCGAATGTTGGACTCGAGCTTGTCCAAAGCGGTTGAACTTAGGTTGGCTTGTTAGCCAAGGACTAAGGACTTGACGTAACCCCAGAGATAATAATCAAGTCGCATGATCGCGACGGCTAATTGATGAACTTTCGTCGTGAAAAGACCCGGTTGCCAAGTTTCTCCTTCATAAAATGCAGGGCTGCATCGTCTTGTTGGAATCGCATCCCGGATATATTGATATATTATCTAGCTCTGGTCACAGAAAATAAAACATCGCTCTATACCAGAGACCCTTGACAGGAACGGTGTCTCCTTCTTGATTTCGAAAAAAATTAGGTCCGATGATGCCGCCATGCCATAAACCGCACCAAACAGTAAGTCTTTGTGGATGTATTGACTGTGGGTCGGACTTGTGAATTGTGTTTGTTCCAATAACGGCAAGTCTGCTTGTTGACATAGCTGCTGAGCTGAGAAAATAGTCCTCGTCCGTAAGTTAAGATACGTTTTTCTACCGGTTTTTATTAGGTTTTTCTACCGCTGTGTACAGCCAGTATACCACACGTGGTCTAAGACCCCAGGTGTTACCGAAGTCTCGGTTACATGTGTTGAGGTTACTCGTTTTTTAAGGTTCCGTCTACAAAAACGGAACCTTTATAATTTCGGTGTGTCCGTCCGTCCGTCCGTCCGTCGTGTCTGTCACACTTTTTTATCTCCGAAGTTTATGAAGATATCGGCATGAAATTTTGGAATTAGATACTTCAGACCTAGATGTCATTGCCTATGCAGCGATTTTAAAAACTGGGGCCATTTGGGGGTGGCTTCAGTACAGATGAAGTTGACATTAATTTCGAACAATTGTCGCACCCCATCGAAATGTATATCAGTCGACAGATCTTTCGAAATGAGGTGGAGGTTTCTTTCAACACTTTTTTATCCAAAATACCGTTTGGAAAATATGGAACTCCAAAGTTTTTTTAAATGCGTCCCCCCCTGCCATTTCTAAGCCAAAGTGTTTAAAAATCTGAAAAAATCACAAAAACTTGGCTTCATTGAGTACTTTCATTTAAAACCATTGCGAGCATTCTGGCCCTAATGGTTTTGGAGATATTGGCCAAAAACGGTCAATCATCGACATGAGAATTTTGAAGATCTGAAAACGCAGTTTTGAAGACATAAATGCAAGCATTAAGAAATGATAAATTTCAAAATATCGATTTATGTTGAAATTTTGAGATATCTAAGATTTAAAATGAGATCAATTTTCATTTTCACACATAATTTCATGCTGTGTTCGGCCGTTTCGTTGATGGGTGTTATATTTTCGATCTCACCCCTAAATGCCCAACAGAAATGAACACACACACATACACCGCAGGCATGAGCAGTGATTGGGTATGTGTATGATGGCAGGAATTTTCTGTGGTGGATAAACTTCGATAGAGGATAAATATTTGTTCGGATGTATAAATGTATGAATGAATAGTTGATTTAGGTTGAAGTTGAAAGAAAATTCAACTGAAATAGTTTTGAAGCGTTGTTTGATATTAAGAAATCATCCATCAATATTATGCGACGGAACCTTACCCGTGCGAATACAACTCGCACTTGCCCAGTTTATTTGATATGCTCCTCGATGTTCTCTTTCCATTTTAGTTTGGAATCAAGTGTGATACCCGGATACTTAGCCGTGCTTGAGAGTTTGAGTTCCACCCCGTTAATATGCGGGCTTGTAAACTCCGGAATTTTCCTTTTTGTCGTGAAGAGCATCAGTTCTGTCTTCTCTGAGTTGACTTTCAAGCCTCGAGTGGCAGTCCAAATGTTGACCAACCTCAATTCATGATTGAGGCGCTCGCTTAGCGTTGATAGGAAATTTCCAGATATCAGGATATGTAGTGATAGTGAGTCTGTACCTCTCCAACGTCTTGATAATTTCGTCCATTACTAGGATCCACAGAAGAAGTGAGAGGACCCCATCTTTTTTTTTAATATGTTTCTTGCACTGAAATTTGAACCTTGACGGAAAGTCTAGTGCGTAGGGGTCGACGCATGTACGTAACCTACAACGCCACGGCGTCCGAAGTAATAATATTCGCCTGTAATTGTTCCGTCTTTTTGAAGGTAATAAATTAACAGGATCCCTTTCGCATCCCAAAACACGCTGACTATGACCATTTGATGGACTTCGCTTTCTTTGGCCGTTTAATTTTAGCGTCTGATGGTGGACTCATGTCTCATCCATTGGGACAAGCCTCCGTACAAAATCGTACGAATTCCTATCGAATCGGTCCAAAGATTGCTGTGAAAATCGTTTGCGCATTTGCTTTTGATCGGCATTCAAAAAATACGGCAGCCATATTGTGCAGAGCTTTCACACCCTTAGTTCGTAAGACATACACATAGTAAAAAAAATCTCCGTACACCAGTTAATGCTGTTCTCAATCTTTAATGCGGTTTGAAAACTTAAAAAACAAACTTGAAAACCATGTGAAAATAAGGATACAATATAATAATAATAATAATGGCGGCGCTACAATCCGAGGTGGATTTGGGCCTAGCTTCTCAGCAACCACTCGTGTTGTGCGTGCTATTGTTCTGTTAAATGCCGACTCCGAACGGCGAGATTGAGAAGCTTTATTCTAGACAGTTATACTCTTTGAGCATTGTCAGTGACTCGAAAGAGGTGGAGTCGTGAAAAAATGTTATATGTTTTTTTTTTCGAGATTCGAACCGACGACCTAGAGCGTAGGAGTCGACGCACCTACCCACAACGCCTCGGCGCCCACAAGGATACAATATAGCCCTTCAATTTTAATGAAAAAAAAAAATGTATTTTCATTAAAAAAAAAACTAAAACTTATTCACAGCAAAAAAATTGAAAAATAATGTAGCAAAAAATGTCTCCGTACAATTGCTTTTTTTTTATTTTCTTAAAACTAATAGTAATATTAACAACAAAAGAGTAATAAGAAAAACAAAGAGAAGGAGATAATTAAATAAAATCAATATTTTGTCGGTCCTCCTTTGTTCCATATACATAAATTAATTCAACCTGTTTTTCATGGAGTGCACCAGTTTGGAAGTCGTGGCTGGAGAAATCTTGTTCCATTCATCAAACAAGATGGCCCTCAAGTCAGTTTTGTTTGATATTGTGCGTTCCCTGATTTTTTTTTTCTAAATGGACCCACAGTTGCTCAATTGGGTTTAAGTCTGGCGACTGAGCTGGGTGTTTAATTTGTGTTTTAACGTTGTAATGTAACCATTCTTTCACCAGAAATGATGAATGCTTCGGGTCATTATAATAATATATATAATAATTGCGGCGCTACAGTCCGAGGTGGACCTGGGCCTAGCTTGTCAGCAACCACTCGTGTTGTGCGTGCTATTGTTTTTGTCACGAGCGGAGAGGACCTACAGTTTAATGCCGACTCCGAACGGCGAGATTGAGAAGCTTTTTCTAGGCAGTTATACTCTTTGAGCATTGTCGCTTGTCAGTAACTCGAAAGAGGTGGAGCCGTGAAAAAATGTTTGATGTTTTTTTCGAGATTCGAACCGACGACCTCGAGCGTAGGCGTCAATGCACCTACCCATTACGCCACGGCGCTTTGGGTCATTATCCTGTTGAAATATGAAATTATTGCTGAGACCCAGTTTTTGAGCACTTGAATGAAGGTTTTCTTTCAGTATTTTCAAGTACCCATATTTGTCCATCATTGAATCAATAAATACAAGATTTCCAACGCCGGAAGATGCGATACATCCCCACACTATTAGATTGCCTCCGCTATCTTTCACTGTAGGGGTTAAGTTTTTCGGATTTTATGGCTTTTATGGACCATGCGTCGTCCATCTGAACCAAAAACATTAAATTTGCTCTCATCTGTAAATATAATGTGATCCCAAAAAGCTTTATCCTTCTCTAAATGTCCAGTAGCATACTGCAGCCTCGCCTTCATATATGCTTTCTGTATATATGGCTTCTTCTGGCTCACTCGACCATTGTATCCATTTCTTTTTAAGCGGAGTCACATCTATTCCATCAGTAGTTTTTGATTTACTGGCAATTACAGGGGCACTTTGGCGGGGATCTTATACACTTCTTACTAATCGCCTCTCCGTACGACTATCTATCTTTCTCAGACGGCCAGATCTTGGCTTGTTGGCAATGGTTTTTGTTTCTCCAAATTTTTCCAATACGTACTGAATAGAAGAACGAAGTCTCTTAATAATTTTCGCAATTTCTGCCAGCGGCTTTCCTTCTTTTCTCTGGTCAATAATAATCATCTTGGTATTTGCTTATTTTTGCACTTAATTTTATTTCCTTTAACAAAAAAACACGAAATACTTGCTGAAATACAATTAAAAACATGTAAAATTACAAAAAAAAAAAAAAAACAAAATAATCCTGGATCACACACTTTACACTGCCAAATGAAACACAAGAATGACATCTGTACGGAAACTTTTTTGTCTCTATGAACTGGTCGCAGAGAACGATCCTTGACATAACGGTATTCATAGGCAACGCAAATCCTAGGAATTTGGTGCAATTTGGAAGGGAGGGAAAACATAATAACATAAAATATACAATTAGTCCTCTGTACGGAGACTTTTTGGATTATGTGTACGCCACGTTTAAATTCATCTGCCCACTTTTGTAACGGTTGATATGGAAGGAGTAAAGTCCCCGTAAACTTTCATCACCTTTGGATGAATTTCCTTAGGAGTTAATCCATCCAAAACGAAGGATTTCATCACCGCACGATATTCAAGTTTTATCCATAACATGCAAGACTGCCAAAAGTCGTGTAAACAAAAAAAATTGAGAGAACATGTTGAAACATGTCATACGAACTGATTGAACCGCCATCTCTGTGTCAGGCCGATAACTTTTCCTCATTACCCTTGTATGAACTATCAGTTATCTCAGGCTTTTTTTTTCAAAACTTCCTCGAAAAAGAACCCTTTTCAACTAGTATTACATTTCTTTATTTCTCGCTTTGTCTGGTATCTCCAAATTTTTTTAAGAAAGCAAGTCACTGCAATGCTTGCTTTTGCCAAATAAATTTGAACGCAATCTTTACGCCCTTTGGCGTACAAAATTGCGTGAAATGAAAATGTAATGATTCATTGTTGTTATATATGCTGGCTGTTTGTTGCTTCTTGGACTTTACAAAGTGTACTTCTCAATATCTACCCTTTTCTAGTTTTCATAGATCAACCAAGATAACAAATTGATTCCCCATGGTTCAATACACATACAAATTTATTTATATTTAAACCTGGCGCCAGTTGATTTCATATTTCTCGAAATTTTGTCGCAAAACGAGTGAGTTGGCCGATGTATTATCTATCACAGTACTGTTCCATTTTTCACACGAAAAGAATTACTCAGGCCCTACATTTAGTTCTGGTCACAGTTGGGAAAAACTAATCACAAAAGTGTGTACTTTTTAATTGATCTATAATAAATCCATCAGATAATTTCTTGGTCTTCTATCGAACCAATTGCACTGAACGGGTGATTCACAATGGGAATGCATATGTATCTGGATCGAAGTTCAATTTGGGTGGCAAACAATCGTCCCCCACTTCGACCGCTGCGCTCGAAAAACTCACTCACTTCAGTCGACCGCGAGTGTGTGATGAGCGCGTTCAATGGTCGACACAGTTTTGTGTTTCCCTTCTATGACCATCGACCGGACGATAGCGAAAAACATCGAAAACAGAAGATAATTACAATTGTAAACAACAGAGCTACAGTTGAACGTGAAGTGTTCGACTGGGTGGATGGAGAGGTAGGGAGAACACGATGACGTTGATGACACCAAACAATAACCGATGACACAGCGCAAAAAGTTAAAAACCCATTCTGTTCCCTTTGCCGATTTTCGCTGCAAAGTTTCTGTGTCTAGTCATCTTATTCGGGCCAGGTACACCAAACTGGCCAGACCCCACCATCGACGTATGGATTTCCTTTTTCGTTGTTTTCGCGCGCCGTGTTCGCGAATGCATTCTAATTGAAGTTTAAAAACATTTTGCTACACTCGTTTTCGTTTCGTGTTTGTGTTGTTTTCGGTTTATGGCTTTTCGAAACTAATTACCCAGCTCGTTTCTGCTCGCCTATCGGGCTAGGTGTAATTCCCCATAATTATTTTGTTAGCAACCAACAATATGTACGAGCACAGAGCACTTATACTTACACCGTTTTCGTTTTGTTTATTTCTTTTCAGTTGGAGATCTGTAGGCACACCCATACGGGGGAACTAGGAAGCATCCAAAAACCGCCAAAACGTTGTTCTCACGGTTACAGGGTACATTAGTGGCCCCAAATTCAAATAACAATTCTGAAACGGCATCTACACCAACAACATTACACAGTTTAACGCCAATCAAGATGTCGTCTCCGTTTGAAACATACGGTTCAGCACAGGCCGCTATTGTTAAGGAAGGCTGGTTGTATAAACGAGGTGAACACATTAAAACCTGGCGCGCACGTTACTTTGTCCTGCGCGACGATGGCACATTGATGGGATACCGGAATCGACCCGACGCCAATACACCTTCAGAACGCTTGAACAACTTCACAGTGAAGGGATGCCAAATAATGACAGTTGATAGACCAAAGCCATACACATTCATTATACGTGGCCTGCAATGGACCACAGTTATTGAGAGGACTTTTCATGTGGAAAAGGAAAGTGATCGACAAGAGTGGACGGATGCCATAAGGTAATTACTTTTTTGCGATTAATTTTCTTGTAGTTTGTGTTTGTAGTTGTAGATATCCTGCTGCTATTTGGACGCTGTTTGTTATTTTTTTTTTATTCCTTTTTTTTTTTTGTTTTTTCGAAACGAGTAAGATGAAAATTATTATAAGAAGGTTAAGCGTTAGTAGGCAAAGCTGCGTCAGGAACAGAATATTAATTAATTAGACGACAAAACACCCAAAGTGCAGTTGTTTCAATTATTGTTTAAAAGCAACAGAAAAACGATAAAAATGATCGCGTGGAAAAAACAGTCACGAAGATCGTAGGGTCATTGGCACACGGTGTGTCACGAAAAACGATTGCCTATTCAGTCTCAACGAGCTGTCTTCACCGCAAATTATATTGGCTCTGTAAGTAGTTTTGATTATTATCGTACGATCAACTTGGTCTTTAAAGTCGAAGATTTACTTACAAACTTTGCTAAGGATATACGATTGGTTGAATGATATCCGACCGTCATAAAGCTATACTACTAATCTTCTGATTGAAGTACATGTGAGTTTTAAAACCCTTCAAATTAATAAAGTATTTGGATTTCAATTGTAAAAAAAGAAGAAAATCGTAAAAGTATATAAATATTTATTTGAGTTTTTAAATCAATGCTAGAGCCCTTAGACTATTTTGATGGTGATATCAAATCTCTCGTGTATGCCGATAAGCCAGCGTTTATTGCAGCCTTGAAAGAAAACATTGCACGTGTTATTTGCGAGGTACCAGGCAATACGCACGAAAAAGTGTCTCAAAATTGGACTCCCCACATAAAATATTGTCGTGATCAACAATTACACGAAATAATCTATAAAAAAGTAAATGACAAGCATTGATTTGGAACTTTGGTTAGGTTAGGTTCTAGTGGTAGGCTGTAAAGTAATAGAGTCACATTTAGGTCAAGTTAGGCTCATTGTGATACCATGCAGATACAATTTACTACTGGTAATTAATATGTTCGGAGCTTACAATGAAGCGTTGGCTAATTGATGCAGATATGTACGTAAATGTTCTTTCTTTTTTTCACAAGCAGAGAAGTGGGGGATTATTTCTTCCTTTTTTCATCTCTACAGCTGCGATAGAAATCATTGCCAGGAAGACCAATCTGTTGGCTTACATTCCAATGATACAGTATCCCGAGATGACACCTGTTAGGGCTCTAATTGTTGATCTTTCCTTTCTGATTAAGCAGAATGAGGGTTAGTAGTTTAAAGAAGGACAGATTTGCTTTTCAATGATGAACATACATTGCACCTTTTGACTACTTGTGGGTAGAAATTAGAAACCGAATTTTTGTATGCTTCGTTTGTTCTTTCATAGCATTTAGAACTAACGATTGTATGAAGCTGTGGTTTTTTCTGAAGCAAACTGCAAATATACACTGCGACAGTGACCATTTGTATTGATAGCTAAGCAGCCATCAAACTTATTGCCTCCTGTGCTTTATACTCTAAGCTAGTACAGGAATGCCGAGCTGAGCTAGAGTCATTAGAAGACCAGTCCATTATCTGGGTTCCAGGTCACAGTGAAATCCCAGGAAATGAGAAATCCGATGAACTAGCTAGGCAGGAATCTGCCCTTCAGTGCTCGCTTGCAGAGGAGGTGCATATTCCAATACAAGCAGTCAAGGCTTATATCTCTACACACTTCCTTGAAATAGGTAACCTCAGATGGGCTAGACTGACAAACTGTGCCAAATCAAGAAAAATATGGCCTGAGTACAACCGATCCAATTGGGTGCCGTGGCCGTGTGGGTTCGTGCGTCGACCCATGCGCATTAGAGTTTCACAGTCTAGGTTCGAATCCAAGTTCGGCCTAACAATTTAAAAAAAAAATTGTTCACGGCTCCACTTCTTTCCAGGCACTGACAATGCTCAAAGCGTATAGCTGTCTAGAAAAAGCTTCTCAATCTCGCCGTTCGGAGTCGGCATTAAACTGTAAACCCCGCTCGTGACAGAACAATAGCACGCACAATACGAGTGGTTACTGAGAAGCTAGTCCCAGGTCAACCTCGGACTGTAGCGCCGCCATTATTATTATTATTATTATTATGTGCATCCATGGATGTTCCTATAGATCATTTGAATCATCTTTTACATTTCTAAAAAAGGGTTTAGTATATAAAAGGAACCTTCTTGTACATCTTGAGAGAAATGGAACCACCAGCTTGAAGTTTTTATATTTTTTCAGGAAAGCGATTTTATTCAACAGGTTCATATAAGAATGGCAAAATGAAGAGTTCCTTACAAATTAGGATTTGCCTCCATAAACTTCATAGAAATACCACCCACCTTGAATTTTTGTGTTTTCCCCTAATATGAAAAACGAAATCAGTAAAAAGAAAATGAAAAATCTGAATACTTGACGTATTTAATCTAATTTCACTGCAAATTCACAGCGCAGCTTTGTAAAATCGAAACGTGGAACACCGATTTACATGTTCGAATACTCAACCCACTTTCGAAATTTTCAAATCAAAAATGAAATTTGGGAGCACCGAATTTCATTTTTTATGTTATGATGAAATGAATGCTGGAACGTGGGTGATTGAAATATAAATTCCACAAATGGCGAATTAAAATTTAGTTACATTCTTAATTCCCTTTAACTTTAGGTTAGGTTAGGTTAGGTTAGGAGGGCTTTATGCTGTTGCCAGCAATTACACCCAGAAGCCGTGGAGGTCCATTGTGTATGCCCTGTAAAGATTGCATGCTTTCCAAGAATTACCGCAGGGTCAGAATGCAATAACCAAAACCACTCCGTTCTAGTTAAAATTTTTCCTTAGATCAAGGATCTGTACCTTCGCCACATCGCTGAGCTCGAACCTTGCTTTCAAGTGAGTGAGCCGTCGTTCTTTTAGAGCAGGGCAATGGCAAAGGAGATGCTCCACTGATTCAATTTCTCCTTCATCCCTACAGCTCCTACAGAAATCGTTCGCTAGGAGGCTTAGTCTCTTAGCCATTGCACCTATCGTGCCGCTTCCGTTTCAATGCCAGCAAACGCATTATTGACGGCTCGCTGCTTTCGCCCAATCACGTCAATGTCATCCGCCTAAGCTAGCAGTAGAACAGACTTTTGGAAGATCGTGCCTCTTGTGTTGGCCAGTGAGTTTTGCACGATCTTCTCAAGAAAAAGAAATCACATGACAACGCGTCGCCTTGTCTAAAACCTTTTCTGACATTGAAGGTCTCGGTGAGTTCGTTACCGATCTTGATGGAGCAGCGAGAGTTCTCCTTCGTCATCCTGCTCAGTATGACGAGTTTGACAGGAATGTCAAAACTAGACATGGCGCTGTATGACTCGTCTCTATACACGCTGTCATATGCGGCCTTGAAATCGACAACTAGGTAGTGTGTGTCGATCTGCATTTCTTGGGTCTTCTTCAGGATCTGCCGCAGTGTGAAGATTTGATCTATGGTGGACTTCCCCGGCCTGAAACCACACTGATAGGGACCTAGTAATGCCAATCAGTTGATCAGCTCCTCCGCCGCCATCCTGAAAAGAGTGATGAGCCCTGGTAGACTCACACTCCCCCCTCTCTCGTTTGCAGCCGCCTAGACGTCCCACGAGGGTTTGGTTACCCCATCTTCTGTCGAGGGTTCTCGGCTCCCGAATTTCACCACGGGGAGGTGAGAGTAGGAGTTTCATGTGTGTTTTAATTTTATTGCTTCGCTCTATCGCTCGTCGCTGATTGCGTGGCTGCAGCCTAACCGTTGAACTGAAAACTCTTGATTTTGGTTTCGGCTGCCGAAGTGACTTACAGTCATCCAATGTTGAATTCTTATGTTTTTTGCAGATTTTAAACCTACTCTTTAATTTTTTTTAACGAAGAACCCTTCTTGCTCTCCACTCGCTTGCATTTTTGTGGATCACTATTGCAGCTGTTTTCAGTGTATTGGCGTCGAATCATCGGAAGATGGTCCATAGACCAGCATTTCCATCTGTCAAAAGTTTTGGGCGCTTGTAAAAAGAACCTTTCAGCAAATATCGGCCATATCTTCACCCTAACGATATCTAAACAAACAAACTTATAACTTCGATTTTTTTTCCAAAAAATATCTTGTGAGTTAGGTAAATACAACTTAAGTTTACATTTTAGGTCTAAGCTTTAAATATTCAAAAGTAAGGGAGGATAAAAACTGAGAATTGACAGATACCGAAGTAGCGGAATTTAGGTGTTTTTAGGTGCGGAATTTTCTTTTCTTTAGGGTAACGCTACAGTGCACGATCAACCAACCAAAAAGCCTCCCCAGCAGAGTTGTAAAATACTGCAATCTTTTGATTTAGAAAATCAATTGAATCATACCTCGGATTTTGTAATTCCCGATTTCACTTTGGTATTTAGGCTTCAGCATTGAAATCTCTCATTCTTGAATTCTTGAAGTCTTGAATGGATCAGTCTTTACGACCACTCTAATGATTGAAGTCAATTGAATGCAAGTCTTTAGAATTACACTGCATTCCTTGAAGTCACTTTGAAGTCTTTACCATTCACTTGAAGTCGCCCGCATACACTTGAAGTCTTTGGGACTTCAAACATTTCGCATGAAGTCTTTGGGCCTTGAAATGTTTTCGTTGAAATCTTTGGGATTTCAGTATGTGAGTACTTCAGTACTTAAATTTGTGGTGAACAAGGTTTGAATATGGAAACAGGAAATGAATTTCATCCGATGACTACGAGGCTGATTTTTGCATTTTTCTAAAATCGTATTTTTTGGAGTTAAAGTTAAGTTTTCCTTGGCACTAATCATACTATACCCCCCTCACCACTGATCATGCCGCCTCCCCTCAACACCGTGTCTATATATTCTCCCCTCTCGCCACTACACATCATACCCGACTTCCTCTAAACCTAAAATACAATTATACTCCATATAAAAGTGCTATTAGTCTTCATTCAGACTTGTTCAAACTTGCTCATATACTGAAATCCCGAAGCCTTCAACGAAAACTTTGAAATCCCAAAGACTTCATCGAACATTTTTGAAGTCCCAAAGATTTCATCGAAAATTTTTGAAGTCTCAAAGAATTCAAATGAATGCAGATGACTTCGAGTGAATGGTGGAGACTTCAAGGTGACTTCATGGAATGCAATGTTAGTCGAAAGGCTTCCATTCAAATGAATGCAATCTTAAGAATGCTCCAAAGGATTGGTCCAATCAAAGACTTCAAAAAGAATGGTGATTTCAGTTCTGAAGTCCAGAAGTCCCAAATGAAGTCAATTGATTGCATCACAAAACAGATAATTCTTTCCTTGAATTCAGAGATACCATTCTCAAAAGATTGCAGTCTTACAACTCTGCTCCCCAGCTGCTAGCCAGCTGCGTCCAATTACGTACGCCAAGTTGGGTGAGGTCCTTCTCCACTTGTGTGTGCCATCGATTTCCTTTATTACGTTGTTTCACGGGCTTAGAGTCGAAGATTGTTCGGATCGACCTAAAGGATCCGCGTTGTTTGTCAAATGACCCATAGTAGGTAGGTAAGTTAACACCCTTTTTAAGTTAAGGTGTTATGTTATGTGAGATGTGGCTTTCCTGTGTGTGTGTGTGCACCTAGACCATAGTTGATCCATTGTGCTGCCACAAGGTTTGATCGTGATCAAACCAATAAGTTGTCCGAGGGAAACCATTTGGAGCCTGTAATAAAGCGAAGTAGATTATTTATGGGAACCGTACTAAGTTCACCCAAGTCATCAAAAAAGTAGGCCCCTAAATATTGACGTCGAATAGACGCCAGGGCCGGACAGGAGCATAGGAGGTGTGGGACACTTTCCACTTCCTCCTCATCTAGGCAGCTTCTACAGAAATCATTAGCCGGAACACCTAGTTTGATGGCATGGTTTCCTATGAGGCAGTGTCCTGTGATGACACCGACGATAGAGCTTATATTCGATCTGTGAAGAGATATTAAATCCTTAGATCTTTTGGAATCTAGCCTAGGCCAGATTATCCTGGAGGTGTGACACGAAGTGCCATTCGCCCATCTGTTATCTATTTCACGAGTTGCCTCTAATGAGAGCAACAATTTGCAAGTTGTGAGGGGCATACCCAAGCTACTGTGTTTGGGAAGTAATGGCTGTGAAGTAGCGAGCTTGGCGAGCTCATCTGCCTTGCAGTTGCCTGGAATGTCTCTATGTCCTGGCACCCAGCACAGGCAAATATTGAACTGGTCGGCCATCTTGTCTAAAGATGAGCGGCAGTTTATTACAGTCTTGGAGTTCGTAGAGACCAGTTCCAGGGCTCTGATGGCTGCCTGGCTGTCAGTGAAAATGCAAATATCACGAGCGGATATTACATTCCATTTGAGCCAAGACAGCGCTTCACTAATCGCCATAATCTCCGCCTGAAACACACTACAGTAGTCAGGTAAGCGAAGGGAGAGACTTATATTTAGTTCATCAGAGAAAACAACACTACCCACCCCCTCCTGGGTTTTAGACCCATCCGTGAAAAAGTGCAGGGAGCCTGCAAAAGGTTTGGGATTATCATTCCAGAAGTCTATCAGGAATGAGGGTTTCAAAAAGTCTATCAGGGAAGTAAAGGGGTGTGGTATGGTCCAGAATTCTCGTGGGGAAGTTAGAAGAACTTAGTATAGTGGAGTAGCCAAATGGATTGTTGGTCCACTGGGAAGAGGCTGTAAGACGGATAGCCGTATTCTTTGCTAGTTGTTTGCCGAAAATGTCGATTGGGGATAGGTTCATTATAACGTCCAGTGCATCTGAGGGTGTGGTTCTCAACGCACCTCCTATACAAATGCAAGCTTGACGTTGAACTTTCCTAATGAGATTGTAGTGTATGGCTTTGTCTAGTATTGGCCACCAGACATGTACTCCATACAACAGAATGGGTCTAACGACGGTTGTGTAGATCCAGTGGATCATATGAGGTTGGAGACCCCATTTCTTTCCTAATGCTCTTTTACAAATGTAGAGAGCCAGCGTCGCCTTGCGGGTGCGCTCCATTATGTTCGGCTTCCAGTTTAGTCTCTTATCTAGGATGAGCCCCAGATATTTAGCAGACTCCGAGAAGTTGCAACTGGTGCCGTTAATGGTAGGGGGGTCGATCGAGGGGATACTATATTTTCGTGTGAAGAGGACAATTTCCGTTTTAGAAGCATTAATGCCCAATCCGTTGACTTTGGTCCACGCCGAAAGTTTTGAGAGAGCATGCTGCAAGAGATCCCTTAGAACTGATGGATATTTTCCCGAGACAGCCACAGCAATGTCATCCGCATAGGCTATCACCTTGCACCCTGCCTTATCTAGCAACAAAAGTAGTTCGTTGACTACGATGTTCCATAGCAGGGGAGATAGAACTCCACCTTGTGGTGTTCCTCTGCTGGCAACTCTGGTGACTGTGGTAGAACCCAGCTTCGATATGATAACTCTACTGACAAGCAGTTGGTAAATCAGTCTACAGAGTCCCTTGTCCACGCCAAGATTTACCAGTGCACTGATGATAGAGGATGGGTAGACATTGTTGAAGGCTCCCTCGATGTCCAAGAAGGCTACCATAGTGAATTCCTTATGGTGAAGGGATTTTTCGATGGAGCATACAAGCGAGTGTAGGGCAGTATCAACTGATTTGCCTTTAGTGTATGCATGTTGGGAGGCTGACAATCTAGATGGGTCTATATTGCAGCGAAGATGGATATCTATGAGTCTTTCCAACGTTTTGAGTAGGAAGGAAGATAAACTGATAGGTCTGAAATCTTTGGGGTTTACATGAGAGCTGCGACCAGCTTTAACCTTTAACCTTTGAGGATAGTTTCCAACCATGGAAGAATTAGGTCTAAGTTCAGTTGGAGTTCCGCTGGTATAATACCGTCCGGACCAGGGGATTTATACGGTTTGAAGCTACGAATAGCCCATGCTATTCTGCGCTTAGTGGTGAGCTTCACGAAGCTACTGATGGGATAACCAGAACCCAAGGCTGAAGAGGGTTGGTCATCAGAGCAGCTGGGGAAGTGAGTATCAAGTAGAATCTCAAGTGATTCTTTAGTCCAAGTGCCGTCCTGCTTCATGTAGTAGCTTGGTATGGCAGGACACGAGGAGAGGATTTTTCTGAGTCTTGAGGTCTCCGAAATATCTTCTATTCTTCCGCAAAACAGCTTCCAGGATTTCCTTTTTGCCGTTTTCATTTTGGATTTGAATAATCTGAGGGATTCTTTATAGGATTCCCAGTGGAGCTCATCCCCGGAGGACTTAGCTTTGTTGAACTTCCTCCTGCTGGCTTTGCGAAGATGTTCAATTTCACTATTCCACCAGTGTGGCTTGGAGTTAAACTTCAGTGTTTTGAGTGGGCAGGCCGTGTCCATTGCATCATTAAGGGCAATAGTGAACGAGTTGACTAGCCATTCCAGCTCATTGACGTCAGTAGGGGAGGGAGGTGTTCCCGAAAGTGATTTCCCTACGATACTTTTATAGAGAGACCAGTTGGTTTTCCTATAGTTCCTGACTGGAGGTTGCTCGGGGGAAGACCGTTAAGGTCGAATTGGAGATATCTATGGTCCGAGAAGGAGTGGATATCAGAAACCCTCCAATTACTAATGTAGTTGGAGAAGTTATTTGAGACAAGGGTAATATCAAGTACTTCCTGTCTATTTTTGGTAACAAAGGTGGGTACATTTCCTGTATTACATATAACTAGATTCTTATTTAGAATAAAGTCTAACAGAGACTCACCTCTTTCATTGTTGTTGGAGCTACCCCATAATTGATTGTGTGCATTGGCATCACAACCAATAACGAGGAAAGCGTTGCTGGATTCCGCCATAGCGACCGTCCTTGTGAGTGTTGTGGGTGGGATGGGTCCGTCGTATGCAAGGTAAGCTGAGGTCATCCAGCACGTACTCTGACTCAGCTCCAGGCTTACCACCGTGTTATCAGGGTCGCTAAGGTTGGAAATGAGGAATGAGTTAATAGAGCTTTTAACCATAATGCAAGATCTAGGTTTACCTGCATTTTTGGTGTAAAGCAGCTTGTAGCCCACTGTCCTGAGTCCCAGCACCAGACCTTTCGCGGTCCAGGGCTCCTGGATCAGGACAATGTCCTCCCCATTCTTGGCTAAACGAATGAGGAGGTTGGCGGAGGCCGCCTTGGAGTGGTGAAGGTTAATCTGAATCACCCGCAGCATTGCGACTGATTACAGATGCCTCCACCACAGTGTCATTGACCTCGTCCGAGTCGGAAGACATAAAGTCATCCTTCTCCTGGGGTGGACGATATAAGTTAGCGGTGAAAAACCGCTCAAACTCTGAGTCCGACGAAAGTGTATCGTCGTCAGTGCCCAGAGTATTGAGCGTAGTCGTGAGGACTTCTTCTGATGCGTCCGGTGGTTCGTTGTCAGTGGGGGTAGCACTTGTTTCGTCGGGACAAGTGTCTACCGTTAAGGGGGAGATCTCCATGTTGGGGGCAGATGACGTGCCAGGTGCAACTATTTCAGTCAGGGGGATATCTGCCCCTGGAACGACCCATAAAGCTCAACCGCGATTTTTTTTGAGTTGAATTGACACCTATTCGATTTTAGAGATAATAATGGGTGGCTTTTTTAAGCATTTAATTTTTAATTGTCAAAGAAAACAGGAAAATTCCAAAAATGTTTTACTTTATTTCGTGCTAATGTTTACAAAGTGGTCTATACAGAAAGTCTAATTCTAAGCTACTTTTTCAAGCATATTGACGGATGTCTCACTACTTTTGCTAATATCGTCTTCCAGAGCTGCAATTGACGCTGGCTTATCGGCACGAGTGATTTGACGTATCCTCATAAAAATAGTCTAAAAGTACGTAAATCGATGGACCAATTAAAAAATATGAGTTCGGTGAGCAGTTTATCCCCGATGATCGTACTATTTGACGTCTTTAGACTATTCTTTTTATGAGGATACGTCAAATGACTCACACTCTTTAGCCAACGTCAGTAACAGCCTTGGGAGACATCTGTGCACGTGTTTTTAGCAAGACACCTGCCCATATGCTCGAAAATGTGACTCAAAATTGAACATTCCACATGGACTTCAACTTAAAACGTCAATATTTACACGAAATAATCTTTGGAAAGTAAATGGCAGGCATTGATTTATTGCTGATTGCTGGAGTTCGATGAAATCGAAAAATCTCTAAAACGAGTCATAACTAGTGAGGAAAAATAGGTCAGGTATGACGTTCGTATGGTGAATACATGATTGACAGCAGCTCATGTGCGGTGAGACTAGAGGAATTTGTCGAAAGATTATCAAAACTATTAGATTCCTAGGCTCAATGTGATTCCAATTCAAAATCTATGAAGGGCGACGTGATTTTTTGAACACAAACTGTTTTCTAAAAACCATTATTTACAAATGTATACAGGTATGAACTCAGCTTGCTGCTTATAGCCGATTTTTCACGTCTTTGTAAGTGATCTCCACCAACAGAACCGATGCAGTAACGCAGCAACACACAAAAATGTTAAATTAATGTTTTTCTGATTTCAGAGTCATCTCACTCACTCATTTATTTTTCACGTTTCGAACTTCATTTTGCACCCTCATTGTCCGATTCTCCTTCAGTTTCATTTATTATTTTCCTCTTTTCTACTTCATTTCTTTCAAATCTCTTACACCTTATCATTCACTTAACATTCATTTCGATTCAATTCATTGGATCAATGGAGTCCCATAGAATGGCCAACCTTAGACGCACAGGACGTAGCAGATCTCTAGAAATCAATTATTTTTGGGTTATTATCATTTTAAAACAGATATTCTAACAATGTTTTCTTTTACCTTTTCCAGAACGGTGGCTAGTCGATTGAGTGAAATGGGTGAGACAGCAATGTCTCCATCCACCTCAACAGACATGACAGACGTTGATATGGCGTCCATAGCCGAGGTTGAATTGTCAGAAAAATTCTCCGTTCAAGGCACATCAACGGGGAAGATTAGTGGCAAAAAGAAAGTTGTAAGTAGCGGCACTAGAAATCTCTCCAAAGAAGTGAAGACGGCATTAATGAATCCATCTTTCCACTCACAGACTCTGGAAAATTTTGAATTTTTAAAAGTTCTTGGCAAAGGTACATTTGGCAAAGTAATCCTCTGTCGCGAGAAGTCGACAGCGAAACTTTATGCGATTAAAATTCTCAAAAAAGAAGTCATCATACAGAAAGACGAAGTCGCACACACTCTCACTGAGAGTAGAGTTCTTCAAACGACAAATCATCCATTTTTAATTGTGAGTTTATTCACATCAAAAAATGAGTCTGTCTAGTTGTCTAATGGTCTCGTCTCGTTTCCTTTTTTCGTTCTTCTCTTGTAGTCATTAAAATATTCGTTTCAAACCAATGATCGCCTCTGTTTCGTAATGCAATACGTCAATGGCGGTGAACTTTTCTTCCATCTAAGTCGTGAGCGTGTCTTCACCGAGGAGCGCACTCGATTCTATGGAGCCGAAATAATCTCAGCCTTGGGTTACCTGCATTCGCAGGGAATTATTTATCGCGATTTAAAATTAGAAAATCTACTTTTGGATAAGGATGGTCACATTAAGATTGCCGACTTTGGTTTGTGCAAAGAAGACATCACATATGGACGCACAACGAAAACGTTTTGCGGTACGCCAGAGTATTTGGCGCCCGAAGTGCTTGAGGACAACGATTATGGTCATGCGGTCGATTGGTGGGGTACCGGTGTGGTCATGTATGAAATGGTGAGCACGACAAAACAGAATAAACAGATAGATAGAGAGAGAGAGAGAGTGGGAGAGAGAATTGTGCAAAAAGAACTGTGTAAATGATGTGATTCATTACTGGGTTATCTATGTGTGCTTTTTAGATATGTGGTCGTCTTCCATTCTACAATCGTGATCACGATGTCCTGTTCACATTAATTCTGCTTGAGGACGTCAGATTCCCACGAACGATATCTGAGGAAGCGAAGAGCCTTTTAAGTGGCTTATTGGCTAAGGATCCAAATAGCCGACTTGGTGGTGGCCAAGAAGATGTAAGAGAAATCCAGGCGCATGCGTTCTTTTCGAGTATTAATTGGACTGAGTTAGTACAGAAGAAGGTAAGGGTATTTTCGCAAATCAATTATAGAATGAGACTTAAATCTTCTCTTTTTCAGATTCCACCACCCTTCAAGCCTCTTGTCACATCGGATACAGATACAAGATACTTTGATTCAGAGTTCACCGGCGAAAGTGTTGAACTTACACCTCCAGATCCGACTGGACCTCTCGGCGCGATTCAAGAGGAGCCCCTTTTCCCACAAGTAAGTTTTCTTTCAATCTTTAATTCTTAAATAAGCTACTGTCACTCTCCTAACTACATGAAGTCGTGCGAATAATATGATCAAACTCAAATCAGATAAATTATCTCAGGGATTGATACTCCTCAGGGATTGATACTCCTGATTGATTTTTGGGACCCAGGCTTCTTTTAAAAAGCTGTTTTGCTATGATACCTTAAATCAGTTTTAAGACACTGGTGCCGCTGTTTAACAATATACAGTATCGGACAAAACATTTGCAAGTAGAAGTGAAACCAAGCAATTTCTTCAAACTCATTAAAGTGTTTTTCTTTTTTTTGCAAAAGCATAGCATCCTTTATATATTATGAATAATAAAGGCCCGAGAAGGTATGAAATATTCTCTTAGCTTCTGCAGAAGTCGTTTGCCAAATCTCTGAGTCTTCTAGCATATTCGCCTATGAGGTAGTGTTCACCATGATGCCGACTTGGATTCAAAGACTCTTAGCTTGATGTGGCCGAGCCAGTTCTTCTTCTTCTTCTTCTTAGGGCGCTACAGTCCGAGGTGGACCTAGGCCTCACTCAACAAGTCTCTCCAGCCAGCATGATCTTTCGCCAGCTGTCTCCAGTTTCGCACACCAAGCCGCTGAGGTCCCCCTCGACTTGTGTGCGCCACCTTGTACGTGGACGTCCTCTGTTGCTGAGCCAGTTTAGTCTGAATTTCGTCTTTCCGACGATGTCCCCATTTTTGTACAGTTCAAAGAAATCGTGGTTGTGTCGTTTTCTCCATTCGCCCTCCTCACAGATTGGACCAAATATTCGATGCAGAATTTTTCTTTCAAAGGCATCAAAAATCAGCCTCGCAGTCCTGCTTATCTTTCAGCTTTTCGGTTCCAAGACCGGCAGGATTAGGGTTTTCTAGAGCATTATTTTGTTCCTTCGAGTCAGGAGTTTTGACTCAAGTTGTTTGAACAAACGTGATTCTGCGTCGAATCTTCAACAAGATGTCGTTTGTGAAGTTCACGTTTGGCTCGAGGTAGGCAAACTCCTTATCTACCTCAAAATCGTAGCTGTCGATTGTGACATTTTGTCCTAGATTATGTCCGCCGGATCGATTTTTACTTGGCAGCATATATTTCGTCGCCTACTCATTTACCCTAAGATCGCCTGTTCTTCAATGGGAGTGAATGATTCTTCTACGGCTCGCTGTCAACACGAGAAAATGTCGATGTCTCTCCGTTCCTTTCGTGTAGATCATTCGTGTTTACATCTGCCTGCCGCACTATCTTCTCCTGAACTAGAGTGAAGAAATCACACTTTAGCACATCTCCTTGCCAAAATCCGGCACGTATTGCACACTGCACTGTGTATTTTTTATCGCGGCGCGACACAATTGCATCAATTTTCTTGGGATCCCAAATTCGATCATCGATTCGAACGAATCTTGGATAGGTTAGGATCTTGCGGGCGACATTCAGCAGGATTAAACCTCTATAGTTGTTGCATGAGGAAGGATTGCCCTCGGATGAGAGCGACATCGTGCCACATCTCCAGTATATATACCAAACGATCTAAGTATTTAATCTCCCTTGATAGATCAAAAATCAGTATTATTGCCGGTGTTATTCTGCATAAGCTGCTTAGATAAGTAAGAAGTAGAGAACATTCCACATCTTCTCTACACTTGTCCTGCCATGGCGTGCCTTCGACGTAATTTTTTGCGTCCTTCCTTTAGCTCTTGAGTTGTTCTTGGCTTATTGACGTACACTTTTCCAACGGTGTCAAATCACATGATCGTGGCGGCTAATTAAAGTCACCATTCACTTCTGTCTGTTCAACCAACCATTCAGCGTATTGACGACCCTTGAAATAGGCTTCAGCTCTTGAGTCAATTGAAGCTAGTAAGCGTGTAAATTCAAATCTTTATTCAAAATTCGCATCAGTGATGTTCTTGAGACGTTCAATTGTTGAGCACGACGACAAGTCGAGGTTGACGGCTCTTCTGCCACACTATCGCGAACAACGGCAATGTTTTCCGCAGAACGAACTCGGCGAGCATGCACAGGTGTTTTCACATTTCCTACAGACCCGGTTTGCTGACATTTGCGCACAATTCTTTTTTTTTTTGGATTTTGGACACATTTGGCCGATTATGCTGATCACGAAGTGCACGAAATGCATTTTGATTTGAACGCCCACTTTCTTAAAGGCTTCAACAATCTTAACGCGCTGCCCAATTGTGTACCCCTCCATGGTTGAATTTGGCAAACACTGAAACAAAGAAATTTCAAATTAAGTTGGGCAAAAAAACTTGACGTTAAGGTGTGACTCACAATTAACATCGTGTATTATGGTTGGACCACTATTTATTAGGCACCCTTTAAGGTTCTTTAGATCTTCAAAAAGCAAAAAAAAAAAAATGAAATGATAGGAAAAAGTAAAAATCACTTACAACCTCAGATAGTGTTGTCGAAATTCATAAAATTCAAACTAATTACTTCCGATAAGTGATTTGGCACTAAAGACAAAAAGATAAGGGTACCTAATACATTTGGCCAAGGCTGTATGTGGCGGCACAAGGGATCAACTCTGGTCTAAGTTCACTTTTCAACCACTTCAACCTACCTACCTAGGATTGTCCTTTTCGTGGATGGGGCATATGGAGCTGGTATTCCAATTGTCAGGCGTGCTCTCGTCTTCCCAAATTCTTCAGATAATTTGGCGCATGCTCTCTACCAGAACATCGAGCTCTGATAGTGAACCATCTGAACATGCGGCTTTGTTCTTTAGCTTTCTGATAGTTGTACCGACTTCTTCAATACTGATGAAATCCTCAGTCTTGTCGGTAGGGGCGTTTGAACACTTTAGACTGACGTTGTAGAATCTAGTTTGGAAACAGATCACATACAGGCGATCTCTTATTGGCTTGAAGTTGATGACGTTCGACCTTAGCCATTTTTTCACGACGAATCCGCCTCCCAATATGTGCAAACTTTTTTGACAGCTGTAATATTCTCGCAAACTCATTGTAATACCCGTGGGCGTCGTGGTGTAGTGGGTATGTGCTTCGACTCCTACGCAAAAGCTTTTAGTCTGGGTTCAAATCCCAGCAATTACGAAAAAAATGTGTTCCTTTGCCGTTCACTGCATACATTGGTTCCTCTCAATGATTACTGCAGATGCTGTCCAGGGAGTGACTGTATGTCAACTTAACTTCAGCATTTACAGAGATCGTTGCTGGCATCCCGCCAGGTTAGGACCAATCAACAACATTGCCTTAGGTTAGGTTAGGTAGATGGGTGCCCTTGCTGACATGAAGAACATGTCACGGCTCACTTAGACCACTATGAGTCCATTGTGCCCAAAAAGTTTAAAACCGTGGAAAACGTAAAAACTTCGATGTATCAACAGCTAAGTTAAAACTACCCAGATATAGAAAGGTATCTCAGGAGTTTGTTAAGCTCTATTTTCCTTAGATCATCCAGCTCCGAAAAGAAGAAACTTCCTAGGGTTTCCTTCCTTCTAACGGCTTGTGCAGGACAATCACACAGTAGGTGACGAATAGATTCTATTTCTTCTTCGTCTCTACAGCTTCTACAAAAGTCGTTATGGGGTATTCCCAGCCGTGCAGCGTGATTTCCTATCGCGCAGCGGCTGTTCGTATATCCCTTCGATTTAGTTTTATGAGATCGGTAAATCTCCTCTTGTCGTAGACTGGCCGTAACGATTTAGCTGTAGCGCATGTGTCTAATCGACATCACCGTTTATTAGCTGCCTCGTTAGACTCAATGTCTATTTCTCTGTGCAAGGTGCTAAGCGGTGTGCTGGCCTCAGATAGAGCCCGCGAATAGCTTAGATGTGACCCAACCCTGGCCAGCTCATCCACCTTTTCATTACCGGAAATTTCCATGTGGCCGGGCACCCAACAGAGGGTCGCCTTATTGGCTACTGAAATATCGTCCAGTCTTTTTGTGCACATTTTTACGAGCTTGGATCTTATCGATGTTGACTGTAACGCTTTAATGGCTGCTTGACTATCAACATAGATACTGATTGTTTGTCCTGAAATATTTTCCTCAACAATCATATCCGCAGCTTGATTTCTTGCAAAACAAGTACGGTCCTCAAGTTTGAAGTACCGATTTGTATTTCGAGACTCACAGTAGACCTCAGTACCAGTACCAACATCCATCTTGGATCAGTTGGTATAGGGCAAGTTCTTTTTCGGCACAGGCTTTTTCTATATCCCATTCTTCCCTGCTGGGAATTCTGATAGAGAATCTCCACTCACAGCTAAAATGAGGTTTGATATAGTCCGTTTCCGTCCGGAGTCTCGATATATTCCATCTGTCCAGAATTGAGGCATGACCATAGGGCTTGGCTATCCATAGGCCAGATTCCCTTAGTCTTATTGCAAGCTGCAACAATACCTACATTGCCTTGCCCCGGCTTAATGGGCACCAAATTTTAGATCTTGCACTTCATTTGTATGAGAGTTTCTTAGTTTTCACTTGATTTTCGTCATACATTTTGGGATGGGTTCCGTTCGGCGCAAAAACGGAGTCTTTCCGAAAATTAATTTTCATTTTGTGTATTTGTTTTTAAACGATATTCTTTTCCATTACAGTTTAGCTATCAGGATATGGCATCTACATTAGGCACATCAGCCCACATAAGCAGTTCAACTGGACTCACGTCGATGCAATAGAATTTAGGTCCCTAATAACAACAAAAACAAAAAACAAAAAGAAAAGATAAAGTTATAATAAACAAAAGCAAAGGAGAAGAACATTGTGTAAAATTAAATTAAAAAAAAAAACATTACAAGCTAAATATATTTTATACTCTATTAAATAAAACAACAAAAAAAAAGATTTAATAATAACAAAAAGCCACTTGTGCGCTTTACGCTAAAATCAGATAAAAAAAAAATTCAAAAAGAAAAAAACGAAGAAAAAAAATCATAAACGGTAAATGTAATTTGTTACAATTTACTATTACTATTATTTTTTACTGTAATATATAATATACACGTAAATTTAAAGAAGAAACGAAAAGAAGAGGAGAGGCGACTTCACACGAGACGCGATAGGAAAACAAAAAGCATCCGTACATATATAGTATATAGATAAACAAGCAAACTTTGGTTTTATTTTTGTATCACACAAGTCGTGATTAGTTTTTGTTTTCATATTTTTCTTTTCTTTCGATTAATTAAAAAAAAAGCATTATTATGTAAATGTAAGAAGTTCAGTTCGTAAATTATTATTATTTTCTATATTTTTTAAAATGTTCTATACGAATAATAAATGATTATTTTCTTCAAACAAATTACCAATACAACAGCAACAACAACAATACGATGGTGTTCACATGAGTGGAAGAAAGCAGCAGGTCCATCGGAGAGAGAGAGAGAGAGAAGGCTTATGATTTTCCAAAACAGTTGAAAAGAGATGCATTTTCGGCGTATCTTATAATCATCTCTTTCCAACGTTTAGAAAAATCATATATTCGACTCCTGCATGCATTCCATTCATGTGAACAGCATCTAAACAGTAGCAGCAAATGCAAGAAAGAGAAAAATAAGAAAACAAAACAAAAAAAGCAAACAAACCTAGACTCCATAGTTCCGATGAAACATTTTTTGATATTTTTTATATATATACAAAAAATATAATAATTATAAAAATAATAATAATAATTCATAAGCGAAAACAATAAAATTATATAAAACAAAACAACAAAACAAATAAAATAAGCATGTTAAAATTAAACAAAATTAATATTAAAAATAAACATTTAATAATTATTAAAAACAACCACTTCAAGTGAGTTGAGTTTTATTTGGTCCTGCTATTCAGTATTTGTGAAGTCAATTTCTTTGTTTATGAACAGATGGAGTTAGAGGGGAAGTTTTTCCGCATTCAGTAGTTGGGGTACTTTTGAGATAGAAATTCTCCGTCGAATTTTCGGTCCCCTATGCGAGGAGGGCGAATGGAGGAGAAGATACAACCGCGAACTCTACGAGCCGTACAAAGATGTACGCCAAATAACGACGACTACAAAAACGAATAGACAATAACGCTCCAGCAAAGAGAATTTTCGAATCACAGCCCACAGGTTCGAAAAGAAAAGAAAGACCGAACCTCTGTTTCAACGACCAAGCTATCGCGGATGCCAGACCGCTTGATCTAGATAACTGGAAGCAGCATGCCAGGGACAGCAGGGCTTGGAAGGTTGCCGTGTCTAAGACAGAGACCCTTCACAGGTCGGGAGCCCGCTAAGTAAAGTAAGTAAGTAGTTGGTGAGTAGCGAGATTTTTGTTTTTGATGAAGTGATGGTAACAAGCGTTAAGTATGTAAGCGAGCGCCTCATAAGGATTCACATCAAGGCTAAATTCGGAAACATCAGCCTGATTTGTAAGCAAAGTGGACAGGGATGACAACAGCAAGGATGACTTTCATGATCTCCTAGAAAGAACATACGATCAATTCCCCAGTTACGGCACCAATATTTCGGAGATTTCAACGCTAAGCTGGATAAAGAGGGCGTCATTGCTAGAGTCATAGGTAAACACTTCGTTCGAAAACGAGCTCAGGATGATAGACTTCATCATAAGGCGAAACCTCCCTGTAGCTAGCAAGTGGTTCTCACACCTCAACATCCGTAAAGAGACCTGGCGGTCTCCTGATCAATCAACCGTCAACACGATTGATCGACGTCAGACACTCCTCCAGTATTCTTGATGTCCGAACATTCCGAGGAGCCAACATCGACTCGGATCATTCCCTTATTGTAGAACACGGATATCGAGAAAGCAACGGAGTATAGGGAGAACGGCACGGCTTTGCGTGGGAAAGCTACAAGCTACCTCAACCAAATTTGCGAGCGCAGTTGGCGACAGCTATCAAAGGATCGTGCTAAATGGTGAGGTTTGTTTGTGGAGGCCTACGTCCACCTCGAACTGTAGCGCCACCAAAAGAAGAAGGATAAGATAGTAACACAGTATAAGTAAGTTAAGCAGCAACAAAATAATATACCCAATATGAAGATATTTACTTATTAGCCCAGCGGCCTCTGGAGGATCTGAGCCTGACCAATTGCCGCCCGGTTCCGGGGACTCCGCTTACAGTCATCAAGACCAAGTTATCTTATATCCTCTCCTTCTCTAGAAGGTTCTTAAGACTCTTAGCTGGAGCATTGGTGTTCATTCGCTTGATGTAGCCGAGCCATTTTAGTCTACTCATTTCTTCTTCCGGAGTATGTCCAAATCATTGTACAGCGTGTGAACTTCGCCGTAGTGTATTCTTCACGATTCGCCTTCATGGCAGACAGGATGAAATATCTTATATATATTTTTCGAAAGCACCAAGAATCAGCTTTGCAGTCCTGCTTTTCAGCTTCTTAAAGCAAGATTGACAGTTTTTAGGGTTTTAGGGTTTCGTAAAGCAAGATTTTGATCCTTCGAATCAAGAGTTTTGACACCAGTTTTGACAAATCAAAGTAGTAGCGGATGCCAAAGGCATTGTATAGTTCACGTTTGCCTCGAGGTAGACAAATTCCCTTAATAATAATAATAATAATGGCGGCGCTACAGTTCGAGGTGGACCTGAGCCTAGCTTCTCAGCAACGTGTTGTGCGTGCTATTGTTTCGTCTCGCCTTTCGGAGTCGGCATTAAACTGTAGGTCCCAGTTTAATGCCGACTCCGAACGGCGAGATTGAGAAGCTATTTCTAGACAGTTATACTCTTTGAGCATTGTCAGTGACTCGAAAGAGGTGGAGCCGTGAAAAAATGTTTGATGATTTTTTTGAGATTCGAACCCACGACCTCGAGCGTAGGAGTCGACGCACCTACCCACTACGCCACGGCGCCCACAAATTCCTTTAACTACCTCAAAATTGTATCTGCCGGTTGTGATGTTTTATCCTAGTTGATGGGCGACAGATCGATTTTTGACCGTTAGCATGAACTTTGTTTTCTCATTTATTCTAAGATTAGCTTGTTTCGCCCGTTCTTTAATCGCTGATAATGCGTCTACGACGGCTCGCTGGGAATACGCGATAATGTGGATGTCATCTGTGTAACCCAGCAACTGGAAATATTTTTCTAAGATAGTGCCTTCCGTGTTTACACCTGCCCTCCGCACTATCTTCTCCAGAACTAGATTGAAGAAGTCTTATGACAGCGCATCTCCTTGTCAAGCAGTTCGAAAATGCTAGAACCGTACGGATGTCTGCAGTTATACTACCAAGTTTGGCAAATGCGGGCGTCTTCTGTTGCATTGTTCCACAAGCTCAGAGTCGAACACATTTCGGGCCGCAGGTATGTTATCTCGTCTATAATCGTCCAAATTGAGTGGAACATTACCCAGCCAGACATATTAATGAAGGTTTTTAGTGGCTTTTCCTTCAAATTTATAATTAATTATGTGATATTATTTTAAACAAATTGTATTAATATTTTAGTAGTAAGGTGCTTGACCAAATCTCTGTAAACAAATATTATTAAAAGAATTGTAACTTTATGCCACAATAAATAAACTATAATAACTCACTTACCCAGCCAGACAGCGGTTTTTGTGTCCTCGTCGCCGTTTAACAGTCAGCAAAAATAATGTTTTAGAAATTTGCGACTCTACAATCAGTTGTCCATTCTCGTAGGAATTTTAGGTGGGTAGGTCAAACCACTTTAGGTAGTGGAATTAGTACAAAGTGTCCAGGGGTAGGAAATTATTTGGAGATTCCGATGTAATGTAGTTAATCGCTGAGGTCATTAGATATTGTTTAATGGACGTTAGAGCTGGGCAGATACAGGAAAAGTGTAGTACATTTTTTATTTATTTCTGAATTAAACAACTTCTGCAGAAGTAGTAGCACCTCAGTCGTCAGAAAGGCAAAGGGAGAGACTGACGTTTAGTTCATTGGAATAGACATGCCTCAAATTTATTATCATTTATCTGATAATTATTTCACTATCTGGTAAAACTTTAGGACCTCATTTCCGCCGTAAGAAGCCGATTCACTCCCTTCTTTTCTGCGCCCAGAACTCATGGCATGTGTCTGTGAACACTTTCTATTTTCAAACTATGGGTTTTCCTAACGGCTGGATGGCCGTGGATGGTGACGAATCTGGTCCAGTCACCATTTGCCGTTGGGATCAAATTAATGGCACTGGAGTAGGTTGCTACCTGGCAGTACAATGGACCAGTTTTGAGTCTGAGTGCTCCAGTAGTGTTTCAAAAATCCTCCGAAAAAAAAATGGGTTTTCCTGGGTAGTGCCATAAAACCCAGCTCATCAGTAGCAGCATCTCTGATGGCTTTTGACAATGTTCCGCGTCTTCTTCGAGTGTTTGTGCATTCGATGTCGAACTTTCAGAGAATTTCTGACAGACTCAATTGGCAATGTTCCTAGCTGTCTGTTGCAATGTAATCACTCTGGTACTCTGGTTGATGGTGGGTTTATCAGGGGACCGCCAGGTTCCTTTGTGTAGGTATGCCGAGATGTTGGACCCTCGTTCTGACTACAGAGAGGTTCCGCCCTGTGTCTAAATCCACCAGCTTGAATCCGGTTTCATATGTGTTTTCGTGCAGCCCGCGTTTCCCGATGACTCTAGGAAAGAGGCCCTTCTTTTATATTTACATATATATATGTACCCTGAGGGACGGCGCAGTACCACGACTCAGGTGGCACACGCAAGTGGAAAGAGACCTCAACCAGCTGTGCGTGTGAAACTGGAGGCAGCTAGCTAAAGATCGAGTTGGCTGGAGACGCTTGTTAGTTGAGGCCCGGACTGTAGCGCCGCCTCAACTAACTAGCATACATATTTATTTTGACGCTACAATCGGCTGTAGACTTGGGCCTAGGTTTTACAATAACCACTAGTGTAGTGCGTATTGTTCTTTCACAATTGGACGAGACCTAGAGTTTATTTTTGAAAAACTTTTCTCTAGCATTTATTGACCATTGTGAAATGCTGGGAGTCGAACCTAGCCTTTGAGCATTGGAGTCTACGCAAATACAGTTCGCTCTACAGTTGCTTAGCTGCAAGTCACAAGTCCTTCTTACCTAGAAAGGTTCAATAAAATAATTATTTAAGAGGATAGAAAATACGTGCCCATTTGAACGATTTCTTGTCTGCATCTTTTTTGTTGATACTTTGCCAGCTATCTCCAATTTTGCACACAAAGCCGGCCGAGGTTTCCCTCGACTTGTGTGCGCCACGTTGTACGTGGACGTCCTCTGTTGTGTTGTCCCACAGGCTCAAAGTCGAAGACTTCGGGCCGGAACTAAGTTGTACATACGCTCAATATGACCTAGCCATCTTAGGCGTTGGATCCGTAGACGCCTGACTAGACTCATGTCGCTGTACAGCCCATACAGTTCGTGGTTGAACCTTCTCCTCCAAATGCCATCAACGCAAACAGGACCAAAGACCGCGCGCAGTACTTTTCTCTCGAAAAAGTCAAGAGACTGTTCATCTGCTTGGGATATTGTCCATGCCTCTGCGCCGTAAAGTAGGACTAGGATGATCAAGGTTTTGTATAGAGTCAATTTGGTCTTCCGAGAAAGGGGTCTTTTGCTCAATTGCTTTTTGAGCCCAAAAAACAGCGGTTGGCAAGAGTTATTCTGCGTTTGATCTCGGTACTGATGTTATTTGTACTGTTTACTGCGGAGCCAAAGTAGACGAAGTCCTTAACTACCTCAAAGTTATAGCTGCCTATGGTGACGTTCTGGCCAAGTCGTCGATGTTGTGCGTCCTTTCTCGATGACAGCATATAATTGGTTTTACCCTCATTTACCGCCAGACCCATTTTAGCCGCTTCCGTTTCAATGCCAGCAAACGCATCATTGACGGCTCGCTGTTTTTGTCCAAGCACGTCAATATCATCCGCGTAAGTTAGCCGTTGAACAGACTTTTGAAAGATCGTACCTCTTGTGTTGGCTAGCGAGTTTTGCACGATCTTCTGAAGAACGATGTTAATGAAATCACATGACAGCGCGTCGCCTTGTCTAAAACCTTTTTTAACATTGAAGGTCTCGGTGAGTTCGTTACCGACCTTGATGGAGGAGCGAGAATTCTCCATCGTCAACCTGCTCAGTCTGACAAATTTGGCAGGAATGTGAAAACTAGACAGCGCTGTATAGCTCGTCTCTTCCGGAATAAAAATGTAGGTCCCTCCAGTCGAGAACGCACGCAAACATAAGCGCTTGCTGTTAGAATTAGACAATGACAATCGATGACCATAAATTATTATAGCTGCATTGCGCTATGGCTCCATACATTATAAATAAAAGACTATCCCTTTCAGTTGCCTCTCTTTAATCAAAGCTTTATTTAGAATTAAGCATTTTTGTGCAAGATCGATATGAAAGTTTATACTTGGACCAACATTCCCTTGGCGACTGTTGTTGCCTTTTCCGATCCAACAAGATTCTCTGCAATTTTTAAACCAAAATCAATGGCAGTTGCTGGTCCGCGACTAGTGATCAAATTGCCATCCTGTACCACTTTCTGATCTTCAATATACCTACAATGAGACTGTAAAAGCATACGCACTTGCAATGGCCTACAAACAGACTTACGTATATTTAGTGTTCAACTGCTCCTTCACCGATGGATAAGATGTCAATTTTTTACCAGAAAATATATTGTGTGTAGCTAAAGCGGTTGGAGCTGCGCAAATAGCTGCAATGATGCGGCCCTCAGCTTCTTGCTTCTTAAGCAGCTCACCCACTAGGGCTGATTCACACAATGCCTTTGAGCCGCCAAGCCCTCCTGGCAGAACGATGGCATCGAATACAGTCTAAAAAGTTTAATCAACCTAAGCTGTTCACAATATTTTAAAAAACATACATCTTTTGCCTCTTCCAAAGATTTGTCCGGGACAATAACAACATCGCGAGAGCACTTAACTGGTTTACTGTCATTTAAACCGGCAACTGTTACTGCAACCTGGAAAAGTAAATGCGTATTTACGTATAGAACTTGCTGGATTAGTTAATCTTATCTAACTTACGCCAGCTCTACGCAAGATATCTGCACTCGCGATAGTCTCCAACTCCTCAGCACCTGGGGAAAGGATAACTATTGCTGATTTCGACATGATGCTGTTACTCTTATGAAAATTCGCAGCGACAACCAACTTAGATACTTGATTAGGAAATCTACCGAATGACCTTACAAACACAGAAAGCATTTCGGTTCTATATGTCAATTCTATCAGCTGTTCACAGAAAGCAATGAAAGCTTACCAGAAAGCTTTTCGATTATCTAATGTTTTTGATGTTTTCCACAGTAATGGACGAAAGTTTGAAAAAGATTTGTTTTAAATAATGTGAAATAAAAGCAGAGCTTGAAGATGAAAAGAGATGAGTAATTGCCTTAGAGGAAATTTTATCATAATATCTCAGAAGTTAAAATTGGGAACAGATGAATGATTTCTGAAAAATGTGTTCATCCATCAATCAGTCAATACAAACTTTTCAATCAATTTCCCTAGGTTAAAGTATTGACTTTGCGGAAATGTATCCTTAAAGTGATTCTGATGGCGACCGCTAGTTTTCGAAACCTCGATAATGTTTTTTTTCGGAGTTATTAAAACTCTAAACTGGAGTACAGCTACCAGCTAACCAATTTTGCAGCAGCGCGTAATACGGTGATAAGTAGCACTAGATTTCCAAAACTTAGAATTTACACAGCAACCTGGTTATCTCCAGATGGTCAAACCGCCAATGTGACCAAATTGACTACGTGCTAATAGATGCGAGGCACGCATCCAGCATCCAGAATGTGCAAACATTCAGAGGGGCAAATGTCGACGCTGACCACTTTCGTGTTGCAGCCAAATTCAGAGTCCGACTATCCAACGAAAATAAGCTGCGAGCCGCCCAAAAAAAGAAATTCAACGTTGGAAGTCTTAGCACGACTGGAGTAGCCAGAGCCTACAGAGAGTGAGAGACTCTCCCATGTGCATTCACCATCCACAAACGTCGACAATATGTGGAACTAATACCGCGACGTCATCAAAGAAGTAGCCGAAACCACAATAGACTACCAACCACCACCTATAAAGAGCCCTTGGTATGATGACGAATGCGTACTTCGGAAAAAGGTGACAGAAAATGCACACTTGCTAACGCTGCAGCGCAAAACAAGAGCAGCAAGGGAAGAGTACCGAATTAGAAGAAGGCAGGAAAAAAAAGATCCTCCGTAAGAAGAAAAGAGCCTACGCAGCCTCCCAGCTCAAGGGTGTCGAGGAGTCTCGCGATAGAAACGTCATCCGGTTGCTTTTTAGAAGAGCCAATCAGCTGGCAGCTGGCTTTAAACCCGGAATGCAGGCTCTTCGAAATGGTGAAGGAAATCTAGTCACCGAAGCGCAGGGAATAGTAGATGTGTTTAAGGAGCATTTCCAGCAGCTTCTTAATGGGCATCACGTAGAGAGAGTGATAGGGCAAGACGAGAACCCACGTCCAGTCAATGAAAAAGCCATCAACCCCTCCCAGTTTTGAAGAGGTCAGCTTGGCCATCGAAAAGCTGAAGAATAACAAAGCCGCCGGCTTTGATGGCCTCCCAGCGGAACTTTTCAAACATGGTGGTGATGTGTTGGTAGGGTGCATGCACCAAATCATTAACCAAGTATGGGTGGATGAAGCCATGCCCGATAAATGGACTATCAGCTCTGTATGCCCCATCTTCAAGAAAGGCGATCATATGTCTTGCAAGAACTACCGAGGCATAGCCCTGCTAAATGTCGCATACAAGATTCTATCCAACGTACTGTGTGAACGTCTGAAACCTTTCTGTCACACACTAATCCGCAAATACGAGTGTGGGTTCCGGCCAGGCAGACGGACAATCGACCAAATTTTCACACTGAGGTAAATCCTGGAAAAGACCAGAGTTTCAAGTCGAGACTCATCACCTATTTATCGACTTCAAAGCCGCATACGACAGCATTCATCGTCTTGAGCTCTACAAAGCGGTGGCCAAATTCGGGATCCCGGGAAAACTGATCCAACTGTGCCGTGTCACGTTGGAAAACACGCGGTGCAACGTCCAATGTGGGAACAGTTCCTCCGAACTATTCCAAACATGCGCCGGATTTCGGCAAGGAGATGCGGTGTCGTGCGATTTGCGCGCGAAAGGGGTTACGAATACCCTTAAGTGTCCGGAATCAAGACACAGCACGTGCCGAACTTCCTTAAACTTGTACTGGAACAGATAGTGCGCAAGGCAGGCGTCAACACAGAAGGCACTATCTTCAACAAATTCGTACAGTTGCTGGGCTACGCAGACGACATTGACATCATTTGTCGCTCCCAGCGAGCCGTTAGAAGAGGCGAAACGAGTTGATCTTGAAGTAAATGAGGACAAGACCAAGTATTTGCTGTCAAGAAACAAAGAATTATCGGTCCACCGTCAGTGACCAAAACGTCACTGTTGGCAGCAATAACTTCGAGGTGGTTAAGGAGTTTACATACCTCGGAGTAAATATCAACCCCACGAATGACACCCTAGTGGAGATTCGACGAAGACTTACCCTAGAAAACCGCTGCTACTTCGGTTTGGCGAAACAAATGGGTTCAGAACTCCTAACTCGAAAGACAAAATGCTCTACAAAACGTTAATCCTGCCAGTTCTACTGTATGGAGCCGAGTGTTGGACGATAAGCAGGAAAGCAGAGCACATTTTGGGTACTTTTGAGAGAAAAATTGTTTGTCGAGTTTTCGGTCCAGTATGCGAGGAGGGCGAATGGAGACACAACCGCGAACTCTACGAGCTGTACAAACATGTGGATATTGTGAAAAAAACCAAAAAAGCCAAGAAAAGACGACTACACTGGCTCAGCCACATCAAGCGAATGGACAATAACGCTCCAGCAAAGAGGATCTTCGAATCACAGCCCACAGGTTCGAAAAGAAAAGGAAGACCGAACCTCTGTTTCAAGAACCAAGCTATCGCGGATGCCAGAGCGCTTAGTCTGGATAATTGGAAGCAGCGTGCCCGGGACCGCAGGGCATGGAAGGCTGCCGTGTCTCAGGCAGAGACGCTTCATGGGTCGGGAGCCCGGTAAAGGAAAATGAAACTGGAGCACTCAGACTCAAAACTGATCCATTGTACTGCCAGATAGCAACCTACTCCAGTGCCTTTAATTGATTCCAATGGTAAATGGTGACTGGACCAGATTCGCTTTCGATTTCGAACCTGAGACCCCTCTAGCTTGGGGCAGGCACTTAACCAACTGCGCCATCCAGTAGTCTACTGTGTTACTAAAGTTAAATTCACTTCCCAGCTTTGCGATAAAGTCACCAAGTTCGCTTTTGACGTTGAAGGTAGTAAATTGCCCATATGATTTGTCAAGGAGCTGGTAGAAGCATTTTTTGGTTCCGTCATACTTTTCTCTGTAGGGCGTGTACATATATGAGACTTATGCTGGCAATTTGACAAATCGGACTATCACCGAGCGTTTGCTTATACACCCAAAGCTCAATACTTCTGTTACTTAAGTCTGTTGCTAATGATAAATTCGCATCCACATTTCCGTAAGCCCAGTCACCGTAGTACATATCACAGATTTTCATGCTACTTTTACCAGGCTCGTTGATACAAAACGTCGGATTATCTGCCACCAACCCTGACTACCACGAGGAAGTTCACTACTCGAGTTCCGGACAGGAGATGATGATGGCCCGAAAACAAGTGCAGGAACCGGTGCAGGGGTCTTCTGCGATCTCTTTGAAAAATCCCTAAGCCTAAGTGACTAATGTAGCGTTTTCCAAGCAGAAGCGGCACTTACGCTTAAAGAGCTTCGTTTGACTGAAAAAACGATAACCATACACTCCGACAGCCAAGCGGCCATAAGAGCCACAGCGTCGGATATTGTAAAATCGAAACTAGTCAAGCTATGCATGACAGAACGTCAACAAATTCTCCAGGCTAAACACGGTGGCTCTCTGCTGGGTACCGGGACACACTGGTGTTTAAGGAAACGAGAGAGCGGACGTGTTAGCGAAGGAGGGCTCAGAGTTAGATAAATCTCTAGCACTACTGTCTACACGCCGTTAAGTTTCCTAAGCAAAAAAATAGAAGACGAAGAAGGATATTGCGACAAGAGCCCTATGGCCGATGTTGAACAGAAGGAAATCATTATCAATGATTAGCCTAAGTCCCAAGGATATACGGACGGTGGTGAGAGTTCTCACCGGATATTGTCCGATAGGCACCCATGCCAAAAGATTAGGTATCCCCCATAGCGACTATTGTAGAAGTTGCAGGGACGAGGAGGAAATAGAGTCCGTCCGCCACCTGCTATGCGATTCTCCAGCCCTACGGAGAAGGAGACTGCTTACACTAGGCAGTAACTTCTTTGACGAGCTGGATATATCCTGAGATATATTAAACAATCTGGCTGGTTGTAATAAGCAGCAAAAGTGTAGATCTCATGGGGTACACCCCCTCCACACATAGGGCACAATGGACCCAACTATTGGTCTCAGTGAGCCGCGACCCGCTCGCAAGGGCACCCTATCACCTACCTACCTACCTACCAAGCCCGCTTCACCGCATTTCTTAAATCGATGTAATGTTTCCTTATAGCGGTCCAGGGTTTCCACAAGTCGTTTGGCTGTACGTGGTCTGTTAAAAGTTTGGACATTTCACGTGCAGATCCGAAGATCGTTGTCATTTTTACGTTTGCTAGGATCGTTAGCGGTTATATCATCCGTATGCGAGGTTCGTTATTGTCTCGTAATTAACATTTTTTCCACAGTCGGCAGTTACCCCGACGCGCAACCTTCAATCTGGAGGCCCTTTGGAGGCGCGACCACGTGGTTTTTCCGCACTGGCGGTTTCCCGTAGGTGCCATCGCTGATTCCATCAAGAGAAATTCCTCCGCTGCCGCTTGCATCGAAAACAGAAGTGACTTAGTAGACATCCTTAGAAAACACGTCCTCATCTCATAATTAAGGTACTGGGCATCCAGCATTCCCCGAGTGGAAGTGAGAATAGGAGTTAGTAGACAAAGGCTAGAGTGTCGCCGTTTCGTGTCTTCATAAAACGCTTGACTGCGACTTTGAATCTCGGCGGCGCCGTTATAGCCAGTGGCAAAAGTGTTCAAAAATTGGCGAAGGTGTTTAGTACTGTTGACCAAATCAGTTTGAAAGGGAAATAACAGGCTCCTTTAAATAAGGTAATAAAAAACACTACTTTTATACGCTTTAAATAAAAGCTGTCCAAGGAAATTGTTTTTTAAAAATTGTTGTACGACCACAACGCAAAATTGTCATTGTTAACTTAAAGCAAGGTTACATCCTTTCAATGTCATCCTATCACTCTCACTTCTATCTCATCACCCGGCCTTGGTTCAGCCCAAAGTATCGAATTCTTTGGCATGCCATGGTCATGGCAATAGTCGGAAGAGACAACGGTGATTTTCACTTTTTTCCCAGTGAAACCACAGCTTTCCAGCGTCATCACCGGACCAAATCGATTTTCACTTTCCAACGTCAAATACGTGTCACATAAATCTTCCTAGTGCACACCGTCTGTACACGTTCGTGATGCGCTGCAAAGCTAATAATGGAAAAAAAGGAAAAAAATCTCTAAACAAAGCCTCAGCCTTTCTTC
The DNA here is from genome assembly GCA_930367185.1 of Myathropa florea. Lineage (NCBI taxonomy): Eukaryota > Metazoa > Arthropoda > Insecta > Diptera > Syrphidae > Myathropa > Myathropa florea. Next base: position 35,619,387 of record OV884004.1, on the reverse strand, counting down.
AATTAGAAAACCCAAATGGTATCAGAGATCCACTGATGCCTTACCTGTCTTCGCTACCGCCGTATCCCAGGCGAACGCGACACAGCCATCCATCAGGCAATAAGTCTCCCGGCAATCATCATTAATCATCCTGAGTTCAGCACCCGTTGCTGGTGTTGTCACCGCCACCGTCCTCGTCGTGATAGCTGTCATCTTCTTCGAGTGCCTCCTAAGATTTGCCATTTCTGGCAGCGATGCTTCCTCTTGTCGACGAACGAAAGTGCACCCTGCACAAGCATTTCACTCCAAAATCACGCACGACACGACACGGGGATGGAAAACTGGAAAAAGAAACAAGGATCGGCCCTAGTCGAATGGCGAATTAATTGAATCGAATTCGTCGGAGCGGTTTTGAAAATTAATCGCATTCCCAAGCGAACTGAATCTCCATTTTCCTCGTTGCACTTTCGTTCGTTGCGAATTAACGGTATACGAAACGAAGAGGGATTAGGAACGAACGTCAAATGGCCATCAAGTGGACTGACGGTTCCCTTGAGAGACGCAGTTGTCGTCGTCATCAACCGAAAGTGATGTGACGGCCTGACGGACGCGTTGATTGACGGCGAGGCGAATTCATTGATGCACTGGAATACCTAATATTGACAGAGGCGTCGTCGTCGTGATCATCGGTTTAATTGTTCGTCTCGAACATGTTTGTCCATTAGGCCTGTTGGCAGATACTGAGCTAAGACGCCGACGGTGACGGGCGAAATGGATGGCGTGCACTCAGAGTTTGACACCATGGCGTGTCTGTCTCGGCCACTAGGTAACTGGGTTAACGCGACGGTGGCGGCGCCTTTTGAAGGAAACGCTCATCGTTTTGTAGGGTTTTGTGTCAAAAATGAGTTGTTGTTGGTGTTTGGGGAGACACGCAAGCGAGTGGTCGGTCGTTCATCACTTGGCCGCGGATACTGTGATGGGTTTGGTGGAGCTCGTTTGTGATATTGTTTTTGAAATGCAAATGGCGATGCGGTTTATGGGAATAGGCCTGCTTGCAGTTTTCTTTGGCTTTTAATAGCTGACACTGCGAATGGGTGCAGCAGCGAAACAAAAGTGCTCGGGAGGTGTATGGGTGGACCCGGACAATGTATTTGGTTTGGGAGGAGCTGTTGGAAGCAATGCCATAAATTGTTAACGTTACCACGGCTATATCATAGATCTTGTGAAGTTTCGTTATCGATTCTGTGGCAAATTGATGATGCGTCCTTGCAACAGAAGTTGCTGTTGTTAGGGCATATAAAAGGTGACCAGATCCATGGGCATGAAAAAGAGGACACCTTGAACAGTCCCAAATAAAAATTGAAGACTCACTTCTTTTTACATTAGAAAAGCACACAGGAATACAAACGGTGTATTTACTTTTAAACAGAAAAAAATAGGTATAAAATGAGCTGTAAAAAAAAACACAAAAAATGGCGTTGTGTTCAGAAGTGAATGAGTGAATAAGCACCAGAAAGATGCAGAAAATTTTTAAATTAGTGTCGAAAAAAAAGTTTTGTTGTAGTTTTGTGATGTCGAAAAATGTAGTTAACTGAGAAAACCAAAAAGGAGGACAAATAGCATGTTTTTCCAAAAAGATACCGAACTTTTATTTTGAGACAAAAATAGGACACGTCCTCTTAAAAGAGGACGTCTGGTTAGCTTAGGCATATAGCATGATGACGATGGAGAACTCTTCATGTTGTCAAAAAGGTTTTTCGGCAATCATCGCTGTCATGTGATTTTTTTAACATTATACTTGAGGAAATCGGTCAATTGTTAGCGTACGAGCATGATACAAACAGAGCGAATTGCGAGTCATCAATGGGGCTTTTGGTGGCATTGAAACGGAAGCAGAAGCTTAAATGGGCAAAACGAAGTATATGATGTCTTCCAAAAAAGGACACATAACGTCGACGACTCGACCAAAACGTCCATATAGGCAGCTAAGTCGAGATGGTCAAGGATTTTTATCCAATTCCTGTCCCCTATAGATCCCACGAACAATAGTACGGAAAATGAAATTGAGTCTCGAAAGACTAAGTTTACTTTATATAAGACCTTGATCATTCCAGTTCTGCTGTATAGCGCAGAAGCATGAATAATACCTTAAACGGATGAAGAAGCACTTGGTCTTTTCGAGGGGAGAGTTCTGTTTGTTTTGATGACGATTGGGGGTGAAGATTTAACCACGAACTTGAGTTTAGCCAGGCGTATACAGATCCAATGCATTAGGTAGGTAGGTAGGTAAGTGGGTAGACGGGCGTAAGCCACGCCTCACTTAGGTCCTTGAGGAACCATTGTGATGCCCAATTGGGGATTAGTGTCCCCTTATAACCCTTGTCGTACTCATGGTCCCTCGTTGTGCCAAAGCCATCCCGATTTCCTTATGAACCAAGAGATCTTAGAGGTTTATTTGAATTTTCATGTAAGTCTTGGAAGAAAAATTCTCTCAGTGTTTTATGTCCCAACTGACAAAGACTAGGGCAGTGACAGAGGTAATGAGGAGTATCCTCTCGTTCCTCCTCATCACCGCAGCCTCTACAAATGTTGTCGTTGGAGAGTCTCATTTTCATGTCGTGGTTTCTAAGATGATTATGGCCAGTGACAGCTCCAACCAACATCGTTAGCAACTCTTTGTCGCACTGAAGGATTTTGTCGGTTTTTGCTCGATCGTATCTGGGCCATAATGCTTTAGTAGTCACACATGTAGACAGACCGCGCCATCTACCATTTCAATGACCTTTATATCCACCTTTTTCCTCAGCTCTGAGAGGGCCGGTTTGATTCCATGAATTGCTTGTGACACGTCGGTCACTGACCCTTTTCTGACAAGTTCATCAGCTATCTCATTGCCTGCTATGTCCCTATGTCCTGGGACCCAGCACAGATTGATCGAGTGTTGTGAGCCTTTAGATCTTCGCGATAGCTTGCGACCAGCTTGGACTTGATTTCTGTTGCGGATATAGCTTTCATGGCCGCCTGACTGTCAATAAGAATGGTAATATCAACTGGTGGTATTGCCATCATTGATATCGTTTTGGCCGTTTCTTTGACCGCCAGGACCTCCGCTTGAAACACACTACCATAATCAGGGAGTCTGATTAAGCAGTGCAAGCTTAGCTCATCGGAGAAAATGGTCGCGTCTGTGCCTGCTTCCATCTTTGATCCATCGGTGTAAACCTTTATGGTCGTATTGTCCATTAGTTCATTGGTCGCCCACTCCTCCCTGGTGGGGTATTGGCAATTGAAGGGTCTCTCGAAATAAGAATACTTGTATGTCCTATTGTACCAGAGCGCCAGTCGCGAGACTGACTGATTCCCAGAACACTATTAGCGGCGGTTGCATGCATATAAAGGTCAAGTGGTAGCATGTGTAGGATCGTTTCCAGTCTAACTGTTGGGGTAGAGCTGATTGCTCCAGTAACTCCCATACACGCAAGTCTCTGTATTTTTGTCAATGCCTTAAGATTAATGTCTTTCAATGCTGCCTGCCACCAGACTACGCTGCCATACGTAAGGATGGGTCTGACAATAGCGGTGTACATCCATAGGATGGTCTTGGGATTTGGTCACCATTTTTTACCGACAATTTTGGCACAGGTATAAAAAGCGCATGTAACTTTGTTGACCTTTTCAATGACATTGAGTTTCCAATTTAGTTTTTTTGACAAGAATGATACCTAGGTATCTAGCACTGTTGGATAACTTGCGGGATGAAAAGGACCAATTCGGTCTTGCTTGGGTTAACATCCAGTCCGCAGTTTTTTGCCCACCTAGCTAGTATTTTCATAGCGCTTTCAAGTACCTCACTTATGTTCGGGAGGAATTTACCTCTTGCTATCAACACTACGTCGTCTGCATAAACAACTACCTTCATTTCCGAGTATCTGAGCTGTTCTAAAACTTCGTTGATGACAAGAACCCAAAGCAGGGGCGAAATTACCTCTCCTTGCGGCGTGCCTCTAGAGGCAGTGGCCTTAACAAGCTTGTCACCCATATTTGCATAGATTATTCTTTTATTGAGCAGGCTAACAATGGTTGATGTTATTGACTGCTCAATTTTGGCCTTTTCGAGGGCAGACTTAATCGCTCTCGTTTCCACATTATTGAAAGCGCCTCCAATGTCCAAAAAAGCTGCGAGTGCACACTCTTTGGCTTTGAGAGTACTTTCAATCACATTAACCACGCTGTGAAATGCGGTTTCCACACCTCTGCCTTTAATATAGGCATGTTGCGCTGTGGAGATTGTGTTAGTTGAAAGCTTACTGCGAATATAAGCATTGATTATCTTCTCAAAGGTTTTGAGAACAAAGGAGGTCAAGCTTATACATAGGTCGGAAATATTTTGCAGTTGTGTGGCTACCTTTACCGGCTTTTGGGATGAAGGCAACCTTGACTTCTCTCCAAGCCGACGGTATGTAGCCGTGTATTAAGCTGCATCTCTATATCTTCCTTAGGACAGGGATTATCATACCCTTGGTATTTTGTAGCAAAATTGGGTATATGCCATCTAACCCCGTTGATTTATATGTGGCAAATGAGTCTATGGCCCATCCAATTCTGTCTTCACCAACAACGGTTTTACGAACGTAAAGTTCATTCACCGTGTTGTCAGCTGCCGACGAGGTATCGCTACCGAAGGTGCAACCCGGGAAGTGAGTGGACACTAGAAGACTAAGTGTTTCCTCTGAAGACTGTGTCCATACACCGCCGTTATCTTTGAGATACCCTGGGACAGCAGGTTCCTTGGAGAGAATTTTCCTTAGACTGGCTGTTTCGGTGGTACTCATTATTTCACTCTAGTAGGTATCGCTTGGCAATAGCTGTTTTGAAGTCCCTTTGACTAGCCTGGAAAGCCTCCCAGTCTTCGGGAAACCTTGACGTTTTGGCCGCATTAAAAAGGGTCCTGGTTCTTTTCCTGATAGCTCCAAGGTCTTTGTTCCACCATGGAGGGGATTTTTATTTCTAAAAGTCCGAAGGGGACACGCTTTTGTAAAAGCTTTTTTATAGATGTTCTTAATATCTAAGGCAGTTTGCTCAATATCGCTTGTGGAGACCATTGTTCTTACCATTAGATGCCTAGAGCAACTGCAGATTTCTTTATAAAAACGTCCCCAGTTGAGTTTTTGAGGTTCCTGAACCTGTCCTCCCTTTCCATCTTACTGTTGACCGTGAAGGTTATTAGCCTCAGACCATAGAAGGACGGTGTATCGGACACTCTCCAGTTACTGACCTCCAAAGTGGTGGAGTCGTTATAGAGAGATTTGTCTAAAACTTCTTCCCTATTCCTAGTAACGAACGTAGGTTCATCACCCAAATTGGCTATTCTTAACTTATTTAATATTATCCAATGCATTAGGTTTGTGAAAAACTTATCTCTGGCCCGAAGAATCTTCGACTTGGAGAATGTGAGACAACACAAAAAAGGGCGTTCACGTTTATGGTGGTTAAGACTCCGGTCCACCTGTCACGCAAACAAGAACAATAAGTCAATGAGAATTATCAGCCAATATTTTTCTGAATTTTCGGCAGCGAATACTTTGACAACCAAAGCTTCATATAGTATATATATAGTATATAGGTCGGGAAGCACAACCTACACGACACCACCTACGATAACGGATTTAGGCTGATCGACTTTGCTGCAGGGCGAAATGTTGTAGTAGCCAGTACACGGTTCCCACACCTCAATATTCACAAAGGAACATGGAGATCTCCTGATCAATCCATCAACCGTCAACCAGATTGATCACATTGCGATCGACGCAAGGCACTCCTCCAGTATTATGGATGTCCGAACGTTTCGAGAAGCCAACATCGACTCGGACCACTACCTTGTTGTAGCCAAGGTAAGGCTGCGGATATCCCGAACACCGCCAAGACAAGAAAATACTGTGAGGAAGTTCGACGTCGGAAGGCTACAATCGCAAGAAATCGCCAAATCCTTTTCCGATCGAGTCAACCTAAATCTCAGAAGAAGTACTTTGCTGCCAACACCAAGTATTGAAGACCAGTGGCAACATTGCCAAAAAGCTATCAGAGATGCCGCCTTTGATGTGCTGGGTTTCACTCGGCCACCACAACGAAACCCCTGGTTTGACGACGAGTGTCGGCAGGCGAATGCAGCTAAGCAAGAGGCCTACAAAGCGGCACTGCAAAGAAGGACAAGAGCTGCTCGCGAGCTCTACGAGCAGAAAAGGAGAGACGAACACCGGCTTCTCAGGAGGAAAAAGAAGAAGCATGAGAAGCGCGCAATCGGTAGAATAGAGAGGAATGAGGTAAGGAAGTTTTACCAAAGGGTAAAGTCAACCTGTCAGGGTTATAAAGCCCGAACCGAAGCCTGCAAGGACGATCAAGGGAACATCGTAGTAGAATCACAGTCGATGCTGAGGATATGGAAGAACCACTTCTGCAGACTGTATAACGGCGATGATGATCCGAATTCCGCTGTCAGGCAGACTGAACCATTCAACCCGAATGAAAGGGACGACGTAGATCAACAATTACGTCCCCCCGATCTGGACGAAGTGAAGATAGCTATATCTAAACTAAAGTCCAACAAAGCTGCTGGAGCTGACGGCCTAGCGGCTGAGCTTTTCAAAGCAGCAGGCGATGACTTGGTAAGGAGCACGCACCAACTCATCTGTAAAATATGGTCGGAAGAAAGCATGCCCGATGAATGGAACCTCAGCATTGTTTGCCCGATCCACAAAAAAGGAGACCCTCTAAACTGCGCCAACTATGAAGGTATCAGTCTTCTAAACATTGCTTATAAGATCCTATCTGCCGTGTTGTTTGAACGCCTAAAGCCATTCGTCAATAACCTGGTCGGTCCATACCAGTGTGGCTTTAGGCCTAGAAAATCCACCATCGACCAAATATTCACGCTGCGGCAGATCTTGGAAAAAACCCAGGAACAGCAAATCAATACCCACCACCTTTTCATCGATTTTAAGGCCGCGTGTGACAGCATCTATAGAGACGAGCTATACAGAGCAATGTCTAGTTTTGGCATCCCTACCAAACTCGTTCGTTTGTGTAGGATGACGATGGAGAATGCACGCTGTTCCATCAAGGTCGGTAAAAACCTAACCGAGACCTTTGATGTCAAAAAAGGATTCAGACAAGGCGACGCGCTGTCATGCGACTTCTTCAACATCATACTTGAAAGAATTGTGCAAAACTCGCACGCCAACACCAGAGGCACAATCTTTCAGAAGTCCGTCCAACTACTCGCATATGCCGACGATATTGACATAATCGGAAGAACACAGCGTGATGTCAATGGCACTTTTGTGAGTATTGCGACGGAGGCCGCGACCAAGTATATGCTGTCAACCAGAAAGGACACCCAACACCGACGTCTCGGACAGAACGTCACAGCAGACAGTTATAACTTTGAGGTAGTCAAGGACTTTGTCTACCTAGGCACCGCTATTAACTCAGATAACGACACCAGCGCTGAAATCAAACGAAGAATAACTCTTGCTAATCGCTGCTTCTTTGGGCTAAGAAAGCAATTGATAAACAAAGCCCTCTCTCGAACAACCAAAGTAACCCTGTACAAGACCCTAATCGTCCCAGTCCTGCTATATGGCGCAGAAGCATGGACTTTGTCAAAAGCGGATGAGGTTGGAAAATTCTTCGAGAGGAAAATTCTTCGGGTGATTTTCGGTCCCGTCTGCATAGAGGGTGAGTGGAGGAGAAGATACAACAACGAACTGTACGAGCTGTTCAGCGACATTGACTTAGCCAGAAGGATGAAGATACAACGATTGAGATGGCTAGGTCATATAGAGCGAATGGAAACCAATGCTCCGGCCCGGAAAGTCTTCGAATCCACCCCCGAGGGACGGCGCAGTAGAGGAAGACCGCGACTCAGGTGGCGCACGCAAGTGGAAAGGGACCTCAACCAACTGTGCGTGCGAAACTGGAGGCAGCTAGCTAAAGATCGAGCTGGCTGGAGACGCTTGTTGGTTGAGGCCCAGGTCCACCCCGGACTGTAGCGCCACCTTAAGTAAGTAAGTATATATATACCTATATATAGTATAGCTTGGTCTGTCATTTTTGTCATTTTTGCCTTTAGAACGAATATATCCATGTGTTCATGTGTCTTGTGTGTGTTGCAGAGGGTAGGACTTAAGCATACTGGGCAAAGTTGTTGAGTGATCCCAATCTGGCGGTATGCCAGCAACAATCCCTGTTAATGCTCAAGTCAAGTTTACATACAGCCTCCGCCTGGATAGCCTTTGCAGCAATCATTGAAATGGAAACCAATATATAAAGCGGACGTTCTAGACAAAGGGTCGTAACTGACGGTCGTGCGGATGGCTAAAAATCCGCCCACGGAAAAATAGATATTATTTTGGAAGAGTAAATTGCCCCGGCTTCCATTGACGGACACCCAACGACTACATGGCGCAGAAAAGGCGCATGATTTGTGAGTGTGCTCCTGGAATATATATATAGGCTGGGTCATCTAGTGATTTTTTTTGAAATCATAGGATATTTTGACACCGACAGCTGTTTCCCGATCGAAATCTTGACAGAAAGTCAGTATCATACCTCCGCGGAAAGAAATGAGTCACCTTACGCTTGAACAACGTTGGGAAATATTGAAAACTTATTTACAAAGTGAGTACTATGAATAGAAGTTTTGGCCAAAATGAAGCACCCACCGTGACTGCTGTACGCAAGTTTGTGCAAAAGTTCGTGAGACTGGTATGCTTGTGGACAACACTCATGGTCCCCGTCATTGTACGGTGCGCACAGATAAGAATGTGGCTGCTCTGGCAAAGAGTGTGGATTCAATTCACGAACATCAACTCGCAATCGATCTCAATAACTCAACATTTCACGCACACGCACTAACCTGAGGAGAATTATGCACAAAGATCTCGTATTATTCACTTATAAGGTCCAATTGATTCAGCAATTGAAGGCGCGCGACCATCCGCTTCGTTATCGCTTCGCAGTTTGGGCCTTAGAGCAGCTTGAATTGGACGACGATTTTGGGCGAAAAATCAACTTTTCTGACGAGGTGAGGCGCATTTTCATCGCGGCGGCTACGTTAATAAACAAAATTGCCGCATCTGGGGCTCGGAAAATCCGCACGTCACTTTGTTGTTGAGAAGCCAATGCATCCACAGAGAGTGACAGTTTGGTGCGGATTGTGGAGTTGTGGCATCTTTGGACCATTTGTCTTCGAAAATGAGACCGGGAATGACATTGCTGTCAACGGTGGGCGTTACAGAGCCATGGTAACCAACTTTTTTTTTTACTGAAATTGAAGACATGGATTTGGACGACCTCTGATTCATGCAGGATGGCGCGCCATGCCACACAGCCCATGCCACAAACGATATTTTGTGCACCAAATTCCCAAATCGTGGTATCAGTCGCCTTGGCGTTGCGATGTCAATTGGCCGCCTCGGAGCTGCGATTTGACTCCTTTGAACTTTTTTATAGGGAACCGTAAAGAACCGATGTTATGCCATCAATCCGGAAACGATTCAAGCACTTAACGCCAATATCATCCAAGCATTCTGTGAGCTACAGCCCGAAACCATCAACAAGGTGTTGGAAAATAGGGGTGACCGAAAGCGCTACTGCGAAGCCAGCTGAGGCAGCCACTTGAAAGACGATGTACTTCATAATTAATGGAAATGTTTGTTCTTACTAATAAAACCAAAATACATGAAAAAAATTTAATTTTGTTCATTTTATTGCAATTTTAAAAAGAAACTTGTATTTGGCCTATCCTTTATATGCATGAATTCCACAAACGACATCTTAGTGGATATCCGACGAAGAATCGCCCTTGACAACCGTAGCTGCTTTGGTTTGTCGAAACAACTTTGGTCAAAACTCCTGACTCAAAGAACCAAAATCTTTCTTTACAAAAACCTAAACCTGTCAGCATTGCTTGACAATAAGCAGGACTGCAGAGGTGAAAAGAAAGAAAAATTCTGCGTCGCATATTTGGTCCTGTCTGCGAGGAAGGCGAATGGAGGAGAGGACACAACCACGAATTCTACGAGCTGTACAAGGATGTGAACATAGGCTACATGTGAACATAGGCTACACTGGCTCGGGCATATTGAATGAACACTAATGCTCCAGCCAAAAGAGACTTGGCGGAAGTTTATCTCCGATAGTGATCAAAACATGTGTCCAAGTGGCTTTCAAAAAGCTCGACTGTCGAGAGCAAAATGTCAACTGCCTGCCTGTAACTCTTGTGACTATGTTCACTTGCAAGATAGCCCTCGACAGCAGCTTGTGTGTAACTTACAGCACTTTTACTCACAAATGGACACCCACCTAAATAGAAACCATTCTTAATTGATTGCTAGAAGTTTCAGGATGTCATTACATGTTTAATTCATATTTTCTAACGTTTGTATTATTTGAGATATGCTACATTTCAATACATCACAATACACCTCTTCTTCATCCAAGCGGATGACGATCTCCTCTATGACGGTCACTTCACGTAATCTAACCTTTCCTAACATAAATTATTTTGCTAGTACATCGCTTTTCATGAGTTGTCTTTAAGCCTTCTTTTTTTCCACACTCTCGAACGAAACCTTTATTTCTCATCTCACTAACCTCCAGTGAATACACTCCAGATGCCCTCGCGTCTCTACCCAGAGGTGTATCTGACCTGCAGAACTTTCCCACGCCTAAATAAGGTGATTGTGTGAATTCGCCCACTATCCCACTGACCCACAAACCGCAGCCCATACCACTGCACTGTGCCGCCAAATACCTTCCGCCAAATCCATCGACTAGACCAACTCAAAGATTCCCCGATCAAACGTATTCCCAATATTTCCACGTCACATTCCAGCGCCAAGTGCATTTACCTAAACCCCAAGACGAAGGATGCATAAATTAACAGTACACCATACGGTGCTTTAGGCGCTGAGGCAGCCGCCAGACCAAATATGGCACACTTCACATTGCGCAATGGAAGCACATAAATTCAACATAAGGCCACGGATCAAGGCGCACATCTCCGAGAGGTCTTCCCCATAACGGCTCCGTAATTAATTGCACCAATTTCGCTTTAGGGTGCGCGCATGCGCAGTCAACCCATATGACCGGCTTGCATATGTGCACACGCGCAAAAGGAGCATCGTCATCATCATCATCATCACAAGACCATTTTCCTATCACATGAGCATTTGTCATTTCGCGCTCCAGCGACGCGCCGCGGCCGGACGGTGTTCGGCCGAAGAGATGCTCCTCGGCCACGCTCTGGGGTGCACTATGTTCCGGTCGTGGTGGTGGTGGTCAGCTCCGGCTAATGCCCGTGAATTTGTTTTGTCCCAACACGGACTCCCAGAGGTGCGGGACGCGAGAGAACACATTCGGATCTTTGGGCTGGTCACAGCCACAGATACCGACGCGACCAACCGCTGTTTCCTGACGATTTGATAATTGGAAAATATTTATCTGTGTGGCACGCTAATAAATTGATGAATTGTAGATGGCAGTGGAGGTCAGCGTTTGTATGTGGCGCGGAAGCGATTTGTCCAATAATGAATTTAACAGGTCCCCTCCCAGGCCGGAGTGCCGGATTGCGAGACAAGACCACATGTGAGTCGAGCAAATTGCATATTTCCGGCTCCGAGCGGCCAACTCACCACGTGGTGTGTTATCCTGACAATGAACCCTGAAGTGGCTGCGTAACATCTCGAGCACGTTCTGCGTGCAAACTGGAGGCGAGCATGTCCGAAGACCACTTTGCCCTACAATTATTGTCATTTTGGCACTTTTTCGCAAATTAGCGAGGACATGCCCTCACTGAGTGGAGGCAGAACGACACATCGGCCGGGGAAATTGTGGCCATTAGTGCGACTGGTATTTGCAGGGCGATGAGGAAGCGATCGTGTTGCAATTTTAATGAAATCCATTTATGGAAGGCACCTTGTTGTGCGATAACGGTGAAGGTGATTAAGAGTGATGTTGAAAATTCCGCTTTTTTCTTTTTTTCTTTTTTTGATGGGCTGTGTTGACCTCGGGCTGTTTAGTGGTAAGTGTATGGACAGGATGTGACTGTGGGTTCCAGAAAATACTTCACGAGAATCTGCCATTGAGGCAGAATCTTCTTTGATAGCTGCTGCTCATTGACTTCTTGAACAGATGTTCCCAGTGGATGTTGCTTTAATCACGACAGAATTGAGTTCGTCAAAGTATTTTTATGTGTTGATATATTCGAAGTGTGGTTGTAGTTGATTTATGTTGAACTTTATAAAAGTAAGTAAAAAATAGAAGAATAACAAATGGGGGTTAAGTTTACAACTTTAATGGTTGATGGTTGATTATATTAAAAAGCGATTGAATTGGTTGTTGCAACTCTTTCGTGTCACTGATAATGCTCAAAGAGTATAACTGTCTAGAAAAAGCTTTTTAATCTCGCCATTGAGTCGGTATTCAATTGTAGGTCCCCTCCACTCTTAAGACAACAATAGCATGCACGTAGAAGCTAGGCCCAGGTCCACCTCGGACTGTAGCGCCACCAGAAGTGTAACTTAACGGTTGGAATTTACTCCATTTTGTTAAACCTTTATTTTTATCCAGCAGTTTTACTTTCTTGATTTCTTGATTAAGACGCGTTTTACAAGAGATTCTCCACTGAGAGTTCCTGCTAATAGTGCAACTAAGCACGGGATGAATTCACCGTGCTAGGTCAAGGAGTTTAGTCCTTTGAAGACGGCGCAATATGTTACTTTCGTCAAGAATTGGAAGGACAGCAGGGTTTATGTGCTCTTTCAGACGACGCTTTTGCCTACGAGCAATGTTCTTAGTTTCATCTTGGATTGATGCAATTCCAAGATCTCTGTGGATATCGTCGTTCCGTATATACCACGGTGCGTTGGCGATGGTTCTTAGTACTTTGTTTTGAAAAGTTTGTAGTATATTTTTATTACTTTCCTTGGTACAACCCCATAGTTGTATACCATATGTTCAGACGGGTTTTAGCACTTGCTTGTATATAAGCAATTTGTTTTCAGTACTTAGTTTGGAATATTTTCCAATAAGCCAGTACATGTCTTTATATTTTATTTGGAGCTCTTTACGTTTCTTTTTGACGTGTTCTTTCCACTTAAGCTTTACATCGAGAGTCATGCGAGGTATTTCGCTTCATTTCCAAAGGGTATTTGAACGCCATTTATTAACACTGCCCAATTATTCACGTTGTTATATGTAAAATTGTGGGCGCCGCACAGTGGGGCAAAATGGCCTCAAAACTGGAAAAAAATTAAAAAAATGAACTGAGACAAATAATAATGTTTTGCGTGTTTCCTGTTAGATAACATGTCATTTAAGTCATTTGCATGTTCTCCCACTCTTTGGTAAGTATTTGAAGTCACAGTTTTATTACGACTGCGAAAGCTAGTTGCAAAAGTGAAAAAAAAGTGTTAGTTTCAAAATACTGTAGTTTTGTTAAAAATTAAGATAGAACATTGCCAAGGCATGGAATCGAAAGCTTCAGATGTGTAGTTTAATATATCTGAAGAAGCTCAGGAGGCGAGAAATAAAGATTTTAAGAAATATCGCGAAAGCTACTCCAGAAAATGATCCCGGGAGAGGACTAATCAAGATGTTTTTAATATGATGTTGATTACATCTGATGCACTACTTACAAGTCTGAGAAAACTTAAAAAAAAAATTAAATCATTTCCCAAAGATTTAAAAGATTTAATAATAATGGCGGCGCTACAGTCCGAGGTGGACCTGGGCCTGGCTTCTCAGCAACCACTCGTGTTGTGCGTGCTATTGTTCTGTCACGAGCGGAGGGGACCTACAGTTTAATGCCGACTCCGAACGGCGAGATTGAGAAGCTTTTTCTAGACAGTTATACTCTTTGAGCATTGTTAATGACTCGAAAGAGGTGGAGCCGCGAACAATTTTTCTTTTTTGAAAAATTGTTTGTCTGAACTTGGAATTGCACCTAGACTGTGAAAGTCTAATGCGTATGAGTCGACGCACTAACCCACACGGCCACGGCACCCACAAATAGTACGATGGACAAACACTTCCTATAAACTCCTACGTTTCGAACATACACTTTGATACTTATTCTATAAGAAATGCTACTCTGACAGAGCTTAAAGAAGAATTACCTCAAACCCATAAAAGCTCCTGGTTATGACCTAATCACAAGAGAAGTTCTAAAAGAATTACATAGAAAAGCGCTTCTGAAGTTTCTCTACCTCATTAACGCCGCCTTTAGATTAGAACATGTCCCTAGTCAGTGGAAAGTGGCGGAAGTAATAATGGTACTCAAGCCGGGTAAACCCCCAACAGAAAAAAAGTCTTATAGACCGATTTCACTTCTTCCAAAAATGTCTAAGGTGTTTGAAAGAATTTTACTTAGGCGTTTAAGCCCGATTGTGGAAGAAAGACGACTTATCTCTAATTACCAATTTGGTTTTAGAAATAAGCATTCGACTATTGACTGAATACATCGAATAATTGATGTAATAGAAAAATCGTCTGATCAGCTGTATTTATCGAAGTTTCGCAGGCCTTTGATAAGGTTTGGCACGGAGGTTTGAAACACAAACTGCGACAGTTCTTCCCGGGAAAAGTTTACTTAATGCTTTAAATGCACAGAACAATGAAAAACAGCAGTATGTAGTGCAACCGAGTCCCAAAAGGGAAAGAACACCTCCAACCCGGCAAATCTCCGGTCAATATGTCTCCCTCCGAATATCAAGGTATTCCAAATAGTGATCAATAGAGCTTTGCTCAAATGGGCTGAAAAAAATCATATACATAGTTCTGGATAAGAGTTTTCGATCTTACAAAGTCACTTGATATGGGTGTGAAAGTTATCTGGTACATGGCCCTTTTTCAGCCGATATTTGCTGTCCGGGGGAGTAAGCTTAATGGAAGTTCTGATATTCGGGAGGTCCTGCCTTCGCCCTTACAGAACACCAAATTTTTAATATAAAAATGTGTATTCTAATGAGTCCCATACAACAGGGTTAACCTGATAAGAGTGGGGAACATTCTAATCAAGATGACTTGTAGACAAATTGCAAGAGCAATGATCTCGATGAATAACCTGATCTTCGGGGCTTACTACCCCAATTACTGGTACCATTAGAGGGGGCCTTAATGGCTTCATACCTTCAGAACCATTTCTCTATTATGACCAGGTAGATCTGATCCGGGATAAAGTACTGGCGCCGTTAATCTATTACATTTCTCGGATAGCTGTGGATAGGCGACTTAATTTCAGCCGAGACGTCGCACGGAGCACTGAAGAGCTTTTTCGCTTTAGCATTATATATCTGTGTCTAGCAACAGCTGCTCGCGAGCTCTACGAACAGAAAAGGAGAGACGAACATCGGCTTCTCAGAAGAAAAAAGAAGAAGCATGAGAAGCGAAGAGATCGGTAGAATAGAGAGCTACTACTGCAGGAATGAAGTAAGGAAGTTTTACCAAAGGGTAAAGTTAACCAGCCAGGGTTATAAAGCCCGAACCGAAGCCTGCAAGGACGATCAAGGGAACATCGTAATAGAATCACAGACGATGCTGAGGATATGGAGGAACCACTTCTGCAGACGGTATAACGGCGATGAAGAACCGAATTCCGCTGTCAGGCAGATTGAACCATTCAACTCGATTGAAAGGGACAATGTAGATCAACAATTCCGTCAACCCGGCCTGGATGACTGGTGATTGGACTTTAGTTTAGATATAGATAGCTATATCTTTAGTTTATCGCCATAGTAGATATCGCAGATTTTTCGTTTTTTGCCGGCCCATCCCATTGTGCCTCATTGATTGCGGAGATGTCCGCCAGTTCTGTTAAGGGATCTTATATTCTATGAGTAGAGCCGAAAGTCACTGTCCTTACTTCGTTGTCCATGGTCGTCAGCACTAAAGTCATTCGTATCTAAATCTTGTTGTCAGTGCATAATTAAGACGTGTTTTCACCGTGGAGAAGTTACCTCCGCGCAAAACCTCTAAACCTCGAGGACCGGGTCCTCGTTTAAACACATGGGCAGAGGTGCTGCATACATTGGTTCACCTAACCCGTTGCTGTAAAGGCTATCCAGAGGCTGTCAATTTAACCCTTGCATTTACAGGGCGTCGTGGCGTAGTGGGTACGTCGACTCCTATGCTCGAGGTCTAATGTTCGAATCTCGAAAAAACATCTTACATTTTTTCACGTCTCCATCTCTTTCGAGTCACTGACAATGCTCAAAGAGTATAACTTTCTAGAAAAAGCTTCTAAAAATCGCAGTTCGGAATCGGCATTAAACTGTAGGTCCCCTCCACTCGTGAGAGAAAAATAGCACACACAACGCGAGTGGTTGCTGAGAAGCTAGGCCCAGGTCCACCTCAGACTGTAGCGCCGCCATTATTATTATTATTTACAGGAATCGTTGCTGGCACCATGACAGGTTGAGACCAATCACCAACTCTACCCTGGATCCACAGGCCCGTACCCTCCGAACATCCTGCTTGCAATAAGTAAAAATTTAAAACCGTTCCGGAGAAGCATATCGTCGACTCCTTCATTTAAGATGAGGTTCAAATGATAAAGAAAAGGTCTACAGATCGTACATCGATTTAATATTGGATTTGGTTAACATGATACTCCAGCATAGGGGAATGGAATTTATATACAATTAGCTTTCTGCTTGTCAACACAAATAATGATTGTGAAATACAACGACCTGAAGGGACTATTAATGCGCCCACAGCTCATGTAAAAGCATGCGAATGTCAAAACAAAACATATAACACCTGCAATCGGCCCTTTTGTGCCACACCGACACTTCTCCTCGTGCAGCGCCGCACAACTATAGTCACGCAATACCGTGTGTCTGCTTGTCCCGCCGAGACATTCATTGCATAATCCAATTATGATTGCAGCGAAAGTGAACAATAAATCGTTTGAATTAAAGCCGCAACAATGCGTTCATTGATTGCCGACGTTTTGCGATGGCGATGCCCCAACAATCGCTTTGACTATGAAGCGCGCACAATTGTGCTAAATTATCAAATAAAACGCGCGCGCACAGCGAACTCAATTATGCGGCCCACTGAACAGAAGACCCCCGGCTCCCGGAATAATGCGAAGCCGGTAGAGTTTCCTCCTCGTCGACACTCGACGAATTCTACGAAAAGAAACATGCCCCGTTGGGAGTCTTGGTTAGTACCATTGAATAATGGGCTTACATGCCACCAATTGTTATGCAGCTTAATCACACTCAGACGGTTGGCGACAGAGGGTCTCGCTGTACGAAATCACGGCCGAATAACACATTTTCCTGTCATCTGAACGGAATGAGTGCCCAGTGAGAGGGAGAGAAGTGAAAGTGATTTCCACTCTTCCTTTAAAATTGCCCGTAGACAGGCACAGACTTGATGATAATTGTGCAACAAATTGCCTTCAGATGATGACAGGTACACACACAACTGAGGGTGTGGGCGCACATGAGTATCCACCGCACGTGGGCGTGCTCAGGGCTGTGACAATGAGAAGTCAAATTGTCTTCCTTAAACGGATCTGGGGATTCTCCTTCACTGGGCAGGCAGACAACAATGCCTGCAATGAGTGAGAATAATTGAAAGTGAATTGCAGGTCAGTTTGCGGTTGAATCGCGGGCTGTTTAGCATTCATTTCGGGTCCGACTGCACAAAAGCCTACACCGACTGGGCAGACAAAAGAGTTATTGTGCGAACTTTTTTGTTTCGATTTCTTGGTTTCTGTTGGTTGGGGAAGACCGGGTCTGACGTGACGCTTGTCTCGACTGACGCATTCTTGACAAATGTATGCTAATCTGCCAAACGGCATTGTTGTGTTTGATGTTTCTTTATGAAACGAAGAGCGTGCTGGGCTCTTCTCCATCGCAGCCGATGGCACCGATGATTGGGTAGGGCACGGAACACTGTTCTCTTTGTTGGCACTCTTATTGTTTGATTCAGAAAAGCTTTTTTCTCTCTTTGTGCGTTCCCCCGTTAGAAGCGAAGAGATTCACTGGAATTCGGTGCTAAACCGGATGGTTACCCCTGACTTATGGCGATCGACGAAGTCAGTTATGTGAGGCACAATTCACACCTCTTGGGTAAGAATTATCAAACCAATGAAAGTTCCGATTTGATTAGTTCATAATGGGAGTACAGCTATGGGATCGTTTTGATTAATCACGACTGACAAACCGCAGAGCAAACACCGAATGAACTTGTCATGAAATGTTGGGTAATTATACAGATTAGTTGGAAATTTGATGAATTTGCATCCGAGACGAATTTCGCAGCGGCCGGCAAGGTTTTGGTCAACATTTTGAAGTAAGACCTGAGTCACTGGGTGAGTTTGCGGGTGTTTTTGATTTCGTTCGGAAGCCGCATAGAAAGTGGGTCAGTTGGTTGACAGTAATTGGATTTTGAAAGACCTTGAGATGAAGGGAAAAGTGAGATTCGTTTTGGGGTCTGAATAATCGAGTTATTGTTTCCGGAATTGTGCGTCAGCAAAAAAGCGCTTACATCGATCTGGGAGAGGGAGAAGTGAAATGAGGCTGCACCTTACATTCGTCGAAAGTGGTGAAATGCAGGATGGGTCAGGTTTGGGTTTTTTAATTAAATTTTTAATGTAGTTTTTGCGTTATCGTAGTTATTCAAAGAAATGTCCACTTGCAGAGATTGTCGACAGTATGAACTCTAGTATGAACGTTGGCCAGCGGTTTCCAAACTCCAACATTCATAAAACGACCTAGAGGTCCCCTCATTTTCCAAACGTTAACAAATTGACGGTAGTAAAGTTGCAGTCGATACTAAGAATTTAGAAGAATCACTTCCGTAAGCTGTTAATTGGCGATGAACCATTATCGCTGTCAGGCAGAAAGCCCCACACAACAAGAATGATAATAGACGAGAATTCCGTCCCCGACGAGTTTAACACCCTTCTAAAACCACTAATCGTAGATGGTCTGAAGGCATCACGAGCTTCATTACACAGCAAATTTGGGCTAAGCTTAATTCGAAGCGTTCATTCTATCTAATCAGAATGGACGGGTCTCCTCTCAGGACCTTCATCGGTGTCATCGCAGGACACTGTGTATTGGAACCCACGTCTTGAAGTTGGAAATTCCTCATAATGAGTTTTGTAGATGCGGCAGAGAAGAGGAGGTGGAGGAGACTGTAACACATCCTCTCTGCAAGTGCAGCGCGGACCGTAGGAAAATGTACTTAAGCGCTTATATCCTCAATGACTTGAATGAGCTGAACGATGTCATCATCAGTCAACTCAAACGCATGGGTAGGAGACAACCGATGCGTATGGTGACATAATGACCCTAAATTAGCTTAAGCGAAACTGCTTTTCAGTCAACAGTCAACCACTGAAAACTAATCTAACCTAAACGAGGTTAAGATAGCTATATCGAGACTGAAATTTAACATACACTCCATCAAAAAATTGCACGTACACGTATGTTAATGCTAACTTACCACCACCTAACGGTACTTTTTTATTGTGAATTGCAACAAACATGATTTTAAAGGATTTCAGTGCAAGTTGCAATAATTGCAAACATATGCGGTACTAGTTTTCTCGACTCGGTAATAACCCACACCACACTCGCATTTAAGAAGTATTATCCATGAGGCTACGTACTCGACGCGTAAGTTAGAGAGTCCCTTGACTCTTTTCAAGCTGACTCGCTTCTCTGATTTTTAAAAACTGAAACTCCCCCCGGCAGCTGACCTCCTCGTGGTGAGGGGTGGGTAACAAGTTTGTGGTGTGCATATCGTACGCCGCAAGCCTGGCTAACGAAGCGCAACCCGCTCGGATGACCAGAAGATCACAGACAGCCTTGGATACCGCCTAAAGTAACTCTTCTGCCAAGGCGAAAACCAAGAGTGGCTACACGCATGCGGTGGGAGAAACTACAGAACAGTGAGCTGCAGCAACATTTTGCACGGCGCATATCCGAAGGGTTTGAGCAAATTCCAACTATTCCATTGCATGTAGAGGACGAATGGTGACAACAGCTGTCATTGCTTCTGCACGTGATGTTTGTGGGGTGAAGCGGCTTGGTGTGGCGGCTGGTGGTGAGAAAAGAACTGCGTGGTTTAGAGCACCAGAAGTTCAAGAAGCCATCAGAGAGAAGAAGAAGACCTACAGAGACTGGATTCTCTTGGGGAACTCTGATTCTCATGACCGGTACACTGAGGCGCGAAGAACTTGCAAATTGGCTGTACGAGCAGCTAAACAGCAGACTTGGAAGGAGTTCGGCGAGAAGTTGGAAAGTGACCATAGATCTGCGAAAAAGGTGTTCTGGCAAACCATTCGCCGGCTCAGAGGAAGGAAATTCAACACCATCGAAGGAGTCAAATCCAAAGATGGCGTGTTGCTTTCCAATGAGGTGGACATCTTGTGCAGATGGAGCGAGCACTTTTCGGAGCTGCTCAATCCCGAACAGGAATTGTAGTCTTGAATAGGGCGGAGAATAGTCTAACGGTGGAGGAAGTCATTTTGGCGATTGAATCGCTAAAAGTTGGTAAATCCGCCGGTGTGGATGAAATCCGGCCAGAAATGCTTAAGGTCATGGGTAAAGAGGAAGTTTTATGGCTTTCTCGTGTCATTAAGGTGGCTTGGGAATGCGGTGAGACACCTGGCGATTGGCAGACTGGGGTGATTGTCCCTCTCTTCATCGAAAGAATAAGATCGCGAATACAAGCTGCCAAGATGAGATTTCATCGTGCTGTTGTGGGAATTACTCGCCGGGGTAGGGTGAGAAACACGACAGTGAGCGAGGAACTCAATGTTGGGCAGCTGCTTCTTCGAACGGAAAGGGCTGTACTTCGTTGGTTTGGTCACGTGGCACGAATGTCCCCATCATCACGACTTCCGAGGCGTGTCTTGAATGCAATTCTATCAGGTAGGTGACCGGTTGGCAGATCCAGGACGAGATGGTTGGACCAAGTCCAAAAACTCGACTGATTTCGCGGAGGATCGAGTGGCATAGAGATCTCTCGTGTATGCATTGCCCCCGCGTCCCCTTTAGTGGAACATACGGGTAACTGAAAATGATGATGATGATGGTGCGCTAAAGTCCAGGGTGGACTTGGACCTAGCTTCTCAGCAGCCACTCGTGTTGTGCGTACTGTTGTTCTCTCACGAGTGGAGGGGACCTACAATTTAATGCCAACTCCGAACGGCGGGATTAAGGAGCTTGCGTTTTTGATTGACTTGGGCATTTCATGGAGCCTCTCGTTAAGTTATTCTTTGTGAACTTTCCAAGAGGTCATAAAAATTCTCTTTGATTGAGTGATTCAGCCTCATCAGTAGGGCACATACATATAAGTGTGACGATGGCAGATTCTACTGCCTTGGATGCGGATAACAACCAGGCGATCGCATATCGGTTTGAAGTCGATAACTTTCGAACGAAGACGGTTTTCCCTGAATCCGCATCCCAATATGGCCAATCTTTTGTGACAGCTGTAGTGACGATCCAGCACACTTTTGCTGTGTGTGATGCTATATAGCGTATAGCATCCTTTAATTCTAGGAACACATTCACATATCACTGTCCCTTTTCTCCCAACGTCCAGTGTCCTCCGTAAATACGAGCCGATTTGTTCTTTAGTAACAATGTTGATTTTTACGTGAGCCCTTCGTTAACCCTCCGCACAAAAGCCAGTTTGGTTGGGATACAATTATGCCCTTTTGTCTAGGACGCTCCTAACGTCCTCCTAACACAAAAGGGCGTAATTAATGCAGAGGCTATCCAGGGTGCGCCGTGTGAAGGCTGTATTTTAATTTGACTTGATCTTTTAAAGGGATGGTTGCTGGCATCTTGCCAGGTTAGGAGCAGTTCGAAATTTTGCCCTGAATGCCCAAGCCTCTAAATTTAACCCTAAGCCCAAAGAATCCCTCCGAGTTAGACGAGGTGAACATATTGATACTAAGACCGAAGTTAAACAAATCTGCAGCTGCAGCCGCAGCTCAAAATTCTCTAACTAACATTCACATGGATACACAAATTGCTCTTCCGTAGAGTATTTCTCTTCTGCCAACACAGAAGCTGTCTTTCTTTAAATCTACATACTCAACCAGACTGCTGTTTCTCTCAAAATCGCTTAATCTAAAGGCTGACGTTGGATCAATAGCCGCCAAGTCTACCACTTGTCTTAATGATGGTCATAAGGAAGTCATGAGTGTGGGACAATCCCCCATCCACAACCGCGAGTTCGACGACCACTGAGACCATCAGTAGACGAACCTGCACCTCCATCAAGTCGACTGATGTGCACGTTCTGCGCTGCTCCAAATTGTGTTCAACCAGCAAAACCTCCAGATCTCCTTTACCTGTCATAACTTACACAACCCAATGGCACATGTGCAAACACTCTGGCAGCGTTCGCTGCAGTCACACTCGCACCACTGGAGCACCATCCAAGCGCACTTTGTTCCGCAAATAAGTAAAACAAATTGTGATGGTCTTGCGCCTCCAGAGGTAACGAGGCGCTTCGCGGAAATAACATCTAAATTAGTCGTCGCCAACGCACGCACACATGCCCACACACTCGCCGCTCTCCATCCCGCAGCGGTCGTCCTCCATCAACCATCTCCGGTGCGTTGCGATATTTTATGACGCAACACCGACCGAGCGAGTATCAAGAATCCTATGCCATTCGCGCAAGGCTGCATGCCACGCCAACAACCTTGGCATCCATCCCAACCAGCCGCATCTAAGGAGCCCGCTGTTCCGCGTGATTATCGCCTAACAACTCCATGGACTCCAATAATAGCAGATAACAACCCCGAGTGCGCACCGGAGCGCGTGTGCTCCGCCATCCAGCGAGACGGCTCCTAAAACAAATAATCATAAGGAATCATTCGCGGCGGAGATATCTAAATCGTTTTCAATAATCGTCCGCTAAGCCAGATGCCAGGTGGCTGGTGTGGTGCATGGTGCATGGTGCGCGGCGCTATGGGGCAAGGGACGAGGGCAAATTGAAATTATCCATGCGTCAGGTTGGGTGTAATTTACGCTCCACCATCGACAAACGCTGGCTCTGTCTACCGTGGCGTCATTAGAAGCGAGCAGACGACATCAGTCTAGGGCGCGCAGGATGAAGATGTTAAGCCCTTCTCAGGTTACTCGCACGATAATTTGATTTTCATTTCGTTTGAGTTTCGCCAGCGCGGCATGGTTTATGTACAATAAATGATCACATCAAAACGCAATTTATAAGCAATTTGCGCTGCGAAATGTTGACAATTAAGCGAGTTCCCATTAAGGAATTTCATGCTGTGAGATGAGGTTGTTCGAATGATCGAAATTGTATCAGGAATTTGCTAGAAGATAGACTGCTAATGTGCTGAGAGAAATGTTGCAACGTGTGTACAACAACATCCTCGATGTAGTCCGACCATGGTGTGGTGGCTTCTTTAACATCGTTTTGTAGGAAGTAATCGTTAATTTTGCTAGAAGGGATTATCGTCTTGTTTAGCCAAATGGTGATACCGATTTTATTAAAGTGTTCCAGACAAATGTAAAAGCAGTTTTCGTCTAAATCAAGGGTCATCAGTCCGATTGAAAAACGGGACATCACAAAGGGTGATTAGATAGCACGGTTGCCGAACGTGCGGAAAAATATCGAAATTCCGGCTTAGTTCTTAATAAGAAACGTGAATTTCGTCGTTAGGCCGGTCGTCATGATGACTTCAGTGTGCAGGCAATTCATCGTACCGTGGAAAGGTTTAAGCCTAAGTACATTCTTTTGGACCTCAAGCCACCAGCCAGACGGAGATCGGTGCAAAATGAAGGAAAAACTTTGCCGCCGTAGCGGCCAGTATCGAAGAAGACCCAGAAATGTCGATCCGGCGAATTGGGCAATGCGAGTCAATGCGACATATTTTGCGGTTGTATTTGGGCCTACATCCGTTTGCGCTGACGCAAGCATAGAAGTCGATCGACCGTGAGATCGATAGCTGGGCGCTGGAACTGTTGACCGGAGATTGGGATTTTAGTCGAAAAGTCGTCTTCTCGGACGAGGCCCATATTTGGCTTAGCTGTCAACAAGCAAAATTGTCATTATTGGAGCATACATAAAGATTGACTTTTGAAGAGTTTATAGCATGGCGGTATCATATAACACCTCAAGGGGGTGTACTTTCACCGCTCTTATGGATCCTTACATTGGACAAAACACTTTACGCTCTCAATAATAAACGAATGAAGGCATATGCGACAATGCCGCTGATATTGTACTACTTACATATATCAAGCAAACACTATGAGTGAGTTAATGGAAAGAGCACTATCTCACATTAATCGCTGGGCGACTCTCAGCGGCCTAAATATAAACTCCAATAAGACAGAAATAGTAGTCTTCACTAGGACACACAAAATCCCTAACTTCTGACATTTCAGAATCAATGATACGCCTCTGCCAATCTCCATGCAAGCTAAATTCCTTGGCGTAATTTTCGACAGAAAGCTTAGCTGGAAACCCAATATCGAAGAACGAATAAAAAAGGTACAAAACGCCTATTATGCTTGTAAACGAATGTTCGGATCAAAGTGGGGTCTACAACCAAAAGTGACCCACTGGATCTACACCTTTATAGCAAGACCAATCTTACTGTACGGGGTCGTGGTATGGTGGAAAGCCCTTGACAAAAAGTTTATACTGGCACAGTTGGCAAGGCTATAACGCCTCATGTGCATAGGAACTACAGAGCCACTCAGAACAACATCTACGGCGTCACTAAACATGATCTTACATTTACTTCCTGTCTTATCTTACATTTACCACTGTCCACAAGACGGCACTGAGACTTAAAGAGGCAAATAGCTTTAAGTTTAGATCCTTTGGGCATAGGAAAATATTGAATATTTCCATTATCAATACAACAATCTTTGATCGTAGACTTAGAATCATCATTCCAACAAGAGAGTACTGGAAAGTACGCAGTGCTGATCTAGAAAATAGCATCAACATTTATACTGATTGCTCTAAGCAGAATGAAGGCGTTGGTGCTGGAGTCTATAACGCCACACTCAACCATACAATTTCCTGCAAATTGCATGATAGTTGCAGCATTTTTCAAGCCGAACTCGTTGCTATATAAAAATCAGCGGAAAGCCTATTTAATAAACCTGAATCTTCTCATATCAATATTTATGTGGAAGCTGAACTGCTACAACTCGCTACAAACACTTTGTGTAAATAACATAGTCTCTCTATATTGGGTTCCTGGACTTGAAGTAATTTATAGGAAACGAAACTGCTGACGTACTTGCTAAGCAAGGAGTCATAAACCCTACAGAATCAATAACCATTGCAGCACCAGTTCGGCTGTTTTTCGCCGAAATTGATACCGAGTCATATAAAGTGGCTAGCAGCATATGGAACAGGAGCAATACCTGCCGTATAACTAAAATCTTCTGACCAGACTACGACATCCGCAAAACCAAACTCTCAATCTCGTTAACCAGAGTGTACTGCAGCACACCCTTACAGGCCACTGTTTATTGAGCTTCCATGCTCGTAAACTTTACCTAGTCTCTACTGACATGTGTAGGAACTGCAAAGATTCAGCGGTCAGTGAAACACTTGAACACTTCCTCTGTTTTTGCCCTGCTCTGGCCAAAACTAGACAAAAAACATTAGGACAGCTTTTCTTCAAATCGATAAACGATATGGCTTCCGTGAAACCACATCTTCTCATCAAATTTGCAATTACTTCAAAATCCTTCTGTCTTAATTCTCAATTAACGGCACTGGAGTAGGGTGCTACCTGGCAGTACAATGGACGAGTTTTGAGTCTGAGTGCTCCAGCAGCATTTTCGACTGAGTCAGCAAAAATTGGACCTACCCTCCTGTGGTGGCCTTTTGAATAATGTGCTATTACACACATAATGACATGAATGTAGCATCAAAATAAAGCTTGAATCAATTTTATGTCTTATACCGTTATTGTTTTATTTAAATTCATTTTCCTATCGTCTGGTCTTATCTAGCTGCATGCAAAAATACTCCTTTAAGAAAAAAAGTGTGGTGCCGTGGTCGTGTGGGTTTTGTACGTCGACCTATACGCACTCAAGTCTAAGTTAAAATACCACAACACGACACAAGTGGAGGCTGTAGAACATAGGCATATTAGAACAGCGCCACCATTATTATTGTTATCATTATAATGAAGAGAGAGAAAGAGGAGAGTAAGCAAAATATGACAATTATATCGCGCAATGCGATTTTCTTGTGCAATAATCTCAATAAATCGATACAAAACCTAAAAAATTAAGTTTATCTCTCGAGATTAACGGTTGAAAGAAGCAAATGTCTCTGAAAATCCATAAAAACTATTAAAAAACCCCAAATGCAAACAGCGCCAATCAAAAAATAATGGCGAAGGGGCAAAGAGTGGGGGGAGCAAAGAAAAAACACTGGAGCTCCGCAGGGGAGTGTCCTTAGTCCAACATTGTTTGTGCTGTACACCCGGGACATACAACAAACTGAAGGCAGACTGTTGGCGCATGCATTTACGGGTGAGTGGCTGGAAACGGAAATTTCTATCGAATGCTCGTAGATTTAAAGTATGGACAGAATACTGCCAGGATAAGGCTGGACAACTTATAGTACACTCGCAGTTGCTACTAGCGCTTGAAATAATCATTACTGGAAACTATTAAAGAGATGATACAGAAATACCGCTATCAGGCAGAATGTATTTATTTAATTTTGAACGATGATGAAAGAGAATCCCGTCCCACCGATCTAGATGATGTCAAGATATCGAGACTGAAGTCTAACAAATCTGATCGGGCAGATCGTCTGTCTGCTGAAATCTTTGGTTGGGCGCTTGCACTAGCTAGCTCATCTGGTGAGAGGAAAGCATGCCCAATGAGTGGAATCTTAGTATCGTTTGTCTGATCCACAAGAAAGGAGACCCCGTTGACTGCTCCAATACTCCGTATAACTGCTAGCTAATATGCGGGCGCGATTGGTTGAACTCAGCGATCAGTCAGTGAGGCGTTTGCTGGCATTAAAACAAAAGCGGTCAGGTCTTAAACGAGGGCAAAACGAAGTATCGAGAAATGACGCACAACGTCGACGACTTGGTCGGAACGTCATAATAGGCAGCTATAACGTCGAGGTTGTTAAGAACTTCTTCCATCTTGGGTCCGTCAGTATCATACCTCCGGGGTACGAAATGAGTCGCTTTGCGCTTGAACAACGTTGGGAAATATTGAAAACTTATTTCCAAAGTGAGTGCTGTGTAGCCCGAACAGTGGGTTTTTTGAAAAGTAGTTTTTGCCGAAATGAAGCATCCATCGCGACTGCTGTACGCAAGTTTGTGCAAAGTTCGTGAGACTGCTAGTGGACAACACTCATGCTCATGGTCCCCGTCTTCGTACGGTGCGCACAGATGAGTATGTGGCTGTTGTGGCCGAGAGTGTGAGACTCAATTCACGAACTTCAACTCGCTATCGATCTCAACAGCTCAACATTTCACGCACACGCACTAGCCTGAGAAGAATTCTGCACAAAGATCTCGAATTATTCGCTTACAAGGTCCAATTGACTCAGCGATTGAAGGCGCGCGACCATCCGCTTCGTTATCGCAGTTTGGGGCTTAGAGCAGCTTGTTTTGGACAACGGTTTTGGGCGAAAAATCATCTTTTCTGACGAGGCACATTTTCATCTCGGCGGCTACGCTAACATACAAAACTGCCGCATCCGGTGCTCGGAAAATCCGCACGTCACTTTGTTGTCGAGAAGCCAAGGCATCCACAGAGAGTGACAGTTTGGTGCGGATTGTGGAGTTGTGGCATCTTTGGACCATTTGTCTTCGAAAATGAGACTGGGAACAACGTTTCGGTCAACATTGGGCGTTACAGAACCATGTTAACCGACTTTTTTTACTGAAATTGAAGACATGGATTTGGATGACCTCTGGTTCATGCAGGATGACGCGCCATGCCACACAGCCCATACTCATGCCACAATCGATCTTTTGCGCACCAAATTGCCAAATCGTGTTATCAGCCGTCTCGGCGATGTTAATTGGCAGCCCCGGAGCTGCGATTTGACTACATTTGGACTTTTTTTGTGGGGAAATGTGAAAGACCAATGCTATGCCAATAATGCGGAAATGATTCAAGCACTTAAGGCCAATATCATCAAGCAATCCGTGAGGTATAGCCCGAAACCATCAACAAGGTCTTGGAGAATTGGGGTGACAGAATGCGGTACTGCGAAGCCAGCCTAGGCAGCCTCTTCAACGACGTTTTATTTCATTATTGCATAATTAATGGGAATGTTTGATCTTACTAATAAAGCCATGATACATGGAAAAAATGTAAATGCTATTACATTTTTAAAAAGAAACATGTATTTGGTCCGCCCTATATAGAATTACAATCGCAAGAGATCGCCAAATACTTTTCCGATCAAGTCTGCCTTAATCTCAGAAGAAGTCCTTTGCCGCCAACACCAAGTATTGAAGACCAGTGGCAACATTGCCAAAAAGCTATCAAAGATGCCGCCTTTGATGTGCTGGGTTTCAGTCGGACACCACAACGAAATCCCTGGTTTGACGACGAGTGTCGGCAGGTGAATGCAGCTAAGCAAGAGGCCTACAAAGCGGGACTGCAAAGAAGGACACGAGGTGCTCGCGAGCTCTACGAGCAGAAAAGGAGAGACGAACACCGGCTTCTCAGGAGGAAAAAGAAGGAGCATGAGAAGCGCGCGATCGGTAGAATAGAGAGTTACTACTGCAGGAATGAGGTAAGGAAGTTTTACCAAAGGGTAAAGTCAAACTGTCAGGGTTATAAAGCCCAAACCGAAGCCTGCAAGGACGATCAGGGGAACATCGTAGTAGAATCACAGTCGATGCTGAGGATATGGAAGAACCACTTCTGCAGACAGTATAACGGCGATGAAGAACCGAATTCCGCTGTCAGGCAGATTGAACTATTCAACTCGAATGAAAGGGACGATGCAGATCAACAATTTCGTCCCCCCGACCTGGATGAAGTGAAGATAGCTATATCGAAACTGAAGTCCAACAAAGCTGCTGGAGCTGACGGCCTAGCGGCTGAGCTTTTCAAAGCAGCGGGCGATGACTTGTTAAGGAACATGCACCAACTTATCTATAAAATATGGTCGGAAGAAAGCATACCCGATGAATGGAACCTCGACATTGTTTGCCCGATCCACAAAAAAGGAGACCCTCTAAAATGCGCCAACTAAAGAGGCATCAGTTTTCTGAACATTACATACAAGATCTTATCTGCCGTGCTGTGTGAACGCCTAAAGCCACTCGTCAACAACCTGGTCGGTCCATACCAGTACGGCTTTAGGCCAGGAAAATCTGTCTGCATAGAGGGTGAGTGGAGGAGAAGATATAACAACGAACTCTACGAGCTGTTCAGCGACATTGATTTAGCCAGAAGGATGAAGATCTAACGATTGAGATGGCTAGGTCATGTAGAGCGAATGGAAACCAATGCTCCGGCCCGGAAAGTCTTCGAATCCACCCCCGAGGAACGGCGCAGTAGAGGAAGACCGGGTCTGAGGTGGCGCACGCAAGTGGAAAGGGACCTCAACCAACTATGCGTGCGAAAGTGGAGACAGCTAGCTAAAGATCGAGCTGATTGAAGACGCTTGTTGTTTGAGGCCCAGGTCCACCCCGGACTGTAGCGCCAGTAAGTAAGATATAAAATTAACGTTCAGTAAAATCAAACGAGAGGGCGTAACATAAAAATTCTTGATGTTCATGTAAACGCACGTTCTCTATTGCAGAACCAGAATATGTGCCTCAAGACCTCGGCTCATGTTTCATTATTTCCGAATACTATGATTGTTTGTTTGTTTAGCCTACGACCCATGGAGGGTCTGAGCCTGGGCTATCGCTGTCTTCCATCTTTGACAGTCCAGAGCACGCTGCTTCCAGTCGTCAAGACATAGCTGTCTTACGTCCGCGATGACTTGGTCTTTGTACCGGAGGTTCGGTCTTCCTCTCCTTCTTGAACCAGGAGGCTCGGATTCGAAGACCCTCTTAGCTGGAGCGCTCGATGTGGCCGAGCCAGTGCAGTCGACGGATTTTTGCCTTCCGGACTACATCCACATCCTACAGCTCATAGAGTTCGCGGTTGTGTCTTCTCCTCCATTCGCCTTCCTCGTAGACGAGACCATATATCCGACGTAGAATTTTTCTTTCGAAGGCCCAAGAATAATCAGCTCCGCAGTTCTGCTTAGTGTCCAGCCTTCGGCTCCATATAGCAGGACTGTCAGAATCAGAGTTTTGTAGAGCATGATTTTGGTCCTTCGAGTCAGGAGTTTTGAGCCCAGTTGTTTTGACAAACCGAAGTAGCATCGGTTGCCAAAGGCGATTCTACGTCGGATCTCCACTGTGATGTCGTTTGTGGAGTTCACGTGGAGTTCATTCTATGATTACGCTTCTGAATACTCATGGTAGAAAATTGCCCTAAACAACTTTTCACCACGAAGCATGCTAATCCTCAACGCACTCATGGAAATTGGTCCACTTCTAAAGAAACACCTACGCTAAAACTTCCACAGGAGTCCCTTCATCAGCATTCCCTGCGGGAACACTGTGACTTACATTTCACAAAACTTCTATGAGATCACCAACATTCCGGTCCCTCTACAACCTGTGCTCCCAATAAGCTTACAAATGGACCAGTGTCTCAGTCTGCATTGATACCAGCGCGTGGGCACGAACTACTTCACCCGCTCTTATTCAACACCAACCATCCGTTACTCTGTCAAGTGTGAAAACTCTACCACTCATCCCAAGGCCTCAAGAACAGAGAATAGCAATCGCATCAAGTACTAACGTTATAGAGGCTCTTGATACCGCACTCCGGGGACTGCGGGAGTACACTGCCCAATCATTCGAAGCACGTACTCCAATGGGCCCATTCAGAGGCCCTCGAGCGCTAGGGCAACCTTTACCCTGAAACTAAAAGCGAAAACATCCTCTCCATTCATTCATCCATGCGAGTGGCGCTTCGGAGTTGTCTTAGCCTACAACACGTACCCGTGATGGAGGAGCGCGAGCGTTTGCTACGCTCATTATGACGTATGGGGCAGGTGATGTGTTGCATTTCAAATGCATGCATGCACGTGCCCTTTAATCGCCTCCGGGACGATCGAAGCCCACTTGAGAGTGTAGACTTTCGATTTTTGATGTCAGAAAACACGGCCGAAGTTTGATTGGATGTGCGTGCACGCTGCTCTCTGGCACTGCTCTCTAATTAACGTATCACGCGTTTTGTGACGTTTCGACAGAGAGGGGGATGAATGGTAATTAGCCGAGGGAGCCACTTTGGACGCGGCTTGGGCCGTAAATCTCAGCGAAATTGGTGGTGAATTATGAAATGATTTAGAGGTGAGTGTGCTGTGGGGCAGCGATTTATTTTATGACGTCTTGCTGCACGAACTCATGCGCATGTGCGCGCACGCGTTTAAATTGTCTGAGCTGTCAATGGCGAAGAGTTTCTATTTCTGTGGGTTCTTCTGAGGGAAAGGAAACATAAACATTGTTTTCGGGCACAAACATTGGTGTTTGGATGAGAAAAAGTCTTGGGAACCTTATGCCGCTGCAATCGGCGGCCAGTTTTGGCTTATTAATACAAAATATTCTATGTTAATTTTGGTAAAATGGAGAAGGTTGTTGTCTGTTGCATTGGAAGCAGAGAACGAGTTCTGACCTGTTTTTGAAGCCCTTTCTGAGTGAAATGCGATTATTTATGAAATCAATTCGACATCATCACTACTTCAGCCATAAAATAGAGTGTAAATCTGTGTATGTATGGGATTCATTAAGATTTTCCGGTAGTATTTCCGAAATTAATTTAGATAAATTCAATCTTTGGATAAACATGTTCACAAAACACATGAATTATTTATATTTTTTGCTGATAAAAGA
The DNA here is from genome assembly GCA_930367185.1 of Myathropa florea. Lineage (NCBI taxonomy): Eukaryota > Metazoa > Arthropoda > Insecta > Diptera > Syrphidae > Myathropa > Myathropa florea. Next base: position 35,587,415 of record OV884004.1, on the reverse strand, counting down.
CTTTTAGAATAATGAAAGTGGTCTCAATGGATTTTGAATTAATTGCAATGGGCCCAGACTGGCAATGGTTACAAATAGAATCGATACTTTCGTCTGAACAGGTTCTTCATAAATTTTAAATTTCTGCGGACAATTCTGCGTAAACGTTGTACATTGAAACATTAACTTTAAACGAAAGTGTTACAGTTTCTTCTTCTCGTGGCGCTACAGTCCGGAGTTTGTTGGAGCTTCAACCAACAACCTTCTCCAGCTATCACGATCCTTCGCTAGCTGTCGTCAATTGCACACTTTAAGTTGGTTGACGACGCTCTTAACTTGTGCGCCGTCTTAGGCTGCGGCCAGCGAAGAGCGATTGAGCAATTGGACGACGAGCAATAGAGCGACGAGTCTGAGCGATGAGTGGCCATTTACTGAGCGTCATCGCTGAGCGATTAGTTGCGAAAATGTATTTTTCAAGTTTAGTTCGTCGTAGTCTTGTAGTTGAAAGTCGCGTTCACATGACTAAACCTCTGGCTATTGCAGATTCCCTTCAGTTGGATCTGGAACAACTGTCTGCTTTGCGAAGCTCATCATTTCAAAAAACAATTACAAATGTGTCCAACTTCATTCCACTGCTTTTCGGTGACATTTTTATTTTTATAATCCTTGTGGCTGTTCTTCCATAGAACTGGAGGTTTTGAACAGCTGAAATCAAACTTTCTACATTTAGTTTCTCTATGTTTTCACTTCGTCGCTCAGCGATCGTTTAAAAAATTAGGGACGTCGCTCTGTCGCTTAAAAAAATCACAAATCGCTCAGTGCTTACGTGACCACCTCCATATGATTTCATGTGTTTTAATTTTTTTGCGTTGCTCTATCTCTTGTCGCTCAATCGTTCGTCGCTCATTGCGTGGCCGCAGCCTAAGGCTTAGGCGTAGACGTCCTCTGTTGCGTTGTCTCACTGGCAGTGTTTTCGCTCTACATTGCCTAGCCATCATAAGCGTTTGATCAGCAGACGCCTAGTTAAGGTCATGTCGATGTTCAGTTCGTGGTTGAATCCTCTTCCGCAATGTCCGTCAACGCAAAGAGGACCGAAGATCACACCCAGAACATTTCTCTCGGAAGGGCCAAGAATTTATATATCCCTCAGCTCCAGGGGCTTTCGAGAAAATTGGTGTCCAAAAAAGTAGCGGTTGGCAAAAGTTATTCTGCGTTTGATCTCGGTACTGATGTTGTTTGTACTGTTGACCGCTGAGCCGAGGTAGACAAAGTCCTTCACCACCTCCAACTTATTGCTGCCTATGGTGACGTTTTGGCCAAGTCGTCGATGTTGTGGGTCCTCATCATTGACGGCTCGCTGTGTTCGCCCAATCACGTCAATATCATCCGCTTCTTGTGTTGGCTAATGAGTTTTGCACGATCTTCTCAAGAACGATGTTAAAGAAATCACATGACAGCGCGTCGCCTTGCCTAAAGTCTTTTTTGATGGTGCAGCGAGTGTTCTCCATCGTCATCCTGTTCAGTCTGACGAATTTGGCAGGAATGTCAAAACTAGACATAGCGCTGTATAACTCGTCTCTATAGATACTGTCATTTCTTGCATCTTCTCCAGGATCTGCTGCAGTGTGAATATTTGATCGATGGTGGACTCCCCTAGCCTAGCCAATCAGATTGGTCAGATCAGGCGTTCACACAGAATGGCTGAAAAGATCTTATAGGCGATGTAAAAGAGACTTACCCCTCGATAGTTAGCGCAGTCAAAGGGGTCTCCTATCTTGTGGATTGGGCAAACGATACTGAGATTCCACTCATCGGGCATGCTTTCCTCCGACCATATCTTACAGATGAGCTGGTGCATGCGCCCTACCAGATCACCTCCAGCTGCTTTAAACATTTCGGCGGGCAGACTATCTGCACCAGCAGCTTTATTAGACTTCAGTCTCGATATCGCTATCTTGACTTCGTCTAGGTCGGGGGGACGGTATTCTCTTCTATCATCGTCCGTTGTGTTGAGTGGAACATTCTGCCTGACAGCGGTATTTGTGTCCTCATCGCCGTTCAACAGTCTGCAGAAATGATTTTTCCAAATTCTCAGTATCGACTGCGAATCTACTACTAGCTGTCCATTTTCGTCCCGGCAAGCTTCTGTTCGAACTTTATACACATTCGATAAAAGTTTTACCATTTGGAGATCATTCCTGCCATAACACTTCTCCATCTCCTCGATCACGCGCTTCTCGTGCTCTTTCTTTTTTTTCCTGAGAAGCCGGTTCTCTTCCCTTCTTCTCTGTTCGTAGAGCTCACGAACAGCTCCCGTAGTTCGATGCAGAGTTGCCTTGTAGGCTTCTTGGTTTGCTGCATGTGCTAACCTGCACTCGTTGTCAAACCAAGGGTTTTTCCTAGGTGGTGGTTTAAACCCAGCACATCAGCAGCGGCTTCTCTGATGGCTCTTTGACAACGTTTCCATTCTTCGTCTATTGTAAGTGCAGGCGACGTCGAACTTTCGAGTTTCTGGGTGACTCGATCGGCAAAGTTCCTGGCAGTCTCTTGCGATTGTAGCTTTTCGACGTCAAACCGTGATTCTCTTCTTCGACTCCGTTGTTCTCTCGATATTCGTGTCCTTACCTTGGCTACAACAAGGAAATGGTCCGAGTCGATGTTGGCGCCTCGGAACGTTCGGACATCAAGAAAACTGAAGGAGTTGGTCTCCTTGGGCAAAAAGGCCGGTTTCCCTTTGCTCCGAATAAGTCTCAGTTGGGGGATTCACTAAGCATTCGATCTGAATGCAATTATATAGCCATCGATAATTCCATCTAACGGAATTCCTCCGCTGCCACCTAGATGGAAAGGAGAAGTGCCTTAGTGGACTAACATTTCAGTCACCTGCTTCCAGATCATCCTTAGGGAAGAAGACAAGGTTCTGGGCAAACAGAACTTAAAGCGTGGAGGTAAGAGTAGGAGTTGGTAGACAGGGGCTAGAGTGTCTGTGGTTGTGTTTTCATAAAACCCTTGGCTACCACTTATACGTATCTACAAAATAAATACTATACTATAATCCTAAGCTGCTAAAGCTATTCATCCGGTTGCAACTATAACAATGTCATCGTGGTTCGTATGTATGTCACCATGAGAACTAAATGTCATTCGATTGGATATATCACTTCCAGCCACTCCATCGCCCTCTCCCACAATCTTACTATCCTCAATGATACATTGTTACTGGATGATGGATGAAAAGCCAAGAAAGACCCACTTTTTCGACCCAGACAACGAACAAGACCGCAGCTAAGAAAAATATGAAGAACTGCACCCAAGCGACTTTGGATTCATGCAGACGGTTAATTAAATTTTATTGCACTTCTTCGCGAAATTCAGTCACAGGTGCATACATCCGCGTCCATCTCCCGCAGAATTTTGCATCTGCCTCTGTACTATCCGCTTAGATGCATCGCCCAGTGCTTCATGTCCGCGAGTTGAATTGTTTGCTTTGTCTCTTCGTGTGCGTTGCAGCGATAACTAACTAGTCTTGTGTTGATATGTCAACACTCCTCTTGGCACAATGGCGCGTCTTAGAGGCACACTCTTGAGTCATGGAATCTTGTTTGCTTGTGGTGTTAACGTTTTGTCGCAATTATTGCCTTGAAAGCTGCTGACTTTACACTTTCTGGGTGAGAGGCTGTAAATGCCCTTCTTTTCTGCTGAATCCCGGGAAGTGAGTAATGTGGAGTTTAAGCATTTGTTCACATAAAGGTTTTTCGAGAGCGAGTCACATCAGCGCAGGGAATTTGTGTCTTAGTCACATCTCGACGATGACCCAGAAAACAGCAGGCGATCACCTGTGTCGTGTCTGGCCCAGACCCAGTTTGGACACAATTCACCGATTATCAGTTCAAAACAATTATCGATTCAGTGGTAGTAATTCCCCATCTGTGTGCGATCTTGATTGGCTTGACGAGTGATTTGCATATTTTGCAAGCGGATTGTGATAAAACATTTGATATAATTTGGTCTGATGGAGTAAATTTATGGGAAATGAGTAGAGACAGCGTGAGTCATAATTCCTAGACTAGGCTGTTTAGCATGGTAGTTTCTTCAATGGGCGCACTATAAATTAGGGAATATAGAATTATGAATTCATTTTGCTCGATCCATAAGAAGGGAGACCCCCTTGGCTGGTTCAATTATCAAGGCGTAATGCTATTAAACATCGAATATAAGACCGTTACCAATCTGATTCGTCCTTATTAGTGTGGTTTCAGGCCAGGGAAGTCCATCATCGACTTAATTTTCTCACTACGGCAGATCCTGGAGAAAACACAGGAAATGCAGGTCGACAGACAGCATCTATTCGTCGACTTCAAGGTCGCATATGACATATTCATAGAGACGAGCTATACGGCGCCATGTGTAGTTTTCTTGCCAAGCTCGTCAGACTGGACAGGATGACGATGGAGAACTCCCGCTGCTTCATCAAGGTCGGGAAAAAAACTCTTAGAGACCTTCAATGTGAAAAAAGGATTAAGGCAAGGCGACGCGCTCTTATGTGGCTTTTTCAAAATCGTTTTTGAGAAGATTGTGCAAAACAAACTGGCCAACACAGAGGTACGGTCTTCCAAAAGTCCTTATAACTGCTAGCATACGCGGATGACATTGACGTGATTGGTCGAACACAGCAAGCCGTCACTGAAGCGTTTTCTGGCATTGAAACAGAAGCGGCAAACGAAGTACAAGTTTATGCTGTCATCCAGACAAGACGCACATATTTGGGGACTTGGCCAGGACGCCACAATTGGCAGCTATAACTTCGAGGTAATGAAAAACTTCGTCTACTCCGCTGTAAACAGTACAAACAATATCAGTACTAAGATTAAACACAGAATAACTCTTGCCAACCACTGTTTTTTGGGAATAAAGTTTTTGGCTTTTAAAAACTCTAAAGAAAGAATCAATTGAATAGGAAAAAATGGGTTAATACGCTCTTGCAGCACTCACCCGATTTTCCGTCTTGCCCCAGGGCTTTAGTAAATGCAACTTGCGGCCATTTATTGCTGGTAAACTTCCTTGTTGCTGTTGTGATCCACAGAATTCACACTGTCTATAATCGTGGTTATCACACCCATCGCCCATCCATTAGCCATGCACCCCTTTCTCTTCTCTTCTTTCTACGTTCCTTCCGGATTCTGCAACATAATGCAACTCATATGCGACCACCGATCGACCAAGCGATCGTGACATATACGAGTAACACCCCATGAATTGTGCCTAATATATTGTAATATGCGATGTGTAGCATATTCTGTTTCCATTGTAGGTAATGCGAAACCGTACATTGCCATAGCATTACCCAAAGCAAAGGGTGAATGCACAGTGCATAAATATTTGGAAAATGGGTCAAAGTCAGTGCGTGTGACTCAAGTTGGGTCAATGCATTGAAGTTTTTGACGTTGTCAAAATTGACTTCTTGCGTACTGAATTCGGTTGGGGAGAAAAGGAGAGGGGATGAGGTTCATGAGCAATTAAGATATATAAAGGAGACCGATGGCGGGAAGGTTAGAGTAAGCCTAGAATCAGAATAAGTAACTCCTTCAAGTAAGACGGTTGCAGTCACGCTTAAGAAGGCAGAATAAAATAAATAAATACCAAACATATAATAAACTCGTTTAACTTACTCTCCGCTTCGTACTCTTCCGTCATAACATTGCTACCGAAGATGAAGTTATTCAATGCATAACGGCTATCAAAACCCATTATATTTGTGGAGATAGGTCACCAATCCGCTTGATTAAACTCAGTCTCCTACAAATTATCTCCCATTTGACCACAGTCGTGGAAAATTTCAAGGAAAACTTCTGCGACATATAGGATCTATTAGGATTTTACCATGGTTGTCAAAGTCCTTCGATAGAATTATAGCAATAAGTTGCTGATTGCTGAATCGTGTGTTAGAACGGACGTTTTGCAGCCATGGTCAATCTATTTAAAAAAAAACTGGGCAAGTGCGAGTTGTATTCGCACGGGGAAGGTTCCGTCGCATAATATTAATGGATGATTTCTGAATATCAAACGAAGTTTCCAAACTATTTCAGTTGAATATTCTTCTAACTTCAACCCAAATCAACTATTCATTCATCCAAACAAACATTTATCCATACATATACCTATACCTCTATCGAAGTTTATCCACCACAGAAAATCCCTTCCATCATACACATACCCATTCACTGCTCATGCCTGCGGTGTGTGTGCTCATTTCTGTTCGGCATTTAGGGGTTAGATCCAAAAGATAACACTCATCAACGAATAAAGTGACCGAACACAGCGTGTAATTTATGTGTGAAAATGGAAATATTTATCATTTTAAATCTTAGATATCTTAAAATTTCAACATAAGTTGATATTTTGTAATTTATCATTTCTTAATGCTTACATTGATGTCTTCAAAACTGCGTTTTCAGATCTTCAAAATTCGCATATCGATGATTAACCGTTTTTGGCCAATATCTCCAAAACCATTAGGGCCAGAGTACTCGAAATGGTTTTAAATGAAAGTACTCAATGTTTGTTGTGATTTTTTCAGATTTTTAAGCACTTTGGTTTAGAAATGGCAGGGGGACGCATTTAAAAAAACTTTGGAGCTCCAAATACCAAACGGTATTTTGGATAAAAAAGTGTTGAAAGAAACCTCCACCTCATTTCGAAAGATCTATCGATTGATATATATTTCGATGGGGTACGACAATTTTTCAAAATTAATGGCAACTTCACCTGTACTGAAGACACCCCCAAATGGCCCCACTTTTTAAAATCGCTGCATAGGCAATGATATCTAGGTCTGAAGTACCTAATTCCAAAATTTCATGCCGATATCTTCATAAACTTCGGAGATAAAGAAGTGTGACAGACACGACGGACAAACGGACGGACACACCGAAATTATAAAGGTTCCGTATTTGTAGACGGAAAAAAAGGCAGAAAAGAAGGAAAGGTCTTCTCAGGAAAAAAACAAAGAGCACGAGAAGCGGGTGTACGAGGAGATGGCAAGAATGATATCTTAAAAATTTATCAAAGTTTGAAATTAGTATTGAATAGTTATAAAGACAGAGTCGCAGTCGAATTTGGGAGTATAATTTCAGCAGACGTCTCGACCTAGCTACAGTAGAGACAGGAATATCGAGACTGAAGTCTAACAAAGTTGCTGGAGCGATGGGCTGCCTGCTGAAATCTTTAAAGCAGCTGGAGATGATCTGGTTGGGCAAATGCGCCAGCTCTTCTGTAAAACATGGTTGGAAGAAACCATTGTTTGCCTGATCCACAAGAAAGAAAACCCCTTCGTCTGTGCCAAAAAGCGAAGGATCGGTCTTCTTAACATCGCATACAAGATCTTCTCTGCTGTTTTGTGTGAAAGCCCGAAACCTTTCGTCACCAACCTGATATGTTCTTATCAGTATGGTTCAGGCCAGGGAAGTCCGCCATCGACCAGACCGACGTACAGCAGATCCTGGAAAAGACCCAAGTAATGTAGATCGAAATTCACAACCTATTCGTCAATTTCATGGCCGGATATGAGAGGGTGCATTGCCCGAGCCATGATCTCGGAAAATGAGCTGATATTTGGAGCCTACTACCCCAATGAAGTATATCACGAGAGCGTATCTTGAGCGGATTGGCTTAATCCAGAATGCGGAGGGATGTCCATTGATCTGCCAAGTGGTGCGAAGGACAGTGGATAGGCGACTCCTCTACCAAGACGATGTCGCAAGGGTTAGTCCAGATGATCTCCGGATCAGTAGATCCACCTCTGTTCTCGACAGAACGGAGTGTAACAAGATTCGGGCGTTCTACTGGTGGTTGCAGCCCCATCAAAGGCCTCAGCTGTTGTCAGCTTAATCAGCTAATTGATGGCCCCTTACGGCCCACTTACTTTTAAGGGCATTAGACTAGAAAAAATACCAAAAATTGTAAAAACAAAAAAATTATACAATAAAAAATCCAAAAAAATGTTAGATAGCTTAGGTTAGGTTAGGTTAGGTAAGTTTAGTTTAAGGTGGGCGCCGTGGCCGTGTGGGTTTGTTCGTGCGTAGACCCATACGCACTTGACTCTCAAGACTAGGTAGAAATAAAAGAGCAGACAAAACTATTTATTCGAGTCACTGACAATGCTCAAAGAGTATAACTGTTCGGAGTCGGCATTAAACTGTAGGTTCCTTCCACTCGTAAGAGAAAAATAGCACGCACAACGCGAGTGGTTGGTGAGAAGCTAGGCCCAGGTCCATCTCAGACTGTAGCGCCGCCATTAGATATTATAATTATTAAGTTATGTAAGCTAATTTTAAGTTAGGTTAAGAATACAAATAAAAAAAATTTGTATCCTCCCTTTCATAGCCTTTAGACCAACAGATAACAATAAGGAGTACTAGCAGAGATAACCACCTTGGAACAGAATTCTGCCTAGGAATATGCAATGCAATACATTGCAATTGTGCATTGCAGAGGATAAGCCTGAATCATCCAGTTGGTAGAGTCAACACCAACCATTTTCTCCATGTTACATATATTCATATGGCACAGTGAAGAGCCAGCAATATTTAATAGAGAAGTTGAAGATTTTTACAGTTCTCCCGCAGGACTCCCGACCTATCGCTCTACAACCTGTGAGACATTAACATTAGTACGGTTTCGGTACCGTCTACAATTTTGGTAGGACTTTTTTTTCGGAGGATTTTAAATACTACTGGAGCACTCGAACTCAAAACTGGTCCATTGTACTGCCAGGTAGCAACCTACTCTAGAGCCGTTAATTTAATCCCTACGGCAAATGGTGAATGACAAGATTCGATTTCACTGGGATTCGAGCCTGGGACTCCTCTAACAATGGGCAATGACATCTAGGACTGAATTACCTAATTCCAAAATTTCATGCCGATATCTTTATAAACTTCGGAGATAAAGAAGTGTGACAGACACGACGGACGAACTTTCTTTGGGAAAACCACAAATCAGTCACGTGTGACTAGATCCATTTTTGCGTCCCCCTTTCGGCCAATCACATCAATGTTATCCGCGTATGCCAGCAGTTGTACGGACTTTTGGAAATCGTGCCTCTAGTGTTGATCAGTGAATTTCGCACGGTCTTCTCAAGAGCGTTGTTGAAAAATCGTATGCGATGTCAAAGACACTTTCCCTCGATACTTGGGGCAGGCGAAGGGGTCTCCTTTTTTTGTGGGTTAGGCAAACGATACTGAGATTCCACTCATCGGGTATGCATGGTCGCATGGTCGAAGGAAAGATCATATCTTACAGATGAGAAGGTGCATTCCCACAATAAGATTACAACAAACTGCTGTATTTAAAAATTCTTCTTCTTCTTCTTAGGGCGCTACAGTCCGAGGTGGACCTGGGCCTCACTCAACATGCCTCTCCAGCCAGCACGATCTTTCGCCAGCTGTCTCCAGTTTCGCACACCAAGCCGGCCGAGGTCCCTCTCGACTTGTGTGCGCCACCTTGTACGTGGACGTCCTCTGTTGTGTTGTCCCACAGGCTCAGAGTCGAAGACTCTTCGGGCCGCAGCTAAGTTGCCCATACGCTCTACATGGCCTAGCCATCTTAGGCGTTGGATCCGTAGACGCCTGACTAGACTCATGTCGCTGTACAGCCTATACAGTTCGTGGTTGAACCTTCTCCTCCAAATGCCATCAACGCAAACAGGACCAAAGATTACGCGCAGAACTTTTCTCTCGAAAAGACCAAGAGACTGTTCATCCATTTGGAATATTGTCCATGCCTTTGCGCCGTACAGCAGGACTGGGATGATCAAGGTCTTATACAAAGTCAACTTGGTCTTCCGAGAGAGGGCTCTACTACTCAATTGCCTTTTGAGCACATAAAAACAGCGGTTGGCAAGAGTTATTCTGCGTTTGATCTCGGTACTGATGTTGTTTGTACTGTTTACCGCGGAGCCGAGGTACACAAAGTGTTTTCCTACCTCGAAGTTATAACCGACTATTGTAACGTTCTGGGAAAGTCGTCGATATTGTGCGTCCTTTCTCGATGACAGCATATACTTAGTTTTGCCCTCGTTTACCGCCAGACCCATTTTAGCCGCTTCCGTTTCAATGCCAGCAAACGCATCCTTGACAGCTCGCTGTGTTCGCCCAACCACGTGAATGTCATCCGCGTAAGCTAGCAGTTGAACGGACTTTTGGAAGATCGTGCCTCTTGTGTTGGCCAGTGAGTTTTGCACGATCTTCTCAAGAACGATGTTAAAGAAATCACATGACAGCGCGTCGCCTTGTCTAAAACCTTTTTTGACATTGAAGGTCTCGGTGAATTCGTTACCAATCTTGATGGAGCAGCGAGAGTTCTCCATCGTCATCCTGCTCAGTCTGACGAGTTTGGCAGGAATGTCAAAACTAGACATGGCGCTGTATAGCTCATCTTTATACACGCTGTCATATGCGGCCTTGAAATCGACAAATAGATGGTGTGTGTCGATCTGTATTTCTTGGGTCTTATCCAGGATCTGCCGCAGTGTGAATATTTGATCGATCGTGGACTTCCCGGGCCTGAAACCACACTGATAAGGACCTATCAGTTTTCTCACAAATGGTTTCAGGTGTTCACACAAAACGGCAGAGAAGATCTTATAGGCGATGTTAAGGAGACTTATCCCTCTATAGTTGGCGCAGTCAAAGGGGTCTCCTTTCTTGTGGATCGGGCAAACGATACTGAGATTCCACTCATCGGGCATGCTTTCCTCCGACCATATCTTACAGATGAGCTGGTACATGCGCCCTACCAGATTATTTAGATTATATTTAAAAATTAGTGAGTAAAATAACCTAGTTTCGAATATATAGAGGAGTTTTACCAATGGTGGTAGTTTTTCACCATTGTTCAAAGGTAAATTTTATAATTTGAAACTAAGAACTTCATTACACGAAGTTTGAGACAGAATCCAGAAATTCAGAAATAACGCCATAAGTTGGACGGTTCAACACTCATTACAACAGTAATTATATCATAGAACCATTCGTCTGAGACTTTCGCAAGAAGCTGTCGTGGTACAGCGAAAATTGTGGTTTCAAAAATGTTCTGAGTCACACTACGGGTTCACAATTGATGTGTGCAACAGAGCCTACAACCGCTGCACATTGTATCCTCACATTGTATGTACGTCGGATATTTGTCTGCTGCCACCATTATTCTTTAGAACAAGCAAACAACTCAACTCCGTCTGTTGTTCTTTTTTTGACCAGATTATCTTACACATCTCTGCACCCAGCAGTTGCGTCCACCCAAGCATTCACCGCCAAAGCAGCTCATCTCGAATGCAATCACGCAAGATCGGAATAAAATTTTGAATGAAAAATAAACTGTAATCGCGCCTCAAGCCAACCGAAAAACGAACAGTATTGGCTTCACTGGCCAGCTCTGTATACCGTTCACTTGCGGGCCATCTGAGACAAAACGCTCTCCCGAAGAGAATACCTAATTTTTCGGCCATCGGAATATATCTCAATCTCGAGGAGATTCCTCTCATTAAACCAAATCCAAGTCCAATTAATCCCCGAGTTGCGTGCAGACTTTCCGCTCAAGCGGCCATCTTGGCCAACGACCATAGCGTCCATCATATTCGGATTCGAATTCATGCAATCTGCGCCGCTGACAGACAGCCCGAGTCTGGATTGAACCATTTTCGGAGTCGACGGCTGCCTCTGCTGATGTGCCTATCCCGTTGGGGCATCCTTAATTGATTCATCCAGACACCGCAGATGGGAAGGGAAGAATAAATTACAGCGAATCTGGGATTAGAGGAGACTCGCACATATACGTATGGTTCTCCTCTCTGGCCACTTGCTATGAAATTATTCCGACCAAGTGAACTTGCGACCCCGATGCGCATAAAGTTTTACGCGTTGCAGCGCTGCGCATCCCACATGTACTCCCATGCGAGAGGGTATCTTACGGGGTATTCAAGGCAGATGCATAAATTTTCAAAGTAATAACGGTAAGTGGTTTTAGACTTTGATCCGGGGGGAGGAGTAATGAATTTCGCAACCTTGGAGGGCAAAGTGATGCGCTTTTGTGTGGTTGCGGTCTTGCATTAATTTCTGAGTTTCGACTGCGTTTGGGAGAGCGGTTGTTTGCAAAATAGGATACCCAAGGCTAAGTGGTTGGGCTTGAGTTGGGTTGTGGCCGCCGTCAGCTGAGACTGCGGGGGCTAAGAGAGTGGGCCAAAGGTGAGCGTAAAATCTCATGCAGATGTGGTCGTTGTGACCTATTCGGGGAGCGTACTTAATTAGCAGAAACACTTGCGATGCATATGAGGCTATGAGGCTGGGATAAAGTTTGAGTAGCAAATTGATGGTTCTTCGAGGCTACTTCCCGTAGTGATATGTGGAATTATATTAAGTAGAGAGTGAGGTCCGAACCTCGAATGGAAGTTCTACAAAATAGTCGGCAGATCAAAGCAGTACCCACAATGAAGCACCTACTGCAATGAAATCCGATCTTTATGAATTCGGGAGCAATTAGAGGTGCAATTTAACGAATAATCAAGTGCTCGGCTCATTACAAATGCGGGAGTTCTACCAAAAGAATAAAAAATCCAAATGCCATACGGCAATGGTGATATAAGATATGCCCTAAGACTGACAATGGTCTCCATATAGCCCTATTTTAAGACATAAAGCTGCTCTTAACGTAACTGTGGGTAGAAAATCATGTTAGTGGATTATTACTCAGAAGTATGTAAGTTTCGATAGGGAATTGCATCATAATCAAGTACGCTAGTAGAGGAACACCGCAGGGTGGTGTAGTCTCGCTTTTACTCTGCCTTATAGTCATCAACAAAATTCTTTTAAAACTAGACAGGGTTGTTTACATGAATGACCTTAAGATTCTAGTATCAGTATTAACTTTCTTACCGTGATGAGTGAGACTATGGAAAACACCGTGGGTATCTTGGCAACAAGCTATGGCCTAGGAAAGAACTAGCCATCACCATCATCATCATCTTCAGTAACCCGCATCGCTAGGCCACTCGATCCTCCGTCATCGACTCTAACACATCAGGATGCTCTATGCTCAAGCGCAACCAGGCGAGTTTTTGAACTTGGTCCAATCATCTCACCCTGGATCTGCCAAGCGGTCGCCTACCTGATGGAATCGCATTCAAGGCACGCCGATTGTGGACACATTTGGTCGATTGTGCTGACCAAAAAAATCACGAAGTGCACGAAATGCATTTTGATTTGAACGCCCATTTTTGTAAAATGCTTCAACAATCTTAACGCGCTGCTCAATTGTGTACCTCTCCATGGGTGAACTTGTCAAATACTGAAACAAAGAAAGTTGGGCAAAAAAACTTGACGTTAAGGTGTGACTCACAATTAATATCGTGCATTATGGTTGGACCACCCTTTATTATTTGTTCTAACTAATAATGCCAGTATACATGGACAAAATTTAATTTTGTTAATTTTATTGCATTTTTAAAAGGAAACTTGTATTTGGCCCGCTCTTTATAAGATGTGATATGAAAATGAAATGTACATATGTACATACACTTATAAATGGACCCCTAAATTGGAAGATAAGCAAAAAATACCCTCGGGATTCCATTCGAAAAATAGTCTTACTGGCTGATTACATGAGCGGAAGAAGGCAAGGAGATACAATGTACGATTTTCACAAGCGAGAGGGAGATGGGTTGGATATGCCGAAAATTAACTTTCAAACTAGATTCTCTGGTGAAGCAGGCATGTTTTCATCCCTGTTCGTTTCGTTTTCGACAGGTTTTCCTCATTTTCCGGTGATCGGTGATTGAGTAACACCCCACGCATGCTGCGAGGCATTTTAGGAAAATTGATCAGAGGATCGATTTAACTTAATTTTTAATGTTTTTTTTTCAATGCGAACATATAGTACCAAATTCAATCATTGCTGCTGCACCTCAAAACATTTTTTTTAACCGTCATTCATGAGAAATTAGAATTTCAAAGTGAACCTTACTCGATTCGCTGTAGAACGTTACTGGGTGAAAACATTATGCAATTGAACAGATTCGCGTATTCTACACGCAGAAAATCTTGCCTGCGGATTTTCCAATCGTTTGTAAACAGCCACTTACAGAGAAATTATGTGTTTGAGAAAGGACTAGAAGTGGACTTTGAATTCTGAAAAGTTTTTATGGTAGATGACAGCTTGCGTAGCACCCGATGCTCGAAGCTTAGCAGCACCAAACTGAAGAATATTAATTGGCTATCGATATCAAAATTATTACATAATGCCAGGATGATGGAGACTCAAATTAACTAAATTTACTGGGCATCAAGCTCATTAAATCAAGAAATCATTACCGTCTGCAACTAGGAACATTTAATTTATGCTAACTATCTAAGGGCTTGAAATGACTGGATGACGCAGTTGGTTAGGTGCGTGCCCCAAGTTCGAGAGGTCCCAGGTTCGAATCCCAGTGAAATCGAATCTGGTCCAGTTACCATTTGCCGTTGGGATCAAATAAACGGCACTGGAGTAGGTTTCTACCTGGCAGTACAATGGACCAGTTTTGAGTCTGAGTGCTCCAGTAGTTTTTCAAAAATCCTCCGAAAAAAAAAAAAAATATCTAAGGGCTAAAGTGGCATGGGGCAAAAGGGTTCAAAATAGTAAACGCCATTCATTTCGTCGAGTAAGTGGTGGGCGCCGTGGCATTGTGGGTTTACTCGTATGCACTAGACTTTCAGTCTAGGTTCGATTCCCAGTTCAGACAAACAATTTAAAAAAAAATTCGGCATTAAACTGTACGATACAAGTGGTTGCTGAGAAGCTAGGCCCAGGTCCACCTCGGACTGTAGAGCCGCTATTGTTATTATTATTATGGTTGGACCACCCTTTAGAATTAATAACATACCCATCGGCCAACAACGTTTACATCAGCTCCTTCGCCGCCACAGCAAAAATCGGGTTCCAGATTTTCACAGAATTTTACAATTAGCTAAGGATTCATCCGGTAATCAGAAGTGTACAAAATCGTTGTGTCCATCAAGACTGATGTTACAAGATGTAAGCCCTGTATAACCACGGCTAACAAATATTGACCCATATCCTCCATTTCATTCCATTTACGACACTCACCACTCCCTTTCGACGTAGTCGACAGTTGAAAATGACCAACAAAATTAATAACTTAACCTCTTACGGGGAAATTAGTTTTCCAGTAAACTCAATCATTGTCTCATCAATTTTTGGTAATCCATTCATTCGCAAATCACTTCCTCATTCCAGGGCGTGATTGCTATCATCAAGTCAAGTCAACTTCAATCCTTCCATTGCCTCGATTACAGTACTTTACCGTAACTCAAAACACTCCCTGCCACCTCTCTTCACTCGACGTCAAATTTGCCTGCCTGCCGTTAACCACCGAAAATTGACCTTAATCTCCCAGCACACACTTAAGGCTTATCATCTCGGCGAAATGCGTTCCATTAACCACCACGGACCGACGCGTCCCACCAAAACGGGATTAACCCACATAATCGCCACAGCAGCGCCTTAATGATGCTGCAATCCACGTCACACACTCATCAGTGCGCCGAGCGCCGAAAACCCAGAAACCCCCATCAAAATCGTATAAGCCACCAATCACTGACGATCTTTACTTTATAACGGTCATAAGGAACCGATTAAAGTCACTTGTCCCGCTGTTTCATTAAAACCGTCCGGTTTGCCGTTCGGCTGAAGTCGAATTTTCGGGTCATCCCATGTGTGCGCGCACACACGCCACATGCGCCGCGCATGCCTCTGGGCCACGGAACAATGCGCGATGCACTGCAGCTTGCGCAACGCTAACGAGATCTCCTTGCGCCCGGCTCGGAACCCACATAATTTGCTGCGTGCTAAACGCAAGCGGACCAACAAATTAACCCAACAACAAAAAAAAGTCCCAATTCCGCACCACGACAAGGAAAGAATCGTCCCAGCCTCTCCGCAGCCAACCTACTTTCGGCCGAGATGGCTGCCCGATGGCCGTGCTGGATGAAACAATGTGCAACCTTTTTGGAGGACTTGTGCGCGGAACTGATGATGGAACATGTGTCGTGGCTGGGAAACGCACCTCTGTGACCGCTAGAGGCTTGTGGTCTAGGAATGTGGTAGCCGCAGCGGTAGCAGGCCTCACGAAGGAACAATAAATTCAGTCACTGTCGCTGGGGTAATGGACGTGGACATGCAACAGTCTTATGGCATCCAGCCGTGGCGGCAGCAATTCCCACTCCGTGGGCTGATGCCGAATGTAGCCAGATTGTCTAGTGAGGGTGTTCCACTGAACTATATACTCAGCGACTGCTGCCCCGTTGGTGGTGATGGTGGTGAGATTGGGTATGAATTAGGTTGTGTTCGGAATGCGGAGAGCGTGATGGAATACGGTTATTGTGGCAAGGGGCGGTTTGGTTGCGAAGCAGACTTGTGTCAGTAACTCAGTGCGGCGCTTTTCGTGATATTAGAGTCGTGCTAATGGAAATTTGATTTGAGAAATGCCTCGAAAGGGTATCTCGCATTCAGTTGCATTTATAATTTGCCATAAACCGGCATAGGCTTCCGATTTTGGTGACCTAGGGACCTAACAAGCCTAGATAATGTTTTAAATTAGAGTAAATATTTTAAACAAGGTCCAGAAATCTGTGGCTGGTTGACCAACAAGTTGAATATCAATCGCGTTGCTTACTCTTTTGAGCGTGTGTTGGAATGTACTTCTCAGGCAAACAATCCACAGAGTGTCTAAGCTGATGGTTCCGGGTACGCTACTTCTAGTCATCAAGACAAAGTTGTCTTTCGTCCGCAATCACTTGGTCTTTATCCTGAAAGTTCAGCCTTCCTCCCCTTCTCGAACCAGAAAGCTGGGATTTAAAGACTCTCTGTTCATTCGGTCTGGCCAAGCCAATTTAGTCTACGTTTTCTTCTTATTTAGCCTTCGACCAGCCCGTTTTGCCTGATGTTCTACTGCCGTGAATGCTTTTACGACAGCTCGCTGGAAACACGCGATAATGTCGACGGCATCTGCGTGGCCTAATGCCTGGAACAATTTGTAGAAGATAGTACCCTCGGTGTTTACACCTGACTGACGCACTATCTTCTCCAAAACTAGATTAAGGACATCACACGCATCTCGTTGCGAAGATGCGGTGATTCGTCTATAGTTGATATGCCGGTGGGAAGCCGATCTGGTACGTGCCGATTAGTGCGCTGCAAAAGGTCTTCAGACGTTCACACAGTACGCTGAGAATCTTGTAGCATGACGTAGGCGTACCAGAGAGTCTCTTGCTAAGTTGATCCTCATAGGCTCTGGCAATCTTCAGTGTGCTCAGGTGCCCAATGTCGAAACTCCTTTTTGGTTTCTGACATTTGACAGTCGAGCTCTGAAACCCGCTGCAATGGTCGTTTACATATGAGGCACATATTGTAGAGGGGACCTACAATTTAATGCTGACTTTGAACGGCGAGAATGAGAAGCTTTGTGTAAACAGTTATACTCCTTGAGCATTGTCAGTGACTCCAAAGAGGTTTTTTTTTTGAAAAATTGTTGCTTGTAGGAATCGAACCTAGACTGAAAGTCTAGTGCATACGAGTAAGCCCACAATGCCACGGCGCCCACCAATTACTCGACGAAATGAATGACGTTTACTATTCTGTACCGTTTTGCCCCATGCCACTTAAGCCCTTAGATAGTTAGCATAAATTAAATGCTCCTAGTTGCAGACGGTAATGATTTATAGATTTAATGAGCTTGATGCCCAGTAAATTTAGTTAATTCGAGTCTCCATCATCCTGGCATCATGTGATAAATCTGATATCGATAGCCAATTGATATTCTTCAGTTTGGGGCTGCTAAGCTTCGAGCATCGGGTGCTTCGCAAGCTATCATCTACCATAACAACTTTTCAGAGTTCAGAGTCCACTTCTAGTCCTTTCTCAAACACATAATATCTCTATAAGTGACTGTTTACAAACGATTAGGAAATCGACAAGATTTTCTGCGTGTAGAACACGCGAATCTGTTCAATTGCATAATGTTTTCACCCAGTAACGTTATACCGCGAATTGAGTAATGTTCTCTTTTAAATTCTAATTTCTCATGAATGACGGATAAAAACAATAAATGCAGCAGCAATGATTGCATTTAGTACTATATGTTTGCAGTGAAAAAAAAAAAAAACATTTAAACTGAATTTAAATCGACCCTCTGATCTAAAATGCCTCGCAGCATGCGTGAGGTGTGATCGAGTCACACCGATCACCAGAAAATGAGGAAAACACGTCGAAAACGGAACGAAAAGGGATGAAAACATGCCTGATTCACCCGAGAATCCAGTTTGAAAGTGGATTTTCCGTTGAAGAAGGTCGATTTTCGGCGCATCTCTCTCTCTCTCTCCCACTTGCGATGCGATATCGTATATTCAATCCTGCCTTCTTCCGCTCATGTAATCAGCCGCTAAGACTATTTTTTCGAACGGAATCCCAAGGGTATTTTTTGCTTATCTACCAATTTAGGGGTCCATTTATAAGTATATGTACATATGTATAAGAGCCAGATTAGAATCAGTTGGCATTTCGATATCACATCTTTTAAAGAGCGGGCCAAATACAAGTTTCTTTTTAAAATGCATTTTTACATTAGATTTTTCCATGTTTTCTGACTTTATTAGTAAAAACAAACATTCCCATTAATTATGAAATACAACGTCGTTGAAGTGGCTGCCTCAGCTGGCTTCGCGGTAGCGCATTCTGTCACCCCAATTTTCCAAGACCTTGTTGGTGGATTTGGTGGGACGCTTGGATGATATTGGTCTTAAGTGCTTAAATCGTTTCCGGATTGTTGGCATAACATGGCTCCTTCACATTTCCCCACAAAAAAAAGTCAAAAAGGGTCAATCCGCAGCTCCGAGGCGGCCAATTAACATCGCCAAGACGGCTGATAACACGATTTGAAAATTTGGTGCACAAAAGATCAATTGTGGCATGGGCTGTGTGGCATGGCGCGCCATCCTGCATTAACCAGAGGTCGTCCAAATCCATCTCCTCAATTTCAGTAAAAAAAGTCGGTTAACATGGCTCTGTAACGTCTACCGTTGACCGAATCGTTGTTCTCAGCCTCATTTTCGAAGAAAAATGGTTTAATGATGTCACGACTCCACAATCCGCACCGAACTGTCACTCTCTGTGGACATATCGGCTTCTCGACAATAAAGTGTGGGTTTTCCGAGCCCCAGATGTGGCAATTTTGTTTGTTAACGTAGACGCCAGGCGAGTTTTTGGACCTGGTCCAACCATCTCGTCCTGGATCTGCCACGCTGTCGCCTACCTGATGGAATCGTATTCAGGAAACGCCTCGGAAGTCGTGATGATGGGGACACACGTGCCACGTGACCAAACCATCGAAGTACAGCCCTTCCCGTACGAAGAAGCGGCTGCCCAACGTTGAGTTCCTCGCGTGTTCCTCACCCTATCCCGGCGAGTAATTCCCACAACAGCACGAAGAAATCTCATCTCTGCAGCTTGTATTTGCGATCTTATTCTTTCGGTGATTACCCAAATTTCATGACTATAGATGAGAGTTGGAACAAATACTGCGCTAAAAACTGCTAACTTGGCTTTGACACAAAGCTCGGCCTTCCTGGTTACAGATCGAGCAAGCTGTTTCAAAATTGACACAGCTTGACCAATCCTACAGGGAAGCATTACTCCTCCCATCACTCGTGAAGAAGACCCCGAGATACAATAGTTAATCTTCTCCACCTGTTTCAATGGGACTCCACTAACATGTAGAGTGCATTGAACTGGCGTTCTGGAAATAACCATAACTTCGGATTTGTCCACGTTAACCTTCATCCCAGCATCAGCACATACGGCTACAAACCTTTCTAACGCTCGCTGGAGTTCTATCTGGGAGGATGTGGGGATGACTAAATCATCTGCAAAGCAGAAAATGTGCCTCGTCAGAAAAAATGATTTTTCGCCCAAAAGCGTTGTCCAATACAAGCTGCTCTAAGGCCTAAACTGCGATACGATAATGAAGCGGATGGTCGCACGCCTTCAATTGCTGAGTCAATTGGACTTTATAAGAGAAGAATCCGAGATCTTTGTGCATAAGTCACCTCAGGCTAGTGCGTGAAATGTTGGACTGTTCAGATTGATGGCGAGTTGATGTTCGTAAATTGAGTCTCACACTCTCGGCCACATTCTCATCTACGCGCACCGTACGACAATGGGGAACATGACTGTTGTCCACCAGTATGCCAGTCTCACGACCTTTTTGCACGAACTTGCGTATAGCAGTCGCGTCGCGGTGGGCGATTCATTTCAGCCAGAATTCATTTTCAAAAAACGCACAGTTTGCACTTATTTTGGGAATAAGTTTTCAATATTTCCCAACGTTGTTCAAGCATAAAGTTCCGCGGAGGTATGATACCGTCTTTCTGTCAAGATTTTGATCGGGAAATAGCTGTCAGTGTCAAAATAACCTATAATTTAAAAAAAACACTAGATGGCACACCCTATCCTGGAGGTAGGTAGGTAGGTGATAGGGTGCCCTTGCGACCGGATCGCGGCTCACTGAGACCAACAGTTGGGTGCATTGTGCCCTATGTGTGGGCACCCTGTGAGACCTACACTTTTGCTGCTTATTAGAACCACCCAGATGTTTCCTTCCCCGTAGGGCTGGACAATCGCATTACAGGTGTTGGACGGACTCAATTTCCGCCTCGTCGCTTCAACTTCTACAATAGCCGCTATGGGTGATACCTAACCTTCTGGCATGGGTGCCTATCGGACAATGTCCAATGAGAACTCCCACCACCGTCCGTATATCCTTGCGACTGAGGCTAATCATTGATAATGATTTCCTCCTGTTCAACATCGGCCATAGGGCTCTCGTCGTTCGACCCAATGTCCAGATTCAGCCATCGCGCATTTGCTTTTTCTAAGGCTTCGTCCTCTATTTCCTTCCTTGGGAAACTTAACGGCATATTGACATAAGTAGTGCTAGAGATTTATCTTACTCTGAGCCCTCCTTTGCCAACACGTTCGCTCTCTCGTTTCCTTGAACTCCTGTGTGTCCCGGTACCCAGCAGAGAGTCACCGTGTTAACCCTGGAGATTTCGTTGACATTCTGTCTTCATAGCTTGACTAGTTTGACTTTACAATATCTGACGCTATGGCTCTTATAGCCGCTGGGCTGTCGGAGTATATAGTGATCGTTTCTCCAGTCAAACTAAGCTCTTTAAGAGTAAGTGCCGCCTCATTTATTGCTACCATTTCCGCTTGGAAAACGCTACATTCGTCGCTTAGGTTTAGGGATTTTTCAAAGAGGTACACCCTGCACACACAACATAAATCCTCTACCGACGTTCTTTGTTTCTCATTCAGACATCTCCGTCTTAGAATCAAACAGCTCTGTGCGACCAACTATCTTTTCTCTTAGCCGGGAATACATGGGTAAAGCATTCGAAAGCAAGTATGGCAATGTCATAGAAGCAGCTCCACTTAAGTGATACCTCATCAAGAAGACATTTTTTTCTTTGATGAGGCCATCCGACTGGCGAAAAACAACGTAGGCTGATAGTAAAGGCCTCCCTTGAAGTATTTTGTTTTAATTCAGTAGAGGGACAACACATTTCATCCCTTCATATCGTCCGTCTTTTTCACCGTCACCTCAAAACTTTGGTAATCGATTGATGGATTGGGCGAGTGATTTATGTAAACTGGCCTTGTTGTTCAAAGTCCAACACACTTCAGGAGCAATGATGAGAAAGTAGGTTAAGATCATCCACCTCACTCGCGAAATGACAAAGACCCCCACAAACACACCCCATGCCATCACACATGTGTACGACACGACTTCCAAATATGGTTGACGGTTGTTATCGGACCTCGAGTGTGCATGGCACTCCTTTGGTGCCAGAGAGCAGATGCGACAATCCGTTCTATGCTGGCAGCGTGGACTCTGTGTTGATACTCCACATAGATACATGGCCGATGGCTGTGGCGTTTGGACAGAGGTGATTCTGCGAGATTTTCGCATGACCTCTGCGACTGAAATTTGGGCGACGCCTTAAGCTATACTGATCGTGTGTCCACTGCGTGTGTGGCATCCAGTATCCAACGTGATGGATGATGGTGACGCCAAGTCACACGGCATCGGCGACTTTTTGATACATGAACTGGGGGCGTGATCGGAAGTGTTGGGTAATTTTTCAAACGTCTGATTGGTGTTTAAATTTAATGTTATGACGAGAATGACGGTAATGCGCAGAAAGGCAGCGACTGATGGGACCTGAGTTGGAATTATTAAGAGGATAACTCGCCGGGGTACGAATTCACTGTCTTAAAATACAATACTGCTAAAAAGTAACTAAATTAGCATTTTTGTCGAGGTCAAAGTATGAGATTCTGAAACCTAAACATTAAGTTGCTATAACCATATATTATAACAGAGGCTTTAAAACAACATTGAGCAGTAAAATATCAGTTCAACATATGATGAGCCTCCTAAAATCCCAATCTTTGCGTTTTAGGAAACAGTCAAGTTAAGAGCACAACAAACCCGCAGGCTCTGATGGCTCAACTTCAAAGATTTTCAAGACTGGCGCCGATGTTCTGGATGGTTTTGAGAAGACGAAAGCATGCCCGACCACTCGAATATCGGATCCGTGTGCCAAATCTACAAAAAGTACAATAGGATCGTCGTGCAACAACTATAAAGGTAGTCTAAGAATTCATGAAAGAGGTGAAGATATCGATGTCTACAGTGAGCTCGATTGAGGTTACACAAAAATAAGACCAAGATTTTGGTTTATTCTGATCCGCGACAAAGTCAGGACGCGGTTGAGAGCACCCTACGGCGAATTTTACGCAATTCTAAACAAAGGTGACAAATGAAGGATATTACATTAAGCGCTTCCTATCTTTAAACTTAAATAAAATGAAGTGTGTGTCAGATAGCATCGACATTTTTATTCATGGCCGTCGAGGCCATTATGTATAGAATACAACATTTTTCAAAATACCGGCGCGGTTTCTCTTGTTGGCGCGCGAAATGTCAAATTTTTCATAATTTTTCTCATAAATTAGGCTGAATTTGACCGATAGCAAATTTTTTGTGGCTTATTCGCATAGTCCTTCAGAAAACTCCATAAGAAAACGTCTAACGGGGTAAAATCGCACGATCTCTGCGGCCAGTTCATATCACCCCCACGTGAGATGACCAGGCCTACGAATCATATCGGTACCGGTACCGGGTAAATTTCAACCCAGCATCAGTGAAGCTCTGCAGTCCGCTTTATGCGACCTCTCCTCTTGGGCTGAAAACTGTAACCTCAAGATTAACCCAAGTAAAACTGAGTTAGTTCTATTCACAAGGAAATACAAGATTCCAAAATGGAAGACACCCAGAATAAAAAGCATTTACAATGAAGCTAAGTTCCTTGGAGTTACGTTCGACGCCAAACTAAACTGCAAAAGGAACACCGAGGAATGAATGAAAAAAGGTCTTAACGCATTTCACACTTTTTTTTTTTTCAATTCAATTTTTATTTTCAATAAAACTTAACAATGGTTATACTTTTTCTCGAAGCCTTGGCGGCTTATCTGGAGAAGGTTGTGTTTCAAGGTTATAAATTAATTTCAGATAAGTGAGCTTAGTTTTTGATACATTTAATATACTTTTTAATGATAGAAAGTTAAATGTAAAATAGATTTAGCTGTTTGAATTCAAATTTAGAAAAAATTGTTTAATGTTTTTTTTTCTTAGTTTCAAAATTTGCTATATTTCTTAACTCTTGAGGGAATGTGTTTAAAACTAAGCTAAATGCAGACTTCAGGCACGCTGCATTCAAGCTGTTTTTCTTCCATAATTATTGTAGTATCGTGGTACTTCGAGCATAGCTTGGGCACGCCTTCTTGTGTTTATGTCATGGTTGATTGGCGTAATAAATCGTGTGTCATCGTAATACTCCAGTATAAGTTTCATCTTGAAAATATCTTCAACTTGCAGTCTTCCTTGTTCAGGAACATAGTTTCTCTCTATTTGCTTCAATGCTGAATTTTGAAGTTTCTGAAGTTTCAGAATTTGGGTTTTCGATGCATTGCCGTATGCCAGTATTCCGTATCTTAACTTCGACTCCACTAGTGCGAAGTACACTTGTTTAAGCACTGATGTTGTGGCATGATACTGTAAATGGGTCAGTGCGTATACCGCTCTTTTGAGGCTCATGCGCAACTGATTTATGTGTTTGTCCCATAAAAGATTACTATCAATAATAACTCCAAGATACTTGTAACTGTCTACTATATCGATTAGGCAGCTGGTTGAGCTATTGTAGGTATCATTCCTAAAGAATATTTGCTGTTGGGTAGCTTTGAATTGAGGACTTCTAATGTGCATCATCTTTGTTTTCGAGGCGTTGATCGTTAATCCGTCATGGCACCATTTCACTGCCAAATCGAATTCCTCCTGCATTATTGTTGACTCTGTCTGCAGAGACCTGTGTCGCACCACTATAGCTGTGTCATCGGCAAAACAAATGGGATGCTCTGTTTGAATACGCGAAGAAGCTCGTTCGTGTAAAGTATAAAGAGGATTGGACCTAGCTTTGAGCCTTGAGGGACCCCATATTTAGCATGTTCTTTTGACTGTATGTCCCGTTAATTTTGATACAAAAATATCGATTGCTAAGGTATTCTTTTAACCAATTCGCCACGCAAACAGACCTTCGGCAAAAGATGGGGCCTACAACCGCACATTATCCACTGGCTGTACACGGCTATCGTGAGACTTATCCTCACCTATGGCAGTATTGCTTGGTGGGAAGCAGTTAACACCAAATCCTACCTAAGCAACTTAAACAAAGTACAAAGGTTAGCCTGTCTTGGCGTTACTGGTGCACTCAAATCCACCCCTCAGACGGGGCTGGAAACGATGCTTCATCTTCAATCTTGGCAACTCTTTATCAAGAGCTCTGCCGCCAAATCAGCCTTCAGACTACGGGAATGCTATAACTGGCATCCGAACAGCTACAGACATTCAAGTCTGCTCGAATCTTTCAGTCGCAGGGGTCTCTGGACTACCACAGACTATGAAAAACCCGAGCATGACTTTGACAAGAACTTCAGGATCTTTATCCCAGATAGGCAGGATTCGGGAAACGCCTGACTTCATCAAAGGCACACCCATTTTCACTGAAATGGATCGAAAACAGAAGCCGGCGGAAATCTTCTGTGAGACACTAAGAATAAATAATGCCTATCGGCTGACTGACTATTCTAGAGTATTTCAATCAGAAATCTTTGCCATTAAGAAAGCTGCGCAGATTGCACAGCGAATGGGCCTTCCTGACATGGAAATAACCTTCTGTTCGGACAGTCGAGCGGCTTTGAGGGCACTGAATTCCCTTCTCTTAAACTCCAAATCCGCCAAGGACTGCATTAAAGAGCTTAAAAGCCTGAACCTGGCCACTCCAGCATTGAAGGAACCGAAAAGGCAGATGAACTGGCACGGACAGGTTCAAGTTCAGGCGCAGAATCGATTGACAATACTATCCATCCTCCTATTAGCTCAGCCAAAAGACTCATTGAGCTAGTATCTGTGTCATCAGCAGCCACCCAGGCCGCGTCATATTCCTCTGCTTATGGCCCAAATACAAAATCAACAAGACCAAATCCCTCATATCCAACAATAAGAAAATCATACGCATCTTAACAGGGGTTCTCACTGGCCACTGCACGATAGGTGCACGATAAGAGACTAAACCTCCCGGCGAACAATTTCTGTAGGAGCTGTAGGGATAAAGAAGATATTGAATCAGTGGAGCATCTCCTTTGCCATTGCCCTGCTCTACAAGAACGACGGCTCACTCTCTTAAAAGCAAGGTTCTTCCACGAGCTCTGCGATGTGGCGAAGGTACAGATCACTGACCTATGGAAATGTTTAACTAGAACGGGGTGGTTTTGGTAATTGCATGCTGACCCTGCGATAATCCTCGGAAAATGTGCAATCCTTACAGGGAATACACAATGGGCCTCCACGGCCTCTGGGTGTAATTGCTGGCAACAGCATAAGGCCCTCCTAATCTAACCTAACCTAACCTACGGTCAGAACACACGTCGTTGTCTATGGTCGTTTACCTTCAGCTCCTGGCTCAGTTGCATTTTGTACGGTTGCAGGCCCAAGACACGACGCAAAAGTGGCCAAGTTGAGGTCTGCGAAAGACCGAGTTCTTCTGAGCGACTGCCTCGGATTCTCCTGCACAATCTCAGGGGCAGAGGCGATGTTTTCAGCAGATCTTGCGTTTCGTCGACTTACGGGTGTTGGTCTATCGTTTACTAAACCAGTGGATTCAAATTTATCCACCACACTGCGAATAGCCCCCTCGGTAGGCGACCGACGATTATGGCGGCCGTAAAATGGGCGAAAAGCGCGGAACGTTTCCCGAACAGAACACCCATTTTGATAAAACAATTTTATCATTTGCACACGTTGTTAAACGCTATGTCTG
Source organism: Myathropa florea (assembly GCA_930367185.1). Taxonomy (NCBI): domain Eukaryota; kingdom Metazoa; phylum Arthropoda; class Insecta; order Diptera; family Syrphidae; genus Myathropa; species Myathropa florea. The sequence continues at coordinate 35,560,890 of OV884004.1, read as the reverse complement.
TCCATGGTAATTTGGCAAAACAGACTGAATAAATGACAGCCAATTTGACAGGTGTAGCTTCAACAATATGGCCGCTATCAACTGTAAGAGTTTGAAAGTCCCTATTGGATGATCCTTTATTTCAAATTGAATATTCGAGAACGACCAACAAGTGTCGCTGTGGGCAGACATACCCCTTTTTGGGTCGCATGGTCATCACATCGGATCGGTACCAATAATGCAGTTGCTAAAGGCAGTGTTCAGTCACCAATACAAAACACAAAAGTGGCACCACAGTCCGCGGCACTTTATCGAGTTAGTTTGCGCTGTCTGACGATCTGATGATCGATGGCGCACTAAAGTGCCCTTATTTGGTTGTTGAAGCATACATTTTCAAATCGCATTTCATCCAGTTCTTCGAGTCAATAACTCAGTTGTTGCCCAGTTCTCAGCGCTCAACCTTTCCAGCACTCTTGCTGTAGATTCGTTGCTGCAACCTTGTCTGGGAAAATTGAGGTCAGACTGAAAAATTAGAAATTACGTGAATTACCCCCCGCTCCAGAACTGAAAAGATGCTGTTACATCTCACTGGCTACCGCCACGGAATAGTCGTCTGCGTGAAAGCAAAAGTATCTGGTTGAGTTTCTCTTTCACGAAAACACCCTAAACTGAAACTTTCCACGCAATAAAACTGATTGCGTTCTCGGGAATAATGATGCTCGCAAGTAGCACCTACTCCACGGAGGCGTGTAAGCCCATATACCGCGCGCCGATGAAAGGAAAATCTGTTCAAAATCTTACACCTGTTAGGCGGCGCAGCTCCTCGCGAAGGTAAATAGTGAAAATTATACGATTCATGCAACACCGACTTCGAGAACGCCTGTGAGAGCGGGTGTGCGCTCCAATTAAGGTCAGCATGAAATAATTGCACCTTGAGATGTGCGCTCCTACCCAGAGGTGGCTACTTAGCGCCTCCGATTGCGATGCAAATGGAAATGAAAACAAGAGTGTGCACGCTTGGCTCACACTGCAGTGCGGGGCTTGGGGGGGGCTCACACAATGCCCAGCAGACGAATGAATCGACGGGCCAACGGGCCGCTTTTATGGGCAATTAAATCGACTGACTGGTTGGCTGGCCAATTGACTGACTGGAGGAGAAACAATTGGAATGCTCAAGAAGAAACTCCCAGTCGTCGATGGGGGATTCGGAATGATTTACGAGCTGAATCTCTCGGATTCGAATTCGTATTTGGAATGCATTGTTGTGGAGTGGTGCAGCGAAATTGTTTTCAATTTCTCCTCAAGTTGACGCTAACTATGCGCTTGTGATTTATGTGTGACGGGTTGGTATGACATTCGTCTGGTTGCGCTGAATAGGAGCATAATCGATGCTGACTTGGTAGCCAGGTTGGGCTTGGTTGTCTGAAAAAAAAAGAAAAAGCCACAAACGTGATCAATGGCAGGTCATGTCAAGGAAACTGCTTGTTCTTTTTACTCTAGAAAGACATTTTTCTGTGCGCAACGAGCAGATGCATGTGAAAGTTGGAGGCATTCCCGGGGCTGAGGATGAGGATGAGGATGAGGATGAGGATGAGGATGAGGATGAGGATGAGGATGAGGATGAGGATGAGGATGAGGATGAGGATGAGGATGAGGATGGAGATGAGGATGAGGATGAGGATGAGGATGAGGATGAGGATGAGGATGAGGATGAGGATGAGGATGAGGATGAGGATGAGGATGAGGATGAGGATGAGGATGAGGATGAGGATGAGGATGAGGATGAGGATGAGGATGAGGATGAGGATGAGGATGAGGATGAGGATGAGGATGAGGATGAGGATGAGGATGAGGATGAGGATGAGGATGAGGATGAGGATGAGGATGAGGATGAGGATGAGGATGAGGATGAGGATGAGGATGAGGATGAGGATGAGGATGAGGATGAGGATGAGGATGAGGATGAGGATGAGGATGAGGATGAGGATGAGGATGAGGATGAGGATGAGGATGAGGATGAGGATGAGGATGAGGATGAGGATGAGGATGAGGATGAGGATGAGGATGAGGATGAGGATGAGGATGAGGATGAGGATGAGGATGAGGATGAGGATGAGGATGAGGATGAGGATGAGGATGAGGATGAGGATGAGGATGAGGATGAGGATGATTATGAGGATGAGGATGAGGATGAGGATGAGGATGAGGATGAGGATGAGGATGAGGATGAGGACGATAACATATGAGTGAAACCCTTCTCCAAGACAACGACATTCCTCCGTAGTCAAGAATTAATCTTGAGGTATTTTGTGATCTTCATTATCGTGCCATCCTCAGCAAGCGATTCTACCAAAAGTGTGTCCCTCATATTCGTTTACGATCGCCCATATGCCAATGCTCTGCCTCCGGCCATTCACATGAACAAACAGAGAAGATACCCAAACGAATGAAACCACCTTTAAAGGAGGAATCACAGTTCATATCAGCGGATGAAGCTACAGCAATTTTAAATTCCTTGCGGCAAGTGTCCATCCATCCACCTATTCAACCACCACCGTCATTACTGCGTACCACTGGAGTGCAGGCCATGCGCTTAAGCCTCTGCCAAAAGGATCACTTTTCACATAGAAAACCCACATACGATGGCGCTCTGTGACGCCAGAGAGCCTGTGTGGCACAAACTCCAAATTCAATCCGCGTTCCTGACATAATAAAATAATATCTGCGCCAGAGCCGCCGGTGAATGAATACACACACGCACGACTGAATACAAGAAGACAGAGTGCCCGTTTGCATTTCGAGTCGCGAAAGATAGATGGATGAACCAGAGATCGGAAGAGGTTGTAGTACAATGACGTCGGTAAGTGGGAATATAAGCTTTTTAAAAAAAAAGGTTTAAAACTAAACACTGTAATTTTACTTCTATAAAGCGTGAAAGTGTGACATGATCAATAAGATTATGATCAAAATATTATCAAGTGATGAATGGAATAACTCATCACTAATACGACCATTAAGGCACGGGCGTATTTTCCGAAAATCTAAACTTGCACTGCTCAATAAAACTTCCTGCCTACGGAAGTATTTTTGTAGTGGACATCCTGCCGGTCAAAGAAGCGGGGCAATACCACCAGCAGATATTACTTTTAAGCTAGTCGCATGCTGAAGCGAAGAACTTAAGGCTCTTGGCTCACAGCACTTGATAAATGCTGCGTTCCTGATGAAAGGGCCAAAGCCCATAATGAGAAAGCTGACGGAACAGAAAAGGGTCAGTGACTGACCTGTCAATCCGCCTCTCACCGAGTTAAGAAAAAAGGCGGACAATATGATTTAAGAGTTAGGAAACAGAGGAACAGTCTGCGAGACCATTCGGACACAAGGGCGAGCTAAAACTAAGAAACTCTTTCGTCGCGACAAGAGTTTTCTGACGATGGTATTTCGAGCTGTCATTGGTCATAATCGTTTAAAAAACCATGTTATGGAAATGGGACAACATATGTAGAAGTTGTGTTGATGAAGACGAACAAGAGCATACGTCATTGCCCTAGTCTGTCTTAGTTTAAAAATAAATTACTGGGAGAATACTTCTTCCAACTCTGGTCTAATCAGGGTGCATCTCTGGTCTCCGTGGCAATTAAGGATTCGATTATTGACCAAACGGCTCTATATACAGCTACACTTAGCAGGTCGTACAAGATGCAATATTCGCTTTCAAAGCTTGAGGTGAACTTGACAATCATTTTCGGGTCTGCAAAGTTCAACGTTTTAGTTTAAATTTTGTCTAAATTTAAAGTGTATATTCGCTCTTAAAATGACCGCTCTTCACGAAAATCTTGTGTTTCATTGGCGCAAACGTTATTCATGGATAATGGCTGATGTTCGTTTTTTTTATCCCAATTTATTATGCTGTCAAGGCTGGGTGAGTCTTGAAACGAATATGAAAAGCTGAGAGTACTGTCATCAGCAAAGGAGTGGATTGGATTAGAAGTAGCAGACAGGGGATCATTAATAAAATTGAGAAATAGAGTGGGAGACAAAACAGAGCCTTGGGGACACCAATATATACATATGTATATGGTCAATGTCAGCCTTAAACCCATCCAAAGCAACTTGAGTAATAATTAATAATCCATAGAAGAAGAGACTCATCCATACCAATTTTCGACAAAAGAGCTTGATGCCAAACTCTGTCAAATGCCTCTGAAATATGAAGCGTAACGATTGTTGCAGCAGGCTTGGCTGGCCCACAGCCTAACGTTCCACTCTGTCAACTACCCCGAAGACGGACGGCCTTCCCTCACCCTACACACATGTTGGCAAAGTGAAGATGTACTCCATAAAATAAAACATCATACTCACTCACGTTAAAATATTTATTTATTAATAAAAAAATGGAAAGGAAATAAAAAAAATCAAAACCTAACCTATATGAAACAAAAAAATAAATGAAAATTCAAAAAAAGTAAAAGAAAAAGTTGGCAGGAGGGTTCTAACCCTGACTAAAGTCTATTGGGCGACACACAACAAACAGAGGTTTCCAATTTGTGAAACCTTCTACTCACAGTTATACCGGTCTCCCGACGTCCTGCGCACAGCACGATAAAGGATTACACCTGTGAAAAGAAAATCGGAAATTTTGGAGCGAAATCCCCCTTTTTGCGCACACTCACACTCACTGACACTAAAGCCAGAACTTTTTTTAACAATTATTATTTATATTCAAAATACAAAACTAAAATAAAAAAACTGAACCAAAATGTGATAAAATTTAAACTTAAAATTTACAAAACAAATCTTATAAATGATAGAAAAAAACTTCACTAAATTCAAAAAAAATTAAAAATAACTCCAGCTCCGACTCCTCCGGGCACAGCAAACTTCTGGCACACAGGCACTTTAAAATCGGCACCACCCTCTGGCTTCCTCAAGAAGGTTAAGCCACTTTTTGTTGGACGCTCCTGTGTTGTGTTAAAGTCAGTACATATATCGTATGTGTTTATATATCGTATGCGAATATTTGGTTTGGGAGCACTTTTTTATTTTTTTGTTTTCACAAATCTTTTATGTTGTACACAATGAGTAGTTTTTTTTTATGTTCAATATTTGGGTGCTAAAACATATGAATGAATATATACATATATATATATATATACATATATATATATATATACATATACACTTCTTTTGTTTTTTGTTTTATTTTTGTCTAAGCCTAATTTGGCTTTTTATTTAGTTTGGGATATATTTATTTTACGTTTTTTTTTTACACACGCACTATTAACAAATATGTGTATAGTTTTACTACTATCCAAAAATTCGCTTAAAACATTTTCAAAAATAAGTTAATTATCAAAATTCGCCCGATCGCTTTCACGTCTTTCGTACATTCTCCTTTTACGACTATTTCCAAATTGGAAATCTCCACCCCACCCTTTTATTTCCTTGTTTAAACTTTTTTCACTATACTCCTGCATTTTGGTTGCCTGAACTCCTCGACAGGAACTTTTATTTATTTTATTTATTTATTATAAATGTCAGCCTGACAAATGGATATTGTCAAAAAATTCAAATCAAAACAAAGTTGTGCAAAGATTGGTTCCATTCTTAAAAAATAATATAAAGCCAATGCCAGCTTTAAGCCCGGGTGCAAAAGAAGGTAGTAATTAAAAATTCTCGGTTCAACTGTCCAAAGGGACCGTGGGATATATTGTGTAGGCGCCCAGCGTGGTACACGACGCTGACTGCTAAATGGCGATGCGGAGATAAATATCGCTGTCAGACAGAATGGGCGATGGACAAAAATTCCGGTACCCCGATCTAGACGAAATCAAGATAGCAACATCGAGACTAATGTCGAACGAAGTTGTTGCGGCAGATGGTCTGCCTTCTGAAATCTTTAAGGCAGCTGGAGATGACCTGACTGGGCACACGCACTTGCTCATCTGTAAGATATGGAGAGATATGGTATGCCCGGTGACTGAAATCTCGAAATCTGACTGAGCCAACTATCGAGGGATTAGTCTTCTTAACGTCGCATACAAGGTCTTTTCTGCCGCTTTGTGTGAACGCATAAAAATACCTCGTCAAAAATTTGGCATATCCTGGAAACGACCTAAGAAATGCAAATCGACACACACAACCTATTCGTCGATTTCAAGGCCGCATATGACAGCGTCCATAAAGACGAGCTATACAGCGCCATGTCTACTTTTGACATCCCTGCCAAACTCGTCAGACTGAGCAGGATGACGATGGAGAACTTTCGCTGCTCCATCAAGATCGGTAACGATCTCACCGAGACATTCAATGTCAAAAGGTTTTAGACAAGGCGACGCGCTGTCATGTGATTTCTTTAACATCATTCTTGAGAAGATCGTGCAAAACTCACTGGCCAACACAAGAGGCACGATCTTCCAAAAGTCCGTTCAACTGCTAGCTTACGCGGATGACATTGACGTGATTGGGAGAACACAGCGAGCCGTCAATGATGCGTTTGCTGGCATTGAAACGGAAGCGGCTAAAATGGGTCTGGCGGTAAACGAGGTCAAAACCAAGTATATGCTGTCATCGAAAAAGGACGCGCAACATCGACGACTTGGCCAGAACGTCAACATAGGCAGCTATAACTTTGAGGTAGTTAAGGACTTCCTCTACCTTGGCTACGCAGTAAACAGTACAAACATCAGTACCGATGATGCCAACCGCTGTTTCTTTGGCTCAAAAGGCAATTGAGTAGTTGAGCCCTCTCTCGGAAGACCTTGATCATCCCAGTCCTGCTGTACGGCGCAGAGGCATGGACAATATCCCAAACGGATGAACAGTCTCTTGGTCTATTCGAGAGAAAAGTTCTGCGCACGATCTTTGGTCCTGTTTGCGTTAATGGAATTTGAAAGAGAAGGTTCAACCACGAACTGTATGGGCGGTTCAGCTAGTCTAGTCAGGCGTCTACGGATCCAACGCCATAGATGGCTAGGCCATGTAGAGCGTACGGACAACTTAGCTCCGGCCCGAAGAGTCTTCGACTCTGAGCCTGTGGGACGACGCAACAGAGGACGTCCACAAGTCGAGGGGGAACTCGTTTGGCTTGGTGTGCGAAACTGGAGACAACTGGCGAAAGATCGTGCTGGCTGGAAAGGCATGTTAAGTGAGGCCGAGGTCCACCTCGGACTGTAGCGCCCTAAGAAGAAGAAGAAGGATGCAGAAAGTGAATTTTCGTCGGATGATTTTGTGTGTGATCCAAATTTTAAACCAGAGAATACCGCGCTTAATTTAAAACGTGTTTATTGTGAAGTGGAAGAACCCTCATCACAAAATAAAAGGGCGAAATTGCTCAACATAGAAAACGAGCCTCAATGTTTAGAATCGTTAAATGTTTTTAATGGTGAAAACATTATTTTTCGTGAATATTTTTTTAAGGTTTTGAAACAGGTAAGTAGGTGCACCTACTTCACAATATTGAACAAGTATTATATTCGTAGAATCTTTTAGGTTTGAGTTTTGATAGATTTTAAGAATAGGCAATTTTTTAATCAATTAAGTTGAAATCGAGTTTAAATAGTTTACAATGTATAGCTTAATAGCACAAAATTTCAGTAGAAAAGAAATGGGATTTTATTTGAATGCTGCATCTGTAAAGCAACTTTAAAAGCCTCAAAACAAGTAACATCCAACTTAATCAGACAGTTAAAGATCCAACATTCTGATGCATATCACAAATACCTCGATTTGAAACGCGCAACTACCAAATCTAAACGATCACAGCAAGACCGATTCGAAAAACTCCTTATTCAGGTCATTGCTAACATCTTGCCTGTGTCTTTTGTTGAAGACCAATCTCTTATAAGACTTTTGAGGTTTGCCAATCCTTATTTAAAAGTCATAAGCCGACCAACAGCATTGAAACTTGTTGATCAATATTATTCATCTACGAGTATGTGCAAATATTTGAAAATTCAGCTGCCAAAGCAAAAGTATATGTGCACAACAGCAGAATTCTATCAACTAAATACCGAAGTTTCTTTGAATATACTTGCCACTGAATTGATGATAATTTTGAAAGGAAGTCAGTTGCTTTGGCATGCAGACGGTTTTCACATATGATCGCGTCAATGATGTAATCCTGCAGGTGCATAAAAACTATGGTTTAGACCCCAACAATGTAATGGCAACTGTTACTGATAATGGTTTGATATTGCATCTCAAAATTGCTGACCTCGTTCTGATGGTATTGAGCTAGAAGAACTCGAGTTTAAGAATAACGTTTTTGAAAAATCATTGCCAAAAAATATAAGATGCGCGACTCATACCTTGAACTTGTTAGCATCTACGAGCATCTCGTACTGACTTTGTTGGTATTTTAAAAGACCAGTAAATTTATAGCAAACATGAAAAGGTAAGTGCTTCTATTTTAATATTTTAATGTTTCATTCAATCCTGTTTTATTTTTTAAAGATGATGCAAAAATGCTCAAGTTTGTGGAATAAGGTACATCGACCAAAAAGTTCAGAGCAAATTTTATCAATTTTGGGTTGACAGCTAAAAAATCCTTCTGCGACTAGATGGAACTCCTTATATAATTCAATTAAAGTTAAAATTTCAAAAGGAAAAGCTTGGTGAACTCTGTAGCTGCTTAGGATTACAGATAATTTTTGAACATGAAATAGACTATTTAAATGATTTCATCGAGTTGTTAAAGATTATTTCGGAATCAATTGACTTCCTTCAACGAGAAAATGGGATGGTTAGGGTTACCTTATTCCCAATTTAGAAACTCTGAGGACTAAATTTAAAATTGTTGACATTGCCAACAAATTAGAAGACGCGTTGACAAAAAGATTCCCATCTTATTTTAATTTATCACCGGAAGTCAATGACGCTATTATTGCTTCAGTGCTTAGCCCGCCAGTGAAACTGAAATGAATCTTGCTCCCCTCATTTACAGAACGCTCTTTGGTAAAAGAGACTATATATTTTCAGATGAGAATATGTTCCCAAATGAATGCATTCTTTTACAACTCTGGTAGCGGCCTAAGAAGAAGAAGTTATGAGTGCGATCTTTGGTCCTGATGCATTGGAGCAGAGGATTCAACCAACGAACTATATGGGCTATACAGCGACATGAGTCTAGCCAGGTGTCTATGGATCTAACGCCTAAGATGGCAATACATATTGGCTCCATCCCGGAGATTGTTCTATTCTGAGCTAGTGGGACAATACAACAGAGGACGTCGACGTCCAAGGTGCGCAATTGGAGACGGATGGCAAATGAGCGTGTTAGCTGGAGGTTTTGTGGTTGAGGCCCAAGTCCCCCCTGTATCACAGCGCCTCAAGAAAAAGAAGAATATTACAAGAAATTGAGGAGAAACGCCTAAAATGTGTCAAACATTTACATCGGAAAGTCAAGAAAAGCCGCTCAGGTCCTGGAAATAAGAACATAAGTAATGCACCGTGAAGCGTCTAAGAAAACTCGCATCCAGAAGAGTGGGAAGCGAAACTCTGACGGAGATGAGAAGTCAGAGCAGGAAACGAATTCGCTGGGGACGACAGCTGTATTTTCTTCCAATCTCCAATTACATCAAATATTGTCTAACTTTTGTAAGAGGGCTTACAAACGGGCCATCGCATAGAGATCCTGCTTACCCACAATAAATGCTTTCGACCCCACAGTCTATTCCTCCCATGCGAACGCGACGGCAATAGAATGGATGGATGGATATGAATCAATAGATACTTATACAGATATCATAGTTACTTCGTCTACCAGTTCAAGGCAGGTATCTTGCATGGGTCTGCAAGTTCCCCGTCTCTCAACTCAGGTCCCCATTGGTCACAGACAGACCAACCTGGCACCACCAGCGTCCACGTCCCGCGTCCTAGAAGACACCGCCAAATTGAAGTCCACACTCTTGATCGACGTTGATCAGGTTAGTTTCCCTAAGATCGTGTTTATGGAAAGTTCAAGATTTCGTTCCTTTGCTGCGTGCGCTTCACACAAGTGAACTTGACGGTCAAGCATATCATTAGCACGTGCCCGACGCATAAGGCTCACTATGAGCGCGCGTAATCAATTGTCTAAGTCTGGCTAAGCAACGGGCTCGATATTAATCAACTTTTTGGCGCCGTTCGCTTTGATCATCGGCGTGAATGAGAAAAGGAGCAGGCACATGTGTCAAGTGAGTGGGTTGTGTGTTTGATACAATTATCAACGGGAATCTAACTCACAAAAGAGCTACTGTCACATGGCGCGAGTGCGTTCGTAGAGTGCGTCCGGTGACAGATCAGCTGTGTCATATGAAATTCTCAGCCCTCCCTTTCTACCTCGTGAATAAGAATGAAAAAAGGTGAAACAAGATCGAAGATGGAGAGAGAAGAGAGAGAATAAATTAATTGCAAACGCAAACGATAAGTGTTAACTTTGATTGATTCGATTTGGATCGATCGCGAGCGTGCGTGCGCGGGAAATCCTTCGATATCAAAGAGTGTCGGCCGATTCTTTGGACTGCAGCGAGTGCCCTTCCCCAAGGTTCCTGGTACACATATCGGCTGCCAGCGTCGGACAACTGATTTATGTTCTGATTCATAGAGTGCGACGGTAAGTTATTGGTTGGCTTTGTTTTCATTGCGCCACAGCGCGATTCATTTAATTGTACGAACCCGACCGGAGATTGATTGGAGACAAGATTGAGGAAGTCGCCGCTGACGCGGAGACTGGTGGCGACCCTTCCCGTGTGAGGATGTTGTGTCAATTAATGATCTGTTTCTGGGATGTTGAGGTGACAGATATGGTCAGCCGCAACTGGTTTCGATCGGGTTATGTTGATGCAAGTGAGGGAAAAACAAAAAACAAAGATGAAGACCAACACAAAGGATAGTGCAGTGCATGACTTATAGAGTGTTACGTCAGGCGAGTTCAACGATCGACAAGAAAGGGCGATAAAATGTTAATCAAAATGAAATAAATGCTTTATAAGGTTATTAGCTTGGTGACAGCTTGTTTGGAGGGGAATTCTTCGAAGTGTGACTGGTTTGAGTAGTAGAACGTTCAAACATTCGAGTTATGTCAGGTTTTGTTATGCAGTGACAAGGAGCGTAGGATGACAAGGTTGTTGAACTTGCATGAGTCTAGTCAAGTCACTAGAAATAATTGATTTCTTGCATCTCCTTTAATGTGTGCCGATTCGCAAGTTTGTAGGATTCGATAGGCTGAGTCTGCAAAATTTAGCAGCAAATATTCGAAAAGTGACTTGTGAGGGACTTTTATCTTTATTGATACAGAAGAGATTGCAGTTGGAGATGAGTCCAGTGTTGTTTTTTGATGACAATTGGGACGCCTCAACAAGGGGAACTAGAAGTAGGGCAGTAAAGTATTGCGGTAAACAATAATAGAAGATGGACAGAGTTTCTGGCAGTTTATACTGCGGATCAGATTTGTTCTGGTAGATAGTAGATTTCAAAGGGTAAAGCATGGGATTGTTTTAAATCTTTTTGAGTTTTCGACCGAAAACGAGTTAAAAGGAGATTTTCGACAAGATTCGAGATACTTGCTTTGAATACAAGACAGCGTTGATGGACGCCTTGGACAAAATGCCAACGGTTAAGTTAACTGGTAAGTGCTAGTGTTAAGTTATGTGAAAAGACCATAAGACTTCCAAAAATAAGCCCATTTTTACAGGCGAGTATCAAGCTTGGAGTTTTTTCCATGACATTTTCGTTTCATTAATCCACACGAATACCACTTTAACAGAAGTGGAAAAGTTGCATTACTTAAAATCAGGTTTAAGTGGTGAGGTCGAAAGATTATTACAACACTTAGCCATTGACAACGGGAACTAAAGGCCAGCGTGAGACATTCTCACATCGCGCTACTACCAAAAACGTGTCCTTGTCAATGCGCAGCTTAATACTTTCTTCGGCCAAGAAAATATGGTGCTCCAAATTTGAAAAGACTATTAGACACGTCGGTAAAATGTAGGCGTGCGTTAAAAAATCTTTGTATATCGGTTGAACACTTGGATGTAATATTTATATTAGCTACGTCGACCTTACTCTCCGGGCAATACACACAGGCTACGAGACAAGTACCTGTGCATTGATTTTTTAAGTCACTGACCGGCCTTCTTTCGGCCTACGAACTCACACCGGATAGATGGAGTCGCCTCCGAGGCCTGCCTCTGGCCGATCCAACGTTCCACAAACCGGCCAAAATCGATTTACTATTGGGAGCAGACATATTCGCGGAAATAATACTTCCAGAAATGGTTCGCGGCTCATCATCGGTTCATCGACACCAGTAGCCCAGAACATATTGTTTGGATGGATTCTGATGTGCAAAATCCATCAACACCATATGTCGGGAATTTCCATCAGCCAATCGATGTCATCCGCCAGCTCCAAAAATTCTGGGAGATCGAGGAAGCTCCCTTCAAAAAGCAACAATCAGCCAAGGGAAGATACCAACGGAAGATACCAGGTATCGCTACTATTTAAAGTGGGGAACAGACCTGTGCAATTAGAACGACGATTCCAAGTCAACACTAAACTGAGAGACGATTATAGAAAGTGTATGGATGAGTAGTTACGTACTCAACTTTGAGGGAGTTGATGTCGACAAGGAGAACGTTCTCAACACACCGTTTCATCTTTTTTTACTCGATTGCCTTTTTATATTTTTTTTCAAGTTTTGAAATTTCGTATGTTTCTTAATTCCTGCGGAAGTGTGTTTAGAACTTCAGGTACAATGCATTTCAATTTTTTTCTCCAGTAGTTATTGTAGAATCTGGGTTCTTCAAGCATGCCTTGCGCCCGTCTTCTGGTGTTGATTCCATGTTGAATTGGTATGATAAACCGATTATCTGTTGAAATTATATAAACCTTTTGATATGGCAACACAAACCATCTGAAACACTGTTCCAATTCCATATATGTATAAACCTTCTCATCTTCATTCTTTTCTGTATGTTCATTACGTTTACTCTCTTAATAAATCTTGTCGTGAACAAACGTGTGCTTTTGTTTATTCATCTCTAACAGGTTATGGGCCCAGGTCGAACCTTATGTAATGTGATTAGAGTTATTGCCAATAACATTTAGTTAAATTAATTAAAAAAGTAAAGCTTTTTTTTTTTTTTGATAGTGAAGTCTAAATTTTGCTAATTAATATGAGTGCGTCAGGTTTGTACTCCATTGAAAAACTGGACGACTCTAATTATGCATCGTGGTCAGTCCACATGAAGAGCGTTCTGGTTCATTCGGACTTATGGGCAATCACAAGTGGAAAACTTGTAAAAGTGAATCTGCAACTGTAGCAGAGTCTGCGGCATTCGATGCAAAAGATGAGAAGGCATTGGCAAGTATAATGCTTTGTATAAAGCCAACACAAATAAACCACGTGCGACACTGCCTAACCTCTACACAGGCTTGGAGCAAGTTAAAAGAGATTTACCAACCATGCGGTCCTGCACGGAAGATTACGTTATTTAAAAAACTTCTGTACCTTAGTTTGTCTGAGGAAAATAGCATGTCGGAACACATAAATGAGTAAATGAGTAATAAATGAGTAAAATATGTGCTAAACCATTTCCAGCTAGAACTATCAGCCGTGCTAACGACCTCTTAGAAATTGTACATAGCGATGTCTGCGGCCCAATGAATAAAAATTCAATTGGAGGAGCCAAATATTTTGTCACATTTATAGATGACAAGTCTCGTTTTATGTTTGTCTACTTCCTTAAAACAAAATATGAAGTATTTAGCGCCTTTAAATCTTTCAAGTCTTTCGTTGAAAAACAGACAGGTAATTACATTAAATTTCTGCGTAGTGACAATGGTGGCGAGTATCTCTCAAAAGAGTTTGGAGCATTTCTAGATGCAGCGGGTATACAACGTCAGTTAACTGTGCCACATACGCCTCAACAGAATGGCGTAGCGGAACGAGCTAATCGAACGCTGGTGGAGATGGCCAGGAGTATGATCGTACATAGTGGCCTTGATGAAGTTTTTTGGGCAGAAGAAGTCGCAACTGCAGTATACCTTCGTAACAGAGCTATAACAAAGTCTCTAGTAGATAAAACTCCGTATGAAGTATGGACCCGCAAAAAGCCATCAGCAAAACACCTTAAAGTGTTTGGTAGCTTAGCCATTGCAATCGATAAAACGCAAAGAAAAAAGTTTTACCCGAAAGGCAAAGAAATGATTATTGTTGGCTATTCAGACATTTCGAAAGCATACCGACTATATAACCCCGAATCAAGAAAAGTAATCGTAAGTAGGGACGTTATTCATGGAAAATTCATTCGGTCAAAAAGAAGTCTGTAGGATGGAATATATGAGTACCGAAAATAATGTGGATGAAGTTACTGTAGTCGATGAAGTTGCTGAAGTTGATGGAGCTGTTGGTGTTGATGTAATCTCTGAGGTTAGCGAAGTTGCTAAAAATGTACAAGTCGCAGAATTTCGGCCCGGAAAGCGGGGGCGCGAAGAGGAAGATGACAGTGCGAGCAACGATTGTGAGACACAGATTAGATTCTGCAGGGGCAGATCTAGACTAATTCGCACAGGAAGACGTGGGCGTCCTCGAAAAGAGCGTCATGTGTTGCATTTGTTGGAGGAAGATGACTCGTTAATTCCGCAGACTGTAGCGGAGGCTGTAGGTGGCAGATATTCCAGGCAATGGCACGCATCGATGCAGAAGGAGTTCGAAAGCTTGGTGAATAACGGGACATGGTCATTAGTTGACTTACCAGCTGGACAGAAACTCATTGACAGTAAATGGGTGTTCAGCATTAAGAGAAATGCAGATGGCAGCATTCAGAGGTTTAAGTCGCGTTTGGTCGCAAAAGGTTGCAGCCAGCAATACGGTGTTAATTTTCATGAAACTTTTTCACCGGTTGTAAGGTACGCTACTATACGTATGCTTCTTGCATTGGCTTGCGAGAACAATTTGCACTTGCATCAAATGGATGTGTCATCAGCATACCTAAACAGCGACCTTCATCACACTGTTTACATGAAGCAACCCGAATCGTTCGTTGACAAAAAGTTTCCAAATAGAGTATTGAAACTCAAGAAAGCACTCTACGGGTTAAAGCAAAGTGGACGAGAATGGAACGAAAAATTTGATTCTGTTTTAAAGAAGATTGGTTTCCTACCGTGCGTCAGTGAGCCGTGTGTGTACACAAAAAATCATGAAGGTAATTTCAATATAATAGCGGTTTATGTTGACGATCTTATTTTAGCTAGTACCAAGTTGAATGAACTTACTAATATCAAAGCTCAAATTGCAAACGAGTTCAAAGTTGTAGATGGTGGTAAGCTTGAATACTTTCTGGGTATGGAGATAAAACGCGAAGGTGAAACTGGTGCCCTCACTGTTTGTCAGCGACAGTATATTAACAATCTCTTGAGCAAGTGTGGTATGGAGAATTGTCGGCCAGTTTCAACACCATTAGATGCAGTCAACTGCTCTAATGAAAGCTGCATAAGGGTCAATCCCACAGACTATCAATCTCTCATTGGTGCACTTATGTATCTTGCAATTACAACTTGACCAGATATACTTCATTCGGTATGTAAGCTTTCTCAGCGTAATATCATGCTCGCAGCAAACATATAGACATCAAGTACCATCATATTCGTGAATTGTATACAAAAAAACAAATCAAATTTAATTATGTTAGTACTAATGAAATGATGTCAGATATATTAACAAAAAATTTGGCTAAACTTAAACATTGTCAATTTACCAAAGCTATGGGCTTATACTAAAGTTTTTTTTGTTATTAATGTTTTTCTTCAAAATAATTGTGTTAAGAAGGAGTGTTGAAATTATATAAACCTTTTGATATGGCAACACAAACCATTTGAAACACTGTTCCAATTCCATATATGTATAAACCTTCTCATCTTCATTCTTTTCTGTATGTTCATTACGTTTACTCTCTTAATAAATCCTGTCGTGAACAAACGTGTGCTTTTGTTTATTCATCTCTAACATTATCATCGTAGTACTTTAATTGCTTTTCTTAGGATTGCACACAAACCATTGATGTGCACATCCTAAAGAAAATTGCTGTCGATGGTGACCCCGAGATATTTGTAGCTCTCTACTATGTCGATAGGACGGCTAGTTGAGCAACCACAAGATTCATTTTTGAAGTAGATTTTACCTTGTGTAGCCTTGCATTGAGGACTTCGTATGTACATCATCTTGGTTTTAGATGCATTGATCATTAAGCCATGATCATGACATCACTTCACAGCGTTGCCGAACTCTTCCTACATAATTTCTGTTGCCGTAAGCAAGGACCAATGACGCACCACTATCGCTGGATCATCTGCATATGCAAAGGGTATTGTATTTTTGAAGACTTAGCAGCTCGTTGGTATATAGAATAAATAGGATTGGTCCCAGCTTTGATCCTTGAGGGACTCCATACTTAATGTTCTCCTTTCGAATATATTGTTAATTTGGCGCTAAAAAGTCTGTTTCTTAAATATTCTCTTAGCCAATCTGCCATAAGTTCTATATTGGAATATGTTCTAGTGCTTTAATAAGCTTATCGCGGTTCAGTGTATCAAAAGCCTTACTGAAGTCAACGAATATCTTTAAGACATGGTGCCTTTTATTTAGGCTCTCATTGATACAATTAGCGAATTCTTCTAACAGTGTACGAGTACTTTTATTTTTCTGGAACTCGTACTGGCTTGTATTTATCAGGGAATTGTTGGCGATAAAACCCTGTAGCTTGTTTGTCATGACTTCTTCGATGAACCGGCAATATTGAAATTGGCCTGTAATTGTTGAGTTTCGTTTTGGTACCTCCTTTATAAATCGGACTAACTGCGGCAGTTTCCAGGGTTTCAGGGATCTTTGCTTGGTTAAGAATTTGCACAGAATTGGGACAAATTTATTTAACCTGGCAACTTGCTATCGCTTATCGAATTAATTATTCTTCGTATTTCTGGGAAATTTGTTTCTCTTACGAACATTGATCTAGCTAATGTTGAACTTGTGTGTGTCGAAGTAACAGCGTTGCATTGATGAATAATATTATTTTATCCGTGAAAGCGTTTCAGATAGATAGACAGGCAGAGTTACTTCAAAAACTTTATAACATAGCTGTGCACCGCGGTTTCACCCGCGCTTTGTTGAAAAAATCTTCAAAAAATGGAACTATCGTAAAAAGTGTCACGGTAACAGGAGTAATAAAGGAACGCTGGGAAAAGTACTCACGCTGGGGGTCTCATAAAATGTGGGTATGTTTTACTAAATTATGGAGGTATATAAATGATATTTTTAATTTTATTTTCTTGTGGTAGAAGAACATACTGGTTTTCTCCGCAACCTGATCTTGATAACGCGACATATAGTTGTCCATATGAAAAGCAGTCTTGACGTAAATCGATTCCTACGTGTTTAAATCTTTGTCCCTGTGCTTTATTAATTGTTAAGGCAAACGATACGTTAACGGGAAATTGAATTCGTTTAAAATTAAAAGGTAAATCATTGGGAATCATTTGGTTGCGATGTATTAGCACTGTTTGACCAACTGCTGGACCAGCTAAAACTATTGAAACGATCACGTTATTTTGCTGAAATTTAACTTGTAGTGTAGTCCCGTTACACAAGTTTGGTGATTTAATACTTCTTGTTCCCCTAACTATCACCGGTAACGTTTGTAGAAAATCTCTAGCAAACATGACAGTGATTCCACCCATGATTTTATTACAGCTTCTAATATCTCTAAGAGTTGTATCTAGGGCCTCGACATGAGCTCTATGAATCATGGTGCATTCATCCCATTATTATATATGTAATGTATTTTACAAAACTCATGGCTGTTTCAATTATAATCATGTCTTCTGTGAATTCTTTTTATTCAATCACGTCTATTGCGGGGAAGGTGTCTTATGTTTGAACATTAGTTGTTGTCGTGGGGTCAACACGTACTTTATTTTGTCCGTAAAGATTGTGCTTTATCTTGTTAATTCATTCGTTTAAAGTGTAAAATGTCGTGTATTTGCAAACATAAAGTTGAACGCAATCAGCCAAAAGTCCTATGTGTAGGCTGCAAGTGTTATTTTCATTGCAATTGTGTAAACATTCAACCAGCTGATGCTGATTTTTTGCACAAAAATAAAGTTTCCGCTGCAAAAAATGCAAAAAATGCCGCTGCAAGAAGGGGCTCTCTCCGCTCTCCCCCACCTATGAGAGAACAAATTGAACGGTCACCTCCTCAATCAGTGTCTCCTCTCACAACTTTAATTGAAGAGCAAAAAATGATCCAGCAGCAAAATAAGGAAGTTCCACACCAGCAACTACAAGAACAACAACACCAGACAGTCTCTCCATCGGTTTCGTCTATGCAGCAACAAAAACAAGCTGTAACCTTGGAAGCAATTTATAATGAAATTGTGGCTATGCGTGCCGAAAATGCACGTACTCTATCAATGATAGCCTCTCTCCAAGATGAAAAAAATAATCTCTTGCAGACTGTGCGTGATCTGCAGAGAGAAATTGATTTCTTGAAAAGAGACAAATATATAGAAATTGTGGGCGTTACAAATGTCAACAATGTCAATGCCCTCAACTGCGCTATGCAACTGTTTTCAAAGGGTGTCTCAACGGATGTGTCTGAATTTGAAATTGATAATTGTTTTGTTAAAAATGTTAAAGTGTCAAAAAATGTTAATAAGACCAATGTTAAATCTGTTTTGGTTGTAAAATTCGTGTCTAAAATCAAGAAAGACTTAATAATGAAAAACAAAATTTTACACAAAGATAATTTAACTTCAAAAATCTTTAATTGTAATCAAAATAGTAGGATATACATAAACGAGTATTTAACCGGAAAAACGAAGTATTTGTTAAATGCTGCACAAAAAACAAAAAAAATAAAAAATGTACAAGTATGCTTGGGTAAAAAATGGAAGAGTGTACATGAGAAAGGGGGATAATGACTAATTAATTACTATAAATTCTAGTGAAGATCTTCTAGCCCTAAAGTAATATGCAAGTTTTACAAAGTAGTGTTCTCGATGTCCCCTCTATCAACTGTATTAGTGTTGATGAACTCGATCTATTTTTTAACCAAGTATACTTATCAAATTTACTTATCATTCACCAAAACATAAGAAGCATGCGAAAGAATTTTGATAAATTCCTTGCGCATTTGAACTCATTTAAAAATCAGCCCGATTTTATTTTTTTGTCAGAAATCTGGATTTATGAAGAGGAAAACTCTCTTTTTGACATTGAAGGATACAGATTTATATCTTGCTGCAATAACAATTATGCATCTGGCGGTGTTGCTGCATTTATTAAAGATTCATTTAACATTGAATATTATGGTTTTAACTTAAGCAGTTGCGATGCATTAAAAATTAGAAGTGCTGATTTAAAGGTAACTCTTTTTTGTATATATAGATTTAATGGACCATCTCTGTCTAATGGTATGTTTTATGAGGATTTGGAAATTTTGTTGACAGGTGAACAGAATGATGTCATCCTTTTAGGTGATTTTAATTTAGACATTTTAGAAGATTCTAATTTGGTAGATAAATATTTGTTTCTACTATCTTTTTTTGGACTTGAGTCAAGCATAAAAAAAAACAATAAAATAAAAATAAACTCGTATTTCTTCTTCCGCTAGAACTTGTATCGATCATATTATGGTACGTTTGTCTAAATCTGAGATAACTCAAATCTACAGCTCGGTTGTTATTATAAATAAATTATTACTATGTCAACAAGTTTCGTGAGGTCAAAGGTGACTCCAAAAAGGAATGGGAAATAATAAGAGGCTTACTGAATAAATCTGTTCAGAAAGATCGAATTATTTGTTTGAAAGAAGGTAATGGTTATATATCCGACAATAAGAACTTATCAGAAAAATTCAATACATTTTTTTCCTCTGTAGGTGTTAAAGTTGTCTCTGATAGTTCAGATCTTTACTGTAATTGTAACTGTCTAGTTGATGAGGTGTCATGCCCGCAAAGTTTCTTTTTTGATCCCATTACGTCGTTTGAAGTGTATAAAATTATCCTGTCTCTAAAAAATTCGAATTCACAAACAAATGAGAGTTTTTCAAACAACTTGATAAAAAAAAATAGCTTTAAATATATGTGATGTTTTATGTTTTATTTATAACAAAAGCGTTGCGTGTGGAGTTTTTCCCGATTGTTTGAAAGTTGCTGAAGTAATTCCTTTGTTTAAAAAAGGGGATACAAATTTAATAAATAATTATAGACCTATTTCATTGTTACCTGTATTCTCGAAAGTATTTGAAAAAGCGTTAAAGATAAGAATGGTAAAATTTTTAGAAAAAAATAAATTTTTTAGTTGTTGTCAATTTGGTTCTCGTCCGGGTCATTCCACTGAGAGTGCACTCCTAAATTTTTGTTCCGATATCTATAGTGGCTTCAATAACCGCTGCGCTTTTTGTAGACATAACAAAAGCATTCGACACTGTTGATCGTAGTATACTCTTAGATAAGCTGTTCAAATGTGGATTTAGAGGTACAATTCATAACTAGCTCAATTCATATTTATCAAATAGATGTCAAAGAGTTAAAATTGATGGTGTGTTAAGTTCCGATAGAACCGTATCCATAGGTGTCCCGCAAGGCTCAGTGCTTGGTCCTTTATTGTTTTTAATCTTTATTAATTCACCCTTTACGCAAAAATATCGGAGTAAGGTTACAGCCCTTGCGGACGATATGGCATGTGCTTTTATCAGTGATTCTGTTTTGAATTTATCTTCAGATATCAATCATGACCTGGAAGTGCTTAGTCATTGGTTCAAAATGCACAAATTGGTTATAAGCGAAAAAACCAAAATTATGTTTTTTAGTCCAAATGGCAATCAAGTAGATTACGGACCGTTCATTTTTCACTGTGGAAACTGCCAGAGATTTAAACATAGTGCGTCTACTTGTAACTCTCAACACAATATTCAGACTTTTTTCGAGGAATGCTCTTGTTCGAATAAATGTTTCAGTATTGAAAAGGTAAAAGAATTCAAGTACCTTGGTGTTATTCTAGACTGGATGATGAATTGGTCTGCCCACACGTATTCTCTCAAAAAGTGTCTTATGGCAACTATTAGGCAATTTTACCTTTTAAAATCGTATTGTTCACTAAATGTTCTAAAGTGTATGTATTATGGTTTAGTGCAATCTAAGCTTGAATATGGCTTAGTTGTTTGGGGTGGCACTCACTATAATAAAATTGTCCCTCTTCTTATGTCTCAAAAACATGTCATTAGACTTATTTGTTCCAAAAATCGACGGTTTAGTAGTTTACTTTTATTTAGAGGTCTGAATATTTTGCCTTTAAAACATTTATTCTGTTACAAAGTCTTTAAAATATTTTTCAAAAGATCGGGTTATTCTTTAAATAGATGCTCTTCTAATTACCAACTTAGAGTAAATGAACAGAATCTTGTACAAGTTCCTTTTCATAACCTACAAATATTCTTTAATTTTTTTTCATCAATTGCTCCACACACGCATGATTCGAAATGAATCCACTTTCCTCAGAAAAGTGAAATCATGGCTGTTAGCTTTAAGTTATAAAGATGTTCTTGATATGCTCTGTGTTTTGGTTTAAATACATTTTAAATTATCCTTTATATTTTTACGTCCTAATGACCCCACTCACTCTGTTTATAGGCTTTTAATTAAATACTGTTCTTTTTTTATTCTGTTTTCGTTTCTAGTTCCTTATGAGCTATAGATTACAGATATTTGTTTTTTAACGATACTTTTATATTTTATTGTACTTATTTATTCTCCTTGTGATATTTGTTATGCATTGTATTGCTAAAAAATGGATTAATAAATCAAATCTTAAATTAGTAACAAATCCGCTGCCGATATAGCGGATATATCCTTCTGATCAAGGACCTAGCACAGGATTAGATTGCATTTGACAGCTAATTCCTGTAGAGACACGCGGCAATGTTTGCCATACTAGATTGGATAAATGGTATATCCCCAGCTTTGATGGGCACTTGAATGTCTGCGTATAAGAAAATATACTTGCGATCTATCGAGTGCATGGATAGCAAGCGATCTGCTGCATGGACTGTTTTAATTTTGCCTGATATACTGTGCAATAATTTGGCAGACGAAATGAATCTTCCAGGTGAAGTCATCAAGACTTTCCCCACGCCGCGCCGTCAGCCGTCTTAAAGTCGTCCCAAGGTTCTGGATTTCATTGCAGTCGTAAGTTATGATCATTAAATTGGATTGATTATATGTAATTGCAATAAATTGTAGTATTATGGGTTACCTTTAATTGCTAATCAAAGATATTAAATTGCGAAGCAAGACATTTTATTGTTATTTCTGTGGGAAAAAGCAAGAGTGACGCAAAGGTCCATAAAAAGGATGATGGTTAAATCAGGAACAACGCTTCTGGCTTGTGGATAAATCATTGAATCCATCAGTCTGGAAGACTTTAGAATATTATGCCGCACAAAACGTTATATCGCAGTAAAATTGTTTTCCCCAAGGTACCGCCGAGACTGAAAAGAAGTGAAAATCAAATTTAAACCAATTTTACTGCGGGCGGTAATAACCCATATTATTGCATAAACCTAATGGAAGTCATCTTCCCGTGTCGACATTCCGCGGTAAATGGATCTTCTTGGAGGGCTGGCGAACTCGACTGTTCTTCAAAGCAGATAAAAGGGACAGCCTTAATAAAATAATCTTGAGACTCCGATGTCAGGCGCGTGGACTACCCGATCTTCTTGAGGGTTATAAGCAGATAGCATTGGCCTCCGAGATGATGAAAATGCTTTATCGTATGTACATTTCTTGTAATGGATTATAGGCAAATAAAGTTTGTAATCCAGATAAGCATGAGTCTAGTAAACGTCCCTTCAAAAAAAGATAGGGACTGAAGAGAGAATCTAGAAAAAGAACAAATGTTAATTGAATGCACTTAATGCTCAACAATACTCCAGATCCTGATACCCGACAAAACACAACCAGAAGGAATAATCGAAAAATAAATTACCTCATGAACTCTGACAATGGATCCACGGAGTCAAATTTAGATTCTCGTGGTCAATCATTTTGCCCAAATTCACAGCCAAAATAATTCGCTATCCACATTCGAATTGCGGGAGCATGTCCAACAATATCTCTCTACTAACTTGCAACCAAACCTAAGCAACAAATCACTCAATAAAATATGCGTTGTGCTAGCAATCTTATGTTTGTTTAAGCCTTCTTAAACGGATGTCGTTTAACATGTTGAAACATTTGCGCCCGTTTTGACAGTTCCCTTAAGCGGCCAATACATACGGTGACCATCCGTCCTCTTTTTTAGAGGACAGTCCTCTTTTTCGGTATCGTGTCCTTTTTTTTTTCTTGTAGAGGATAGTAAATTGTCCTCTTTTTATTAAATTGTCCTCTTAATGTCCTTTTTTTCTTTAAAAATGTTGTACTATGATCTGCACAGTAAAGTACTTTCTTCAGTACTAAGTCAGTTAAACACAAAATGTAGACAGCACTGGTTTGAATAATTCAGTTCTGTCATCTGGGTATGGTGAATGAATCACCATTCGAATCATTCGAACCAATCGATACATTTATATTACATTCTTTTCGCTTCTTATTTGTTTCTTGGAAATGATAAGATTGTCCCCTTTTTTGCATCAGCAAAAGCACTCTATCATATGTGGCCTTGAAATCGACGAATAGGTGGTGTGTGTCAATTTGCATTTCTTTGGTCTTTTGTCTATTATATGTATTACCAGCCCTAGATTTAGAGCCCTAGAATTCTAGGGTACTTCGAATAGAGAGTATCTTCGTAAGTAAAAAAGGGCGAAGGAAGCTCTTTTCATGTCAGATCGTAAGTTTTCAATATGTTTATTCCATAAGAAATGGCAATCAATTCTAACTCCTAGATATTTGATATCTTCTACGGTTTCTATGACTTTTTCATATGCCTTTGGACAGCGGTCATTTTCATATTTAATTTGGACATCGGAGTTTCGGTGGTGCGGTTGGCGGATATGCATCAGTTTGGTCTTATTTGCATTCAGAACAAGACTCATGTCGTGGCACAACTTTACAGCCTTGTTAAATTCGCTTTGCATTATTTTTTCCGCGTTTTCGATACATTTATGCCAGACAACTAACGCCGTGTCACCTGCGTACGCAAAAACTGCACTGTATTTAAACAATTTGAGAAAATCATTTGTATATAAAATGAACAAGACAGGTCCAAGTTTTGATCCCTGAGGGACTCCATAATGCGTTGATTTTTCCTCGCTGCATTTGTTTGCAATTTTTACCATGAACCTCCTGTCGCTAAGGTAGTTTTGTACCCAATCTGCTAATTTTCCTCTTATACCAGCACGGTTTAGCACTTCTATTAGCGTTCTGTGATTTAAGCTATCAAATGCTTTGCTAAAATCTAAGAATATAACAAGATTATGATGATTTTTGTTTAAGCCTTCATTTATTATGTTCGTAAATTCACCTAGCAGCTTGTTTGTGCGTTTATTTCGTTGGAAGCCATATTGATTACGTTCTAGAATTTTATTTTGATCTATGAAGGGACATAGTCTATTTACTACCACCTGTTCCAAACATTTATCCGCAATTGGAAGAATCGAGATTGGTCTGTAGTTGGAGATTTGGCTTTTGGATCCACTCTTATATATTAGCCGTACCAAAGCTGTTTTGAGACTGATGGGCACTTTTCTTTGGTTTAGACTAAGATTAACTATATTGGTTATTATAGGTGCGAACACTGTTGCTTTCAAATCCACAGGCCTTATGGCATCCACTCCAGGTCTCTTGTTAACATTGATTGTTTTCAATATGTTAAATATCTCTGTATCGCTGCTTCTTTGACAAATATGGAATTTGACACAGAACTACTTTCATGGTGAGATGTTACATTGTCACATGAATGAATAATTTGAACAGCTTGCTTCTGCAAAATTATTTGCTATGCTATCTGCACTTTTACCCATTGGACTATTCTTTAAAATAATGTCATCTAGTCATCTAATGTCTACACAAGTTTGTTTTCTTCCCATGATTTCGTTTACCAATCTCCATGTTTTTCTGGGGGTCTCGATGAGATTCACTAAACTGACTTCTATAGTACATGGACTTTTTTATCATTATTTCTTTGTTTAGTTGGTTTCTGTATCTTTTGTATTCAGCTTCGTATGTTAGACAAAGCCGATTTTTTCTCCATCTGCGGTAGAGCTCGCCCCTTTTATTGCACTTTTCTATAAGTAGAGCCGTTTTCCATGTTTGTTGGTTCCTTCTTTGTTTCTTGTTTCCATATAATAATAATAATAATGGCGGCGCTACAGTCCGAGGTGGACCTGGGCCTAGCTTCTCAGCAACCACTTGTGTTGTGCGTGCTATTGTTCTCTCACGAGTGGAGGGGACCTACAGTTTAATGCCGACTCCGAACGGCGAGATTGAGAAGCTTTTTTCTAGACAGTTATACTCTTTGAGCATTGTCAGTGACTCGAAAGAGGTGGAGCCGTGAATAATTTTTTTTTTGAAAAATTGTTTGTCTGAACTTAGATTCGAACCTAGACTGTGAAAGTCTAATGCGCATGGGTCGACGCGCGAACCCACACGGCCACGGCGCCCATATACTGTAGCTTTTTGATAGATGTCGCACTTTTTGCCAACAAAACTGAAATATAGCTCATCTACATTTGCTTTACCTGCCAACGCATTCCAGTCAGTTGAGCTTATTAGGCTATTAACTAAAGTTGTACGTATATATGAACCGCACTGTTGCTCTTCATCTAGCCTTGGTTTTTTTGGCAAGGGTCCCATACAGTGTCACGTAATGATCTGATATTTCGCATTCTATGACTGCTGAGATCATTTTTTCACGAGGAATGCTCACTAAAATATGATCGATTAGAGTTGAGCTACCTCTTCTAAGATCCACGCGTGTATTTGCTTTGATAACATTAAACAAACCATTTTCTGCAATCATTTCCTTGTAATTCTTGACATATCTCTCTGTCTTATCTTGTTCGTTTATGTTTATGCCCTAAAAATCCAGCCCTAGATTTATAGCCCTAAAATTCTAGCCCTAGATTTATAGCCCTAAAATTCTATCCCTAGAATTCTAACCATAGATTTATAGCCTTAGAAGACTGGCTGGCTGTCTGGCTGAAAAAGCTGTAAAAGTCTTCAAATCCATTTGAAGTGCATAAGAGTCAGCGGGGATAGAAATTTCCTAAATTGTTTATGTCGTCCACATAAACTGATAGACGAGAATATTTTAATTCATTAATTGCCAGGATGAAAATCAGCGGACCAAGATGGCTAACTTGGGGGACCCCAGATGTGGCTGTAAAAGAATTGGAAACGGAGGATCTAAAAATGACTTCATATTGACGCTCTTCAAGATGCGACTTGATCCACGCAATAAACCCAGTGTGGAAGTTGAGAACTTTAAGTTTCAAAAGTATAATCGCGTGCAAGATTTTATCGAAAGCTTTGCTAAAATCGGTAGCAACAACATCGAAAACTTTGCCATCTTCCAATGCACGCAAGGTGTATTCAAATAACTTAGGCGAGGAAGAGATTGTGGCTATAGATCGATAGTTCACAATATCATTTTTTGGATCTTTTTTGTGTAGGGGGATTGTAAAATAACTTTTCCAAGCCTTAGGAAAGACGCTTTGTGAAAGAGAGAGAGACGGAAAAGCGCCGCTAGAGGCTGAGATAAGTATTTTGTACATTTTTCCAGAACTGCAGCAGGAAGGCCATCGGGCCATTCATTTTTAAGCTTATCAATCTTTTCCTTCACAATTGTCACGGTGATGTGGACTGAAGTCAAAGAAGTTTGGGGAAAATATTTCGTATAGAAGAAATAAGCAGGGTCGGGTTCAGTTACATGATTAGAGAATGACTGAATGAAGAAATTCGCGACTCACTTCTTAAAATAATGAAGTCCAAGTTCGAATACCTTGAAGTCCCTTCCGACTCTTGGTCTCGTTTATATCATGCACCATGGTTCGGTTAAATGAAAAGCTGCTCTTGATTTCCTCATGCTTCTCAACTGGATATTTACAACGAAGATTGTTATTGTTGAATTTTGCACAAATCCTGGTTCTCTGGCAATAGAAGTTCGATCGTTCAAGCACTTAGGCATAGAATATCGCTACTGATTCCAAGTTATGAACATACGAGTAAATAACAGAAAACGACTTTTCTACTATTGCTTTCAACAACATAAACACCAAGTATTTCGCTTTTGATCCAAATAATCTAGCGACAGTCATACATTTTGTGAGTTACGTTGCATGAGTCAGGAGTGAAAACCGCGCTCTACGCAAAAGTTGCAACTCCTTTCGGTGATGCATCTTTCCGATTTGAATTTCATTTTGCTGATTCACTTTTTTAAGTCAGTTGGCGATTCGCATTCTCATCTTCATCGAGCGTAGTCATCGCTTTCTCATCCCGCCCTAGCCGTCGTCTAAGCCTGCTGTTTACACAACCCATCGACAGAAGTAATACCAGCGTTCGATATTATATGACGTAATGAATAACCACTAAAATACCGTAACTATTCCGGTACACAGTGATAAACCGAATCACTTCGCCGACACCACGTCCATGACGCTGTAATAAAACGTCATGCTTGACCATAAAACTCCCGAGTCTTAGGAGCACTCTCAGGCAGACTCCTTCGGTGGTCATCTGCACCACTCAAGGGTATCAATCACTTCCTATTCCATTAACAAAATTCCTAATTGCAATTCCACCGTTAATGGCCCTAGACCCGGTCTTCTGCGCTCCCAGGGAGATCAGGGAACCGGACAGCATTCAAATAACATCCACGAAATCCATTAATGTTCCGTGTGTAGAGGGAGACCTGAGATTCTAGAGATTCCGGCACTTCTTCGTCGTCTGGTCGGGTGGGCAGACAAATGTACCGATGGAGGCTGATAGAGCGAGGAACGAATAGACCGGTAGACCGACGGACTGATGAACCGATGGACTAGTGGACGAATGGACGAATAGCGTCGGTCACGGCGTCATCATCATCATCATCATCGTTATCAACGCCATCTTCGCATCTAGTCACGTGGTCGTTAAATGAACTTGTAACTGTCGGATCAGTGATTGCAGGGAGGTTGCGGGGATAAGGTCACATCTGCTTGTTGGGAGCTGTAACAAGTCGTTAATTAATTGACTATCAAAGCAAAGGTCTGAGTCAGTGCCGTCTTCCTCATTCGTTACCACCAGCTGAGGAGACCGTAGTGCTATTTTCCGGGGTGAGGGTTTCCTGTCTTAGCCGGTCGACCGAGGATCTAAGAGGTCCCAACAGGAATCAATAAAATTGGGATTTTGCATATAATCCAGCAACGGAATTGATTCTTTTAGGCTTAGACGTGAGTGCTGTCACACCGAGGAGTGGTTATTTTGTCGCCTTTGAGTATAGCCGGCAGAGTGTGGCAACGTAAGACGTCAAATCTTCGTTAAAGCGGTTACAGAACTGGTCAATTGTAAACAAGTCTCGTAGGCTCGGAGTACATAATTGGTCAGGTTCGGTTGGTAGTGAGAATAACAGTTCAGTGGATCTGTTCGTATTGACTATGGGATTTTTATAGGAACTGACAATTTGTTGTTCTTTACATCACGGGTTCCCCCAGTCGTATTGAAAAAATAGGACACAAAATATGAATGGACCTATAAAAGCAACTATCATTGTTATTATTAGTAAAGCGGAAGGCGGAAAAATTTATTGCTGAAAGAGCTAAATGCTCACAAAACGTGGGGTTGACTCCCGTATAGGTGCATTAAAATCACACAAAGCGGAAGAAACGCGAAGCGGGCCACGTAAGACGACATCTAAAATCGATTGTGGGCCTTAACAAAAAACGAAGCAAAAAAAATAGAAACCTGAAAATAGACACATCAACAATAATGAGGAGACTTTGGAGCTCCATATTGTTGGATAAAAAAGTGTTGAAGCAAACCTCCACCTCATTTTAAAACATCTGCCGGTTGATATAACTCCCAAAACATTCATTTACATCCATGCCAACCGGACGTAATGCAGGCGCTGAACTACACGCTGACGCGGTATCGTTCCCACGAAGCAGATAATATTGACCTTGGTTTCATATCAATATTGATCGGACGTTACCCACGCACCAAACAACAGCTAGTCAAATACGTTGATACAGCGTCGTTCCGCAGGAAACGAATCCTTCTGTAATCACCCAGTTAGGCATACCGCTGACGTGACGTCTGCACCTGATCCTCTCCACATTTTTTCAATCACATTCATTAATGTTGAGTCTGGTCTTCCCCAAGGTAGCCATTTGGGAACGGCGAGATTGAGAAGCTTTTTCTAGACAATTATACAGAATACAGAAACTAAGACCACTGCCGAGATGAGATTTCTTCGTGATGTTGTGGGAATTACTCGCCGGAATAGGGTGAGAAACACGGCAGTGCGCGAGGAACTTCCTTCTTCGAACGGAAAGGGCTATACTTCGATGGTTTGATCACGTGGCACGAATTTCCCCATCATTACGACTTCCGAGGCGTGCCTTGAATGCGATTCAATCAGGAAGACTACCGCTTGCCAGACCCAAGACGAGATGATTGGACCAAGTCTAAAGACTCGCCTGGTTGCGCTTGGGCATAGCTCCTGATGAGGTAGAGTCAATGGCGGAAAATCGAGTGACATAGAGACCTCTCGTGCGTGCGTTGCCCCAGCGACCTCTTTAATAGAACATGCGGGTCGCTGAAGATGAGATGAGATGAGAAATTTGTTTCGTGGTTTTATTTTCTTTATGTTTTTATTTTGATATGTTGCATTGTACATGCATAATAAAACTTATAGTGCGTCTAATAATATGGCCAGGGACTGTATATCGTAATATCGTAAAACCGAGCACAACATTTTAAGCATCACTTTTTTCCACTATCTCGGGCTTTTTGACAGTTGCGTGTTTGATTAACTTCTTCTTTTTAAATGCGTTACAGTCAGGGTGGATCTGTGCCTTAACCAACATGTCTTTCCGGCTAGCGCGATTCTTCGTTAGCTGTCTCCAATTTCGCACACCAAGTTGTGTAAGGCCCCTCTCAACTTGTGAGCTCCACCTTAGATATAGACTTCCTCTGTTGCTTTGTCCTAAGGGCCGTCGAGTCGAAGATTCTTCGGACCGGAGCTAAGTAGTTCATACGATCAACAGCTAGAGGCATGTCGCTGGGCAACCGATTCAGTTGAAAATTCTGTTCCAATCGCAATCATCGCGCAAAACTTTTCTCTCGAAAAGACTTCGGACTTCTTCATCTGCTTTTGAGATTGTCCATGTCTCTGCGCCACTCTGCGAGGGCTGGGATAATCAATGTGATATACAAAGTTAGCTTGGTCTTTTGAACGCTGGGTCTATTATTCAGTTGCCATTTACACTGATTGAGTCGGTGAGTTCTTTATCGACCTTGATGAAGAAGTGAGAGTTCCCCATCGTCACCTGTTCAGTCTGACGAGTTTGGCAGGAATACCAAAAGTAGACATGGCACTCTGACTATCGTCTCTATGCAAGCTCTTATATGCGGGCTTGAAACCGACGAATAGGTGATGTGTGTCGATCTCCATTTCTTTGGTCTTTTCTAGGATCTGCCGCAGTGTGAAGATTTGGTCGATGGTGGACTTCCATGACCTGAAACCACACTAATAACGACCTATCAGATTGGCGACGAAAGGCTTCAGGCGTTCACATAGAACTGCAAAAAATATCTTGTATGCGATGTTAAGGAGACTTATCCCTCGATAGTTGACGCCATCAAAGGGGTCTCCTTCTCGTAGATCTGGCAAACGATACTGAGATTCCACTCATCGAGCATGTCTTCCTCATATCTTACAGATGAGCTGGTGCATGAGCCCAACCAGATCATCTCCAGCTGCTTTAAACATTTCAGCAGGCAGCCTATCAGTCCCAGAAGCTTTGTTAGATTTCAGTCTCGATGCTGCTCTCTTGACTTCGTATTGGTCATCGTCCGTTGTGTTAAGTGGAAAATTCTGCCTGACAGCGGAATTTGTGTTCTCATCGCCGTTGAACAGTCTGCAGAAATGTTTCTTCCAATTTTTAAGTATCGGCTGCGAGTCTACTACGAGTTTTCTCGCCTCGTTCCGACAAGCCCCTGTTAGAAGTCGATAACTCTTGGATAACAACTAATCCTTTGACAGAATTTTTGGACATTATTCCTGCCGTAAGAACTCTCCACCTTCTCGATCACGCACTTCTCGTGTTCTGGTCTCTTCCCTTCGTCTGTTTTATAAGAGCTCACGATCCGCTATCATCCACACTTCTTTTTTAAAACAAACATCAATGTTAATTTTCCCCTTATTGTTTTTATGTCTTACCTTTTTTTGAAAATTTTCTCGAAAAATGAGCGAATGCGCTGCGAAGGGTTAAAATTCTGTTGTCCCTTCACCCGAAGAAATGTAGACTAGACTAGGGTCCAAAGTCTTACCAGTGACTCCAAGAAAGGAACAGAGAAAACATGACGAATAATCACGTCAGGTACTCCACCAAAGAAAAGGGTTTCTCCATTAAAC
Source organism: Myathropa florea (assembly GCA_930367185.1). Classification (NCBI taxonomy): domain Eukaryota; kingdom Metazoa; phylum Arthropoda; class Insecta; order Diptera; family Syrphidae; genus Myathropa; species Myathropa florea. The sequence goes on along the minus strand of OV884004.1, from coordinate 35,529,323 downwards.
CCTTCAATCATTCCTAGAGTCGCTATCCATCATTCATCAACAATGTTTCCACCAATCACCGGTCATATGGCGAGAATCAATTTTGAATTCGCCGTCATTTCACGGTCCGGCGGATCAAAATTGCATAACGAATGACAAAGTGAGATAGACATGCGCTGCAGCACCCGTCTGTCTGTCCCTCAAATGACAGGTTTCTCACATCCCACCGAGATCGACTGGTCCTGGCTCCGCAGCCACACATCGGCCCCCCTCTCGCCGAGCAAACAGCATTGACATTGAAGTCTCGCAACAGCGTGGTCAGCGGTGATATAAGAGATGAGGTTGCATAAAACCAAATCTTCTCTGTGTACATCTGCAGAACCGCTTCACTGGGCACACCGCTCCGACCCCTCGTTCACCTCGGGTCTGAAAGCAGGTGAAACGATTCATTACTGTCACGACTTTGCCGATTCTGGCCTAATCCATGGCGGGCAGGCTGTGGTGGTGTTTGGCAGGGCGACCGGGACGCGCCGTCCAGGATTTCAACTATTTCGGCTCTGCGATCCCACAGAAAGCACTCGAGGCGCATCTTTTAGGCGTCCATTCGATTGTACAACGGTGATTTATTTTTAGATAGCCGATCTGCCACTTCATTCGCATCTGTATCTGCACTTGGTGACGTGCTCACGTTGATCCCGGGTTTCAGGGCGAGTCAAGGTTTGGCAATGGAATTTCCGGGTTGACAGTGTGACGCTTAGTGACAAATAGTCTCGGGAACCTTGGGCAGGTTCTCAACCACAAGGCGTCCATCCTAAGCAGATCACACATCCAGTTACAGATCGTACTCGTATGCGAGTTGGCTCTAGGTCCAGGTGCGACATCGGTTAAAGTGCGTTCGCCTGGACGACAACGACAATGGCAACGATGAACCACAGCCGCAAGAGGAACGAGAACAACAACAGCAACAACAACAACAACAGAACAACAACGAGAACAACAAGCACAAGATGTGTGTCTTCTTGGGCAAGCGATGATTATCTCCGAAGCGGTTCGGTGGCATTCTTTTGTCGTCGGATTCTTATCCCTATCTCGGGAGCACAGCGAGCGAGGCACACAGATCGAAATCGAGATGCCTTCCTTGCCGGCCGTATTGGCCGCGGCGAGCAATTGCATGTGGAATGGAATGCGAGTCCATGGAATACGAGTATATTGTGCACTCCTCTGTCTCTCGCTCTGGTCGGTGTCTGATTTTTAGGTTCCGCTGACTCGTCGCTCGCTGGGATATGCGATTTTAAGTGTCATGACGACTGCCAAGACACTGCTGGTACATGGCCTCGGGCTGGGTTGACAGATGAGATACGCGGGGATTCGTAATGGGTTCTTAATTGTTTATGAGGCGATACATAATTTCCTGGATTTGAGGAAGTCCTCGCTATCTGTGAGGTGGTATCGGGGCATGTAAATGTCGGTCAAGTTGTCCCCGGGAATTAGATATGTTGACTTTTTACTTGGAACTGAATGAATGGTTGGATGTGGCGCGGAGACTAGATTGCTGAGGACTTGTGTGCTGCTGGAGATTGATTTTTTTCATCTCCGATCTGTGCAGTCTGTTAGTTTTTAGTCGGCGTATCAATGAAGTCAACTTGGAGGAAAACATAGCGGCCGTTGCGGCCAATCCGGTGCTGATCAGCTGCATTGGGCAACGCCAAAGAGTCAACCCACCCTATTTTGCAGTTGGATTTGGGCCTACATCGGTATACTATTGTGTTGATGAAAGAATTGAAGCGGGACGACCATAGACTTCGTCGAGAGTTCACTAATTGAGCGCTGGAAATTTTTGCCGGAGATCCGGATTTTGGTCATAAAATCATATTCTCGGGCGAGGCCCATTTTTGACTTTGACAATAAGCAAAATTGCCCTTATTGGAGCGACCATTCATCCACAAAGATTGGCTGTTTGGTGCGGTTTATTTATATTTCTTTCGAAACGAGGAATGAGACACCGTTACGGTTACATGCGCTACATGCAATACAAGCGACGCAACTTTTGAAGTCGTACCGTCAATGATGCGTTTGCTGGCATTGAAACGGAAGTGGCTAAAATGGGTCTGGCGGTAAACGAGGGCAAAACAAAGTATATGCTGTCATCGAGGAAGGACGCACAACATCGACGACTTGGCCAGAACGTCACCATAGGCAGCTATAACTTTGAGGTAGTGAAGGACTTCGTCTACCTCGGCTCCGCGGTAAACAGTACAAACAACATCAGTACCGAGATCAAACGCAGAATAGCTTTTGCCAACCGCTGTTTTTTGGGCTCAAGAGGCAATTGAGTAATAGAGCCCTCTCTCGGAAGACCAAGTTGACTTTGTATAAGACCTTGATCATCCCAGTCCTGCTGTACGGCGCAGAGGCATGGACAATATCCCAAGTGGATGAACAGTCTCTTGGTCTTTTCGAGAGAAAAGTTCTGCGCGCAATCTTTGGTCCTGTTTGCGTTGATGGCATTTGGAGGAGAAGGTTCAACCACGAACTATATGAGCTGTACAGCGACATGAGTCTAGCCAGGCGTCTACGGATTCAACGCCTAAGATGGCTAGGCCATGTAGAGCGTATGGACATCTTAGCTCCGGCCCGAAAAGTCTTCGACTCTGAGCCTGTGGGACAACGCAACAGAGAAAGGTCCACGTATAAGGAGGCGCACACAAGTCGATGGGGATCTCGGACTGTAGCGCCCTAAGAAGAAGAAGAAGTAACGCCCATCGTTGACCGAAACATTGTTTAAAGAAAAATGGTCCAATGATACCACCACTCCACAATCCGCACCAAACTGCCACTCTTTGTGCACGCATTGAATTCTCGACAACAAAGTCCGGGTTTTCCGAGCCCCAGATGCGGCAGTTTTATTTGTTAACATAGCCGCCGAGATGGAAATGCTCCTCGCCTCGTCAGAAGAGATGATTTTTCACCCAAAATCGTTGTCCAATTCAAGCTGCTCTAAGGCCCAAACTGCGAAGCGATAACGAAGCAGATGGTCACGCGCCTTCAATTGCTAAGTCAAATGGACCTTGTTAGAGAACAATCCGAGATCTTTGAGCAGAATTCTTCTCAAGCTAGTGCGTGAAATGTTGAGCTGTTGAGATCAATGACACTCTCGACCACAGCAGCTACATTCTCACCTGTGCGCACCGTACGACGACGGGTACCATGAGTGTTGCCGACTAGTATACCAGTCTCACGAACATTTGGTCCACACTTCCGTACAGCAGTTGCGTAGCAATGGGTGCTTCATTTCGGCCAAAATTTCTTTTCAAATAACGCACTGTTTGGGCTACACAGCACTCACTTTGGAAATAAGTTTTCAATTTTTCCCAAAATTGTTTGGGCGTAAAGCCACTCATTTCGTTCTGCAGAGGTATGATACTGTCAAGATTTTTAGCGGGAAACAGCTGGGTCAAAATAACATATGATTTACAAAACACTAGATGGCACACCTTTTATTCCCCATTTGCATCCAATGGCTCTTTTTGCAACAATAGAGCTCCATAGTGAGTGTATTTATCCGCTCTATGCTGTTGGGCTTGCAACTTAATTTATAGTCTATTATGAGACCCAAAAATGTAGCTTTATCTGTGAGTGGTAACTTTAAACCACACAGGGAGGGAGGGTCAAAATTAATTTTTCAATTTTATTTTCAGTATTCTTACATTTATGTATATAAATTCATTATATTGTAAATATAATAGAAGTCTTGTACCGCGAATAAATGCAGGTAGTTTATTAAACAATTTACACGAAACTATAAAGAAGAAGTTTTTGTAGAAAGTGGTGCGAAAAGGAGGAATATTTACCAGATTCATTACAAATCAAATTTTGGGTGTTAGTATTCGGACTCTGCAAATAGCCACCTCTTATAAAAAATATTTTTGAAACTTTATACAGGTACAAATGTTTCAGAGGCAGAATTTCAATGTTCTAAACAAAACCACAAAACGTGGCGTAGTGGGTAGGTGCGTCGACTCCTACGCTCGAGGTCGTCGGTTCGAATCTCGAAGCAAACATCAAACATTTTTTCACGGCTCCACCTCTTTCGAGTCACTGGCAATGCTCAAAGAGTATAACTGTCTAAGAAAAGCTTCTCAAAATCGCCGTTCGGAGTCGGCATTAAACTGTAGGTCCCCTCCACACGTGAGAGAACAATAGCACGCATAACACGAGTGGTTGCTGAGAAGCTAGGCCCAGGTCCACTTCGTACTGTAGCGCCGCCATTATTATTATTATTATTATTAAACAAAACCATAGAACGACCAAAACGATTCGCATTGTAGACTTTTCTTACAGCACACTTTTGTAAGACAAGTAGTGGCTAAAGGGTGCTATGGTAAGCCCCTCAACAACTAATACCACATTGCAGTTTCGACTCGAATAGACCATAGTACACCTTTTTTAAAGTTTTGTTATCGAGTATTTTTCTGAGGCTGTAAAAGCATCGAACCGTAGAACGTAAATACTGTTTAAATGCAAGGATGATTTGACTAGCTCATATTTCGATCAATTATGATACCTAGGTACAACAAAAATCACTGCGGAAATGTGTTGACATTGTTGGTGTTCCGAATGTTGACAACTCAAATGCATTGGATGCGGCTGTCAATCTTCTGGCAAAAGGAATTGATGTAAACATAAACACTGATGACATCAAGTATTGTTACGTCAAGCAAATTAAAAGGAAGGTTATCTCCAACACAACAGTTGCACGGGCAAAAAGTTTTAGTGTGCTACGTATTAAATTTAAGTCTTATGAATTTAAAAAAAAATATTCTAGAAAAAAAAAAATTAAATTAAATACCAGTATTATTGGACTTAATGCTGAAAAGAAGCCTATTTATATAAATGAGAGCTTAACTTCTATTAATAGAGCTCTGTACAAAAAAGCCAAAGATTTTAAAAATGAAAACAAAATTTCGTTCTTATGGGTGAACAAGGGGGCTATTTTACTTAGGAAACAAGAGGGTGATAAAATTATTAAAGTTATTTCTTTTGAAGATTTTGATAAACTGTGTATGTAAATTTTAAGCTACAATTATCTACTAAATAATGTCACCTTCTAACTCAAATAGAAAACATAATGAAGATAATAAATTGATAAATAGTTATGAATTTTATACATATGATAAAGAACTCTTTTTGAATACGTCTCAATTTACAAATACACATAAATCATTATTTATCATACATCAAAATATCAGAAGTATGCGCACTAATTTTGATAATTTCTTATCTCATTTAGAATCACTTATTAACAAGCCAGACTTGATTTTCCTATCAGAAATCTGGATTTTCGACTGCGAGTCTACCCTCTATAACATTCCTGGCTACATATTTCATCCTACATGCAATAGCTCGTACGCTTCAGGTGGTGTGGCTGTTTCTGTTAGTGATAAGCTAAAGTATGAATGTAGATGCATTAACTTAAATACTGCTGATATGGTCACGGTTTCTTGCGAATTTGCTGCAAAAAAGTGTGTATTTATGTGCTTCTATAGACTCCATGAAAAAAGTAAAGATGTTTTTGTTGAGGAATTGTCCACCCTGTTGTCCGATGATAAGTCTAAAAATCTTTTTATTCTAGGTGATATCAATTTAGATATACTTTCTGCCTCACGACACAGTAATGAATACTTATATACATTATCTGCCAATGGATTAGAATCTTGTCTTAAGGAAGCTACTAGAATAACTTCATCGACTCAAACATGTATAGACCATATTTTTGGCAGATTAGATAGAAGTATGAAACTTTCCATTAAGAGCTCTATAGCCGACTTCAAAATTACTGATCATTGTATGGTAGGACTAGTGCTTGAAAGTACAATTTTCAAAAAAACTCGCAAGTCAAGCCACACGATTAATGCCAATAAAATAAACTATATAAAACTTAAACGGGTCTTAATAGAAGAGTGCTGGTCTGATGTGTTCTTGGAAAGCAATCCCTCTAATGCATTTGATATATTTATACAAACCTTAAAAACTCACACAAGTGTATGCACTGAGTACAGTAAGCAGTCCAAAATGAAAAAATTAAAGCCTTGGATCTCTAATTCTTTATTAGGGAAGATAAAAAAGAAAAACAACCTATACACATTGTGTAAGAAGTGTCCCAATAACATCATGCTCAAACATCAGTATGATGAAACTTGCAAAGAAATTGCTGCTGATGTAAAAGCTTGTAAAAGCTATTATTATACCCAGAAGCTTTTCTTAGCTAGAAATAATTTGAAAAAAGAATGGTCAATTGTGAATGAGTTAATCATTAAAAATTCACCATCTTCTAATGCTATTAACTCTGTGATATTTGAGGGTAAATCGGTAGTTGACTCCAAAGAAATTTCTAAAGTTTTTAATAGCTACTTTACAAATGTGGCCTCCAAAACTCTTTCTAATGCTGGTCTATCCAACATATATTGCCCTGAAAATTGCGTTTTGAATCCACAAAGGCCAACTAACAGCTTTTTCTTTGACCAAATCACATCATTTGAGCTATATAAAATTATAAAGACTCTTAAAAACTCTAATTCTGCAATGAAGGATGATTGGTCTAATAATTTTATAAAATCAATTTCCTTATTTATTGTCGACGCTTTAGCATACGTTTTTAATAAAAGTATCACAATCGGCGTTTTCCCTGAGGCCTTAAAAACAGCACAAGTTATCCCGATACTAAAGAAAGGTGACAGGACTATTCTCAATAACTACAGACCAATCTTGCTGCTCTCTGTCTTTTCAAAAATTTTTGAGAAGGCGGTGAAAAATAGAATTATGGCATTTTTTAAAAAATCGTCTTTTTTTAGTTGTTGTCAATTTGGGTTTAGAGCTGGTAAGTCTACTGAAGATGCACTCCTTGAATTTTGTAGCTTTAACTACAATAGTCTCAACCAAAAAAAAATGTACTGCTGCGTTGTATATTGACATAACAAAAGCGTTTGATACTGTCGACCACAGCATCCTAGTGGGAAAATTAGAAAATGCGGGTATAAGAGGCTTTATGCTTAAATGGTTCACCTCTTATCTTACCAACCGAAAGCAAGTTGTTAACATAAATAATTGCCTCAGTACACCTTTAGTAGTCAACACTGGAGTACCACAAGGCTCAGTACTTGGTCCAATTCTTTTTTTGGTATATATTAATTCTATTTTCAATATTCCTTTTAAGGGAAAGCGTACAGGCTTTGCTGATGACATAGCTTGTTCCTATTCATGTAACTCTGCGTTGGACTTAGTAGCAGATATTAATCATGACCTAGAGCAACTTAGACATTGGTTCGGTGCACACAAATTAGTTATAAGTGACAAAACTTAAATAATATTCTTTAGTTTATCATCCACCGTTTTAAACTACCCTAATTTAATATTCCATAGTGCTAGCTGCAAAAAATTTTTGTTTAGTCCTGACTTATGTAACTCGTCAACATTGGACATGCTGTACAGTGATGGAATACTTTGTTCACATCAATGCTTTACGATTGAGAGGACGGACGTCTATAAATACCTTGGACTAGAAATTGATTGTAAATTAAATTGGAGTACTCACACGAGTAGCCTGAGATCTTATTTTCTAAAAGCCACAAGGATATTATACCATCTAAGCCATTTTTGCTCAATGAATTTATTAAAAACGATCTATTTCGCAATTGTCCAATCTAAACTGCAATACGGGTTAGTCTGTTGGGGTGGGACTCATGCTAATAAGTTGAATCCATTGCTTATTGCACAAAAAAATACGATAAGACTTATTTGGAACAAAAAACGCACTGAAAGTAGTTTCCCTCTTTTCGTCAGATCCAATGCTCTCCCACTCAAGCTTCTTTACTTTTACAAAGTATTACGGACATTCTTTGCCAGAAGTGGTTATTCCGCCAGCAGAAACATAACTTATCTATCACTTCGTAGTTGCAATAACAATACTGCTTCGATACCTTCATACTGTACTCATCACTTTCTGAACTTCTACACATCTGTTGCTCCGAGACTGTTCAACGTATTACCGATTGAGATAAGACGATGCAGATATTTTGTTCCATATAGTAGAAAAATCAAGGAATGGCTTTTGAGATTTGGTCATAATGAGATAAACCTATTAATTAACCGAGTCATTTAATTATATATGCATAACTTATTGTATGTACATATTCTTAAAACCTTAATGGTGTAAAAAATTTGAAATACTTACACACTTATCCACACATTTATATTTTTGTTTGCTTTGTTTATTTTATGTTATATGTTATATGCACTCGATACTGGTTTCTAATTAAACCACAGAGTGCTATTACTAGTTTGAACTAATTTTGTGATTATATTTTTATATTTTATTTTTATTATAGTATTATATTGGAATACTGGAATGTTTGTTCTTACTTACAAAAAAAATATAAAAAAAAATTTTGAACCGTTTCTACTTTAAAACTATGAGCATCGCATGATTTTAGATCATTGAATAGTTCACTACCCGATGTTAAACTGCAATGACAATTTGTTGCTGCGAATTTATCACAGTCTTTTGAGTGAAAGAAAATCTTAAAATCAGGCGAATTCCCTGTTTAAGAGAAAAATGCATAATTTTAGTTTTACTGCTAGCCGCAAGCTTGTGCTCAGCAAACCAGATTCTTAACATAGCAGTGTCATGGTTCATGTCAGCAAATAAAATAAGAGGACTACTTGAATTGTATGCAATGCCAAGGTCATCCGCAAAAGCTGAAACTTTTCCTCTGAAAGGTTGACTAAATAAAGAATTTATGTACACCAAAAGCAATATTATACCCAAAACTGAATCTTGAGGAACACCAAGAATTAGAGTTGCTGGATCGCGGCAAACTTCTTCTATTTTGACTTGTTGGGTCCTATCTTTTAGATAAGACTCAAACCAGTCGTAAGCTCAGCCACGAAATCCAGCACAACGTAGTTTGTTTAGAAGAATCTGATAATCAACAACGTCAAAAGCCTTAGAAATGTCCACAAAAAGACCAGCACAGCATTTTTTGCTACCTAGGGCTTTGTATATGGACGAAACAAATACCAATAAAGCATCCTCAGCTGAAAGACCTTCTCTGAAATTAAATTGAGCTGAATTAGGGAAATTTATTTTAGCAAGATATGCCAAAACCCTGCTTTTAACACCCTTTTTCAAACTTTTGAGATTGATGGTAGTAATGAAAAAGGTCTATAATTGTTTGTTTCATTTTTACTTCCTTTCTTAAAAAGAGGTAACACATTGGCACCCTTAAGTTTTTCAGGAAAATTTCCTTTTAAAATGCTTAGATTAGACTATTCATATCAACTATGTTTAGTGCAATGTGCTTGAGTAAATGATTAGTGATACCATCATGTCCTTATGAGTTTGAATTATTTAGCGAGTTAATGATTTTGTTCTATACCTGTAATTTCTTCAAAGAACAAGCTAGTACTATGTAAATTTTCATTAATTAAGTGCGAATTAGCACAACGCTTACAATATGAAGAACCTACGTGTGTGAAAAGTACTTGACCAATATTTGAAAAAAAGCTGCAATTGTTTATTTCCTCATTAAGAGTACTAGTTTGCTGATACTGCCCTATAAACAACGTGAATCCTGCCCTTTCTAGATTTAATAGTAGTTCGTTCCATAGAAGGGGAGATAGTACACCGCCTTGGGGTGTTCCTCTATTAAACATTCTGCGGATTTTAGTGTCACCAAGTTTAGAGTGAATGTAACTGTTATTCTGGGGATGCCATCTGCATTTTTTTAGCTAGCCCTCCTTCAAACCGCCGCGCATACGCCAACAATTGTAAACCTTAAACAATTTGGTTTGAGGAAACTGTTGGTTTAATTGCTAATTGTGTGGGAGACTCTTTCCCACGCGCATGCACAAGTTGATTGCCAAAATAAAGAAACCGAAATGGAGACCCATTGAAATCCTCTGCAGTTGAACTTCCCGTCTGTGTTCTCGCTTTCGGTCACAATAAGTTATCACTATAAATCATCACTCGCACCACACCAGATCTTGGGACACTTTCCCTTTCCAATCAACTGCTTTCACTGTCTCTCAGACCAGAGTGACAATTGGCATCGCAGCTCTGCAGCTGTGGAGTCCACAGAAATCGCATTGCAGATCCCAACTAACTCCACGGCCGAGCCCTTGCTGCATTCCACCATCTCTGCAGAGACTCACTGCCAAGGCAGGCCGTAATCGAGGTCATCGGAGTCATAACCACAGCAGGCACCTCTCACACCTCAATCTTGCATTTCGTCGGAACATCACTCCTGTTCACCTCGTGACCCCACTCCACTCTACCCAGTGCGCCGACAACGATGATGAGATCATAATTTCGTCGGGAGTTCAGGTTTTTTGGGGCAACGGTGAAATTGCGCCCCACCAGGCCGCCGTTTTATTGCTCGTTTACATGATCCCCCTTGGGCTTGGGACTGAGTGCCACGAAGGAGCTCATCCGACTCGTTCGCTCTCCTTGGCTCGGTCTAGTTTGGCGCGGCATAAACTTGTGACCCCAGCACCGAGATGCCAGGTGCATGGGATGATCGTGGAGTTGATCCTTCCGCCAGACCATTCGAATCCATTTCGCAAAGCGATTCGAAACTCGCTAATGACCCAGCGCCGCCACCGCTGAGTATACTCCAATTGTCTATTATTACGTGACGCCGAGTCTGTAATTTGAGCCGGCACTCGGCGAGGGAAGATGGTCCACATTGCTACCGCCAGACGTCGTCGATCCATAGCCTGTGGCCCCGGTGGTAACTGCAGCCGGGGCGAGGCTCTCGATTTGATATTGAATTGTAATTAGCTTTCGATTCGAGTAACCCACAGCGTCACGGAAGAGGAGTCGCCACGGCTACTGGATGACAGGCTGAGTTTAAAGAGTGGGCGTTGCCACAGGGCCGCAGGACGGGCGGAGGAGATAATACCGACTAATTGAGAGATGAGTTTCAAGAAGTTGTTAATTGATGAAGCGCAGGTCGCATTACAAATTAGCGGTGCTATTTGCAGAAGGGCAAATCTCAAGAGAGCACTTCCTCAATGAGCTTTGGGATGGGTTAACCAATCAACTGAAATCGAATCGTTCGTCAGGTGGATGATGTAGTGATTAGTAAACAGGAAATCGTTGAGGTCGTGTTAAGGGCGAGCGATGATTGTATAAGCATGTGGCTGTCGCACTCTTAACAATCCCACAGAGTATGATGGTAAACATATTTAAGTGGCTTGATGAGATCATTAAACGGTGTCAGCCAATGGCTCTTGAAGAGCTGTAAGGAGTGCCTGCACCTGCGCCGTGACTGCCTTCCAGGTTCAACAGACTCTGATTAAATTCGTCACTTGCCCTTTTTTATTATTCGCTCTTTCTCGTTAACCAGAAGGCTGTTAGTCGAGTATGCTGTATGCTAGTGACTACATTTATGCCTTTGCTTATAAATTTTGTAGACTAAATTTCTTGCAGACAAGTCTAAAGAAACTACAATCATCACTACTCCCTTGAGTATCGACCATATTTAGATATGTACTTCGCCTGCGTCTAGACAAAGTTTAAGACCAGTTCGGCTTGCTGGAAGCGCCAGGTGGTGACGTCTCAAACCATGTACCTTTTGTATGTCGAACGCCACTGTACATTATCGTTTGATGAAGGCTATGATTCTGAAGCCTTTGAATCGCTGAACGTTATAATAATAATAATAATAATGGCGGCGCTACAGTACGAAGTGGACCTGGGCCTAGCTTCTCAGCAACCACTCGTGTTGTGCGTGCTATTGTTCTTTCACGAGCGAAGGGGACCTACAGTTTAATGCCGACTCCGAACGGCGAGATTGAGAAGCTTTTTTCTAGACAGTTATACTCTTTGAGCATTGTCAGTGACTCGAAAGAGGTGGAGCCGTGAAAAAATGTTTGATGTTTTTTTTTCGAGATTCGAACTGACGACCTCGAGCGTAGGAGGGTCCTACCTACCCACTACGCCACGGCGCCCACTGAACGTTAACAAATTAGATTTTACCTCCGATTATAAATTGATCTCGTCCAGAGTACATGCGAACTCAACATAATATTGACGTATCTCGATAATGAGCTCAATTAGCAAAGTTTACGTAGTGAATTGCACCATTCCTAAACCATATATCTCATGAGCAGTGTATAATCCTTAAGGCGGTTAGACCAATTTCTTGACAGCCAAGGACCATAGATCTTTCTTGTCATTACTCTTCTTCTGAAGCGCTTGAGAAAAGTAGTTTAGTCTAGGTTGGAGTGACAGGCAAAACCGAACATAGACCAGCGTAGGTCCATACTTTTTTTCTACTTGGGCCTCAACCAACAAACCTCGCCAGCTAGCACGATCTTTTGCTAGCTGTAGCCAGTTGCACACGTCAAGTTGGTTGTGGTCCCTGTCAACTTGTGTGAGCAACCCTAGACGTGGACGTACTCTATTACGTTGTCCCATAGTCTCAGATTCCACGACACCTCTACATGGTCCAGCTAACTTCACAACTAAATCTGTAGACGCCTAAATTCATACCGCTAAACAGCCCGTACAGTTCGTTGAATCTTCTTCTCCAAAAGCCATCAACGCAATCAGGACCAAAGATCACACTTGAAAATTTTTTATCGAAAGACCAAGGCATCTTCATCCACTTTCGATATTGTCTATCCCTCTGCACCAAAAACCAGAGCAAGAGTTATTCTGCGTTTGATCTCCGTAGTGATGATGTTTTGACCACATTTTTTTCCCAATAACTTTCTCACTTATGAAGAGAGCAAGTGTGGCTTTTCGGGCGCTTTCAATACATTCGGTCTCCAGCTGAATTTCTTGTCTAGGATGAATCCCAGTTATTTGGCGTTGTTTGAGAAAACACAGCTGTAGCCTTTGATGGTATGGAAGTTAATGTGTGAGATTTTATATTTCCTTGTGAAAGGGACGATTTCTGCCTTTAGGGCGTTAACAATAACCCCATTTGGACAGTATAGAAATGCAGTTTTGCATCTGGTCTCTTAGTACTGAGGGGTATTTTCCAGAAATTGCTACAGTAATGTCACCCACATACAGTCAGCGTCAAAAGTGAATGAACATTCAATCATCAGCTGAAGGTTTATCCACTAAATTAATATTCACCGGTATGAGGTAGAACAGACATGGATATATCAAATTAATGCTAAAAAGTTATACTTTGAAATATGGTAAATAATATTTAACATAACTGTCTACATATAACAAAAAATTGAATTTCAAAGAGAAAAGTGCTAAAAACAGCATTGAAAAGTGAGTGTATACGTGGTTGTGTCAGTGACTGTAAGACATAAAGGCTCGATTTTGTTAAACACTTTTATGAAAATTAAGACGGTAAAGGCATACAAAGTACAGTTTTTTCCTCAATATACTGTTTTTTAAAGAGATGTGTTCACTCACTTTTGGCGCTTTTAGCCCCTTTTTCTGTCTGAACTAAATAAACTTATTTATGTTTGCTGTTATTTTAAATAGAATATAGCTTATTTTGAAGTATGATTTCAGACCTTTTATTTGAGGCATCAATGTCAGACGTAGGTAGACCATTCCAGTCAATTTTAATTTAGAGGAATACTAATGACAAATGACTGTTTACTTCTGACGCTGACTGTATTTAGGATATCACCATGCACCCTGCTTCTTTTATCAACAATAATAGCACATTAGCCACAATGTCCCATAGCAGGGAAGATAGAACCAAACATTGGGGTGTTTCTCTACTGGCAAATCGTGTTGTAGTGGTAGAGCCCAATTTTGGGATGATTACCCTGCTAATAAGCAATTGGTGAATCAACTTACCGAGTCCACCAAGTCGCACCAAGATTCGCCAGTGCGTTAGTAATAAAATGTGGGTAGACTTTGTTGAAGGCTCCCTCGATATCAAGAAAGGCTACTTTTCTGTGGGCCACATGAGGGCGGGCAATTAAAATAGATATTATGGCGCGTTGCCAGCAAGCCGTAGAAGGAGCATTTCCGGCGATTGAAGAACAGGCAAAACAAGCTGGCGTGTGCGGGTAAATGAGAAGAAAACAAAGTATATGCTGTCAAGTATAATTAGATCCGTCGCCCAGCATCTAGAACAAAACGTGACAATCGACAGCTACAATTTTGAGGTAGTTAAGGAGTTTGCTGAGAAGCTAGGCCCAGGTCGACTTCAGATTGTAGCGCCGCCATTATTACATTATTATTAAGGAGTTTGTCTAAACCTAAAACTTGATCTCCCCAAATGCTGCTACTTCGTTTTGTAGAAACATCTTCTTCTTAGGGCGCTACAGTCCGAAGTGGACCTGGGCCTCACCCAACATGCCTCTCCAACCGGCACAATCTTTCGCCAGCTGTCTCCAGTTTCGCACACTAAGCCGGCAGAGGTCCCCCTCGACTTGTGTGTGCCACCTTGTACGTGCCAAATGCCATCAACGCAAACAGGACCAAAGATCGAGCGCAGAATGTTTTTCTCGAAAAGACTAAGAGACTCTTCATCCGCTTGGGATATTGTCCATGCCTCTGCGCCGTACAGCAAGACTGGGATGATCAAGGTCTTATACAAAGTCAACTTGGTCTTCAGAAAGAGGGCTCTGTTACTCAATATTCTTTTGAGCTCCAAAAAAAACAGCGGTTGGCAAGAGTTATTCTGCGTTTGATCTCGGTACTGATGTTGTTTGTACTGTTTACCGCGGAGCCAAGTTAGACGAAGTCCTTAACCACCTCAAAGTTATAGCTGCCTATGGTGACGTTCTGGCCAAGTCGTCGATGTTGTGAGTCCTTTCTCGATGATAGCATATACTTTGTTTTGCCCTCGTTTACCGCCAGACCCATTTTAGCCACTTCCGTTTCAATGCCGACAAATGCTTTATTGACGGCTCGCTGTGTTCGCCCAATCACGTCAATGTCATCCGCGTAAGCTAGCAGTTGAACGGACTTTTAAAAGATCTTGCCTCTTGTGTTGGTCAGTGAGTTTTGCACGATCTTCTCAAGAACGATGTTAAAGAAATCACATGACAGCGTGTCGCCTTGTCTAAAACCATTTTTGACATTGAAGGTCTCGGCGAGTTCGTTACTGACCTTGACGGAGCAGCGAGAGTTCTCCATCGTCATCCTGCTCAGTCTGACGAGTTTGGCATAAATGTCAAAACTAGACATGGTGCTGTATAGCTCGTCTCTATACACGCTGTCATATGCGGCCTTGAAATCGACAAATAGGTGGTGTGTGTCAATTTGCATTTCCTGGGTCTTCTCCAGGATCTGCCGCAGTGTGAAGATCTGATCTATGGTGGACTTCTCTGGCCTGAAACCAGACTGATAAGGACTTATCAGTTTTGTTACGAAAGGTTTCAGGCGTTCACACAGATTTACAGAAAAGATCTTATAGGCGATGTTAAGGAGACTTATCCCCCGATAGTTGGCGCAGTCAAAGGGGTCTCTTTCCTTGTGGATCGGGCAAACGATACTGAGATTCCACTCATCGGGCATGCTTTATATATCCTACAGAAGCCGAAACTTCGGTATAAAAACCAAGTAATCGGAGATGCCAAGCAACTTGATCTGAATGACTGGAAGCAGCTTGCCCGCAACCATCAGCGATGAAAGACGGTAATAGTTCAGGTTCAGACCATCCAGAGGTCGCAGGCCTGATAAATAAGTAAGCAATCATAGAAGGTCCGAATGCAGCACGTGCCTCATTACAAGACAGGTCTGGCCAACAATCAACTCCAGGCGTTAACTGCATCTCATCGGTGACACTGCGAGACACTGTGCCGTTGGGACACAGTCATCATGATTGGGACCACCTCACGACGACTTCTGTAAAAGCTGCACACATGAGGAAGAGGAGGTGACGGTTACTCATATCTTCTGCATGTGCAGCGCCCTTCACCCGTAGGAAAACCTACTTCTTCGACTACTTGAGTGAGCTGAACAACGTAGGCTTCAGTTAACTCAAGAGCTTCAATGCAAAAACCACTTGGTTTATTGGATAGGAGACAGCCGATCCGAGTGGTTTCACAGCGGGTCTGTGTTGGTCTACGTGTGACTTCTAACCTGCAGTCGTCCACCTTAACCTAACCTAGCCTGCCAAGTAATTGGAATTTCCCCGCAGTTAGTACAATCGACAGTCCATTTCCCCATTCCCGTAGGTGTCCACATCTTCCTGCGGAGCTGATTAGAGTAGTGCTAGGCATAGACGCTTGGTACTCGCCTCTTCACATTCTGACTGCGAATGGCTACCACCTGTCAATCCCAGGACATTGCCTACCTTCTTCTGTTCAGTTGGCGAACCTTTTGATGTTGACTTTGTAATACTCCACAATTATTTTCTTGTCAGAAGCAACTTCCTACACTAAAGCAAACCTACACTAGCCGAGTGCAAGAAGACCTGAGCGCCCAACTGCCAGTTGATTGAAACTCAAAATCGGATTATCTCACACTCGCGTTGACGCCTGAATCACGTCCCATTATTCGGAACCCCGACCGACAGGGTGTCGCAACGTGGGAACGAGCCCGCTCCAGATAGACCCGTTCTAGCAGCAGCGTATCATCTTCACGCATAAACTAATTTACTTCATGTCACAGTTGACCAATTTTTTTTTCCCATTTCAACTGCCAACCATACGGAGCCCCACCACCGGCACTGAATAAACATCATCAACGCCAGCACCAGGAGCGCGAGTCCCATCTGCACCGCGTTCCGCAGCCTCCACCGTGGGCAAACAACTTATCTACGTGTGCCCGTAATGTTATGATAAAATATGCGACCAGATCGCATGGCATACGTGATGCAATAACGGAATTCTCCTTAGCCTAGTGCAACAGGTTGCCAGGAGGAAAGAATGCATCATGTCCGCGGTTGTGGTCCCGCGCCGCGGCGCATCCTGGGTTTCCCCGTTTGTGTGCGCTGCTTTCCTGTTTCTCACATCGCCAGCATCCCACCGTGGCGATGATGTGAGACAGAGGAGCGGGCCCATCGCCGTCGTGTTGCGGAGCCTGCAGAAGCCAGGAAAAACCAGCTGAAGGTATGCCAGCCAACCTACCAAACACCTTGGTGTGGTGTGGTGCGGTGCTCTGCAGCCAACCGCATCCGTCTCGTATCGAATCCGACACGGCGACGATGACTGTGGCTACGACTGCGACTGCGACTGCGCTCCGGACGCATCTGGATGGGCTGGGGCTCGTGTTCGCGTTTCGTCTTATTGCCACCACATCACCTGCGGGCATTTTCCATAAGGCAACCTAGGACGGGGCGCAAGGGCGGCGTGCGTAGGCCGCACGCATGTCGCCCGTCCTGATATCGATTATCCCGGAGAGGCCGCTGGGCTGCGCTGGGCCGGAAATTTTCACAGTTTAGCTCTGCACCGATTGCCGATTACCGATTGGGAAGGGGATGGTAATCTAGCGTTAAATGCTGGCGGATAGCCTCCGCGATCCTGGATCGGGTGCACATCCGATGGTTGCTCCTCATCGAAGATGAAGCGGTGGCGGTTGTGTGCTGGTCGGCCGCCAATCGGGCTGCTGGGCTGCTGGGCGGTTGGGGCGGTCATCAATGCAAATGAGTTTTGGGCATGCGCGCCGTGGTTGATTTATTTGCTCTTCATCGTGGGCTAGATGGATGGCCTGGATGTGGATGTGGATGCGGCTCAGGCTACAGGATGCGGAAGTGATTCGATAATGTACGAGCGATTAGGCAGACACAACTGGGAGCTATGTAGGGGTAATTGTTTTGTGTTTGCATAGTCGGCATGTGTGCGTGGATATGGGCTTGTGCAAAGGAGGCGTTCTCGCTGGTTGAGACAATTTAGCGTAAAAGTTGGTGCGCTCTTGGGTATGTAAACGAGAAACTCCCACAGTGAGGGAAGTTGGATGTCGAAGATATGTAGTTTGTTGTGGAGTGTCGTGTGTGTGTGCGTTGGCGGTTTTGTGTTGGCATGGCTGGAGTTTGTCCTTCAAATTCGTAGACTGTAGACCTTTTCTGTTTGGTCATGTTTGGTCACCCATACCATGATTTTCTGAGTTTGGGCTAAGAATTCGGACCTAATTTGGCTGAAGGAAAACTGCATATCCCGCGGGTCTATGAACTTAGCAGTTCGGTTCTCTTTTAGAAAACTATGAGAGAGTGGAAGAGATGTGTGTCCACTAAGGCACTTCTCTTGGCGATCCATGTTGCAGCGGATGAATTTCCCTAGACGGGATGAACGGTGGTGCCAACAGGTCTAATCATAACGAACTGTAACATAGTGAGCCCCTTTGAAAACGACGATCTATAAGAGCCGGGACACAGCCCCGTTTGCCCAAGTGGATCAACAAAGGGCCTGACCCTCCAGTTTCATTGCTACTCGTCGGTGTAACTTCCTGACGGTAGAAAATAATATTTAGTTACGATATAGCAATGAGCCTCGGATATGGGTAATATTACCGACTCTAGCAAACGTAAAAAAGACATCGTGGAATGTTCGGACATTTAACAGACCACGTGCGCCGAACAATTTGCGGAGGGCCTGGACCATTATGGGGCGTACATTACCTCCATTCAAGATATAGGATAGGACCAGCCAGGTAAGAGAAGGATGAAAGGCTGTGATATTTACTACGGTGACAGCTGCAAAAAACGGGGTTAGCACATATTTGGATGCGGGATTGTCATCAGCGGCAGAATTATGCAAGAAAAGTTGTTGATGATCCGAATCAAAGCTAAATTCGCCAATATAAGCCTCATATGTGCAAATGCTCTCTTCTCTCTCTCTCTCTCTTCTTCTTCTTAGGACGCTACAGTCCGAGGTGGACCTGGGTCTCACTCAACATGCCTCTCCAGCCAGCACTATCTTTCACCAGCTGTCTCCAGTTTCGCACACCAATCCGGCCAAGGTCCCCCTCGACTTGTGTGCGCCACCTTGTACGTGGGCGTCCTCTGTTGCTTTGTCCCACAGGCTCAGAGTCGAAGACTCTTCGGGCCGGAGCTAAGTTGTCCATACGCTCTACATGGCCTAGCCATCTTAGGCGTTGGATCCGTAGACGCCTGACTAGACTCATGTCGCTGTGCAGCCCATACAGTTCGTGGTTGAACCTTCTCCTCCAAATGCTAGCAACGCAAGCAGGACCAAAGATCGCGCGTAGAACTTTTCTCTCGAAAAGACCAAGAGACTGTTCATCCGCTTGGGATATTGTCCACTGTTCATGCCTCTGCGCCGTAACGCAGGACTGGGATGATCAAGGTCTTGTACAGAGTCAGCTTGGTCTTCCGAGAGAGGGCTCTACTACTAAATTGCCCTTTGGGCCCAAAAAAACAACGGTTGGCAAGAGTTATTCTGCGTCTGATCTCGGTACTGATGTTGTTTGTACTGTTAACCGCGGAGCCAAGGTAGACGAAGTCCTTAACTACCTCAAAGTTGTAGCTGCCAATGGTGACGTTCTGGCCAAGTAGTCGATGTTGTGCGTCCTTTCTCGATGACAGCATATACTTGGTTTTGCCCTCGTTCACCGCCGGACCGATTTTAGCCGCTTCCGTTTCAATGCCAAATGCCCTCATCGAGAAAAAAAATGACGCTGCTTCAACGAGCTCCTTCGTCAAGGTGACTTAAACGTGAAGCTGGGAAAGAAGGACATGTTTGGTAGCACATTCGGAAAGCATAGCCTACACGACATAACCTCTGATAACGGTCAAATCAACAAGGAACATGGAGGTCTCTAGAACAGTCCACCGTCAACCAGATTGAACATGTTGCGATGCACTCCATCTTTTGGAAGTCCGCACGTTTCGAAACCCAAGCATAAAAGCGCGCGATCGAGGAAATTGAGAGATATCACTGCAGGAATTACATTCGAAAATTTTACCAACAGGTAAGATGGACATGTCGGGGTCATAAAGCCTGAAGAGAAACTTGCAAGGATAAGGATAGAAATCTATTAATGGAATCACAGTCGGCACTGCAATTTGGAAAGACCACTTCTCCAGACTTTGAGGCAGAATAATCAATCCAATATAGGCGACGATAGAGAAAAATTTCGCCCCCGACTTAATAGAAGTAATGGCAGCAAGTCCAACAAGGCTGGTGGTGACGATGGACTGCAGTCGAAGTTATCGTAATAGCTGGCGCTGATTTAGCAAGGTGCATACATCAACTCATCTGTACGATCTGGTCGGGTTAAATTATTTCCGACGGATGGAATCTCAGCAACGTTTGCCCGATCCTGAAGAAAGGAAACCCTTTAAACTGTGTCAACTACAGAAGGATCATTCTCCTAAGTATCGCATATAAAATCGTCTCTGCCGTCTTGTGTAAGCGCCTGAAACCCTTCGCCAATAGTCTGATTAGTCAATATCACTGCGGGTTCAGGCCAACGAAGTCCACTATTTTAATTTTATTTTTAAAGTGAGTGAGTTTGGCTTGGAGCAAATATACAGGGTGGGCCATCTAGATTTTTTTTTTTAAATCATAGGCTATTTTGTCACTGACAGCTGTTTTCCGCTCGAAATTTTGATAGAAAGTCAGTATCATACCTCCGCGGAACGAAATGGGCCGCTTTAAGTTTGAACAACGTTGGGAAATATTGAAAACTTATTTCCAAAGTGAGTGCTGTGTAGCCCAGTGCCCAGTGCATTTTTTGAAAATAAGTTTTGGCCGAAATGAAGCACCCACCGCGGTTGCGATTACGCAAGTTTGTGCAAAAAGTGCGTGAGACTGGTATGCTAGTGGACAACACTCATGGTCCCCGTCGTCGTACGTTGCGTGCAGATGAGAATGTGGCTCAGAGTGTGGACTAAATTCACGAACATCAACTCGCCATCGATCTCAACAACTCAACATTTCAAGCACTAGCCTGAGAAAAAGTCTGCACAAAGTTCTCGAATTATTCGCTTACAAGACCATCCGCTTCGTTATCGCTTCGCAGTTTTTGCCTTAGGTTGGGTTAGGTTAGGCGGGCTTGATGCCGTTGTAAACAATTAGACCTAGAGGCCGTGAAGGTCCATTCATTAACGAAGGGTCAGCATGCAATTATCAAAACCACACCGTTCTAGTTAGAAATTTCCTTAGGCTAGGGATCTGTACCTTCGCCACATCGCTGAGCTCGTGGAAGAACCTTGTTTTCAAGTGATTGAGCCGTCGTTCTTGTAGAGCAGGGCCAGCCAAGTTTTTGTGATTTTTTCAGATTTTTAAACACTTTGGTTTAGAAATGGCAATGGGGGACGCATTTAAAAAAACTTTGAAGCTCCATATTTTCCAAACGGTGTTTTGGATAAAAAAAGTTTTGAAAGAAACCTCCACCTCATTTTAAAAGATCTGTCGATGGGGTGCGATAATTTTTCAAAATTAATGGTAACTTCACCTATACTGGAGCCACCCCAAATGGCCCCACTTTTTAAATTTGGGTACATGGGCAATGACATCTGGGTACCTAATTCCTGAAGGTACCCTGAAGTACCTAATTCCAAAATCTCATGCTGACATCTTTATAAACTTCGGAGATAAAAAAGTGTGAAAGACACGACGGACGGACGGACGGACGGACACACCGAAATTGTTGCAGCGTGACTTCAATAAAATTCTGTCCAAGGCTTCAAGGGACACGAAAACAAACTGGCGCAAGTTCGACATAGTTAACCCACAGGGGCAGCCGTTAGCCGTGAAAGGTGTAGTTAGATATCTTGGCATTTGGTTGGACCAGTATCTGCATGGTAGGCTGTTTTACAGCAGCCAATTTCATACCTGAGTGAAGGTGATCTGCTATATGCCCTTATCCGGCCTATCATGGTGTGTGGTTGCCCAGTGTAGTTCAACTTGAGTCCTTCCCAGATGGAAAAGATGAGGGTGTAGAGAGGCAGTGTCTATTCTGAGTACAAGAAATTCTATCCCAACTAGGTCTTGTACAACGAGGCAAACCTGATCAGGATGGATAATTTTGTTATTAAGTTGATTCGAGGTCATATTGTACGAGCTATGACTTCTACTAGCAGTCTGATCATTGGGGCTTATTACCCCAATACATTGTACCATGAGAGAGTGCGCCTTAACGGATTTATTCCACCTGAAGCTTTCCTCTATTTGGACATGAAAGGCCTGAT
The DNA here is from genome assembly GCA_930367185.1 of Myathropa florea. NCBI lineage: Eukaryota > Metazoa > Arthropoda > Insecta > Diptera > Syrphidae > Myathropa > Myathropa florea. Next base: position 35,507,256 of record OV884004.1, on the reverse strand, counting down.
CCAGGATACGGAAGGATGTCCTATCATCTTCCATGTCGTACAGATCGCAAGATCCCTTTCGTTCAACTTTTGAAGGCGCTTGCAGGTCTACGACCTGAAAGAATATGGTATTCATTACCACTGATCCATCCATGAAATAGTATTCGACAAATTTGGTAATTAGATTTTGTTTCGAGATTCGATACACATCTCCCAGTCGGTTGAAACCCAAAAGTATATTCAAAGTAATCCACAAATTGTCAGTTTGGTTCAGTTACCTCTGTCAAGACTCCATCTCCACTTGAGCAAAATCCTCCAAGACCGAATAAGACATCCCAACTCAACAATGTTGCAATCTTGTCACACCGTCGACACGTATAACTGCTGTTGACAACCACCATTCACTTGTAGCTCCATTTGACATGAGCTATCTCGCTGCTGTCGCTCAGTTACCAAATCCGCACACAAACCGCAAATCTCACATGACCACATTCACATACCAACATCTCACCCATATCCGCACACACCACTCGCCTGCAACCAACCCAATCGCCGTCTCAAAATCTCCGTCAACCAAACTGACCTACTTACCCGCCGACACTCGCAGCACCACAAGCACACATGCGCTAAATGCTCTCACAATTAGGCGAGTCCCACCTATAGGTTTCCATTAACCCGGCCTCACCCTGCCCCCACACAGACACAGGCACACACACGTGCCCTCTCCAGCTAATTCATCCTTCAATTTCAAGTTCTCTTCCTGTTTTGCCCAAAACCGCATTTGAATCTTTGCCCGATCTCTGGGCGTGCAGAGTTCTATGGCAGCTCTAGCCGCAATTGGGTCTCTCGAAGCGAGCGAGAGCAACTCCTCACAGAACACTGCGGTTCAGCGTTCGTAACTGAATCTATCTTTTGGACCGTGCAAGGCGAGGAGGCCAAGGCCAAGGAACGAGGAAGACGTGGAAGCGGTGGAAGCAGTGGAAGACTCCCCATTCAGGTTACTCACGGTTTTGTCCATCTCCATTATGATATAATCGCGGCGGAACAGCACTTATGCAATATGAACGAGTGCTCCCATATATGGATGGATGCCAGCTGCAGCAGCCGCCGCAGCAGCAGCAGCAGCAGCTCCGATGGCGGGACGGTTGCGAGAAGGAACCACGGTTGAGTTTCAATTACGCAGAATTCCACACCGCAAGTTTGGCTTCGAGCCACCAGCACCGTCATCATCATCATCAGCTCGGCTCGGTCGTCGTGGTAGCTGGCTGCGAGGCTGGATGAGTAGCCGAAAGTCTAACGCTTTTGTAACGCATCCACGTTGCAAGCATCATCCCGTCTCGGGAGTGACGCTTGTGGCCCGAAAAATGAAACGAAAACCAGAAACCGTCATCATCATCATCACCAGTGGGACAAGCGCTCTGACTGGGATCCCATCTCTCTCTCTATTCGGTCGCCGGTTATTCTGGATTTCCTAGCTGGACAAGCAGATGTGGTTTTGGCCATTTGGGCGGATTTGCCTCTAAATGATTGTTCCCAGCAGCAGTCGCAGTCGCAGTCGCAGCAGCAGCTTTATCCATCTGCGAGGGTCTCAAGTCTCAAGTGCCAATGCCAACAGTTCGCACTGTTTTATTGTTCCAAATTGCGCATAAGTGGCCCAGAGGCAGTGGGCACAGCTGCTGCTGCTGCTGCGGATTCCCCTCACGCAGAGAGCTAGAGCATTAGAGACGACGCCAGACCGGGACCCCGCGCCGCGCAGCCAGGCCGGAGGAGAAAGAAGTTGTAGCAACCTGTAGCCAACAACGTCGTCGGACAAGTTCAAGTGATACCTAGGACAGGAGGCAGGGGCACACAAATTTGAGGGAGAGAACTGGTGGCACGACTTAGCCCCATATCCGTCTGAGTTGTGTGCGAATTCATTTGGACCGTCTTGGGCATCCGCTTGAGCTGTGTCGTGGCTGTAGTGGTGGCGATGGTAATGCCTCGGAGTCTGTAAACTGTGGCATGATAATGATTTTGGCATAATCTCGTGGCACGGAGATTACATTGGTAATGTATTTGGAATGCGAGGCCATCTATGGTGCGGTGTGCGGCTGGATCGGGAGTTTCGGTGATGCAATCGGAAAATTACCGGCCACGAGTGTACGTGTATTTTGTCCGGCGGAGGTGGATTCGGTTGTGAATTTTCGCTTTGCGACAGTTGACAGTGACATGTGTGTTGTGGAGTGGTTATCTGACCATTTTGGTGGAGATCGTGTCTTGACTGTTGAATGCCAAAGGCGATTGCTGGGCTTTCCCAGAACAGACGTCTTCCTTGGATGGAATCGTTGAACTTCTGAGGCCTCAAAGAAGTAGACACCATAACTTATTGTTGATCGTCTTTAGTTTTGAATTGTATGTGACTCCTCAGGAATCTAATTTTGGATGTTCCAGGGAACAAGAGACAATGTCCAGGGTCCAGCTGGAAGCACCTGCCTATGACTTTGCTAGGGACTAGGCCGCATGTAGCCAACGAATTGCTTGAATAAGTACGAAAGACACTTCGATCGCTAGGAATAGAAATAAAGAAAAGTTTACCAACCTATTAGAGAGCATGGGAAGCGAACGATTGAGGAGCTAATGCGAATTAAAATTTAGCAGTAAAAGGTGGGAATTACCCATCGCCATTCTGCTCAGTCTGACGAGTTTGGCAAGCATGTCAAAACTAGACATGGCGCTGTGTAGCTCGTCCCTATGCACGCTCTCATATGCGGCCTTGAAATCGACAGATATGTGGTTTGTGTCGATCTATCCACATTTTCAGGATCTGCCGTGGTGTGAAGATTTGATCGATAGTGGACTTCACATTATGGTCAAAATGATGTGCTCAAAGGTTTAAGGCGGAGAAGATCTTATATGCGATGTTGAGCAGACCTTTTTGGATGTTTTGGACAGTCGATAGTTAATAATAACAATAATAGCGGCGATATAGTCCGACGGTGACTTGGGCCTAGCTTCTCACCAACCAATCCTGTTGTGCGTGCTATTGTCCTCTCACGAGTGGAGGGGACCTACAGTTTAATGCCGACTCCGAACGGCGATTTTGAGAAGCTTTTTCTAGACAATTCTACTCTTTGAGCATTGTCAGTGGCTCAGAGGTGGAGCCGTGAAAAAATGTTTGATGTTTTTTTCGAGATTCGAACCGACGACCTCGAGCGTAGAAGTCGACGCACCTACCCACTATGCGACGTAGCCTAACCCTCGATAGTTGGCGCGATCGAAATCCTTTCTTATGGATTGGGCAAACGATACTGAGATTCCACTCATCGGGCCATATCCTGCAGATAAAATGGTGTATGCGTCCTACCAGTTCATCTCCAGCTGCCTTGAAAAGTTCTACGCCAACAGCTTCATTCGACTCAAGTCCATCTTGACGTCTTCTTCATGGGCGTTTAATAGTCTACGGAAATAATCTTTCCAAATTTTCAGTATTTACTGCGACTCTACGCGTTATCCTTCCTCGTCATGATAAGCTGTCCAAAGTTTTTTGTTTAGTTTTGTATTTTTTATCCATCATAGAGCACACACAGAACACTACGTTCTCTAAGAGTTAACTCTCACTACCACTTTACACAGCAGATGTTTACTGCAGTTTATAGAACTGTCGAGATTAAAGTCATGAAAAGCTGTTCTGTTCTGTGCTGTCCTAAACGCAGCTGGAGATGATATGGTTCGGTAGATCCGCCAGTTCATCTATAGGATAATAGAGTATCTAGTGTGCTTCACTACGCCCTCTCTGGTGGGCGTGTTCCCTTCTTTTTCAAAGGATCTAATTGTTCCCGGTGTTCTTCACATGAGTGCAAAATTTCATAATTCTCAGTTGAAAGTTTGCTGAGTTGCGAATTTCTGTTTTTCCTAATAATATGCTAATAATGTCAAAAATTGCATAAGAATCGGTGCAATGGTTTAGAAATTTATCCCATACATACAAACGAAAATTCAATGTTATATTTATAGATTCAAATGATAAAATATTCGTGACTTCAGGTGACTGCGTGTCGTCTACTTTCACTTAGGCATGATGAATATGTAACCCTGAATAATGCCATAGGTTGTATAGCTCAAATTCTTATAAACCAAAAACCAGTGAAGTCACTCTTGACAATCTCCTCTTTATGCTTGCAAAGTTTCATTCAAATCAGTCCAGCCGTTTTGGAGATTAGCCCGAACAATCAGGCAGACAGACACTAAGATTTTATAAATATAGATTTAGATACACACTATATTAAACACCATTGCCTCAATTATTCAATTATTCGAATACCAAAAACAACAAAACCACATATGTACGTTTGTATTTAAACGATTACAAATTAAGTTAATAGTTTGAAGATTTTTCGCTGCAAGTTTGAAAAAAAAACAGACTCTTTTTGTTTAATAAACAACAAAAATAAATCATATGCGACTCTTTTTACATCCGTTCACTGACAGCTGTCAATGTATATGCGTGTATGCGCTACAACGTGTATTTAGCGTGTGTATGACATCAGTACACAGTATTATTCCTAGAGGTGTGACGGATATCCGGCAAGTATTCGGTATCCGGCCTATCCGGCTTCTTTTGTAATATCCGGCCGAAGCCGAATAGTCTTTTGATATTCGGCCGAATACCGGATAGTCGTTTTTTCAGTAAAAATAACAAAAAAACAATTTAACATTGGAAGTTTACTAAAGCCAAATTATGGTGAATAAAAATTTGTTTTTCTACATTCAGGGGTAGTAATTTATTACGTTTGTTTTCGTATACGATGCATGCTTCAGAAAAGAGTCTCTCACTGTATACACTGCTACATGGAGATGAAAAATAAGTTTTAGCAAATTTGGGCAAAATTGGTTACTGTCTTCTATTTTCTGACCACCAAGCCGAAGGGTCACTATTCCGTTCAAAATAAACTGTCTTAAGATATAAGTCAAGCTCGTTGGTGGTATTTTTTTCTTGGCATAATACTCAATCTGCCTTGCCTTCCACAACCTCTTCAAAAATGTTCGAAAAACTTTGCTGTGTAGAAAGTAAGAATATCTTGTGGAGGAGAAGGAAAAAAACATGTTTAAGTTGGTTTTACTTGTACTGGTCTGATTTGAGTATCAGACCATCAAACTAATATACTTTTAATTTGGGCAGATATCCGGCCGCCGAATATTCAGCTATCCGGCCTAGCTGCAGGCCGAATATTCGGTATCCGGTATCCGAATTATGAGGACAAAATCAGATGTCGACATAAAAAGTCATACCACACGAACGCGTTATCCAATTTCATGCAAACCTTAGATAAACTATCTACACGACTATACGAACAAATCCTAAAAATGTTATCGAATCCGGTTTGACCTTTTGTGAGCTATAAAGTTACAACGCACATGATATGTGCATATTTCTTCTGTTATCGTCTATCATGTTCTCGGGTGATCAACAGCGGTATTGTATATGGATTTACGAGTAAGTTGTGAACTTTTTCCCATTGAAGCTTCATAATGAAATATTTATTGCAATCAGTAATGTCGGAAAAGAGTCCTTCTTCCATCGTTTGAGACTAATAGGTGATATGGTATATGAAAGCCTCCACGCACGACAACAGACAACGTCTTTGTGACTGCAAGTAATGGGAAAATAAACAAGACGAGATTTCCTCGCAAATAACTCACACTACAACCTAGCGATGGTCTACCTCGCCTACCAAATCGAACATGTGTTCATTGACTCAAGACACGTCAAACATCCTGGTTGTCTGAACATTCAGGGGGCCAAATGTCGACTCTGACCAGTTCTTAACTGCAGAACTGAGAGCTTGGACAGTAATTTAAGTATGATGTATCAGACAAAAAAAGGATTTTTGTTATTGGACGACACTTTGCATTACCAGGGCCGGTGTACTTCCGTAGAACATAAGCCAACAATAATTGGTTTATGAATTGTCGATCAGCCATTAAGTAATTAAATTAGTACTTGAAAATTTAATTACATTGAAAACGACTTTGGGGCCCCATATTTTTCAAACGGTACATTGGATCGAAAAGTGTTTAAGGAAAGCTTTGCCTTATTGCTGTCGATCTGTATTGATTGATATATCACTTGAGGGAGTTCATCAATGTTTCAAAATCGATGGCAACTTCAACTATGTATTCCTATGGGAGGAATCCACAAATGGCCCCACTGCATGGGCTATGATATCCCGGCCTGAAGTACCTAATTCCAAAATTTCATGCCGATATCTTTATAAACGTCGGAGATAAAAAAGTGTGATAGACACGACGGACGCACCGATATTACAAAGGTTCCGTTTTTGTAGGAATATTTGACATTTGTGAACTAGACAGCTGCAGTATGCAAACAGACAAGCAATGGAGCGTGGAATAATTGTGTTGATTTTTTTGACCAATAATCGGTCGGTGGTGTTAGCGCAGCGTGAATTTCAACATCGATTTCCTAATCCTGTCGCGCCAACTGGGCAAACATTCCAGCGCTTAGCTACTCGGCTCGAACAGGCTGGAACCACAGGAGACCATGCAGGACGTGATCGGACCGGACTCGCGGCTGTGACTGCCGATGTCGCTGAGAACGAAGAAACATCAACCAGACAACGGGCCACACAATTGTGCATCACCAGACGAACCCTACAGCGAATTTTAGTGAAAGACCTTCAAATGTTCCCAGACAAAGTGCAAACTGTGCATCAGTTAATGCCTAATGACCGTCAGTCGCGTGTGAATTACTGTCAAGCCATCCTCAATCTCATCAACGGAGAGCATGATTTTGTGTCAAAAATCATCATGAGCTACGAGGCGCATTTCCACTAAAGCGATTACGTCAATAAACAACATCTTCGTTTCTGGGGCACTGAAAATCCACGTGTGATGCACGAGGAGCCCTTAGATCCATTCAAAGTCACTATGTGGTACGGCGTTCACACGGGAGGAATGATTGGGCCGTATTTTTTTAAGGACGTCTGCAATACGGTTTCAATTACTGGTGAATGCCACAGAGCCATGATAAACGACTTCTTACTTGGATGAGCGGTGCTTGGTGAACATGTGGTTTCAAAAAGACGGTGCAACCACTAAATTACTAGGGTTTCATATCAAGGTGAGAATTCTTTGTGTGGTTTGTACACGTAGCTCTATAAATGTACGCCAGCTGGTTCAAGTTCAGCAGACTTCACGAGTAGTCAAGTGTTTTAACATAAACATCTTAGCACCAACACATTGATGACAATATTCCTGTTTTGTTGTGCAAGTTCGCAAGCAGTGAAAGATGTTGATTTATCAAGACAATTTGTAAAACCACTTGATCGTCGATCTCCATTTGGTCTTTAAGTACTAACCGCATGTATTTGTACACCACCTACGACTGTTACCCGATCCGAGTGCACTCGTCCCCCTATCCTCAGGGCACAGGTATCACTTGATATCTTCACCAACATTCTGCAGTATCGACTCGCGTTCCATGCACCGCAAGTATTTCATACCCACCCATGACTCCGGGATCATTTGTTGATCAAACATCGACCTACGGTTGGTCGTTGGCCATTTAATTGGTTGATGTATGCCGCCGCCAATTGTGGCCACTGGCCGGCGGGAATGTGTCGCATGAAGTATCGATGACGATGGGTTTTGTGCTCACCCAGCAAACCGATCGTCATAATCAATATCATGATCAGAGCAGTCATCCAATAAAACCTCTTATCTCATGGAATGCCGAAGCAACGAACGAAAGCTGAGACAGTGGGCTGTGGTCATCGACGGTGATGTCGGTGCACTGAAAGGATACCATCCCCTCAAATCACAATGCGAGTGGACTGCGAGTGAAATTAATGATCTAAGGGAGCTCGTCTTCAGCTCTCTGTTGTCGTATCACCAAGAGTTTCTGGGGTTGGCCGGAGAAGAAACATTTTGCAAAACAACAAAAAACTCTTGGGTGTATAAATAGGCTGTGGAATGTTAGTGGTGTATGTTTGAAAGGGGTCACAAGCATCGTTTTTGGTTCGAGATTCAAAGATCCTTTGATTACAGATCTTTTCTCACTTGATTGTGGAACATCAGTCTAGACGATGCTGTGGCATGCATTTAAGGATAATTCTAATTAGAATTGAGATTCCGAAGGTGTTTCCCAATTCCTTACCGGACGTTATCGATCACCAAATCAAACAGCCGGTAGAATGATCTTTGTCAGAATTGAATTGAGTTTTCTATCCGCGACCAAAGTCGAATTTACTCGTAAGCGGTTCGCAAACGAAATTTTGCTCTACACTGAGTGTTATTTCATTCCGGTGCATGAATTCAGTGACGAAGTTTCATTTTACGAGGCATGTTCCGTTCGGAAAACAAAAATATAAAAACAAATGGCAAGCATTTATTTTTAGAGTTTAGGAAAACCTGGAAAAACCTGCTTTGAAAATCTCCAAGTTCGGAACCAAGAAGGATGGCAGCGTATGCATGGGGTCCTTCCCACTTTGGCGGAGATACCTCTTTCACTCACCAAACTTTTTTTCACCAGCGGATTTAAGCGGATGTAAAAGCAATTTGAAAAGCAGCTCGTTTGCTGTCAATGACTTCGATGCCATTGTATATGGAATAGGAAATCATTCAAAGGGCCGCCTTGGCTTCACGGGCAGTGCTTCAAGCAGTCAGTTATTCCGCAAATACTTAGTTACTTAGCAGGCCTACAACCCATGCAGCGTCTGAGCCTGTGGTATCGCTGCCATCCATCGTTGACGGTCCTGGGTACGCTGCTTCTAATCACCAAGACCAAGCTGTCTAACGTCCGCGATGACTTGGTCTTTGTACCGGAGGTTCGTCCTTCCTCTCCCTATTTCGCCAATAGCGCCTCAAATATTGGCCTCGAGCTCGTCCAATAGTTGGCTTGTTAGCCAAGACTAAGGCCTTGACGTAGCTGAAGAAAAAATCGTAGAGTAGTGTCAAGTCAAGTGATCGCTGCGGCCAATTGATGAAAGCTCGTCGTGAAATTACTTTCTCCTTCATAACTTCGAGCGTTGCGTCGCCAGTATGGCATGTGGCGCTATCTTGTTGAAATCAGAGCTCGGATATATCGATGTTGTCGACCTTTGGCCAATGAAAGTCGGTTAACACCTCTCTATACCAGAGACCATAGACGATAAACGTGTCTCCCTCCTTATTTCGAAAGAAGTACTGTGCAATGAGCCCGCCACGCCATACCCCGCACCGTACAGTCACCGTGGATGCATTGAGGCTTGGTCGAACAGTTGTGAGTTGTGCTTGCTCCAGTAACGGGAATGGCAATTTTGATTTTTGACATAGCTGCTGAGCCTAAACCAAAAATAGGCCTCGTTTGAGAAGGTGATTTTTTGGCAACCGAAAAAGATTCTCGTGGCTGTGAGTAACGTCCGGCTCGTATAGGAGTCGCCTGTCAACGGTTCGGCGTACGACATGAAAGATTATAGGACATCTTTTCGTATGCTGTATCAGACCTTTCATATCCAAGTAGAGGTATAAAGCGCTTAAGGCACATCTTCTCATGGTCCATTATGTTGGGGTTACTACCGCCAAAGATGGCCCAAAGATCAGACTGTTGGTAGAAGTCATAGCCCGTGCAATATGTCCTCGAATCAACTTAATAATGATATTATCTATACTGATCAGGTTTGCCTCGTTATACAAGACTTCGTTGGGATAGAATTTCTTGTACACAGATTAATGCGTACGATTTTTTTTTGTCGGACGTTTTTGTAGCACTACACTGGAGCACTCAGACTCAAAAACTGGTCCGTTATACTAGGCGTACGATAAAATATCTCGAATATCCTTATCTTTTTCATCTGGAAGTCGAACCACTCTAAACAACCATACACCATGATTGGCCGAATAGGGGCTATGTAGCAGATCACCTTCAATCTGGTATCAAGTTGGCTACTGTAAAACAAGGTGCAGTGAGCAAAGACCATATGAACTAACGTCATAATGGCGTTAATTCGCATTTGAAAGTGTCATAATGGCGTTAATTCGCATTTGAAAGTGAATTAAAGCCATTATGGTGTTAGTTCATGTGGCCTTCGTTCACTGCACCGTAAAACAACCTACATACCGCAGCAAAGACTTTCTTAGCTTTGGTTAAAGCATTAGCTGCATGCTTATCTAAATTTTTTTTCCACTTGTACATCCATGCCGTAAATGCAGCGACACTGCGTCCTAACAAGATCTATTGTATCGACAGGTTGGAATTAATACAAAACAAAAGACTTCCCTAATGAAAGATAGTATATCTTTTGTAGTGGAGTTTTCCAATTCCACTGAAGTCAGTATTTCCCTATGGAGAACACGTTTCCTTAACCAGTGTAGTGCCGCACATTCACATAAAATGTGCTCGAATGTTTCGTCTTCTTCAAGACAGAACCTACACTCCTTGTTTTGACACAAGTTCCTTTTGTTAAGGTGGTAAATCAAGGCGCAGTGGCCAGTAAGAAAGCTCGTTAGCTTTATTATCATTATTGTTGAGTGAATATTGCACCGCGACCTTTAAGATCTTTTGTACCCCATTTTAATACCTTAGCACAATTACGAGTTCCCCTCAAATGCAATTCTTTTCAGAGTTGTATTGAGGGTAATGGACTCCTATTGCGCATAGGTGAAGAAATCTGTTCTGAAGTATTCTCTCCAAGCCAGTTTTCTTCAGGAATCTAAGAATGAGAGATGGTTCTAGTGACTGCATTTCTTTTTCTAATGGTAGGTACTTGCCCAAACATATTTTTCTTTTGTGGGCTAGTGCCTCACAGAATCCCGGTATATGTTTTGGAATTTCAATTAATTCTCCAAAAAACTTGCAGAGGCCTTCTTTACATAACCCTAGTTTCCTTAGATGCTCCCCGAGTCTACAGTGTCCTGTCAGAATACGAAGGTTGTTCTACCTCATCCTGATGCATGCCTCGAATCTCTTCCGGTTGTACTGCCCTAGGAGTTTCTTGGCCTGCTTCATTCCACGAGCGTTATTCCAGGTTTCAATCCGGTTCTTTCTTTCTAATTCACTGAATTCTTCTCTGAGTTCAGGTTCAGGGCCTATGAAGGGTTCTGATGCTCCTTTCCTTGCCAGGGAAATTTACTCGGTGTCTCCTACTCAACTCTTTAAGCTTCTGCAGGCATTCCCATGCAAGCCTGTATTTGATGATGTAGGAGTCTAGTGCAATAATAGCAGCTTGACTATCTGACATTATTGCTATGTCACGGTTGGTATAGTTCATATCAAGATTGATTTCAACGGATCTGACCTGTGCATGTACAGGTATCGTTTCTGGCATCTCGCTGGTTCGAGAGCAATCAATAAATTTACTCATTAAGGCAAGATAGGAGTCCTATCATAGGGCTCCTTTAATCGACAAAGTCTCCGTCTAAGAAAGCTCTTCAAAGACTTTATTATATGTTAATATTGAGATCCTTCGAGAACACCTCTTCATTTTTCGGTGAAAAATCGCAGAGGAAGCGTCTCATTTCAAGTCAAGTCTGAAGGGAATGTTGCTTGAGAAGTTTTTGTCGAACAGAAGAGTGGAGTCCAACTTCAGAATGTTAAGACTACTACCTAGGCCGCTACTTGTATACCGTACACGTCCAGCGGAAAAGTGGTAAAGTTCACATTTCGGGCGCTAATTTTGTTGTGGCCGTTCTCCGCTTTGTTGATCTACTGTTCTAGAAAAGACTAAATAGAGGAGTAAGTGATGAAATCTGAGACAGCCATAGTTGCATACACCAGATATTCCAATAAGAACTGACAGCTGTCATCGTAGTCACACTTGATGGATCCCCACCAACGACATTGGGTAACACAATTAAATCTCAATTTCATTTTTTCCCAAAACTTCCAATCCGCCGCTGGAATGGATCCCATCTCTTCCTTTCTCTTTCTCTCACACACGCGGCCCTACGAAGAGAATACGCCTGCGAGAAGGAGAAAATTTAATTTATTTCCACGATTATGCATGCAATTTCTCAAGCGCTGAATACGCCATTCAAGTGCAGCGTTAGAAACTAATCACCGCCGCACAGGCTGCTGGCGTAGATAGATAGATACTTTGTATCCGCGAGGCTGGATAATTCGTACGGGTGTGCGCGAGTGTGTTCGTAAATTGTGTGTTTGGCGGCTGGGCAAAGTATTTTTATTAACGGTAATCAAATGTGCTCCTCCCGTGTACATGTGTGCGTTGCATCAATGGAAATTATCTGCATATTCTAACGGTAAACGAAAGCGATAGTGAATTGCTAGACATTAGTTTCGCAATACCACAACCCCGCTCACCGGGCGGCAGCGAAGGGGGAGGACGAAGCTGAAGCTAAAGAAGAAGGAGAATCATTAGCAGGCCTCCGCGGATGGTTGCATAAATAGGAATCGCGACGAGAGTTATTCGATTCTCTTCTTTCTTTTTTTTTTCTTTCTTGCCGTAAGTCTGAAGCCGAGATACTCGTGGAAAGGTTCTCACATCACAATGAAGGGCACGGTACGTAATTGAATGACGGAATGGGAATATTAATCTGCGCTTGCTGCCGGAGATTCTTGTTGAGACTGACGGGAGAAGTCAGCCCTCGGGTGAGTGCTGAGTTATGGGAAATAGTTGCGAAAACAAGATGTAGGAAAGATGCCCGTTTTGTCTGTTCGTTGAATGTGTCGGTTATTATCTTGATTCAGTCACACATCTAGCCTTGAGAGTTGAATTGAATTGAATTCATTTCAGAGCCTCCACGCATGCTTTAAGTAAAAACTCTTCAATTCCGGGTTTGTCAGAAAAAACTCAACCACGAGTATTAAGTACATATTTTGACAAAGGGCGGGGTTCTCTTTTCCTACTGTGAAGATGGTGTATTGGAAGCTGTATTGTGCTACAGACCTGGTGTCAAAACTATCAAATTTTATGTGTGGTTACAGCTATCATAACGATAAATAAAATATGGGTAAGTAACTACGTTCTTTGACCGTGGTGCTGAAGCGCACCTCAACTCCTACGTTAAAGGTCCATGGGTCGGTCCTAGACATAGCAACCTAACTTCACTTTCGGCACTATCTCGAGTCACTGACAATGATCAGAGATAACTATCAAGAAAAATCTGCCGTTGGAAAGCAGAATTTTGATGCCTCATAACGATCTGCATCGAGGTTCAATTTGGAAACTTCAGCCTAGTATGCGTTCAAGCCTTTAAGCAGGACAAAAATGATTCCAGCGTCACTGCAAAGAAGTGCAAGCTGTTTGGCAGTTCTACGAGCAGAGATGAAGGGAAGATCATCGGTTTCTCCGGAAGAAAAAAATGGCACATAAGAAGCGCGTCATATAGGAAATTGAAGGATGTCGCGGCAGGAATAAATTGCGGATTTTGAATGAATGTAGATTTGGGGAGCGTACTCTTCACGCATAGGGGGCTTGGGGTTTTTTGATTCTGTATTCATTAGAAGGTGTTTTTTTTTCGAATTTCTCATTCTGGTAGAATTCGCGAATTAGTTTATTCAGGTATTTAGCTTCACTTCCACGTTTGGCTAGGGTAGACTGCAGGGCCTTGTTGTGATTGGAGAGTTCCTGCTCTTCACTTAGGACTACTCCCATTTCCTGCTTAATTTTTTGACGGTAACGTGTGGCGGCGCCATCCTCACATCCTCCCAGATAGAACTCCAGCACGCGCTGGAAAGGTTTGTGGTCGTATGTGCTGATGCTGGGATGAAGGTTAACGTGGACAAATCCGAGGTTATGGTTATTTCCAGAACCCCTGTTCAATGCACTCTACATGTTAGTGGAGTCCCATTGAAGCAGATGGAGAAGTTTAAGTATCTCGGGGTCTTCTTCACGAGTGATAGGAGGAATAATGCCGAGCTTTCCTATAGGATTGGTCAAGCTGGGTCAATTTTGAAACAGCTTGGTCGATCTGTAATCAGGAAGGCCGAGCTTGGTGTCAAAGCCAAGTTAGCGGTTTTTAACGCAGTATTTGTTCCAACTCTCACCTATGGTCATGAAATTTGGGTAATAACCGAAAGAATAAGATCGCGAATACAAGCTGCCGAGATGAGATTTCTTCGTGCTGTTGTGGGAATTACTCGCCGGGATAGGGTGAGAAATACGACAATGCGCGGGGAACTCAATGCTGGGCAGCTGCTTCTTCGAACGGAAAGGGCTGTACTTCGTTGGTTTGGTCACGTGGCATGAATGTCCCCATCATCACGACTTCCGAGGCGTGCCTTGACTGCGATTCTCTCAGGAAGGCGACCGCTTGGCAGACCCAGGACGAGATGGTTGTACCAAGTTCAAACACTCGCCTGGTTGCGTTTGGGCATAGCTTCTGATGAGTTAGAGTCGATGGCGGAGGATCGAGTGGCCTGGAGATCTCTCGTGCATGCGTTGTCCCACGACCCCTTTAGTGGAACATGCGGGTCACTGAAAATGAGATGAGATGAGACGTGCGGCGGCGTTTTTGTTTTGTTCCTTTTTACGGTTCTTACGATCCTCAACCCCACGTCCATAGGGACGGGTGCATTTCTTAGCGAGATTGCTGCTCGTTTGCATTTTACCACCGCAATCCCGATCTCCGATGATGACGACGATTGCAGGAATTGGACGGTGACGAACGACCCCAATCATCGTCAGTCGTTTGTGGTGGTGGTGACAGTGAGGCCAAGAAGCTTGGATTAAACTCGGTGTTATCATCGTGCCAATTGGATAGGTCTTTGGCAAGAGTTTCACGATTTCGTCGCCGATCTGACAATTCTACACGATGGATTGGGGGGGCATCATAAACCATTGGAGTAAGTAAGTAAGTTGGGATGATGGTGGCGGTGATGACGATGATGTGTTAACCAGTGGTTGTGGTACTGGAGCTGAGACAAAACTGGAAATGTTCTAGTAGACAGCAGAAATTGAGTAGCCTTGGACAGTGCTTGCATGATGCTGCTGCGGTGCACTGACCCGCTGCTGTGAGAAGTAATTGAAAATCTCTTTAACATCTTGGGTGTCATGCGGTGGCGATTGTGGTCATGTCAAAACTGACAAAACTGACTGAGAAGGCCATTGAGGTGGTGTCAATTGAGTTAATATAGCAGCCTTGTTATGAAGTAATTTGTAGTTCTCTACTTCATTCGAATTTCGTACTTTCTGATTCAAAGTCTAGTTTAGGCGATTTGATAGACCATGGTTCTTGTTTATTGTGAAATTCCTGCTCCTGTATTTGCTCCTCCTCATAGGTGAAGTTGTCATCACATTTAATGGGGGTAATTTTTAGATCTACATCCTTATGTTCTACGAAAAAAAAAATCATCTGCAAAGTTTTCATTTAATAGCCAACACTCAACCGATTCAGAAATCCGAAAGAGCTCGCTCCTAGGCGGCGAGGATGGTTCCATTTTGTCGTTCCAATACAGATCCTGTGGAGGGGCTAACGACTCCAAAGTAAAGCTGTTTTCGCTCATCATTTACTGCTCACATTTTTTTTATTGTTTTCACCACCTTTTTTTGCATGCACTAAGAATTTACACTAACAAAAAATTAAAAAATACCGTTGATTTGTCAAAGACAAGGCAACATGTGAAAATGTAAAGTGTTGCCATCATGTACTTATCGTTTTTAAGGTTCCGTCTACAAAAACGGAACCTTTATAATTTCGGTGTGTCCGTCCGTCCGTCCGTCCGTCGTGTCTGTCACACTTTTTTATCTCCGAAGTTTATGAAGATATCGGCATGAAATTTTGGAATTAGGTACTTCAGGCCTAGGTGTCATTGCCCATGCAGTGATTTTAAAAAGTGGGGCCATTTGGTGTTGACATTAATTTTGAAAAATTGTCGCACCCCATCGAAATATATATCAATCGACAGATTTTTCGAAATGAGGTGGAGGTTTCTTTCAACACTTTTTTATCCAAAATACCGTTTGGAAAATGTGGAGCTCCAAAGTTTTTTTTAAATGCGTCCCCCCCTGCCATTTCTAAACCAAAGTGTTTAAAAATCTGAAAAAATCACAAAAACTTGGCTTCATTGAGTACTTTCATTTAAAACCATTGCGAGCATTCTGGCCTTAGTAGTTTTCGAGATATTGGCCAAAAACGGTCAATCATCGACATGCGAATTTTGAAGATCTGAAAACACAGTTTTGAAGACATTAATTAATAAATTTCAAAATATCGACTTAGGTTGAAATTTTGAGATATCTAAGATTTAAAATAAGAAAAATATTTCATTTTCACACATAATTTCATGCTGTGTTCGGCCACTCTATTCGTTGATGAGCGTTATCTTTTCGATCTCTACCCCTAAATGCCCAACAGAAATGAACACACACACACCGCAGGCATGAGCAGTGATTGGGTATGTGTATGATGGAAGGGATTTTCTGTGGTGGATAAACTTCGATAGAGGTATAGGTATATGTATGGATAAGTATTTGTTCGGATGTATAAATGTATGAATGAATAGTTGATTTAGGTTGAAGTTAGAAGAAAATTCAACTGAAATAGTTTGGAAACGTCGTTTGATATTCAGAAATCATCCATCAATATTATGCGACGGAACCTTACCCGTGCGAGTACAACTCGCACTTGCCCAGTTTATTTATAACAAATTATAATTTTAAGTTTGATAGTTATAAAATTTAGTGAACCCCGCCTAAAGACAGTGTCGGGCAGTACAGGGTTTATTATTATTATTATGGTTGAGGGTATATTGCACCGCGACCTTTAAGATATACTGTGCTCCCTTTCAATGCCTTAGCACAATTACGAGTTTCCCTCAAATACAGTTCTTTTCAGAGTTGTATTGAGGGTAATGGACTCCTATTACACATAGGTGAAGAAATCTGTTCTAGAGTATTCTCTCTAAGCCAGTTTCCTTCAGGAAGCTGAGAATGAGAGATGGTTCTAGTGATTGCATTTCTGGTAGGTGGTAGGTATATACTTGCCCAGACTTATTTTTCTTTTGTGGGCTAGTGCCTCACAAAATCCCAGTATATATTCTGGAATTTCATTAAATTCTCCACAAAATCTGCAGAGACCTTTTTTTGATAACCCTAGTTTCCTTAGATGCTCCCTGAGTCTACAGTGCCCCGTTAGGAAGCCTGTTAGGATACGGAGGTTATTCTTGCTCATTTTGATGCATGCCTCGAATCTCTTTCGGTTATATTGCCCTAGGAGTTTCTTGGCCTGCTTCATTCTACGAGTGTTATTCCAGGTTTCTATCCGATTCCTTCTTTCTAGTTCACTGAATTCTTCTCTGAGGAGATGGTCTCCTACAGTGCAGAAGGGTTCAGGGCCTATGAAGGGTTCTGATACTCCCTTCCTTGCCAGGGAGTCGGCCATTTCATTGACTTCTATCCCCGTATGGTCAGGTATCCAGCAGAATTTTACTCGGTGTCTCCTACTCAACTCTTTGAGCTTCTGCAGGCATTCCCATACAAGCTTGGATTTGATGATGTAGAAGTCTAGTGCCATAATAGCGGCTCGACTGTCTGACATTATTGCTATGTCGCAGTTAGTATAATTCCTTTCAAGATTGATCTGAACGCATCTGTCTATGGCATAAATTTCTGCTTGAAAGATGCTGGTATATTTGCTCATAGATTCGAAGTATTTTGTCCTGGGTCAAAAAACTCCTGCTCCAGTTCTTTCATCAGTTCTTGATCCGTCTGTATACCATTTTACCGTGCTGCTGCTTAGTCTGTGGACCATGGATTCATTGCTCCAGTCCCTTTTGGTGCTGAGCTTGCTGGTAAATTTCTTTTGGAAATTGAATTTCCTAATCACGTCGTCCTTCGGAATGGCCAGGAGTGGTAGCTTTTTGACTAGTCCGTCGAATTGCCTAGCTGTAATGCACCTGTCTTTACCTATCCCTTCTTTTGCCATTCTCATGATTGTTTTGTTTGCACACTCTGCTACCACTAGATGCAAAGGAGTCAGCTCCAGAAGAACCTCCATGGCCGCAGTTGGGCAAGTTCTCATGGCTCCTGTAATACAAAGGCATGACAACCTTTGAACCTTGCTGAGTGTCTCCCTCGCGCTGATCAGATTGGTTCTCTTGGTCCATGCTATTGCGCCAAAGGTTATTGTAGGTCGAACAATAGAGATGTACATCCATCTTAGAATGATTGGACTGCATCCCCAGGATTTGCCCGCCAAGCTTCGACAAATCATCAGAGCATGCGTCGCTTTCCTGGTTATCTCTTCTGTATGTTTCTTCCAGATGTGCTTGCTGTCCAAGATTACTCCCAGATATTTAACTTCTTTTACCGGAGTCAGTGTTGTACCCGACAGACTTATTGGTTTTAGTCGATCCAGTTTTCGTTTTCTTGTGATGGTGGTTTTTGCCGGATTTAGGCTTAGCCCAGCCGACAGGCACTAGTACAGGGTTAAAGATGGTATAAGATATGGTTCAATTAAGAAATCGGAGTCGTATCCTGATGTTAAACTTGGTTGCTGTAGGGGCGCCATTATGGCAATTATTTTTGATAGCATTTTTAAATTATTTAACTTGTGAGGCACTTTTTGTGCAATAGCTTGCGGTTTGCAAGGCAACTAGATATCCATTTTCACCCCAAAAAAATCACTATAACCTTTACTCTTTTTCGGTTTCATTGGGAAAGGAAACATAACATAAGACCCGAACAGAAATTTGCAAGAATAATGATGGGAATGTAGTAGTGGAATCACAGTGTTGAGGAGGTGGAAACATCGCTTCTGTAGTCTGTATATCGGCGATGACGACTAAAATCTCGTTGTGAGGCAGAATAATACGTCAAAATTGGCGATGAAAGACAAGAACTACGCCCTTCCGACCTCAGTGAAGTTATGGCACTATCTTCCACAAATCTATGCAATGGCTTTTATATGCCCATGTCATTGACATCATCGAAAAGCGGCGGGATAATTGTGAGCATGGAACAGGAAGCGGCTAAGATGGGTTTTGCGTTAAATGAGAGTAGGACAAAGAATAAGCTGTTTACGAAAAAGGCCCATCAACCCCTACGTTTTTGGACAAAACGTCGCTATAGACAGCTATAACTTTGAGGTAGCAAAAGACTTTTTACCAAAGCTCCGGAGTAAATTCAAACAATAATGTCACCGCAGAGATAAAACTAAGGATTACTATTGACAATCGCTGTTTCTTTGGGCTTAGAAGGGAATTGAGGAATAAAGCCCTCTCTCGAAGAATCAAGATATTTAGGTCATGTAGAGCGAATGGAATATCCAGGCGGGAAAGTCTTCCACTCTAACCCAGAGGGACAACGCGGCAAAGGAAGGCCGGTGACGTACACGGCTGGAAAGAAACCTTAGTCAGCTGAACGTCCGTAACTGGAGGCACCTTGTACAAGACCGTGATGGATGGAGAGGCAAGCTGACCGACACCCAGGAAAAATAAACTGGGCAAGTGCGAGTTGTACTCGCACGGGTAAGGTTCCGTCGCATAATATTGATGGATGATTTCTGAATATCAAACGACGTTTCCAAACTATTTCATTTGAATTTTCTTCTAACTTCAACCCAAATCAACCATTCATTCATACATTCATAGATCCAAGCAAACAGTTATCCATACATATACCTATACCTCTATCGAAGTTTATCCAACACAAAAAATCCCTTCCATCATACACATTCCTAATCACTGCTCATGCCTGCGGTGTGTGTGTTCATTTCTGTTGGGCATTTAGGGGTTAGATCCAAAAGATAACACTCATCAACTAATAGAGTGGTCGAACACAGCATGAAATTTATGTGTGAAAATTAAAATTGTTCTCATTTTAAATCTTAGATATCTCAAAATTTCAACATAAATCGATATTTTGAAATTTATCATTTCTTAATGCTTACGCTGAGATCTTCAAAACTGCGTTTTCAGATCTTCAAAATTCGCATGTGGATGATTGACCTTTTTTGGCCAATATCTCGAAAACTATTAAGGCCAGAATACTTGAAATTATTTTAAATGAAAGTACTCAACGAAGCCAGAAAGCTACCACTGCGCTTTATTGCTGCAAAAAAGCAATCGGATGTAAATGGGGCCTTCAGCCTAGAATAGCATACTGGCTGTATACAGCCGTAGTCAGACCAATCCTTCTTTATGGAGTCTCAGTATGGTGGACAGCTCATGGCACAGCCGTCAACCGCAACGTTCTTAACCGCGTGCAAAGAACTGCAAGTACATGCATCAGTGGGGTGCTAAGGACGACACCATCCGAAGCATTAAATATTCTACTGTATCTCCCTCCACTTGACTTGTTTGCCAGACAAGTAGCAGCTTGCACAGCGGTAAGACTCAGAACACTACACCTGTGGAATAACCACCATACAGGTCATTCCACCATTCTAGATAACCTCGAGTTTCTACCGCACGACACCGACCTCCTACTGCCTCATCTTGTCTTTGAGAAAAACTTCTCTACCAGCATACCCTCCAGGTCAGACTGGAAGTCTGATACTCAGACGCTGGACGGTCTTCTGCGTATTTTCACAGATGGATCCAAGACGGACGAGGGAGTAGGAATAGGTGTCTACTCCAAGGATCTCAATTTTAGTATATCCCTCCACCTTCCAGAATATTGTAGCGTTTTCCAGGATGAGACAATGAATGAAGGACATCACCATCTGTTCAGACAGCCAGGCAGTAATCAAATCCCTGAACTCGGTCACTTTTCTCTCTAAGACCTCCCTAAATTGCCGCCTATCTCTTAACGAGATGGCTGAGCATTTTAACATTCACCTCATGTGGGTGCCGGGACATAGTGACATTCCAGGGAATTGTGAAGCTGATTATCTCGCCAGGAGCGGTACGATCTCCACAAACCTCCCTAGTGGGGATCTTCCGCCTATGCCATTCGCTACAGCTAAACTTCTTTTAAAGAATCATACCATTAAAAACACCAACTCAAGATGGTCAGATGGCACTACGTGCCTCATTACAAAGCAAATCTGGCCTAAACTTGATCTAACCGGTTCACTCTATCTTCTCAGAATGAACAGGTCATCCCTAAGGATTCTCATTGGCGTTATCACAGGACACTGTGCCATTGGCACTCACGCCTCAAGAATGGGACTCCCTCATAATGATTTCTGCAGAAGCTGCAGAGACGAAGAAGAAGAAGAAAACATAACGCATCTTCTCTGCACTTGTAGCGCTCTCTCCTCTCGCAGGATGAAACACCTTGGAGCCTACTTCTTTAACGACTTGAGCGAATTGCACAACGTCGGCATCAATCAATTAAAGAGCTTCGTTGAAAGCACTAAATGGTTTTTCGGATAAGGAACACAAGATCCGCGTGGTATCACAATGGGCCTAATTTGGCCTAAGTGTGACTGTTATCTGCAGTCAGCCACTTCAACCTAACCTAACCTAACTCAATGAAGGCAAGTTTTTATATTTTTTCAGATTTTTATTCACTTTGGTTTGGAAACGGCAGGGGGCATTGACATCTAGGCCTGAAGTACCTAATTCCAAAATTTCATGCCGATATCATTATAAGCTTCGGAGATAAAAAAGTGTGACAGACACGACGGACGGACGGACGGACGGACACAACGAAATTATAAAGGTTTCGTTTTTTGTAGACGGAAGCTTAAAAATGAAAGTGTTAACCTAAGTGTGGACCTAATAGCCTTTATTGAGATATGATGACTTTGAGGTTATTCCAAATTTAATGAGAAGCCATATCGTTTACCGATTTGAAGAAAAGCTGTCTTAACGTTTTTTGTCTAGTTTTGGTCAGAGCAGGGCAAAGCTCTATACAAAGTGCTCCAGTGTTTCACTGGCCGCTGAATCTTTGCAGTCTGTCTGCAGAAACTAGGCCAAGTTTGCGAGCATGATAACTCAATAGACAGTGGCCTGTAACGATACCAACCAGTGTGCTGTAGTGCACTCTGGATAACGAGATTAAGTTATGTCCAGAATATTTTAGTTATACGGCAGGTGTTGCTCCTGTTCCATATACTGCTAGCCACTTTATTTGATTCGGTATCAATTTCGGCGAAAAACAGCCTAATAGGCGCTGCAATGGTTATTAATTCTGTAGGGATTAGGTCACCTTGCTTAGCAAGTTCGTCAGCAGTTTCATTTCCTGGAATTCCTTCATGTCCAGGAACCCAGTATAGATAGCCTATGTTATTTACACAAAGTATTTGTAGCGAGTTGTAGCAGTTGTATACGGTTTTAGATTTTATAGTGTTGCTTTGAAGTGCTCTGAGTTCGACCTGGCTATCCATAAAATAGCTATACAAATGTCTGCAGTCAGCAACAGCTGCTTTGTTTGACTTCAGTCTCGATACTGTTAACTTGATCGCGTCTAGATACAGGTACGAAATTCTCTTATATACTTGTGGCATTTGTATATCATCTCATAATCTGGCTTTACTGACATTATAAATTAAGCACCTTCATCTCGTTTGATCAAACCTTCCTAAGTTGATTTCTTCGAATCATTGTACAGCGTCGATTGATATACGAGTATATTTCGATGTGGTACGACAATTTTTCAAAATTAGTAGCAACTTCACCTGTACTGGAGCCACCCCCAAATGGCCCCACTTTTTAAATTTGGGTGCATGCGCATTGACATCTAGGCCTGAAGTACCTAATTCCAAAATTTCATTCCAATATCTTTATAAACTTCGGAGATAAAAAAGTGTGACAGACACGACGGACGGACGGACACACCGAAATTATAAAGGTTCCGTTTTTGTAGACGGAAACTTAAAAATTTGTGTATCTCCTGAGTGCAGGAGGAAAGGTCTTCCATGTTACTAATGGTAGCGGGAGTTGAGCAAAAATCTATAATTTTCATTGGTTAACCTTAGCCGCAAGAATGAACGAGGAAGCGTGATAATAGCCTGTTGTGCGATTGCTCAACTCTAAGAAGAAGAATATTGTAGCTATTAGGCAAACACTTCTTTAACGAGCTGAAAGATCTGAATTCAATGAGTTTAAATGCCTGATTTCCAAGGCTAATCTCGTTACCAAAGTATTAAAGAAACATTTTTATGAAGAATGGACACATCCCACCTCCAGTCGATGAAGTGGTTCAATACCCCCAGCACTGCAGAAGAATTTGTAATTTTCAAATTTGTCTTAATTTTTCTCCACTGTGTTATGACATCTAGAAAGTTCTGGTGGTGCAACTGGATTATCCTCCGCAATCTCCAGACCTTAACCTGATCGGGCATTTGTGGGATTATTTGGATACGCAGATCCGAAAACGGAACATATCAAGCAAAGAGTCGTTGAAGTACATTTTAAAGGAAGAATGTCAAAACATTCCTGTCGAAACGACTTAAAAGTTGGTGGAGCCAATGCCAAGATTACTAGAAGATGTTTTAATGTCGAAAGGGAAACAGAATAAGTACTATTTTTGAGATTGTTAGGTTTGTTTGTTAAGTGTACACTTTTATTTTGACGCAAAAAAATTAAATACTTTTTTGGATTTTTGTTATTGTTTTATTTGCCAAGGCGTTTTGTTTTGTTATTAGAAAATAAAAAGAACTTTTCAAAACTTAAAAAATTTTCAAAATCGGATGTCTGGAACCCTTTTTATTAGTCTTTTAATATGTCACCAAATAGGTGTACACTTTCTTTTGAGGTTCACAGTAGAGTGGCATAGAGATGAACTAAAATTTCCACCAGTTTCTATGTTGGAGTGAAACAAATCGCACATCATATTATATCACATCACATCACATCTCGACACAAAACACATCGGCATCTCACGTCACCTCACATCTCACATCTCGTCACATCTGGTTACCTTTCGTCACCTCACGCCACCTCACGTCACCCTCACACCACCTCACGCCATCCTCACGTTACCTCACGTCACCCTCACGTCGCCCTCACGCCACACCACGTCACCCTCACACCACCTCACGTCACCCTCACGCCACCTCACGTCACACTCACGCCACCTCACATCACACTCACCCCACCTCACGTCAGACTCACGCCACCTCACATCACACTCACCCCACCTCACGTCAGACTCACGCCACCTCACGTCACACTCACGCCACCTCACATCACACTCACCCCACCTCACGTCAGACTCACGCCACCTCACATCACACTCACCCCACCTCACGTCAGACTCACGCCACCTCACGTCACACTCACGCCACCTCACGTCAGACTCACGCCACCTCACGTCACACTCACGCCACCTCACGTCACACTCACGTCACCCTCACACTACCTCACGTCACACTCACGCCACCCTCACGCCACCTCATGTCACCCTCACGTCACCTCACGTCACGTCACACTCACGTCATGTCACATCACCCTCACGTCACTTCGCGTCACGTCACGTCACATCATTCCACACCATGTCACGTCTTCCACGTCTCGTCACTTCATGTGGGGTGCAGTTAAGCGTGTTGTATGTATACATGACAATTTCGAAGAGTCCCTCCATATCGAAATTCGTCATGAATTATTTGTTCTTAATTTCCGTCTATGGCCAATAAAACATTGGCAACAAGAAGTGAAACCAAGAAATTTCTTAAAATTTTTTTTCAAAGGCATAGAATCCTGTATATATTTTGAAAAGTCTGTATTTCTAGTTTACAAAAATCATATTAATTTTTAAAATCCTTTAAAAAATGGACTACTTTGCGTGGACTTGAAAATGTAACCTCTAATTGGTGCGCGACAAAACATTGCAACTTTTAATTGTAATTACAAGGAAACTACTAAAAATCAATTTATAGTGGCAAATAATTGTCTTGGATGACTGTTTTACACCTTGGCATTAGGTGAATTTAATTTAGCATAGAATTTAATGAATTAATGGTACATCTGGAGCTGATATTCCAGTCGACGGGTACGCTTTCGTCTTCCCAAATTTTACAAATAATCTGGTTCTGATGCTTCCTACCAGAATATCGCCGCCAGTCTTGAAGAACTCTGGTGGCAAGTCATCTGAGCAAGCGGCTCTATTTTTCTTCAGCTTTTTGATAACTGCATTCTTCTTCTCCATGATGTAAACAACTGTTTGGGATGTTGGGGTGGCGCTGCCCACTTTTACTTCTTAGAGTCAAAACTTCGCTTGTTTTTCCTCTCTTGGCTTCTGGTCAGAATAGGTTGTGGTGTTGATGCGTCGGGATCGTTCAGTTCACTGAAGATGTGCTCAGTGACCCTGCCCACTTTGACTTCTCAGAGTGAAAACTTGGCATGATGCTTCTCTCTTTGTCTCGCAATCTATATATAATGTGGCGCTCGCAAAGAAAAATAGAAATAATAAAATGTTAGTGTGTTCTAATTACGGCTGTTATTTGCCAAATATATTTCATGTTTATAGTATATTTTTATATATTTATTGCTACATATTGCCAATATCTATTATACATATGACTACAAGGCTATACGGAACGGCTGCGGATTATTCTGGAATATGTTGTTGTATATGTCTTTCATTAAATAATTGGTTTATTTATTTTGTTATGGTTTGACATTCGCTTTAAAGATAACGAATGTCACCAATCACGTGTGTCGCACCAATTTGCCGGTTTTGTTGTATGAAAATGCGATTGCACTTTTACCTTTATAATTGTTTCCACCCTCGGCCCTTGCACCTATAAGCCGTGGGCTGCGTCGAGAAATCCTCTGTTCCCAACACACCTATGATGTAGGTTTCCGAGGAGTGGCCTAAATTAGTGAACTCCTCTTTCGGGAAGATCTCTAAGTCAGCGTTCTCACTTTCTGTCCCCCGATAACCTTCTGAGCCGTAGGCAGTAGGCATCCTCTCGGGAAGTTCCCTAACACGCTCAGATGGGTCGGAGGTTGCGTCGATAAGTGGAACCAACTTTAATTCTTATTCTATCCCCCCTGCCAGTCGTAAATTGGCAAGCAGCACAGAAATTAAGAAAGTTATTTATGTAGATATTTTATTCTTATGCTTTTTTTTTTTTTATTATTATCCGAACAAAACTACGACAAACGGAATCTTCACATCCTTGAAATGAAACCGCGAACCTAAACCAAGCCCTAATTGATGAACTTGACCAAAATCATGTGTACATGATTGACCGGGAAAAACGAACGAACAAAGAAAATTAAACTGTTTTGTAGAGACGTATTTAATTTTGTGTACGGGTGTAAGTGATACATTGATAGACGTTCAATGTAACCGTAATTCCTCTACCGAAACCAAGCATATGCTCGATGAAGCTGACCAAAAATATCCGCGCGTAAGTGGTCATTCATCGAGGATCGCGAACGAGAGGTGGAAAAAAAAAGAAAGGAAAAAAGGGTTTCGTTTGTTATTACAAACGATGGCATTCCAGCTAAGGATGCAAACATCGTTCTTAAAAACATCGATGTTTGAAACATCGATAGTTCCAGGACAAACATCGATGTTAAAAAAACATCGGTATCAACAACGATACATCGATGTTTTTCCGATGTTTTATTTATTTTCTACATCACACGAATTGTTGGCTATATTTACGATTTACTATACCTAAACAACAAAACATACTAGTCGTACCAGTTTCAACCCAAAAACCTTCTCCGTCTTCCGTTTCGTTGATGATTGAATTTTTTCTTTGTGGCTTATCGGGCCAATGAAAAACCCAAAGTAACGTTGGAGGATTCTACGATTCGGGATTTGGGTTCCCGAGCGGGCCCTTCATGCACGTTTATATAGCGAGTCGCTTGCTCAAAGACCGACACCAGTTCCCAGCAGCACCCCGTTGGTGAACAGGCGCTAGTTTGGCTGTTGACACAAGGTCTGCCATGCTTAAGCATCCAGCCAATACATGACGAAACATGAGCCCTCTCCGATTAGCCCACAGTTCCATAGGAGTTGTATACCCGGTCTCCTTCAGGGTTGTAAGTAAACCACTTGGAGGTTCGGAATAGGATATTAAAAAAGGAGAGGCTAAGATATGCAAAAAGTTACATTGTATTGCGCATCTCTAGCAGGTGTAGGTGTAAAAGATTACACCCCATTATTATTACAAGAATACAAGCACATTTTATGTATAACACATTTTGGGAATGTTTAACAAAATGAATGAACGATGTCGATGTTTGACAATTTTGCCGTCGATGTATCGGCGATGTATCGGTTAGCAAAACATCGATGTATCGTTTGCATCCCTAATTCCAGCATGTTTCCATGCAATTGTATATCCACACAGATCATAAAATTGTTTTTATCTCGACCCACAAATTGTAGGCTAACCCGACCAACCGTGAACAATCTACCTAAACCGACATGCGACCGACGAAACTGACCCAAATATCCGCGCGCAAACGATCCTTTATCGAGCATCGCAAACGGGAAGCGAAAAAAAAGGAATAAACTCGGCAAGTGCGAGTTGTACTCGCACGGGGAAGGGTCCGTCGCATAATATTGATGTATGATTTCTGAATATAAAACGACGTTTCCAAACTATTTCAGTTGAATTTTCTTCTAACTTCAACCCAAATCAACCCTTCATTCATCCATTCATAGATCCAATCAAACAATCAAATCACAAACATTCATCCATACACATATCTATACCTCTATCCAAGTTTATCCAACACAAAATATCCCTTCCATCATCCATACATACATACCTACCTAATCATTGCTCATGCCTGCGGTGTGTGTGTTCATTTGTGTTAACGCTCATCAACAAATAGAGTGGTCGAACACAGCATGAAATTTATTTGTGAAAATGAAAATAGTGATCATTTTAATTCTTAGATATCTCAAAATTTCAACATGAATTGATATTTTGAAATTTATCATTTCTGAATACTTACGCTGAGGTCTTCAAAACTGCGTTTTCAGACCTTCAAAATTCGCATGTCGATGATTGACCGTTTTTGGCCAATATCTCGAAAACAATTAAGGCCAGAATGCTCGAAATTATTTTAAATGAAAGTACTCAATGAAGTGATTTTTTCAAATTTTTAAACACTTTGGTTTAGAAATGGCACGGGGGGATGCATTAAAAAAAACTTTGGAGGTCCATATTTTCCAAACGGTACTTTGGATCAAAAACTGTTGAAGCAAATCTCTACCTCATTTCAAAAGATCTGTCGATGGGGTGCGATAATGTTTCAAAATTAATGGCAACTTCACCTATACTGGAGCTACCCCCAAATCGCCCCAAATTTTAAATTTGGGTGTATAGGCAATGACATCTAGGCCTGAAGTACCTAATTCCAAACTTTCATGCCGATATCTTTATAAACTTCGGAGATAAAAAAGTGTGACAGACACGACGGACGGAAGGACAGACACACCGAAATTATAAAGGTTCCGTTTTTGTAGACGGAACCTTAGAAACATCCAG
This sequence comes from Myathropa florea, assembly GCA_930367185.1. Lineage (NCBI taxonomy): Eukaryota > Metazoa > Arthropoda > Insecta > Diptera > Syrphidae > Myathropa > Myathropa florea. The sequence continues at coordinate 35,478,996 of OV884004.1, read as the reverse complement.
AATTGCAGGCGATACAGAAAATATAAAAAAGAAATACTTTTGTGAAATAAGTACTAAAACGCGGCGAAGACGACCAAAATTCAGCTGTTAGGCAGAGTCTCTCAAACAGACAGACAAATTAGACGACGTTAAGAAAGCAGTATTAAATTTGAAGTCCAACAAAGCTGATAGCGTAAATGGATTTGCTGTGAAGTTCTTCAAAGAAACTGAGGAGAGCTGCTTGAGCGCTTGCACTAACTCGTCTGTAATGTGAGTTCGAAGGAAAGCGTGCTAGTCCAGTGGAACATCAGCCCGTACCCCAGGAAAAAAGAGCATGATTGTGTCAATTTTAGAGGGATCAGTCTCCTTAACATCGGGTAGGTCTTAGCTCCACAATCGGCCACCTTTTTTATATTATACTAGATCATGGAAAAGATTCAAGAAATGCAGATCGACACTCACTACCTTATCGTCGATTACAAGGTCGCATATGACAGCCTGCATAGAGACAAAGTATACAGCGGCAGTTACATAGCTTTTCCAGTAAATTTGATTCTGAGTCTGTGTGCCAACGCAACAGAGGACGTTTACATACAAGGTGGCCCACACAAGTCGAGGGGGACCTCGGCCTACTTGGTGTGCGAAATTGGAGACAGCTGGAGAAATCGTGCCGGCTGGAGACGCATGTTGGGTGAGGCCCGGGTCCACCTCGGACTGTAGCGCCCTAAGAAGAAGAAGAAGAAGAAGAATTTTCAGCAACGAACTCACTGGGTCCTTAAGTATCTAAAAGGAGTTCTTAGCAAAGCAATGTGCTTTATTTATTTATTTTTTTTTACAGAGACCTGGGAAATGATAGCGCTAGCTGGAAGGGTATGTCCGTTGAGATCAAAGATCCCGGACCGTAGCAACCCTCGAAGTAGACCTAACCTATTTGATTATTCGCGAATCAATGTAAAAAATGTTGGGCTCTTTTGATATTTTTTTATGATTCTGCCACTATCTTAAAATATTTAATGTATAACTTTCAGTTACAATTTACAATTTTATATACAAGCTAAAGACTAGTTTGCTTTCCGTCAAATCAAAGAAATACGAAGTGCGCTAAAGTCTAAGATATGACCTGCGTGTCTACCAATGTATAGACGAACAAAAAAACCACGTCTCATCCAACACACGCGTTACCCGTAGTCGCATCTTCCGTGCGTATCTAAAATTCCATTTGACACGCAAAAGGCATCCGTGAGCTATCATCAAATTCACTGATGCCCCGAAACTTTCGCGTTTAGTCCGCCATATCCGGCAAACTCCACGCACGAATTTTGCGTCCCACGTAAAGTCCGCACTCGATAAAACAATTGAACACCGATTATGCAAGCAACACTATCCGCCAACGGAAGAAGACATTAAAATCAAGACCAACTTTTTAGGTAAACGTCTCATATGCTAGTCCGATCTTGTCCCACTCAAGTTTACGTAATCGTGCCGACGCCGCCGTCGCCGCGTGCCACATCAAACTGTAGTGTTACGTCGCCGACGCCATCAAGTTGAATGACATCTCAGAAGTCAACAGAGTGATCAACTCCCCGCGGTATCTGCACGAATGTGTCTGCAAGTTAATCAGTGAAACTCCCACCAGCCACACATCCACACATCCGATAACCTGATCGCGATTCTGGCGCGATGGAATTTCGCGTTCGAATTCCAAATCCATTCGCAGACGTTTGTGGACACTCTTTCGATTCTGGGATGTGTGCTTCTAATTCCCGGCCTGGCGGGTGAGTGACCCATGTCATGTTGGGTGTAATTGCCCGTAATGACACACCCGACGAAAAACACAAACAATTTCCCAAAGTTTTCACAAAATCCACAGCCCGTCGGGTGTGGAAGCGGTCCAACGACAACGGGAAGAGTGCGACTTCTAATGACACTTATGCAATCTGGTTGTGTAACAAGAGGGACCGCCGAACCGGCGAACGAGCGAAGATACAGAAGTGGAATAATCTCGCGAGTCGGTAGCGCGAAAAAGTGGTGCGAAAACAATGAGCGGAGACAACAGAGTCGGGCACACGTGAAATTACGGGGTCATTGGCTGCCGTTTGCGCGGTGGGAGGAGGAGGCGGCGGCGGCGTAATGCGTGGTTGAATCTTAATCCTATGCTCCAGACCGGGACAGATGAAACTGGCTGTGGACTCGAGCCGGAGATCTTTAAATGTTTCAAGTGGCGTGAGATAGATGCGGTTACGGATGGGAAACTTTTGAGTTCGTCGACGAAGATTGATTTCCTGTTGTGGAGAGTATGTTTTGAGTTTTCTGACTTGCGTTGAAAGATCCGTAACAGTAACTCCGTACACCTCCCCAGCTGGCACGTTCTTTAGCCAGCTGCCTCCAATTACACACGCCAAATTGGCTGAGGTCCTTCTTCATTTGTGTGTGCCATCAGTTTCGGGCGCGTAGTCGAAAACTCTTCGGGCTTGAAAAGTGCTGTGCATGCGCTTAACCATCTTAGGCGCCTGGCTAGACTCAAGTCACCGTACAGCCCACATATTTCGTGGTAGAATCTTCTTCTCCAAATTCAATCAACGCAAACAGGACCAAAGATCACACGCAGAACTTTGCTCTCGAAAGATCAAGGGCTTCTTCATCTGCTCTGGAGATTGTCCAAGTCTCCGCGCCTTAGAGCAGGACCGGGATGATCAAGGTGTTATATAAAACCAGCCTGAATTCGTGCCTGAATATTCAGAATTGCTTCCTTCAAAAATTATTTACGTTACACTTGACGTTCTAGCAGTCGTTCATTTCAGAAAAATTACCGATGCATAATTTAATGCGTTCACAGCGGAGAAGTGCTTGTGACAGATACTCCCCATCATCTGACTTGAATCGTCGTTATAAATAGACTTACATGAGTGCAAACTTACTTTGAAGATCATAATAAATACGCACGTAACGTGATCATAATGTTACATTCAAGCGATTAATTGGAATAACAAGCTTCTCAAGATTCTCGTCGTACAAAGAAGTTGATGCTGTTCTGTTGTATTGAGGACGACGAGAATAAGTTAATTCACCACACTGCACAACAATTGAATCTGTATTGATCGATTTAATGGTTGGTTTTGCGGAAAAAATCCTAGATCTTTCATCTCCATCTTCATCTCCTTCCATCTCCATCTACAGCTTGCTTAATAATTATGTTTACATGAATGATTTGGACCTTTGTCGATCACTTAATCTGCATTTTCACATTAAAGATGTTGCTTATCAATGAGGGTTATTGTTGATACTACGACGATAAGCAAAAATATTATACTTGGAGTGGAAGTGAGATGTGAAGAAGTCGGCACAGCCATTAAAAAGCTGAAGAACAACAAGTCGCAGGTTTAGATGGCTTACCATCAGAGCTCTTCAAGGCCGGTGGCGATGTTGTGGTAGGGAGCATGCACCAGATCATTTGTAAAATTTGAGAAGACGAAAGCATGCCCGACGATCAGCTCAATATGCCCCATATACAAAAAAGGCGAACCTCTTGCAACAACTATAGAGGTGTATCCCTCCTCAACATCGCCTACAAGATCCTGTGCAGCGTACTGTGTGAACGTCTAAAGCAGTTTTGCACCGCTATAATCGGCACGTACCAGTGCAGCTTTGGGCCCGACAAATCGGCTATAGACCAGATCTTCACACTAAGGCAAATCCTGGAGAAGACCAGCGAGTTTCAAATCGATACGCACCATCTTTTCATCGATTTCAAAGTCGCATACGACAGCATTCATCGCAAGGAACTATTCGAAGCGAAAGATGAATTCGAGATACCGGGAAAACTGATCTGGTTGTGTCGCACCACGCTAACACATACGCAATGCACCGTGCAGTTCAGCTCGAGAACTTCCGAGCTGTTTGAAACCTGCACCGGATTTCAGCAAGGAGATGCGCTGTCGTGTGATTTCTTCAATTTGGTACTGGAGAAGATTGTGCGGCGGACTGCTGTAAACACGGAAGGCACTATCTTCTAAAAGTCAGTTCTACTGTTGGGATACACAGATGACATGGACATCGTTGCGCGTTAACAACGCGCCGAAGTGGAAGATTTCACGGCGATTGAAGAATAGGCGAAACGAGCTGGTCTCAAGATCAATGAAGATAGGATAATGCTGTCGAGAAAGAAACGATCCGCTCCACACCTCCTAGGGCAAAACATCACAGTCGACAGCTACAATTTTAACGTAGTGAAGGAGTTTGTCTACCTCGGGGTAAACGTGAACTCCACGAACGACATCACAGTGGAGATCCGACGTAGAATTGCCCTTGGCAACCGATGCTACTTGGGTTTGTCAAAACTCCTGACTCGAAGGACCAAAATCATGCTGTACAAAACTCTTATTCTGCCAGTCCTGCTATATGGAGGCGAAAGCTGGACACTAAGCAAAACTGCAGAGCTGATTCTTGGTGTCTTCGAAAGAAAGAGCTGATATGAGGTGAGATGTACAGGGTTAAGTTTAAGATTTAATTATTGAAAATTTCTCAGACTCTCCAGGGGTCGCAGGCCTGATAATCAAAAAGGCTTCCTTTGAGTTAGTGGTTTTATTGGTTTCGTCTACAAAAACAAATCTTTTATAACTTCGGTGTGTCCGTCCGTCCACCCGTCCGTTTACCCGTCCGTCCACCCGTCCGTTTACCCGTCCGTCCACCCGTCCGTCCACCCGTCCGTTTACCCGTCCGTCCACCCGTCCGTCCACTCGTCCGTTTACCCGTCCGTCCACCCGTCCGTCCACTCGTCCGTTTACCCGTCCGTCCACTCGTCCGTTTACCCGTCCGTCCACTCGTCCGTTTACCCGTCCGTCCACCCGTCCGTCCACCTGTCCGTCCACCCGTCCGTCCACCCGTCCGTCCACCCGTCCGTCCATCCGTCCGTCCACCCGTCCGTCCATCCGTCCGTCCACCTGTCCGTCCATCCGTCCGTCCACCTGTCCGTCCATCCGTCCGTCCACCTGTCCGTCCATCCGTCCGTCCACCCGCCCGTCCGTCCACCGTATAGGCATGAAATTTTGGAATTAGGTACTTCTGGCCTAGTTATCATTGCCCACGCACCGAAATTTAAAAAGTTGGGCCACTCTCGTATAGGTGAAGTAAACATTGACGCACCTGGATTGATATATCCATCGACAGATCTTTTGACATGAGGTGGAAGTTTGCTTCAGCACTGTATGATCCAAAGTACCGTTTGCAAAATATGGAGGGCCAACATTTTTTTAATGCCTCCCCATGCCTTTTTTAAACCAAGGTGTTTAAAAATCTGAAAAAATCACGAAAACTTGGCGTCATTAAGTACTTTCATATAAATATTTTCAAGCATTCTGGCCCTAATAGTTTTTGAGATATTGGCCAAAAACGGTCAACCATTGACATGCAAATTTTGAAGATCTGAAAACGCTGAAATCTGAAACGATCTATCTTATCGACGTATACTTTTTCTTTTAAATATCCCCAAAGAAAGAAGTCCAACGGTGTCAAATCACATGATCGTGGAGCCCAATTAACATCCCCACGACGTGAGAAAACACGGCCAATGAATTTCTCACGCAAAAGGGCCATTGTTTCGTTGGCTGTGGGGCAAGTGGCACCATCCTGTTGGAAGCATATGTCGTCCAGATCCATATCCTCAATTTCTGGCGACAAGAAGTCCGTTATCATCTCGCGAAAGCGAACACCATTCACGGTAACTGCCTGGCCGATCTCATTTTCGAAGAAGTACGGCCCGATGACGCCGCCAGCCCATAAACAGCAATGTTTTCCGCAGAACAAATTGGCCGAGCTTGCACAGGTGTTTTCACATTTCCTACAGACCCGGTTTGCTGAAATTTGCGCATAATTCTACCGATTGTGGACACATTTGGTCGATTATGCTGACCAAAAAAATCACGAAGTGAACGAATGCATATTGATTTGAACGTTCATTTTCGTAAAAGGCTTCAACAATTTTAACGCGCTGCTCAATTGTGTACCTCACCATGGTTGAACTTGTCAAACACTGAAACAAAGATATGTCTTAATTTATGATATGTATTAATTTGGGCAAAAAAAACTTGACGTTAAGGTGTGACCCACAATTAACATCGTCCATTATGGTTAGTAATGAACAGTTGATTTGGGTTGAAGTTAGAAAAAAATGTATTTCAGTTAAAGTTTGAACTCGTCGTCTGATACTCGGAAATGATTCCTTCAAATTTATCCGACGGAACCTTTCCAGTTTGTTTTACTTAAAAGTACTTCAAACAGCTAGAAATGTACATGTAAATGTCATCATGAGCAACATGGCGCATTTCCACTCAAGCGGTT